>CM047004.1:75830168-77080168 GCA_025698465.1 Gossypium longicalyx | reverse complement strand
TTTGTTAAATATTTCTAAGTTTTTTCATTTCTACACTCTTAAAAGTCGATTTTTCTTTATCCTTTCAAATATCATTACTTTCGTTAACCTATGTTTTCTCCATTTATTTCTCTTTCTCCCTCTCATTCAAGAGTGCGATCGCTGGCTTAGTATTAGCTGATGGAAAAAAGGGGTTCTAACAGAGAGGTTGGGATTGACGCTCCCAAGTTTAAGCGACATAAGGTGTCAGTCACTAGGGACTTTTTCGCCTGGATACAGAAGAGGGACTACGTCAGATTTCGAGTTATGTAGGCAGATCGCAGCCGATCAATCTAGTCAAGGTAAGTATAGGTTATTCTTCAGTAAGTAGTGGATTTATTTTGAATTAATGGGATGTGACTAATAGAGTATAATGTTGAATATAGGTTCGGGCGATTATGGATACTTAGTACTCCAGGTGATAAGGTGTGTACTTCTACCCTATGATAGCTTGATATAAAGCCGAAGATGTGTACATAAACTACACACACAATAGCTCGGCAAATCTCGAAAATTTGAAATGATGAAAAGCCGAAATACCGAAAAGCCGAAAGTTTGGCTGCAACAGACTTGTAAGTGTGCGGACACTCGTGGGGAGGAAACCGATAGGTTATCTAAGACCCCATAGGCGATTCTATGGACTTGGACTGTGTTTTGGCCAACCGGGCCAGAATGGGATATATGGGCCGATAGGCTGTAGGGCCCATAATAGGCAAAGTTGGCAATTTGATACTAAGTCATGGAAAATCGTATGAAAGCATGCTATGAATGTGGTTTGGGCCTAATGGGCCATATGAATGTGATTTGGGCCTAATGGGCCATACAGAAGTGATTTGGGCCTAATGGGCCATATGAAAATGATTGGGCCTAATGGGCCATATGCGTGTATATAGACTTGTCTGGGCTCTGTAAGGGGTTTTGAGCCTAGTATCTGATAACTGCTTAAACAGACATAATACTTAATTAATTAATAAACTGTGACCGTGGATAAGTCATAAGGTTAAAGTGTGGCAATGGGTATATGCATGTCTAGGATTGGATCTAGGGAAAGCTTGGTACTTAAGCGGTCTTAATGATTCACCTCCTCTTTTCTGGAATCTTACCTGGTGCGTAGTATCCGTTCACTTTAGTCATCGAGGACTTGTCAACGGGCCAAGGTAAGTAATAAACCCATAATAAAGAAAAATTATTGAAATGCCCCTAAGGGAAAAAATGACTAAAATACCCTTATGTGTTGAATATAAGATTTATGGATGTTACCTGTGTACCTACTGCATTCATATGATACTCTGTTTAGGATGCATATGGGTTGGGAATTATGGACGGAGGAAATATATGAGGATCGCATGGTTGCTTGACGACCGTGGATCCACCGACGGCTATTAAGCCCAATATGTGATTAGCAGCTTGCTGCTATGAAAGTAGTACCGCAACCGGGCTACCATTGATGTGAATCGGATGGGTGGGTCAATATTTATATCCCCACATGATATGTACTGGGGGACGGAGTTGATGTGTATCGGTTGAATTATTGGGGTAGGTTGTACAGTATTTCATGTATGATATTATTTTGATATTACTGCGATGTGAGCTTCAACCCAACTGAGGCTAATATGGGCTAAGGCCCAAAAGCCACCGTTATTGAATTGGGCTCAGGCCTAGAATGACTAATGATTGCTTTATAGTCATTGAGGGTTGTACATACTGAGTTTTCGAAACTCACACCCTTCCTTTTAAATTTTTCATGTGATCCTCAATAGGCGGTTCGACGGATGGAGGGACTCGGAGGTGGCCCACTAGAAAAAGTTTAGACTTAGTCTTTTATGTAATTTTTAATATTAGGATTATTATTATTTTTATGCTTTATATTTATTAGAAGTAGAACATGTTTTTCCTAAACCATAACTGTTTTTAAATACTACGTTTCCTCAAATCAATTTTTAAATGACAAGTTTTCATAGATCATCTATTTTAAATAAAGCTTCCGCAACTGAAAAGAGAGTTTACAAAGTAATTATCATCATACAAGAAGGCATAGTTTTTTTTTTTAAATACACCTCGCTTTGAAAGCAACACATACAACTGAATGTTACTTAATTTTCTCTTTTGAAGGGTTTTCAAAGAAAAAAAGGTTTTCGATAAAAACACTTCAATGTGACACGCTGGATCCGGCCATAACATCCGAACTGGGTTTGGAGTGTTACATTTAGTGGTATCAGAGCCAAATTCAAAACTCGGGCTGTGAAATGGGCTTTATTTTTAGACTTTAAAAATTATTTACAAATGATATTGAGGTGGTTTTGAAAGATCCTATTGTGTGGCACACCGGGTCTTTGATGTCGAGCCAAGTAAATTCTCTTACTACTAAATTATGTTGAATTGTTATATTGCAATATGTCTTAAGCTATTAATTGTTTATATTCAATAGGATTTCCTTAGATATCAGATTGTATTACAACACTTGAATCTGAATTTGATACTTATTTTGTGTGTGTTTGAGAATGTTTGCGATAGGTGGGTGTTCTGGATACATATTAAAATTATTAGGATCAGAGTGCACAGCGGTAGCGTAGTGGGATAGTTGGTACACGACTACCCTGTTATTTAGAAATTTCGAGGATGAAATTTTTTTTAGGAATGGTGAATTGTAACACCCTGAATTTTAGGCCTAAAAGTAATGGGCCTTGAGTTTGGGATTGGTTAGAAGGCGAATTAAATAACTTAAATATTTTTAAATATTTTATAATTACATGTTTAATTGTTAAGTGATTTAGGAAGGGTTCGTAGTGTGGAAAAAGTCTTGGGTTCGATCCAGGGCTTTAGCAAAAAATTGTATTTTTTTTCTAAAAGACTCGGAGCATTAGGTAGAAGGCTTATTAATAAGACTTGGTAAAATCTGACACAAGGAAACACTTGCCCTAGTGGCAAAAGGCGTTGGTAGCAAGCAGGAAGTCCAGGGTTCAAGTCCTGGCCTTGACGAAAATTTTTATTGCGCATATGATTAGTAGGGAAGCTAGCGTTTAGGCCTTATAAATATGTTTAGTGGAAACTCGACACAAAGGATGCGCTTGGCCTAGTGGTATGATTGTTAGGAGTAAGAAGAGGTGCTAGGTTCAAGTCGTGGCATGAGCAAAAGTTGTGGTGTTTTTTTAAACAACCTGGAGATGGGCAAAAAGACTTTATAATTAATTGGGGAAGAGAAACAACACAAATAAGGTAGGTACCGTGGTGGCAAGGGACGTATAGCGCAACCAAGAGATTGGGGGTACGAATCTAAATAGTAGCAAATATTTTTTGGATAACTTGGTTGCGGGTTAATAGGCCTCAAAAATAGTTAGGGATGAAATATGGCACGAGCGCTTGGGGGGCAGAGGTGTGAAGCATGCTATGGATCTGAGAGGTTGCAGGCTCAAATCCTAGGCCTGGCAAAGTTTTAAATTATTATTCTTTAAGGAAACTAAGGTTTAGGCATATAAGCCTTATAGTTAATTATGACCGAATGGTAGCACAAGATAGGTGGCAGTGCAGTGGCCAGCAGTGTGTTGGGAAGTTGGAGGGCTGGAGTTCGAGTGGCTTCATATGTAAAAGGGAATTCAATTTTGCTGCTCAAAGCAAGGAAGGATTGCCATTCGGTGGAAGAAATTTGAATGCAATTCAAATTGGAATTGTTGGCTAAAATTAAGGTTACGGTGGAGATAAGGGTAAGGATTAAGTGTGGATATGATGGTGATAAAATTGGAGAAATTGAAAGGAATTTAACTTGACGAGTTTAAGTCGATTGGGGAGTGTAGGTTTGTATTTTCTTTTTAGTATATATACATGTGTCATATGGACAAGTAAGGGCATTTGTTGTTTTTACCTGAGTAATCTCAATCCCTTCATCTCCTCTTTTCTTTAAGCCAAACTCTTGATCTTTTCTTCTCTATTTTAATCGAATCAACCTCTTCCCTCTTTCACTTAGTCGGTTGCTTATTTTTCATTTAAAAGCTGATTCATACACTTTAGGGTTTGATTTCTTGTTGGCAACCGATCTCGCGATCGATAAGTAAGTTAGATCTTCTTCGGCTTTTGTCAAATATTTCTAAGTTCTTTCATTTCTACACTCTTAAAAGTTGATTTTTCTTTATCCTTTCCAATACCATTACTTTCGTTAACCTATGGTTTCTCCATTTATTTCTCTTTCTCCCTCTCATTCAAGAGTGGGATCGCTGGCTAAGTATTAGCTTATGGAAAAAAGGGGTTCTAACAGAGAGGTTGGGATTGAGGCTCCCAAGTTTAAGCGACATAAGGTGTCAGTTGTTAGGGACTTTTCGCCTGGATACGGAAGGGGGACTACGTCAGATTTCGAGTTATGTAGGCAGATCGCAGCCGATCAATCTAGTCAAGGTAAGTATAGGTTATTCTTCGGTAAGTAGTGGATTGATTTTGAATTAATGGGATGTGACTAATGGAGTATAATGTTGAATATAAGTTCAGGCGATTATGGATACTTAGTACTCCAGGTGATAAGGTGTGTACTTCTACCCTATGATAGCTTGATATAAAGCCGAATGTGTGTACTTACACTGCACACACACAATAGCTCGGCAAATCTCAAAAAGTCAAAATACCAAAAAGTCGAAATGTCGAAAAGTCGAAAGTTTGGCTACAACAAACTTGCGAGTTCGTGAACACTCGTGAGGTGGAAATCGATAGGTTATCTGAGACCCCATGAGTGATTCCATGGACTTGGGCTGTGTTTTGGCCAACCGGGCCAGAATGGGATAAATGAGCCAATGGGCTGTTGGGCTCCATAATTGGCAAAGTTGGCAATTTGATACTAAGTGATGGAAAATCGTATGAAAGCATGTTATGAATGTGATTTGGCCTTAATGGGCCATATGAATGTGATTTTGGCCTAATGGGCCATACGGAAGTGATTTGGGCCTAATGGGCCATATGAAAGTGATTGGGCCTAATGGACCATATGCGTGTATATAGACTTGTCTTGACTCTGTAAGGGGTTTTGGGCCTAGTATCTGATAACTGCTTAAACAGACATAATATTTAATTAATTAATAAATTGTGACCGTGGATAAGTCATAAGGTTAAAGTGTGGCAATGGGTATATGCATGTCTAGGATTGGATCTAGGAAGAGCTTGGTACTTAAGCAGTCTTAATGACTCACCTCCTCTTCTCTGGAATCCTACCTGGTGCGTAGTATCCGTTCAATTTAGTCATCGAGGACTTGTCAATGGGCCAAGGTAAGTAATAAACCCATAATAAAGAGAAGTTACAGAAATGCCCCTAAGGGCAAAATATGACTAAAATACCCCTATGTGTTGAATGTAAGATTTATGGATGTTACCTGTGTACCTGCTACATTCATATGATACTTTGTTTAGTATGCATATGGGTTGGGAATTGCGGACGGAGGAAATATATGAGGATCGCATGGTTGCTTGACGACCGTGGATCCACCGACGGCTATTAAGCCCAATATGTGATTAGCAGCTTGCTGCTATGAAAGTAATACCGCAACCGGGCTACCATTGATGTGAATCGGATGGGTGGGTCGATATTTATATCCCCACATGATATGTACTGGGGGACGGAGTTGATGTGTATCGGTTGAATTATTGGGGTAGGTTGTACAGTATTTCATGTATGATATTATTTTGATATTACTGCGATGTGGGCTTCAACCCAACTGAGGCTAATATGGGCTAAGGCCCAAAGGCCACCGTTATTGAATTGGGCTCAGGCCTAGAATGACTAATGATTGCTTTATACTCATTGAGGGTTGTACACACTGAGTTTTCGAAACTCACACCCCTCTGTTTAAATTTTTCAAGTGATCCTCAATAGGCGGTTCGACGGATGGAGGGACTCGGAGGTGGCCCACTAGCAAAAAGTTTAGACTTAGTCTTTTATGTAATTTTTAATATTAGGATTATTATTATTTTTATGCTTTATATTTATTAGAAGTAGAACATGGTTTTCCTAAACCATAACTGTTTTTAAATACTACGTTTCCTTAAATCAATTTTTAAATGAAAAGTTTTCATAGATCATCTATTTTAAATAAAGCTTCCGCAACTGAAAAGAGAGTTTACAAAGTAATTATCATCATACAAGAAGGCATAGTTTTTTTAAATACACCTCGCTTTTGAAAGCAAACACATACAATGAATGTTACTTAATTTTCTCTTTTGAAGGGTTTTCAAAGAAAAAAGGTTTTCGATAAAAACACTTCAATGTGACATATTTGGATCCGGCCATAACATCCGGACTGGGTTTGGAGTGTTACATTTAGTGGTATCAGAGCCAAATTCAAAACTCGGGCTGTGAAATGGGCTATATTTTTAGACTTTAAAAATTATTTACAAATGATATTGAGGTGGTTTTAAAAGATCCTATTGTGTGGCACACCAGGTCTCTGATGTCAAGCCAAGTAAATTCTCTTACTACTAAATTATGTTGAATTGTTATATTGCAATATGTCTTAAGCTATTAATTGTTTATATTCAATAGGATTTCCTTAGATATCAGATTGTATTACAACACTTGAATCTGAATTTGATACTTATTTTGTGTGTGTTTGAGAATGTTTGCGATAGGTGGGTGTTCTGGATACATATTAAAATTATTAGGATCAGAGTGCACAGCGGTAGCGTAGTGGGATAGTTGGTACACGACTACCCTGTTATTTAGAAATTTCGAGGATGAAATTTTTTTTAGGAATGGTGAATTGTAACACCTTGAATTTTAGGCCTAAAAGTAATGGGCCTTGAGTTTGGGATTGGTTAGAAGGCGAATTAAATAACTTAAATATTTTTAAATATTTTATAATTGCATGTTTAATTGTTAAGTGATTTAGGAAGGGTTGGTAGTGTGGAAAAAGTCTTGGGTTCGATCCAGGGCTTTAGCAAAAAATTATATTTTTTTTCTAAAAGACTCAGAGCATTAGGTAGAAGGCTTATTAATAAGACTTGGTAAAATCTGACACAAGGAAACACTTGCCCTAGTGGCAAAAGGCGTTGGTAGCAAGCAGGAAGTCCAGGGTTCAAGTCCTGGCCTTGACGAAAATTTTTATTGCGCATATGATTAGTAGGGAAGCTAGCGTTTAGGCCTTATAAATATGTTTAGTGGAAACTCGACACAAAGGATGCGCTTGGCCTAGTGGTATGATGGTTAGGAGTAAGAAGAGGTGCTAGGTTCAAGTCGTGGCATGAGCAAAAGTTGTGGTGTTTTTTTAAACAACCTGGAGATGGGCAAAAAGACTTTATAATTAATTGGGGAAGAGAAACAACACAAATAAGGTAGGTACCGTGGTGGCAAGGGACGTATAGCGCAACCATGAGATTGGGGGTACGAATCTGAATAGTAGCAAATATTTTTTGGATAACTTGGTTGCGGGTTAATAGGCCTCAAAAATAGTTAGGGATGAAATATGGCACGAGCGCTTGGGGGGCAGAGGTGTGAAGCATGCTATGGATCTGAGAGGTTGCAGGCTCAAATCCTAGGCCTGGCAAAGTTTTAAATTATTATTCTTTAAGGAAACTAAGGTTTAGGCATATAAGCCTTATAGTTAATTGTGACCGAATGATAGCACAAGATAGGTGGCAGTGCAGTGGCCAGCAGTGTGTTGGGAAGTTGGAGGGCTGGAGTTCGAGTGGCTTCATGTGCAAAAGGGAATTCAATTTTGCTGCTCAAAGCAAGGAAGGATTGCCATTCGGTGGAAGAAATTTGAATGCAATTCAAATTGGAATTGTTGGCTAAAATTAAGGTTACGGTGGAGATAAGGGTAAGGATTAAGTGTGGATATGATGGTGATAAAATTGGAGAAATTGAAGGGAATTTAACTTGACGAGTTTAAGTCGATTGGGGAGTGTAGGTTTGTATTTTCTTTTTAGTATATATACATGTGTCGTATGGACAAGTAAGGGCATTTGTTGTTTTTACCTGAGTAATCTCAATCCCTTCATCTCCTCTTTTCTTTAAGCCAAACTCTTGATCTTTTCTTCTCTATTTTAATCGAATCAACCTCTTCCCTCTTTCACTTAGTCGGTTGCTTATTTTTCATTTAAAAGCTGATTCATACACTTTAGGGTTTGATTTCTTGTTGGCAACCGATCTCGCGATCGATAAGTAAGTTAGATCTTCTTCGGCTTTTGTTAAATATTTCTAAGTTGTTTCATTTCTACACTCTTAAAAGTCGATTTTTCTTTATCCTTTCCAATACCATTACTTTCGTTAACCTATGGTTTCTCCATTTATTTCTCTTTCTCCCTCTCATTCAAGAGTGGGATCGCTGGCTAAGTATTAGCTTATGGAAAAAAGGGGTTCTAACAGAGAGGTTGGGATTGAGGCTCCCAAGTTTAAGCGACATAAGGTGTCAGTTGTTAGGGACTTTTCGCCTGGATACGGAAGGGGGAATACGTCAAATTTCAAGTTATGTAGGCAGATTGCAGCCGATCAATCTAGTCAAGGTAAGTATAGGTTATTCTTCTGTAAGTAGTGGATTTATTTTGAATTAATGGGATGTGACTAATGGAGTATAATGTTGAATATAAGTTCAGGCGATTATGGATACTTAGTACTCCAGGTGATAAGGTGTGTACTTCTACCCTATGATAGCTTGATATAAAGTCGAATGTGTGTACATACACTGCACACACACAATAGCTCGGCAAATCTCAAAAAGTCAAAATACCAAAAAGTCGAAATATCGAAAAGTCGAAAGTTTGGCTACAACAAACTTGCGAGTTCGTGAACACTCGTGAGGTGGAAATCGATAGGTTATCTGAGACCCCATGAGTGATTCCATGGGCTTGGGCTGTGTTTTAGCCAACCGGGCCAGAATGGGATAAATGAGCCAATGGGCTGTTGGGCTCCATAATTGGCAAAGTTGGCAATTTGATACTAAGTGATGGAAAATCGTATGAAAGCATGTTATGAATGTGGTTTGGCCTTAATGGGCCATATGAATGTGATTTTGGCCTAATGGGCCATATGAAAGTGATTGGGCCTAATGGGCCATATGAAAGTGATTGGGCCTAATGGGCCATATGCGTGTATATAGACTTGTCTTGACTCTGTAAGGGGTTTTGGGCCTAGTATCTGATAACTACTTAAACAGACATAATATTTAATTAATTAATAAATTGTGACCGTTGATAAGTCATAAGGTTAAAGTGTGGCAATGGGTATATGCATGTCTAGGATTGGATCTAGGAAGAGCTTGGTACTTAAGCGGTCTTAATGACTCACCTCCTCTTCTCTGGAATCCTACCTGGTGCGTAGTATCCGTTCAATTTAGTCATCGAGGACTTGTCAATGGGCCAAGGTAAGTAATAAACCCATAATAAAGAGAAGTTACAGAAATGCCCCTAAGGGCAAAATATGACTAAAATACCCCTATGTGTTGAATGTAAGATTTATGGATGTTACCTGTGTACCTGCTACATTCATATGATACTTTGTTTAGTATGCATATGGGTTGGGAATTGTGGACCGAGGAAAATATGAGGATCGCATGGTTGCTTGACGACCGTGGATCCACCGACGGCTATTAAGCCCAATATGTGATTAGCAGCTTGCTGCTATGAAAGTAATACCGCAACCGGGCTACCATTGATGTGAATCGGATGGGTGGGTCGATATTTATATCCCCACATGATATGTACTGGGGGACGGAGTTGATGTGTATCAGTTGAATTATTGGGGTAGGTTGTACAGTATTTCATGTATGATATTATTTTGATATTATTGAGATGTGGGCTTCAACCCAACTGAGGCTAATATGGGCTAAGGCCCAAAGGCCACCGTTATTGAATTGGGCTCAGGCCTAGAATGACTAATGATTGCTTTATACTCATTAAGGGTTGTACACACTGAGTTTTCGAAACTCACACCCCTCCTTTTAAATTTTTCAAGTGGTCCTCAATAGGCGGTTCGACGGATGGAGGGACTCGGAGGTGGCCCACTAGCAAAAAGTTTAGACTTAGTCTTTTATGTAATTTTTAATATTAGGATTATTATTATTTTTATGCTTTATATTTATTAGAAGTAGAACATGGTTTTCCTAAACCATAACTGTTTTTAAATACTACGTTTCCTCAAATCAATTTTTAAATGACAAGTTTTCATAGATCATCTATTTTAAATAAAGCTTCCGCAACTGAAAAGAGAGTTTACAAAGTAATTATCATCATACAAGAAGGCATAGTGTTTTTTTAAATACACCTCGCTTTGAAAGCAACACATACAACTGAATGTTACTTAATTTTCTCTTTTGAAGGGTTTTCAAAGAAAAAAAGGTTTTCGATAAAAACACTTCAATGTGACACGCTGGATCCGGCCATAACATCCGGACTGGGTTTGGGGTGTTACATAAATAATACTAAGATAGATACAACTTAACAAGAAAATGTCTCTAAAATAATAACAATATTAACAATAAAACTAGTGTTATACAATATCCAAACAATAACAATAAAATAGTAGCAACATAATAGTGAAATGGTAGCAAAATAAGGAAAAAACAACAAGAAAACATCATTAAAATAATAAAAAAATAGCATTTTTTGTCATTTAGTGAATTCGGGCCAGGCCAGGCCAAACTCAGGCAAAAAATGTCTTACCCGAAGCCCGACCCATTTTTAAAACGGACCTTATTTTTTGTCCAAGCCCATTTTTCGGACCTATATTTTTACCGAAATCCTCCCATTTTTTGGGCGGACCTTCGGGTCGGGCCGAGTGGCCAGGCGCATGAGCCGGTCTAACCTAATCCTAAAAGCTACAAATAATTTAGTATTTTAATAAATAAAAATAAAAATCCTAAAACTAAAACTAAAAATCACGCACATAAATGAGAAATTCCTAACCCTCAAAATTTAAAATCCCTAATTTGAAATCTCTCAAAATCTCTATTGCCAATGCCAGTCACCTCTATGAACCATCCGATGTCCACCAGGTCACCATCATCGTTCGGCGTTCATTTGCCATCAGCCATCACAATAACGCACCTTCGATTTGGACTTCACTCACCACCATCGACGCTCATTTTGGATTTTTCAGGTGTGTTTTGTTAAAGATCTTTTTCTTTTTTGGCTTTGTTACTTGGACTTAGGTGGTGAAAAGTCCATGGTTGTTTAGTACCAACCACCCGCATCTTTAACTAAGAAGTGGGTAATATATGTTTCAATACTAATGGTAAAGGGTGCATGCTAATATAAGAAAAAAAACCAATAATATTATGAGAGATGAAATTGTAAAGTTGAGATTTGGTTTTTCCATCCCCTTATACTCGTAGTATTTCTTTGTGAAGGGGACCAAACCCTAAATAAGTAGTGAAGGGAATCAATCCCATATGTTACCTTTTCTTTGGAATTTATATTACATTATTTGACTTGGGTGCTAAAGATGAACAAATTTCTTTTCTTTGGGATATGCTTACTTTTAACTCTTGGGAGGGTTACAATGCTAGCTTCTTTCTATAAAGAGAAGATGAATAGAATAAGAAAATATAATTTTAGTTCCTTTATGTAACGTATACATAAAGTAATGTTTGACAGAAATCATAACCCAACCACATTATCCCATATCAATTTGGGAATTAATAATCAAGCATCTAAGTTAATATAATGATATAAGAATTTTGAACACTTTGTTTAGTTGTGTCATTTGGCTTGCTACTAGTTTAAATTATTAAAATATCAAAAGTTAATTTTAAATGGAAAAGAATAAAAATGATAAAAAGGAAACATTGATTTTACTGAAGATGCATAAGTTTGGGAAAGGTAAAAGAAATAAATTATGTGCATTTAATGTAGGTATTGTGGTAGGATTGTTTGTAGTTAGATGAGTTAGCCCCATATGCTTGGTTGGACCCTTTTGGTCTTTGTCATTAAATCAACTAAAAATAAGAACAAAAATATTACTACTTAGCTTCTACTACTGCTTCTTCCATATTCTTCCCTAAAAATTTATTTATGATATCAAAATGCCTTTAATTTGAGTGTAAGGGCTTCAAGTTTAAGTCTAAATAATGGTTGATATTGTTTTTCTCTCTAGATATCTAAACATGAGGTGATTGATTATTAAGTTTCATGATTCAAAAATTTGTAAAGTTTACAAAATTAATTGATGATCAATGGCCAAAATTCCAAATAGCAAAATGATAAATATTATAAATACATTTTAAACTATTATATAATTTTTTTTCTTGCAGAATGTCCACCGAGCCAACATCTATTGAGGGTAGTGTTACACCTCCTACTTCGATAGATTCTGGAAATTCGGTAGGTAAAGCTTCAAGCTAAACAAAGGGACTACTGGGAAAAGGAAAGCTACTCCTTAAAGGTCAGAAGTTTGGTTTCACTCCACTAAGATTATTAATAGTGAGGGTGCAAGTAACGCTAAATGTAATTATTGTGAAAAAGAATTTTGTTGTGAAATATCATATCAATTTGTGTAAGAAAGATAACTAGTTTTTCCTAGAAAGGGAGTTGAATGGGGGGAAGGGCATCTTTCAACTTAGAGATTTGATCAAGAAGCATGTAGGAAAGGATTAGCACAAATGATTGTGATTGATGAATTACCTTTCAAGTTTGTTGAAAGTGAAGGCTTTAGAAAATTTATGTTCGTGGTATGTCCTAGGTTACTATGACTAGGGATGTTTATCAGTTGTATTTAGATGAAAGCGTTAAGATAAAACAACTTTTGAGAAGTTCTTATTCTAGAGTTTGCTCAACTACTGACACATGAACTTCTTTGCAAAGAGTTAATTATTTGTGTATCACTGTTCATTTTATTGATAGAGATTTGAAATTGAATATAAAGATTTTAAACTTTTGTCCAATTTCTAGTCGTAGGGGTAAGTTCATTGAGATGATGATTGAGAAATGCTTGTTGAATTGGGGGATTGATAAGTTGTTTACTGTTATTGTTGATAATGCAAGTTTAAATGATGTTGCTATTGGTTATTTGAGAAAGAAATTTAACCCTCGAGGGGGTTTAGTTCAAAATGGTAAATATCTTCACAAGAGATATATGACACACATTGTGAATTTGATTATTGTTGAAGGCTTAAAGGAAAAGAATAAATTTGTTGAACGTGTTAGGAGGCTGTTAGATATGTGAGGCAATCTCTAGCTAGATTACAAAAGTTGAATGAATGTGTTGTGGTGGAAAAGATATAGTGCAAGAAGATGTTTTGTGATGTTTGTACTAGGTGGAACTCGAGGACCTACTTAATGTTAAACACTACTCAAAACTTTGAGAAAGCTTTTGAGAGATTTGAGGAGCAATATACAAACTTTAGGGCTGAACTTGAAAGGGGAGAGGGTTGACTTAGTGTGGATGATTGCGCTAGTGTTAGAAACTTGAGGGAATTCTTGGAACACTTTTATGAAGTCACTTTGCATATATCTGGCACTTCATATGTCACGTCCAATAATTTTTTTGACGAGCTTTCTGAAATTGATATTCTTTTACGAGATGCTCAATCAAATATTGATGTTGATTTCAGTGTTATAGCCATGAAGATGAAAGACAAGTATGATAAGTATTAGGGTGATATTGATAAGATGAATTTGCTTATGTTTGTTGCTTGTGTTTTAGATCCTAGACAAAAATTAAAGTATCTTGAATTTGCACTTAGTGGAATGTCTAGTTCTGAAAAAACTTGTGAAATGATGCAAAAATTGAAGGAAGCTTTATATGAATTGTTTGATGAGTATAAGCCTCCACTTCATAGTATTTGTAGTCAATCAAGTGTGTCAACACATGTTTTTCTCGGTGAACCACAATAAAAAATAAAAAGGCGTATGTAAGCTTTGTATAAAAAGCGTGAGTTGGAAAATGGTGGTAAGAATAAAACATCTGAATTGGATAAATATATAGTTGACACTAATGAGGATTTTGTTGAGGATTTTAATATTTTATTGTGGTGGAAAGTGAATAGCCCTAGATTTCCCACTCTTTCAAAGATGGCCAAAGATGTGTTAGCTATATCGGTTTCTATGATTGCTTCAGAGTCTGCATTTAGCATCGAAGGCGTGTGTTTGATCAATATAAGAGTTCTTAACTCCTAAAATTGTACAATCTCTTGTGTGTACTCAAGCTTGGATTAAAAAAATCATCATCACAAAAAGACATAAAAAAGATTGAAAAACAAATCCAAGAGCTTGACAAGATTGAAAATGATATATTTATTGTTTTATTTTAATAGTTTCAATTTTTTTACCATATCACTCTTGCATTAATCTATTTAATTAATTCAATGTTTAGACTTTTCTTGGAATGCATCAAAACCTACCCTTTCATGAGCTTTCGTGAGTTGAAGGGTATGCTTACTATCTTATCCTTGTTAACTTACAATCTATTCATTTGTTTATATTATTTAATTTTTTTAAATGCATATATTTCTATTATATGCTCATTTTTTGCACATAATTTTTGTAGGTATAATGCAAATGTAGATCTTTTGGAGAGGAGAAATAGATACAAATGGAGAATATTAAATACTTACATTTTAATTATGTGTTAATTTTAATATTTTAATTATGTGTTAATTTTAAGATTTATGTAGTATTTTTAATTATGTAGTGATTAAATATTTTAATTCGGTTAATTTTTTATATGTTTTATACTTGTTTTAACCAAAAATAAAAAAACATATAAATTTCGGTTGGTTAACCGAATTAATTGAAAAAACCGAATTAACAGAAAAAGTTCAATTCGAATAAAATTTTTTTGAGTAAATTTCGGTTCAATTAACGGTTAAAAATTTAAAAGGATCGATTAATTCGGTAAATATTAATTTAAGTCGATTAACCGAAGTTGTTGAAATTTAAACCAGCAAAGATCCTCTTGATAATAACACAATTTTTCAAGCCTATTGACTGTTTCTTGAAATACATTTTCTTATCTTTCTGTTTTTTATTTTTCATTTTCGATATTTTATTTTTTGTTTTTTTAATATTTAAAAAATAAAAGTAAACATCGGTTTAATGCATTCTGACTTCCCGAATTTCCCACGTGCGACTACCATTTTAGGGTTCCAAAACCCTAACTTGAAATTTCATAAAAGATTGGCCTGAGGGCCTCAGACTAATGTGGACTCAAATATTGGATTTTGATTCAAACTTTGGACTTTAACCCCAAACGAAAATTACTACTTAAAACCCAAACTAATTTTTTGGGCTTAAAATTTAGACTCTAATATGAACTTGATCAGACTTGATTTTTAACATGGCTTTACATATTAGCCCACAATAATAATTAAATTTTATTTTAAAGCAAAATCAAATTTTATTTATAAAATTTAAATATTTTATTTTATTTTTAAAATTAAATTTCTAATTATTTTTTTCTTTTCCTTTTCATGCCAAAGACCTATACCTGGATGTTTAAATATCCGCCACTCCCATACCAAAATTTTGAAAAACAAAGTAAAATTAATTTAAAATTAATAATTGAATATTCAATTCAATTGAGAAAAAAAAACCAAATAAATTCTAATTTAAAAAGAAACAAAATTCAATCCCTTAAAAATCAACTAACTTTTTAATGTTAATTCTAAAACTAAAACTAAAACTAAATCAAAATTTAATTTAATTTTAAAACTACATTAAACTGTCTATTTTATTCAAAAGTTCCAAATAAATCCATTTCTAATAAATTTAAATTCCAATTAACTCCTAATAAAAAAAAAAATAGAATGCCCAAGATTCTTTCTCTAGCTTGTGGGCTGTTCTATTTCAATTTATTACAAATTTAATGATGTGCCATATTTTAATTCATTAATAATATATAAATTCATATATTATCAATACGTTAAACATAAATATTAATATATTAAATATAGAAAAAATTATTTAATACACTATTAAAAGAGTAAACTTTACAAATAAGATTAAAGAGCTGATAAGGGCCTCATAAAATTATAATAAAATATTAAAAATAAACATTTTAAAATTGCTTGTGGATTGTGAAATATAAATCTTAATAATAATTACTAGCACTCAATTTCATCTTTTTTAATTTCAAATTTGAATGTTTATGTTTAGAGATAACTAAGCAATGATACTTATGGTGTTTTAGAAACAAAGAAAGAAAAAAAATTATTGAAATGTAAAGTAAGAAAAGAAAGAGAAAACTTGTGTACTCATGTTTATTTTATTATTTTTTAAATTTATACACTTTTTACACATTAATAATTTATTTTATTTATATATTACCCTATATATATATATATATATATTTGTTTGTCTTATTTTATATTGTGCTTAATTACTTTTTTATATTGTCAATTTATCATATATACTATTTATTAAATGTTTTATTGAGTTGGTATAATTTTCAATCGAATCACCAACTTGGGTAGAGAAATTATGAAAGCAGCATTCTTTAATTAAAATAAGTTATATTATTTAAGGGTAATTTAATTTTTTTAAAAAATTAATACAAATTTGCATATGATGGGATCTGAACTCAAACCGATTGCATTAGTAAAACTTTTATTTATCACTCAACTAAAGTAATATTTTGAAATTTTTATACATTTCAATTTTTATTATGCACACTTTATTACATCCATCAATTATATATATTAATGTATTTGATTGAGTTGGTGTCACAAGTTAACTTGACATCAACTCAAGATTAATGGCAACATAATGATAAACAAATTTATTCTATTTTTTTATTTTAACATTGTACATATGAAATATGTTATTATTATTACTTATTTTCAAATAGTACATTTCATTATTTATTATATGTTATTTTAAAACACACATTTATACCCTAAATTTTTTTATTTTTACACACATACTCTTGTGATAGGATTTTTAGTAGATTTTATTTTTTTGTCATGGTGATTCCAATTAAAGAAATTTTTTTACATCATATCTCAATTTATTACATATTATAAAATAATTCATAATAGTCATTTAATGTTAATAATTCATAATTTAAAAAACCGTTGTGTTGGTTTTTATGTGTTTAAATTGTTAATAATTTATAATCGTGTGATAGCTTGTTTTTATTATTAATATCTTATTAAGTGGATATCTATAATGATTAAGATAAAGTTTTAATATACTTTAAATTCTAATAGTTATTAGAATTAGATCTCTACTTCTTTTATACTTCTTATGCCTATAAATAGAGACTCTGATGAAGCATTGTAATCATCCCTTTTGATTAATAAAGTATATTCTCTATTGCTTTTATATTTTCTTTGTTCTTTATTATCTCCATCTCTCTTTATTTTATAATACGTTATCAGCAAGATCTTGCTCAAAGTGATAGTTTCTTTTATCGATGATCAAATTTATCCTTCACGATTTTCAATATCTTTCACGGCAAGATGCAAAATTTTTACAAGTTTCTTTTATTTATTGTTTCATATCTACAAGTTTCTTTTATTTATTGTTTCATATCTGATTATTATTTTTCATCCTTCTTTCATTATACGTTATCATTATTTTGATTAACTTATTTTACTTTTTGTTCTTAAAGATGGTGAAAGATTTGATACCGTTATCTATATGAAATCGAGAAGTAAGATTCACTCTCAAAGTTTGCTTTTTGGATATTTGCTTGGGGATGATCTCTTTTTCTTCATTACAAAGGATGTTTATAATCATTACTTCACATCCATGGTAACATAAGTCAATCTAATCAACTTGTTTTAAAATTTGATTTGATTTCTATTAAAAAGTTCAATTTATATAATTCACTATCAGTATCTCTATGAATTTATAAAACCCTTCACGCATTTAGTTATTGAGATTTTTATGTGGAGATAAATATATTTTTCATTTTTAATAGAATTGATTGGTTTAATTTTGATTTTGATTAAGATATATGATTGTTGCGGGATGTGAGTAAAAATACTTGTCATAAACCTTGAGATATTCACCCTGTCTGTGATAATTTCATATCATTGTAAAATTTGAGATGAAATCATGTCATAAGAGGTGAAGGTTAGAAAATGTTTATGTTTAAACTTTTATAGCTATAAAGTTATTTTAATTTGACATTATAATATTTTGTATTTTGTTGTGGTATGATACATAAAATATATATTATCTAACCACAGTGATTTATTAGTGACATGAATTTATTATTTATTACGTTTAATATATGTTCTATTTATACCTATTCATTTTATTTTTATATGAATAAATAAAATTATATTTAAAATAAATTAAGCATTCATTAAGGTTATACAATAAAATGATTATATGCTTCTGAAGAGCTAATATTGCACTCAAACTGTAAAAAGCTCTTTAAGAGCTTATATTTTAACTAATTGTGATTCAATATTTTATAAAATATAATATTGTTTTTCAGATCAATAAGATATATGTTGAATAAAACATTCATATGTTCTACATTAAAACCATATATATAATTAACATGAGATACTCATGTTTCTGTATTATATATATTCCCCGAAGGAATACATTACACTATATGATTGAAATATCTAATGTGCTCCTGCAGTAGCAATATTGTGAAAATGACTTTAACAGTATTTTCGAATGATCTCATACCTTCTAGTGGCTAAGCAAAATAATAAGTTACTAATGAAAAAACTATGAAATTGTAACACCCCAAAACCTGGCCTAGAAGTTTCGGCCGGATCTCGGAGGTCACATTGACCACCGAAGTGATCTAAAAATAATTTTACAAAAAGAATTGTTAAGATCTCTTTCCAAACAAAATTTGCTAAATTCGAACTTAACCGTTTAACAATTTAGGATTCTAAGACAGTAATTTAAGTTACGCTAAAAACATTCAGAAATAAAATCCACAGTTTCTAAAGTTCAGTCCAAATAACACTTTGCGAAAGTCCAACATAAAAATTTGTACCATAGTTTATATAATCGTTTTACAAAACGACTTAATACCAAACGTATAAAACTTATATAATTTTACTTAGATCGAAATAAACATATCTTTTTGAGACCTCCGATACGCCGAGTCCAGTTACAAAACATAAGAGTACCTGAAAGTGAGAAACTAAAAGGTGAGCTACACGAGCTCAATGTGAGTCCGAAACAGGCAAAAGGCAAAAGACAGAGTAACTTAACATATAATCCAATAAAGCATATGTTTACAAATCACATACAAATATCACAAACGACAATCTGATAAATGGAAGGTTATCATTAACAAACCGCACACATTTATATTATCATTTAAAACACTCATGTACCCAATCAGCACAAACTATTCAAAACATTTCATAGTTGTGCTAATGATCATACAAACAGACATAAATTCATATGCGTAAAAATATACGACAACCAGAAAACCTACCCAACCAACCAAACATCTCATCGTCTACGCTACACAGGGCTACAGAAGGCCCATCCACCCTGTATACCACATAGAACCATAAAAATTTCATCCACCCTACACACCACGTAAAGTGGAGCTAAGCCACTTGATTAAAAGTATATAGCTGTGCTGGTGTATGGTTAGTATAGTACGGTAAACCACTATACAAAAGATTGCAATTAAAATTGCCCAAATCAGACTTCTTTCTCTTCACAAATAAATCCTATATTTTCATGCAGATGCACAATGCACACAACTTACAGATAATCATACAACGGTCATACAGAAACAGAAGTGCATATATTCAATCGATCAGATTCAGAATCAATTATGTCTATATTTATTTACTAGGTAACATCACATAGCATTTAATCAAACTGTTAAATATATGTTATAATTACAAACAAACGCACAAATCCGAGTTGAGACAAAGTCCTAACACACTTAAAGGGGCCTAACTGAAAGTTGGGTACATAAACCCATTAAACGGGTTAGTTTATGAAATTTGCTAAACAAGGCCACACGACGATATGCCTAGGCCATGTGGAGGTCGACACACCCATGTAATGGTCTACATGCCCGTATGCAAGTTGCACACACCCGTGTGAAGGAGACACATGTAACACGCCTAACCTGTATCCGTCGCCGAAATAGGGTTACGAGGTACTACTGGACAATATAATATTTATTAAACATTCAATATTGCATATCATTCATTCACATACACAAAGTCCCTCAAATAGGTCTATGAGACCTTAGAACATGCTAAAGAGTGGTTCGGGACTAAACTAATCAGATATAAAAAATTTTGAACACTTAAAAAAAATTTCATGAAATTATAAGTCACACAACCGTGTGAATAGGTCGTGTGCCTCACACGACCACCAGACACGCCTGTGGTGCAGGCCGTGTGAAAACAGGGAATACATACTCACTTGTACCACACGGCCGAAGACACGTCCGTATGCCATTACTGTAGGAAAACTTGGGAGGTTACTGACTTGGGTCACATGGCCGACCACACGCCCGTGTGTCTAGCCCGTGTACCCTTCAAAATAGCCACACACGCTCGTGTGCTAGGCCATCTACCATTTAGGGGGTATACTGACTTATATCACACGGTCAATCACACGCCCGTGTGTGAGTTCGTGTAATACACACAGCCAGTAGACATGCCCGTGTGTCTAGGCTGTGTCAAACCTGTAGGGTATACTGACTTAATTTCTTAGGGCTACCCTAGAGGACGCACGGCTGTGTAACATGACTGTGTGTCACACACGGCTGAGACACACGCCTGTGTCTCTGCCCGTGTAGACAAAAATAGGTCATTCGTAAAGCTAATTTGCCACCCTTTTCTCATGCATACAAATCAGCCTAAATGGTACCATTTCAAGACATTTATAAGCAACCAAAACCAACCAATTTATACACATATCATGCCATCTATACACAATCATTTCAACTACTCAATTCCACAACCACATCATACCAAAATCATTAAACTTGTATAACTTCTAAATGCATTTCATTATCACTTTATCACCTATTTCATGCCACAAAACTTACCATTTCAACATCACATAATTAAGCCACAACACATAAGGCATTATATACATCTCATGTATCACATATTAAGCACATAACTTAGGCCAACTTATATGGCTAAAAATATACCAACATTTATATTATTAACAAGCCAAATCACATGGCTAACATTATAACTCAAAACATATCAAAATGACACTAGCCTATACATGCCATATACCATATATACAAAGCTTTAAAAGTACCAATAAAATGATTGATAGTGTGACAATGCTCCTGATGATCCCCAAGTCCAAGCTAACTTTGACTATCTATAAAACATAGACAAATAACACACAGTAGGCTTCATAGCTTAGTAAGTTCGTAGTTAAGGAATTCAATTCATCAAATAATATAGTTCAACCATTTGCAAATTACCAAATCAACATTACATTAACAGAAACCTTATTCATGTCTCAAACATAATTAAATACCATTTCATTAAACTTTCTCAATGTAGTACTTGAATAGGTTCCGTGCATACCCGTATCACCTCGTACTAACCTCTTTCTCAACCACAACATTTCTTTATCCTTTGAATCATTAAGGATAGAAATCAGATACTCACGAATCACAATTGATAAGTACCTATACCATGACCCGTAGTTAAATCAAGGTAACTCCTCTAAAAATACCTATACCATGGTCCGTAGCCAAATCAAGGTATTATTTGCACCCGAAATGCTGATATCTTGGCCCGAAGCCAATGCATTAACTTAATGACATTACATTATCATTATCACTATACTTAAGTTTAACCAAGAAGTTTCGCTTGTTGATTTCATCGTTGAACACTTCCGTATTGTCGTACTCACAATTCAAACATTATTAACAATATCATAAACACATTTTATGCAATATCAAAGCATATGACATTAATTATGATGAAATTAACACCTATGAACTTACCTCAGTCGTAGAAACAATAAAACTAGCCGATTAATCGAGTACTTTGTTCTTGCCTCGATCTAAGTCCAAGTTCCTCTTTTCTTGATCTATATAATATCAAATTCAACTTGTTTATTCAACTACTCATTCAATTTAAGCCAAAAATACCTATTTGAGCATTTTTTCACTTTAGCCCATAAGGTTTCACATTTCTTACAATTTGGTCATTATTTCACAAAATCAAAAATTACATAATTTATTTCTAATTTCATGCTAGCTGAATTTTATATAGCTTCATTTCAGCCTATAACTTTAATTTATTTCACATTTTAACCCTTCAATTTACACATTTCACAATTTAATCCCTAATGTGCATTTTTATTGAAAATCACTTTACAAAAACATGTATATCAAACATCAAACCTTCATAATTCATCATCAAACATCATAAAACTCATGGATTCATCAATGTCATTTCAAAAAAATCATCAACAATGTCAAAAATTAGGGTATGGGCTAGCTAGTACTCAAACTAGTGATCATAAAAACATAGAAATCATCAAAAACGAGCTAAAATCGTACCTTAATGTTTGAATTTGTCTAGCCAAAAGAAAACCCTAGCTTAGATCCTTTTTCTTTTCAATATTCAATTGTTAACAAAGATGAATGAAAATGAATTTGGTTTGGTTTTACTAAATTATAACTTAATTACTAGATTACTAAAATACCCTTGGTTATAAACATCAATAAACACACGATGGATGGCTATCTTTGTCCACTCACCCTTTTAATGGTCCATTTACAACATAAGGACCTCCTATTAATAAACCATGGCAATTAGACACCTTTATCAAATAGTATGCAACTTTTGCATTTTACGCGATTAAGTCATTTTCCTTAAATTGAGCTATTAAACGATAAAATTAGCTCACGAAATTTTCACACATATATATTCACATGCTATAAACACCAAAAATGATATTAAAATAATTTTCAGACCTCAGATTTGTGGTCCCAAAACCACTATTCTGATTTAGCTAAAACTGGGTTGTTACAACTCTCTCCCCTTAGGGATTTTCGTCCCTGAAAATCTTACCCGCGAATAGGTTTGGATATTGTTTTCTCATAGCATCCTCGGGTTCCCACGTAGCTTCTTCAACCTTGTGTCGATGCCACAATACTTTCACTAATGCTATTCTTTTATTTCTCAGCTCTTTGATCTTGCGACTTAAAATTCGGATCGGTTCTTCACTATATGATAAATCTGACTGAACCTCAACTTCGGTTAGGGAAATAACATGCGAGGGATCAAATCTGTATCATCAAAGCATCGATACATGAAATACATTATGTATCTTTTCTAACTCAGACGACAATGCTAGCCGATAAACAACTGGTCTGACTCGCTCGACAATCTCATACGGCCCAATAAATCTCGGATTCAACTTGCCTTTACGACCAAATCGAAGTACTTTTTTCCACGGAGATACTTTCAGAAACACTTTATCCCCGATCTGAAACTCAATATCTTTCCGCTTCAAGTTTGCGTAAGATTTCTGACTATCTGACACTACTTTCAAACTATAACGGATCACTTTCACTTTTTCTTCAGTCTCTCTAATCAGATCAACCCCGTGAATCTTATTCTCGCTTAGCTCAGTCCAATACAATGGTGTTCGACACTTCTGACCGTATAAAGCTTCGAACAGTGCCATTTTAATACTCGATTGAAATCTATTATTATACGCAAATTCAATCAATGAGAAGTACTTTTCCCACGTACCTTCAAACTTAAGAATGCAACATCTCAGCATATCTTCGAGTATCTGAATAACTTGCTCAAATTGACCATCCGTTTACGAGTGAAATGAGGTACTAAAATGTAGCTTTGTACCCAACGCATCTTGCAGTTTCTTCCAAAATCTCGATGTAAACCTCAAATCTCTATTCGAAACAATAGAAATAGGTACCCCTTGTAATCGAACAATCTCTGAAATGTACAACTCAGTAAGCTTGTCAAGCGAATAGTTCGTTCTTATAGGAATGAAATGGGTTGATTTCATCAATCGATGAACAACAACCCAAATTGCATCTTTCTTACTCGAAGATAAAGGCAAACCCAAAACAAAATCCATAGTCACTCTATCCCATTTCCATTCAGGAATCATAATCGGCTACAATAAACCAAACGACACTTGGTGTTCAGCTTTAACTTGCTGACAAATAAAATATTTAGAAATAAACTCTGAAATATCACGCTTCATGCAATGCCACCAATAAAGCTGTTTCAAGTTATTATACATTTTCGTGCTTCCCGGATAAACAGATAAACGACTACTATGTGCTTCGTTCAAAATCATCTGAATCAGCTCTAAGTTTATCAGAACACATATTCGGCCTTTGAATCTTAAACAGTCATCATAATCAATTTGAAACTCTAAATCAGGGTTAGATTCACATTGTGCTATTTTAGCTAACACTTCATTATCAGTCTTCTGAGCTTCATAAATCTATTGTATAAACAATGGTTTCGCTTTCAACTCAGCTACTATTGAGCTGTTATCGGAAAGAGCTAACTGAGTATTCATTGCACGTAAAGCAAACAAATATTTCTAGCTTAATGCATCAACAACAACATTTGCTTTTCTCGGATGGTAGTTAATTACTAACTCATAGTCTTTCCTCTGTCGCAAATTCAAATATTTTTCAATCATCAAATATTTCAAACTCTTATGATCTGAATAAACATGACAATTCTCACTGAACAAATAATGGCGCCAAATCTTTAACGCAAACACAATGGTTGCTAACTCTAAATCGTGCGTCGGGTAATTCTTTTCATGCGGCTTCAATTGTCTCGAGGCATATGACTTTGCCTTCCTGCATTAAAACATAGCCCACACCATTCAATGATGCATTACTATAGATCACAAATTCTTTACCCGATTCTGGCTGTACTAACACTAGAGCTTCAGTCAATAAAGCTTTCAACTGATCAAAACATTTCTAGCACTTGTCTGACCACTCGAACTTAACATCTTTTTGTAGTAACTTTGTCATCAGAGTTGCAATCATCTAAAAACCTTTCACAAATCATCTATAATAACTAGTAAATCCCAAAAAACTACGAATTTTAGATACATTTCTCAGAGGCTTCCAATCCATTATTGCAGAAATCTTGCTCAGATCAACTTGAATACCAGATGCTGATACAATATGCCTCAGAAAACCAACTTCACACAACCAAAATTCACATTTACTAAACTTTGCATATAACTGCTTATCACGCAGAGTCTGCAATACAATTCTCAAATGCTCGGCATGCTTAGTTTCATCTCTTGCATAAATCAAAATATCATCTATGAACACAACAACAAATCAATCTAGGTACGGTTTAAAAATACGATTTATTAAATCCATAAAGATAGCAGGGGCATTCATTAATCCAAAAGGTATAACCAAAAAATTCATAGTGACCATACCTCGTTCTAAATGCAGTCTTTGGCACATTAGAGTCTCTAACTCGCAACTGATAATAACCCGATCTCAAATCTATTTTCGAAAACACTGTAGCCCCTTTCAATTGATCAAACAAATGATCAATTCGTAGTGGAGGATATTTATTCTTGATCGTCACTTTGTTAAGTTGTCGGTAGTCTATACACATTCTCATCGTGCTATCTTTCTTTTTCACAAACAACACAGGAGCACCCCAAGGCAAAAAACTCAGTCTTGCAAAACCTCTATCCATCAGCTCTTGCAACTAAGCTTTTAATTCTTTTAAATCTATCGGAGCTATTCTATAAGAAGCTATCGATATCGGCGTTGTTCTCGGCACTAACTCAATGCCAAACTCAACCTCTCGTATCAGTGGTAAACCCGATAACTCTTCAGGAAACACATTTGGATACTTACACACAACTGGCATTGATTCAATCTTCTATTCAGTCACTTTCGTATCAAACACATAAGCAAACTAAGCTTCGCAACCCTTTCTCACATATTTCTGAGCTAACATCGATGAAATCACTGCTGGCAAGCCATTCAGATCATCTGACTCAATCTGGATAATCTTATTATTCTGACACCTCAAATGAATTGTCTTTCGTTTGCAATTCACAACAGCATCATGCAACGTTAACCAATCCATACCCAGAATTATATTAAATTCGTCAAATGGTAACAACATTAGATCAGCCAGAAAACAAATATCTTGAATCATCAATGGACATTTCTTGCACACTTTATCAACCAACACGCACTTGCCTAAGGGGTTCGATACTCTAATTACAAATTCAGTAGACTCTAGAGGCAAAGTCTTACTGGATACTAAATTCACACATATATACTAGTAATAATGCCCAGAGATGACGCTTTTTTGCGAGCACAAATAGTGTAAGCTCTAGCAGGTGCTCTCGTTTCGGACCTTACAGCAGAGTCTTTAGTCGCTTTTTGACTACCACTCACATTTCCTGTATTTCTAGGTGGTCTACCCCTGTTTACATTGTTACTCGACCTTGTTTTCTGAACATCCTCTTTTTCCATCAACTCTAGACAGTCTCACATTAAATGATCCTACGATCCAAATTTGTAACAGGCTTTATTTCTTTTGCTCCAGCATTCTCCGAAATGTCGTCGCCCACACTTCTGACATTCGGGTTTGTTGTCTCTGACACTACCAATACTAGCTACTTATGTAGTTGAGCTTTAGAACCAGAATGTTGTTTAGCATGATCCTTATTCGAATATCCCATCAAAGTATTCGGGTGAGTATACGAATCTCTGGATTTATTCGACGAAGATTGATACAGCTTACTTATTGATCTTTTTCTGATGTCTCTAGCCTCCGAAACTATTTTTCTCTATTTTTTACTAAGATCTTCGGTTTTACAAGCCCTTTCAAGTAACACAACAAATTCTTTGATTTCCAGAATCCCAACTAACAGCTTTATGTCTTCATTCAATCCATCAACGAATCGTTTACACATGATCTCTTCGGAAGAAACATATTTTCGGGCATACTTACTTAATCATACAAATTCTCTTTTGTACTCAATCATAGTCATTTGACCCTATTTCAATTCCAGAAACTCTTTATGTTTCTAATTGAGAAATATCTGGCTTATATACTTCTTTCGGAACTCGGATTGAAAGAACTCCCAGGTGACGCATTATCTCTCAACAAAGATACATCACATTTAATACATTCATCTGGAGTACAGGATAATTCATCAAATACTCTGATCGTGTTCTTGAGCTAGAACTCAGCTCTCTCAGCATCATCATCAACTGTAGTCTGAAATTCCTCAACACCATGTTTTCGAATCTTATCAACATGTGGCTTACTCAATCAGATTGGATTTATCACTTGAGGCACAACTGGGACTTGTTGACGAACAGGTGGGGGTAGAGATTGTGGAGCAGCCGGATTAGTTCTAATATACTGAGTGAACTACTCATTCATCATTTGATAAAAGGATTTCCTAGCCTCTCCCTCATGGCTACTCGTCACGAGTCTAGAGTCAGATTGCGCTGTTTTTTGAGCAGGAATAGGCGCGTTACTCTCTACATCATCAGCTACGGCTCTTTCGGGATCCATTTTCTATATAAAAACATATTTTAAATGTTAGGAATCATCACACTATCGCAGTTTATATATATGGCATGTATAGCTAGACTCTCACTCGCTACATTAGTCCTAGAATCGACTAAATCGTAGCTCTGATACCAATAGATGTAACACTCCTAACCTGTATCTGTCACTAAAATAGGGTTATGAGGCATTACCAGATAATATAACATTTATCAAACATTCAATATCGCATTTTATTCATTCACATACACAAAGTCCCTTAAATAGGTTTACGAGACCTTAGAACATACTAAAAAGTGGTTCGGGTCTAAACCAATCACATATAAAAATTATCGAACATTTAAAAAAATTTCATGAAATCATTAGTCACATGCCTATGTGAACAGGTCGTATGCCTAACACGACCACCAGACACGCTTGTGGCGCAGGCCGTGTGAAAACAAAACATACATATTGACTTGTACCACACGGCCGAAGACACGCTCGTGTGCCATGGCCATGGGAAAATTGGGGAGGTCACTCACTTGGGTCACACGATCGACCACACGCCCATGTGTCTAGCCCGTGTACCCTTTGAAATGGCCGCACTCGCCCGTGTGCTAGGCCATTATATATTTAGAGGGTATACTGACTTATGTCACACGGTCAGTCACACCCTCGTGTGTGAGTTCGTGTAACACACACGGCCAGTAGACACGCCCGTGTGTCTAAGCCGTGTCAAACCTGTAGGGTATACTGACTTAATTCGTAAGGCTACCCTAGGGGATGCACGACCGTGTAACATGATCATGTGTTGCACACGGCTGAGACACACACCCGTGTGGACAAAAATAAGCCATTTGTAAAGCCAATTTGCCACCTTTTTCTCATGCATACAATTCAACCTAAATGGTACCATTTCAAGACATTTATAAGCAACCAAAGCCAACCAATTTATACACATATCATGCCATCTATACACAATCATTTCAACTACTCAATTCCACAACCACAACATACCAAAATCATTAAACTTGTATAACTTCTAAATGCATTTCATCATCACTTTATCACCTATTTCATGCCACAAAACTTACCATTTTAACATCACATAATTAAGCCACAACACATAAGGCATTATATACATCTCATGTATGATATAGTAAGCACATAACTTAAGCCAACTTATATGGCTAAAAATATACCAACATTTATATTATTAACAAGCCAAATCACATGGCTAACATTATAACTCAAAACATATCAAAATGACACTAGCCTATACATGCCATATACCATATATACAAAGCTTTCAAAGTACCAACAAAATGATCAATAGTGTGGCGATGCTCCTGATGATCCCCGAGTCCAAGCTAGCTTTGACTATCTACAAAACATAGACAAATAACACACAGTAAGCTTCATAGCTTAGTAAGTTCATAGTTAAGCAATTCAATTCATCAAATAATATAGTTCAACCATTTACAAATTACCAAATCAACATTACATTAACATAAACCTTATTCATGTCTCAAACATAATTAAATGCCATTTCATTAAACTTTCTTAATATAGTACTTAAATAGGTTTCGTACATACCCGTATCACCTCGTACTAACCTCTTTCTCAACCACAACATTTATTTATCCGTTGAATCATTAGGGATAGAAATCGGATACTCACAAATCACAGTTGATAAGTACCTATACCATGGCCCGTAGCCAAATCAAGGTAACTTATCCCGGAGTACTTATACCATGGCCCGTAGCCAGATCAAGGTAACTCCTCTCAAAATACCTATACCATGGTCTGTAGCCAAATCAAGGTATTATTCACACCTGAAATGCCAATATCTTGTCCTGAAGCTAATGCATTAACTTAATGACATTACATAATCATTATCACTATACTTAAGTTTAACCAGGAAGTTTTGCTTGTCGATTTCATCGTTGAACACTTCCGTATTGTCGTATTCACAATTCAAACATTATTCACAATCTCATAAACATATTTTATGCAATATCAAAGCATATGACATTAATTTATAATGAAATTAACACCTACGAACTTACCTCGGTCGTAGAAACAACGAAACTAGCTGATTAATCAAGTACTTTGTTCTTGCCTCGATCTAAGTCCAAGTTCCTCTTTTCTTGATCTATATAATATCAAATTCAATTTTTTATTCAAATACACATTCAATTTAATCCAAAAATACCTATTTAAGCATTTTTTTCACTTTAGCCCTGAAGGTTTCAAATTTCTTACAATTTGGTTCTTATTTAACAAAATCACAAATTACACAATTTCTTTCTAATTTCATGCTAGCTAAATTTTATATAGCTTCATAGCAGCCTATAACTTTCATTTATTTCACATTTTAACCCTTCAATTTACACATTTAACAATTTAATCCCTAATTGCATTTTTACTAAAAATCACTTTACAAGACATGTATATCAAACATCAAACCTTCATAATTCATCATCAAACATCATAAAACTCATGGATTCATCAATGGCGTTTTACAAAATCATCAATAATTTTAGAAATTAGGATACGGGCTAGATCCTTTTTCTTTTCAATATTCGGTTGTTAACAAAGATGAATGAAATGAATTTGGTTTGGTTTTACTAAATTATAACTTAATTACTAGATTACTAAAATACCCTTGGTTATAAACATCAATAAACACATGATGGATGTCTATCTTTGTCCACTCACCCTTTTAATGGTCCATTAACAACATAAGGACCTCCTATTAATAAACCATGACAATTAGACACCTTTATAAAATAGAATGCAACTTTTGCATTTTACGTGATTAAGTCCTTTTCTTCAAATTGAGCTATTAAACGATAAAATTTGCTCAAGAAATTTTCACACATATATGTTCACATGCTATAAACACCAAAAATGATATTAAAATAATTTTCAGACCTCATATTTGTGGTCACAAAACCACTATTCTGATGTAGATAAAATCGGGCTGTAACAACACACGCCTGTGTGACCCTGTTACATGGTCGTGTGAGTAGCCTGTGCAACTCTCTATCCAAAATTAATAAAATAGGGTGCAGAGCAGACATAGCCGTGTGGAAATCCTACACTAAGGCACACGACCGATTGACCAAGGCATACGCCCGTGTGAAAATCGACTAAAATCCCTAAAATCAGCCACACGACCGTGTGGGACCAAAATTCATCCAAATCCCTAATTCCAAATCTCACATGTGCATTTGAATTGCTCGTGTGCATCATACGCCTGTGTGGCTACCCGTGTGGTCATGAAACCACATGGAAAAGGGCTGAAAAACGCGCTCTTGGCAATGAAACAGATCCCCAACCTTTGGTAATTCATAAGCATTTCAAAAACACCCAGATTTTTATACAACTCAATTGCAAAAAAACACTTCGATTAGTCAATTTCAGAAACACACACAGAATTTGCTGAATCCTATAGAATCAAACCAGTAAGTCGATAACGAAATTGGAGAGTTTTCGAACACACACCTAAATTCGTGACTAAAGCCCCATAATAACCTTAATCTGAACTTCAGACTAACAGGCACACATAAAAACAAAATCCATCAGAACATGAAATTTGCAATACTAGTTTAGATGAAAATCATAACAATCTAACTCAAGCTACCCTTACCTAGAAACTCCTGTCGATGAAATTGTAAAACAATAACTAATGACGACAACAAGAGATGATTGGAATAGAACATAAAGAAAAAAAGGAAAAATAGATGAAACAATAAAAGAAAGAAGAAATTGACAAAAAGAAGAAAAGTGAATCGTCAGAGAAAGAGGGAGAGAGAAATGTGAGAACTTGGAAAAAAAATTTGGGATAACTCCTAGTTTCAGATAAATAAAAAAATAAAAAAATAAGTATTGAAACTTTAGACAAACTAAAATAAAATTGACCCCTCCAAAACACTCATGATGATTCAAACACGAAACCCAGAGATGAACCTTCGCACCCACAACCACCGAACCAACAAGTTCATTCTGATACTAAAACGCAGAAATAAACAAAATTATTCAACCTACTCACTGACCCTTACTTCAAACCTTAAAACTTCTAACCCCAAAATCTGAGGTGTTACAGAAATTCTTCCTACTAGTTTTGCTTCATTCCTTAAAGTGAATGTAGCGGTACAAAACAATTATAAAAAATGAAAATATAGAGATCATAATTGTTGTTGTAATTGAGGATGTAATTGGAGACTAATAATGAAAACATGAATAGATAGATTTTGATTTGAAATCCACGCATGTTTTCCGATGGTGATTATGAAATAAAGAATCAATGGAGGCAAAATATTTGTGATATTTGTGATCTTCTTTATTTATATTTATTTTATAATCTTTATTTCATAATCTTTGTGATCTTCTTTTGTCATCATCCCCATTAAGGGGTTAGAAGCAAAATAATTGACTGTGAAAGATCTATTTATGAGCAATAAAATATTATAATTCTATCTAAAACTCGTTATGGTTGGATGCACCTGAAGTTGCAAATTATTATTTTTAGATATTTGAAGATTTTGACATATTTTCTGAAGCGAATATTGCATATAATTATTTGGAAATTATATTTATTTTGTTGACTTAGTGGCATTATAATCTTCACATTGATTTAGACATTTCCAGTAGTAAATGTCACAATAGCACTTATATGTGGATACAAAGTAAAAGGAATGATACAATTTAGTACAATTGAAACACATGTTAAAGTAAACCAGAATTTTATTGATACAAATGTATTTACTACTTGGCGTGACTAGTTAGATCATCTTGGATCATATATGATGCGAAAATTTATTAAGAATTCGTATGGATATTCATTAAAGAACCAGAAGATTATTTAATTTAAAAGAATTCTCATATGTTGCTTGTTCTCAATGAAAATTGATTATTAGAAAGTCACTAGAAAAAGTTGAGATTTAATGTCTTGCATTTCTGAAACGAATATGGGCCCATTCATCCACCATGTGGATGGTTTTGATATTATATTATTTTAGAAGATACATCTACAAAATAATCACATATGTGTTATCAATTTACAACCTGTCGTTTGCAAGATTACTTGTTTAAATAATTAATTTCAAATAATGTAATTAAGACATCTTACTAATACTAATGAGTTTATATCTCAGTCTTTTATTGATTGAGTTTGAAAAACTTTTGTAAAAGTTTGTTATTTATGCGCATAGTGGTTTAGAGAGATTATTGATTGAACGCCTCTGATTAATATCTAAACCATTACTTATGAGAACTAAGCTTCCTATTCCAACATGAGATTATATTGATTTACGTGTTGTATGCATCAAGCCAATAAGTTATAAATACTCCCCATTACAATTGATATTTGATCAATAGCTAAATATTTCTCATCTTTAAATTTTTGTATGTGTCTATATATTTCAATTGCTCCACCACAACGCACAAAGATGAGTGAATCCTCAAAGAAGTTTGGGAGTATATATTAATTACAAGTTTTTTTTTTATATTATTAGATATTTTGAATGTATTCAAGATTAAATTATGACATGATTTGTGATTACAATTTTGATTCGATAGTTTTTCCGACATTAAGGGGAGATAAATGATAACTTGTAAAGAGTTAGGGGAAGAGTAATTTGAACTAGAAGTTCAATAAAGATAACTCATTACAAGTTAACTATTAGATGTATTTACAAACTTAATGAGAATAACTAATTTTCATATACCATCTAATATTTTAATTTGAATCAAAGTCCCAGTAGGACAATCAATTAGAATAAATAATAGAATGATCGGTTCCAAAGATGAAAATTCTTCTAGATTGTCATATAGTGGAGGTGGGTGCTTTAGAAAAGACCTAAGACATAACTAATAAGTAAAACTCCAGAAGAGATTCAGGTACCTGAAACTTAATTTTAAAATAATGAAAATAAGAGATCTCAGTAAGTTATGTCAATTCGAGAAAATATGGAATCGAATAATAAAATTGGTCGACAATGATTTTGTAATGCCTTAAATTTCTTATCTTCACTTCTGTAAAATTTTGACACAACTGTGTATCTACTTCAGTGGTTAAATGTTCTGGGAGTGTGTGTGAGGTCTTGGGTTCAACCCTTACCTTTAGCAAATTTTGTTATTTTTAGAATTAGGCCCTATCTTTGTTCAGTGGGCTTATATTTAATTGCTTGTAATTTCATATCTGAATGAGCTTGCTGATTTGAGCGGTAAGGAAGTTGGTATGTTGGAGGTCTGGTGTTCGAATCCCTAGGCGAGCGAGGGAGTTTATTTTTGCTAGTTTAACTAAGAGAGTTTCGGTTGAACAGAAATTCTGAGTAAGTGGTTACATAGTGGGTTAGTGGGAAAGATATGGGGGATTTGTGTCATCTTTTATTTTTATTTTTATTTTTTTCAAATTTTATTTTCTCTCTCCTTTAGAAAACTTTTGACGTTCTTCTAAGAAATTTATTCTCTTCCAACTCTTCTTTTGTGTTCTTCCTTCTTTGATTCTAATTTGTTATTTCGTATTTCAATCTCTGCGATTGAGGGGCTGTTAATTCTATTTGTTTTGTGGTAGGTAGGTTTTCTTGAAGTTTGGAGCATTTAAGAATCGGTTTCGGATGTGTTAATGTGATGAATTTATGTAGGTGTTAATCAAAGGGATCAGGATTCGGCTTCTTTCGTATAGTGGATTGGAGATTTCGATATTGTTTTCGTAAGTGTTCGACTAGGTCGATTGAATTATTTCTCAAGTGGTTCTTAGGAGTTCGATCGATTGAGGTTTTGGCACTTGGTATTGATCAATTGAATGTTATTTTTAGGGTCGAAAGGCTCGAGAGTGGTTTTGCATCAAATTAATACCAAGTGTGTACTCGAAACACAGAAAAACGAGATTTAGCAAAAGTCAAAAAATGAATTAATACCAAGGCGTGTGGTCACCCGTGTGGTAGGTTGTGTGTGAGTACACGGCCATGTGGTCGACAAAGGCATGACTGTGCGCAGCATACAGCCGTGTGGTGGCTCGGGTGTGGCCGTGTGGGCCACATGGGCTAGGCCATGTTGGGCGTACGGGCCCACACGGGCATATGGATTTTGGGGTGGGTTTGTATATGCGGAAACTAAAGGGTGGGTTTGTATATGTAAAAACTAAAGTGTGCAGCCTCTCTGTTTCACAATGAAGCTTATCAGTGGTGGCTGAAGGTTGAGGAGGGTACTTAGCTGGATCGTCTGACTTGGGACTTTTTTAAGATCACTTTCTAGAGAAAGTATGTGGGAGCAAGCTCTGTGGATGCTTGTAGGCGTGAGTTTATGAATCTCAAACAAGGAGATAGGTCAGTGGCTGAGTCTGCGGTCGAGTTTTTGAGGTTAAGCCGCTACGCTCGAAGAATGGTGGCATCAGAGTACGAGAGGTGTGTTCATTTCGAGGACAGTCTGAGGAACAGTTTGAGAGTACTGATTGCTCTACAAAGGGAGCGTGAGTTTGTAGTATTGGTAGAGAAGGAAAAGATTGATGAGGATATTAAACGCATTGAGCGCCAGAATAAGGACAAAGAGAGGGGTAAAAACAAGAGGGATTCGGAGCCCTTAAGTTCTGTGCAGAGGCCTAAGAGAAAGGCCAAATCTAAAGGGCCAGTGAGAGTGGAGGCCTCTGTTGCTCCTACTGCATTGCAGTCATGTAGTGATTATGGTAGGCGCCATCCGGACGAGTGTTGGAGGAGGATAGGGGCTTGCTTGAGCTGTGGGTCTCTTGAGCACTGTATTAAGGACTGTCCACAGTGGCAGATCAGATGCAAGCTTCAGCGTTGGGTTCTACATAGCCTAAGAGGGCAGTTCAGCAGCCACTTAGGGGCTGTAGAGCGACTAGGGGTTGTAATGGTTTGGGCTGTGGATAGAGAGCACCGGGCAAAGGTGCTAACCAGATAGAGGTGAAGCAGCCTACACTCGTCTATATTGCTCGACGCCGAGAGGATAGAGATTCTCCAAATGTTATCACTGGTACTTTCTTAATTTTTGAGGTACCCTATATTGCTTTGATAGACATAGGTTCTACTCACTTCTATGTAGCTAGCACTGTATTTGAAAACTTAAGGGTTTCTGTGGAGAGTACTTCTAGTGAGGTTATTATACTGAGTCCATTGGGGTAGTCTATCCGAGTTAGTAAACTTTATAGGGATGTTCCGTTAGAGGTACAAGGTATTGTTTTTCTGGCAAAACTGATGGAGCTTCCATTTGGGGAGTTCGACTTAATTCCGAGCATGGATTGGTTGGTCAAGCATCGAGTTAGATTGGACTGCGCGACTAAGAAGGTCGTTGTAAGAAATAAGGATGATAAGGAAGTGGTCGTGATCAGCGAGCGTTGAGATTATCTGTCTAATGTGGTCTCCGTTCTTGTGGCTGAAAAACTGGTTCGGAAAGGGTGTGAGGCATACTTAGCTTACGTTAGTGTTTCTAGTTCTGGGGACTCTTCTGTTGGGAATATCAGAACTATGAGGGACTTTCTGGATGTTTTTCCTGAGGAGTTACTGGGTCTACCTCTGAATCGAGAGGTTGAGTTTGGGATTGAGCTTCTTCTAGGTATGGCTCTAGTGTCCATCGCTCCCTACCGTATGGCACCGAAAGATCTTACTAAGCTTAAGGCTCAACTGCAAGAGCTTTTGGATCGTGGTTTCATCCGTCCTAGTGTGTCTTCGTGGGGAGCACTAATTTTGTTTGTTAAAAAGAAGGATGAGACTATGAGGATGTACATTGATTATCGGCAATTAAACAAGTTAACTATTGATGACATGTTTGATCAGTTCAGAAGGGCTTCAGTGTTCTCTAATATTGATCTTCGATATGGGTATCATCAGTTGAGGGTTAAGGAAGTTGATGTTCATAAGACTGCATTTAGGACTCGTTATGGGCATTATGAGTTCCTAGTTATGCCTTTTGGATTGACTAATGCTCTGGCCGCATTCATGGATCTGATGAATGGAGTGTTTCAGCCCTATCTAGATTAGTTCGTTGTGGTCTTCATCGATGACATTCTGGTTTACTCTAAGACTGGGGATGAGCATGATGAGCATACTAGAGTTATGCTTCAGATTCTCAGGGAAAAGCAAGTCTACGCTAAGTTGAGTAAGTGCGAGTTCTAGTTGTGAGAGATAAACTTCTTGGGGCATGTGGTTTCTGCTGAGGGGATTTGTGTAGATCCGAGGAAGATTGAGGCTGTAATGGATATGAAACAGCTTAGGAATGTGTCTGAGATTCGCATGTTTCTAGGTTTGGCGAGTTATTATCGTCGGTTTGTTAAAGGATTCTCTCTGATTGTAGCCCTATTGACTAAGCTTCTACGTAAGGGTGTGTCATTTGTCTAGACTGATGCACAGCAATCGAGTTTTGAGAAGCTCAAGTCTATTCTGACTTAGGCTCATATTCTAGTATAGCCTGAATCTGGAAAGAAGTTCGTGGTTTATAGTGATGCATCGCACGTTGGTTTGGGATGTGCTCTAATGCACAATGGTAAGGTTGTGGCTTATGCGTCCCATCAGTTTAAGCCACACGAAGGGAACTACCTGACACATGATCTCGAGTTGGCTGTTGTGGTTTTTGCATTGAAGATCTGGAGGCACTATCTGTATGGTGAGAGATGTATTATCTACACTGATCACAAGAGCCTCAAGTGCCTCCTTACACGGAAGGAGTTGAATCTTAGACAGCATCAATGGATTGAGCTGCTTAAAGATTATGACTGCACAATAGAGTATCATCCTAGTAAGGCCAATATGGTGGCAGATGCTCTAAGTCGTAGAGCGATGACTGATCTAAGGGCGATGTTCACTCGCCTAGTCTGTTTGATGATGGAAGTGTATTAGTTGAGTTGAAAGTTAAGCCGACTTGGATTGATCAGATTCAAGTTAAGCATTTGGAGGATGAGTATCTGGGTGTATGGTTTCGACACTTGAACCTTCTCAAACTGTTTCTTTTTAAGAACCAAAAAGATTTGTGCAAAAACAATAGATGCCAAGAAGAACAAAAGACCTTGGACGCGTAGTGGGTCTTGAAGTACTATTTCGCATCCCCGACCAAATCCACCCACATTAGGATTAATTGTTAATGGTTGATCGAGTTTGATAGATTCACCCTCTGAAACAAGAAGTTCTGGTCCTGGGGGGATAATATCAACCACTTGATGTCCATCCAAGGCATCCGTTATGGACAGACTGAGAGTGGCAATACTTCATATTTTGGGCTGAATAAGGATGGTGTGTTATGTTTTCGAGGTCAGATTTGTGTGCCCAAGGATTCAGATTTGAGGCAGTCGATACTGAGGGAGGCGCATAGTAGTCCTTATGCTATACATCCTAGTGGTAATAAGATGTACCGTGATATTTGTGAACTATACTGATGGCCAGGTTTAAAGCGTGAAGTTACTAATTTCGTTTCCCATTGTCTGACATGCCAATAAGTTAAGGCTGAGCACCAGTTGCCTTTGGGTTTGTTGCAGCCAAATAAGATCCCCTTATAGAAATGGGAACGAGTAACGATGGACTTCGTTAGTAGGTTGCCCTTGATACCCACTAAGAAAGATTATGTTTGAGTCATCTTTGATTGATTGACCAAGTCTACTCACTTCATTCTAGTTCGGACGGACTATTCTCTGTAGAAGTTAGCGAAGCTCTATATCTCCGAGATAGTTAGACTGCATGGGGTTCCTGTGTCGATCATTTCTGATAGAGATCCTCACTTCACATCTCGATTTTGGAAGAAGTTGCATGAGGCTCTGGGTTTGAGATTGGACTTCAGTACTGCGTTCCATCCTTAGACTGATAGTCAATCTGAGAGGGTTAGACCGATGGTCAATCTGAGAGGGTGATTCAGATACTGGAGGATATGCTTTAGAGCTGTGTGATTGATTTCTGAGGTAGTTAGGAGGATTATCTGCCACTAACTGAGTTCGTCTATCATAACAATTTCCAATCTAGCATCCAAATGGCACCTTACAAGGCTTTATATGGTCGTAGGTTTCGTACTCTACTTTGTTGGACTGAGTTGGGTGAATGTCGGGTTTTGGCTCGTAAGTTGGTTTTTGAGACTGAGGATAAGGTTCGACTGATTCGGGATCGTCTGAAAGTGGCTTCTGATAGATAGAAGTCTTATGCAGATTTGAAGAGGAGGGATATTGAGTATTCTGTGGGGGACTTCATCTTTCTTAAGGTTTCTCCATGGAAGAAGGTTCTGAGATTCGGTCGTAAGGGCAAGTTGAGCCCTAGGTTTATTGGGCCATATAGGATTCTGAAACCTATGGGACCGGTTGCTTCTCAGTTGGAGTTACCTCCAGAGTTAGACCATATCCACGATGTGTTCCACGTTTCGATATTGAGACGATATCGGTCCAATCTATCCCATGTTGTTTCTGTTGAGGAGATCGATGTTGACCGGGCTTGAATTTTGAGGAGGAATCGATTCAGATTCTGGATCATGATATTAAGGTTCTGAGGAGGAAGTCCATCCCTTTAGTAAAGGTTCTGTGGCGGAATCATGGTACTGAGGAGGCCACGTGGGAACTTGAGTGTAACACCTCTTACCCGTATCCGAGACCGGGACAAGGTACGAGGCGTTACCAGACACATACTCGGACACTTTCAGAAAATACGGGTTATAAGATTTTATTCTAATTTAAAACCGATCAAACAACATCATAGTGTCCCGATTATGGACTTACAAGGTCCAAAACATACATTTAAAAGCAATCCAGGACTAAACCAAGAACTTTAAAAAAAATTTAGTAAAATTCCTAGGGTTATACCTCACACACCTGTGTGAAGGCCAAGCGTACGCCCGTGTGCTTGGGGACACGTCCATGTGCCCCACCCGTGCTGAATTATTTGGATTTATTTTCCATTTTGAATCCACATGGGTTTTCACACGACCTAGCACACACCCGTGTCCTTGGCCCGTGTCCCTCACACGGCCTAGACACGCCAGTGTCAATGCCCGTGTCAAAAGACCCGAACATTGTGTTTATGATGTCATCATTCATTTTGAGGCACACAACCAAGGCATACGCCCGTGTGTTAGGCCGTGTCTTCCATACGGTTGAGACACACGGCCGTGTCTCTGCCCGTCTGTTTACAACCATGCAAACAGACATAAAATTTTAAGGGCAGGGGACACACAGCCAGGCAACCCCCCATGGGGCTGACCGTGTGTCACACACAGTCTAGATACATGCCCGTGTGTCTACCTGTGTGGACCTTTTTATGGCTATTTTCCAAGCCTTTGGTCACCCTCTATCATCTATACACATTTATAAACTTCAATGGTATTTAACATGGCCTAATTATACTCTTAAACAACCTTGGTATAGTTTATTGCATGTTAACCTCATCTCATCAGATTAGTACATGCTAAACTATCCTTTTCGTATTAGAGATTAACATAACACATTTTTACATTTTACACTTAGGTCATATTATAACCATATACGATTATATGTTGTGTCCACTCTCAAATTATTAGGTCCCATTTCAATCATTCATCCAAGGTAAACCTCTTCTTCATATCTCATGAAATATTTAAACATAAACATGCATCATTAGTAGGTTTACAACTTACATCAATATGAGCCATATCTCATGGCCATATACAAAAGAATAAATATACCATTTAAGCCCTTACAGTGGCTAGCCAAATGACACATATAACAAAATAACCAAAAATCTTATACATGGTAGTAAACAAAATAAAAGTATCTTTATACCAAAGCGTGATGAGTCAATAGTTTATTGATTCTCCAACCGTCTTCCAATCTTCACGACTTCACGACTTCACGAGCTCTATAAGATAGGGAAAAGAGAAGGGGGTAAGCATTAACATGCTTAGTAAGTAAGAATAACTGGAAAGTAAACTTACCGGTTAATTAGCATACAACCATATTTAGGCAATAAATCCAACAAGTATGAAACAGTTTCCCTATCACATGCACTCAATCATCAAGTTAGTCTCATAACAATACATCAAGTTATTAGTCCTAGATGAGCTCATCAATTCAATATTTCCATTCTTTATTTCATCATGTTAATCCCGTTGAATTTCTCAAAAATCTCGATGGATAGTCCAATTACTGTCAAAGTCATACAAGTGATCATCTCAAGTACGCACTCCCGTGAACCTTATATCTTACGGCGGGATTACCAGTCCAGGCTAAATCCCCCGTAGTATTAACTCATAGAGCAATGTCGGGATTACTAGTCCAGGCTAAATCCCTTTCAATGACAATTTCTCTCATAAGCTCGGATTTGAATTGCCAGTCCAGGCTAAATTCAGTCCTTAATCGGATTACCCGTCCGGGTTAAATCATTAATGCAACTATATTCTTCGGGAGGCTCGATCACTCAAGGAACACCCATCCGGGCTAGATCCTTTCTATTTTGAGAACATCAGATTACCCGTCCGGGCTAAATCCTTTTCTGCACCACATGTAAGATGTCATGTCATGTAAGTCATAATTTATCCATTGGATTTCCCTTTCTATTTCAATCGGGACATTTATCATCTTTCATTTACACTAGTATATTTCATGGAATATCATGCAATGAATATCTAGATTTTCATACATTCAAGGACATACATATTTAAGTATATTAAGAGTTTACTTCGGGTTATACGAACTTACCTGGTAATGGCTTCGGTTTCGTATTTTGGTTATTCTGAAACCTTTTGTTTACCACGATCGACCTCCGAAATTGATTCCTCAGGGTCTATATCAATAAAATTAGATTATTAATACATCACATTATTCGTTTTAGGCCTAAAACTCACCCTCAGACAAAATGACCATTTTGCCCCTAACCTTTCACAATATTTACAATTTAGTCCTAGGTCTCATATAATGAAATGCATGTAATTCCTTGGCTACCCAAGCTTAGCCAAATTTTATTCACACTTATAGCAGCCTATGTTTTTCCTTCATTCCATATTTTTCTACCCATTTTCATAACTTTTACAATTTAGTCCTTTAAGCCATTTCCATGAAAAACTACTCAGTAAAAGTTGTTTACCATCCTTTAAACTCTCATATTCCTCCATAAATCATCAAAACAAAAACTACTCATGCATGGGTAAATTTTTTAATATGAACCCTAGCTTGAAATATGGGTAGAAATAGAGAGAGCATGTTACGAGGATCTCAAAAATACGAAGAACATTAAAAACGGGGCTAGGGAGCACTTACAATTGAGCTTGAAAATGTTAAAAACCCTAGCTATGGAGACCCTTAGAATTTTGGCAGCATGGAGAAGAAAATGAGCTGATTTTAGCTTGATTTTTCCCTTTTTATTTAGTTTATTACCAAATAACCAAAATGCCCTTCCTTACTAAACTTCTAAAATTTTTCATGCATGTCCATTTTTGTCCAAAAACTTAGAAATTGGGAAAATTACTCTTTAAGGACCTCTAATTAACATTTCAAAGCAATTTCATACAAATTTCTTCTAAAACCCAAGTTTTGCAATTTAATCAATTTGATCCGTAATTTCCAATTGGACACCTTACACATAGAATTTCTTCATGAAACTTTAACACATGCTTATTTTCATATCCTAGACCTCATAATGATCATAAAGTAATCATTTTAATGTCATATTTGTGGTCCCGAAACCACTATTCTAACTAGGCCCAAATTCGAGATGTTACACTGAGGACTCAATGTGTCAACAGTATCCTCATCTATTCTGATCAGGTAAATTTCGAGGTCAAAATTTCTTTTAGGGGGTAGATTTGTAACGCCCCAAATTTTTTATCTTCACTTTTTTAAAATTTTGACACTGTGTATCTACTTCAGTGGATAAGTCTTTTGGGAGTGTGTGAGAGGTCTTGGGTTCAAGCCTTACCTTTAGCAATTTTTGTTATTTTTAGAATTAATCCATATCTTTGTTCAGTGGGCTTATATTTAATTACTTTTAATTTCATATAAGAACGATCCTACTAGTTTGAGTGGTAAGGAAGTTGGTGTATTGGAGGTTTAGTGCTCGAATTCCTACGCAAGCGAGGGAGTTTATTTTTTCTAGTTTGACTAAGAGAGTTTCAGTTGAACAGAAATTTTGAGTAAGTGGTTACATAGTGAGTTAGTGGGAGAGATATGGGGGATTTGTATCATCTTTTATTTTTATTTCTATTTCCATTATTTTTTCAAATTTCATTTTGTCTCTCCTTCAGAAAACTTTTGACGTTCTTTTAAGAAAATTCTTCTCTTCCAACTCTTCTTTTGTGTTCTTCCTTCTTTGATTCCGGTTTGCTATTTCATTTTTCAATCTCTGCAATTGAGGGGTTGTTGATTTTATTCGATTTGTGGTAGTAAGTTTTCTTGAAGTTTGGACTGTTTAAGAATCAGTTTCAGATATGTTAATGTGATGAATTTGCGTAGGTGTTAATCAAGTGGATCATAATTTGGCTTCTTTCGTGTAGTGGATTGGAGATTTCGATACTATTTTGGTAAGTGTTCGACTATTTCGATACTATTTTGGTAAGTGTTCGACTATGTCAATTGAATTGTTTCTCAAGTGGTTCTTAGGAGTTCGATGGATTGAGGTTTCAATACTTGGTATTAATCGATTGAATGTTATTTTTAGGGTTGGAAGGCTCAGGAGTGATTTTGCATCAAATCAATACCAGGTGTGTACCCAAAACACAAAAAAAAATGAGATTTAGCAAAAGCTGAAAAATGAATCTGTCGACACCACACGGGCGTGTGGTCACCTATGTGGTAGGTTGTATGCGAGTACATGGCCATGTGGTCGACGAAGCCATGACTGTACGTAGCACACGACCCTATGGTGGCTAGGGTGTGGCTGTGTGGGCCACATGGGCTAGGCCAAGTTGGGCGTGTGGGTCAGACGGGTGTGTAGGCCCACACAGGCATGTGGGCGCCACGGGCATATGGGCCTAATGTTACTGAAGTTCTCTGTAGGGTCACATGGGTTGTCCTAGTCGATTGTGGGCCAACCGTAAGGTCGGTAAAGGCTAACTGAACCCTAAGACTATGTGATCTGTGAGACTGAAATACTGATATGAATATGACTATGTTATGCATAAGTGTGTATCTGTTTGTATAAGCCTGTTAAGCATGCTTGTCTGTTAATTCTGTATATATATGCTCTGTATCTTTTTGGGGTGGGTTTGTATATGCGGAGGAAGTATCTATTCATCGTTAATCGCATATTATCTAGTAGCTTGGTTGTACTATATCTGATACATGTCGTAATGGCACAACATGGTGTGTAGGGATGGGTGGGTGTTTTTAACCCTACATGGTGTGTTGGGATGGTCGGAGATGGTGTGTAGAGGATGGGGGTAGGATTCTGATTTTGTTTGTTGTATCTGTATCTGAAATGGGCTTAAGCCCAATTTCGTATCTGTAACTATTTCTGACTGTGTGTATGATTATGTATAATTGCATGCTTAATTCTGCTGGGTTACACACTGAGTTTACGTAAACTCACATCTACTTGTCTGTTCTGTCAGGTAATCCACAGACTTAGGTGGATTGATGCGGCAAGAGACTCAGTAGTGACCACACGACATTTAACGGTTTTCAGCTATTGAATTTATGGTTTTTATATTAAATTTTGGATTTATTGAGAGTTTGTAATTTTGGAGACTTTCTGGACTTTTTGGTTTTAACTTGGATTTTGGATTTATTTGCTTTAAATGTTGGATGTTTGATAAAACATTTTATAAGGCCGAACATTTTTACTTAACCAAAGTTTTCCTAAAAATACAAATTCAGTTTTAAAACTAAACGTTTCGATTGTTAAGCTTCCGTAGTAAGTAAGTTTTTTGACAAATAAACCAATTAAATAATGAAACAACAACATTTGGTAAGACAACTACGTTTTCCAAACCCATTCCATGTGATACCACCAGATTTGGCCATAATGTCTAGGCCGAGTTTGGGGTGTTACAGATATTTCATGCACTATTATTATTGAAATAATGAAATAAAAGGAGAATATTGAATAAATCTATTGAGAAATATATATATGGAATAAATCGATTAAAATAGAAAGACACAACTTAAGTACAATTAAATTCGTGGAGTTTTGGGACCAGTAGTCCAAAAATTTAAAGGTATAAAGCCAGTGAGGGTACAATTGAAGTAGTTTGGCAAAAGTGGAATAAAAATATGAAGTTTTTCGCTAAGTTCTGGGATTGATTATGAAAAGATATAATTTTCTTTTGTGGTTGATGCAATAACCTTTATATATATTATTAAATTGACAATTTATAAAAGATTTAACTTGCGCCTAATGGTTATTGTTACAACCTTTTATGAATCACTATATAGTAAAGTTTATATTAAAATCGTTGAAGGACTTAGGATGCTAGAAGCATATTGAAATTCTCGAGAAATTGTTCATTTATATGAATTAAAATAATTTGAACATATGTGGTAAATTTGACTTAGTGAATAGTAGTTGAACAAAATTTTTGGATTATAAAATGATCCAAAATACCTATTTTTATTTTTATAGAAGGATCATGATTAAATTTTGCTATTATTATTGTTGAAACTCCTAAAGAGATCAAAATATATTTCCCCAAAATTTTCCCTTACTCGTGATTTTCAAAAGAATGATAATATAAGTGCTTAGCAAATATATTCAAATAGTCATTTGAAAAACTAGTATTCAAGATTGAATACATAGAATATGAGAAAATATGTGATATTTTCATGAGGGGGAGTAAATACGTGTTGTATTCTTTTTCCTTTCATCGAGGTTTTGTCCCATTGGGTTTTCCTGATAAGGTTTTTAATGAGGCAGCATATTATGTGTATTATAGATTGTGTACTCATTTTCCTTCATTAGGTTTTTATCCCACAGGGTTTTTCCTAATAAGGTTTTAACGAGGCACATTATCTACCAATGGATACCCAAGAGGGAGTGTTAGGAATATCTTATTAAGTGGATCTCCATCATGATCAAGATAAAGTTTTAACATACTTTAAATTCTAATAGTTATTAGAATTAGATCTCTATTAGGAATATCTTATTAAGTGGATCTCCATCATGATCAAGATAAAGTTTTAACGTACTTTAAATTCTAATAGTTATTAGAATTAGATCTCTATTTCTTTTATACTTCTTATGCTTATAAATAGAGACTCTGATGAAGCATTGTAATAATCCCTTTTGATCAATAAAGTACATTCTCTATTACTTTCATATTTTCTTTGTTCTTTATTCTCTCCATCTCTTTTTATTTTATAACAGTTTTATATTTTTCTAATAACTCATTATTAGTATTGTATTTACCTTGTTTAAATTTTCTTATGTTGTGTTTGTATCATATTTTTTTATATCAATTCAAATACAACTAAAGCATCCACAGATGCAAACTAGTAACACTACGTTTGGTTCGTTATAATAGAATAAAGCTGTAATCAGTAATTCAACTGTTTGGTTGAATGAAATGTAATAAAAGTGTAATAGTATTATTGTGTTCGGTTGAATGGAATGATATTGTAATAGCATAAAAAAATTTGTAATAACCATGTACCCTTAGTAGAATTTCTTTTAGGTAGATGACTATAGTTATTGTTATTAAATTTTAATAGAATTATTATTAAAAATAATTTAATCATATTTTAATATAATTATTATTAAATATAATTTAATAAAAATAAATATATATAATTTAATAATATTTTATTTTAAATTATATTTTGCAATTAAATATTTTATATTAAATTATTTCAAATATTTTATTTTTATATTTTCTAAGTCCAAGTTTTAAAGGACTAAACTGAAATTTTTTATTATTATTCAATATTGTATGGAATTGTCATTCTTTGATGATACCAGAGAATAACTATCATGGGAAGACAAGTAATAAGAAAGAAATGGTCATTCCATTGAATGAGTATTACATTCAACCAAATAAAGAAATGGTTTACCATTCAATGAATAAGGGGGAATGCTTCCCCCCAACCAAATATGGTTTAAAATACCACACAATTTATGTTGTAGATTAATCCCATGTTTTAGGGATAGGGTGAACACCCTTAACCAATAGATCTTTGATATCTTAATTCATATATTTTCTATTTTTTATCATAATAATTCAATATTATTATTTATTTTGAAAAAAAGATAAAGTATAAATACAAATAATACAACACCCGAATAATTATAACCAAAATTAATAATTATCACATAATATAATTGGACTAAAAAAACAAAATATATCTTGAACCTAAACAAGAATAAATTTGAAGAGGATTTATGCATGATAAAACTTAATTCAAAATAAAATTTTAAAAAAAACTGGGACAAATTAAATATGAAATTTTAAATTTCTACCTAACCTTAAAATTTAAACTATAATTTCAATTAAATACTCCAATCTAATCCAATCCAATTTCTAAAAGTGAAAAAAGAGCATATTCTAAGTTGTAGAATAACGGATGAATTGATATAGGGAATGTCTAGTGTTTTGTCTAAACATCTCTGTTTTTACCTGAATTGAATGACTAGATTTTATAAGCTCAATTTTATGAAAGGGCTAATTCCTTTTGAGATTATGGCCCAAATTCCACTTAATTTGTCACATAGTTTAGGAACAAAGAGAGAGAAAAATGAAGGGTAAGGTAAGATACCTTAAACAAAGAAAAATTGTGTTCATACTTATTTTATATAAGTTTTTATAAGTTAATAATTTATTTCTTATACAAGATATCTGACAAGAGTTTTAATTATCGTTTCGTATAAATGAAAAAATATTATTAATTTATATATTAGTATGTTTGTGTATACCTGTTATTTTATATTGTGCTTAACCATCACGCCATTATTCTAAGTCTTATGATGTCACTCATGCTTTTTAGTATGGACTCTAAAACCATTAATTATAAGCCCATCATAAAAGGAAACTACTTTATGCAGTCCTTAACAAAGAGCAATTACATCAGAATCAACTTGTTCGACTTCCATCTTTAGAATTTGACTATATAGTAGGAAATCAAGTAGCTCTTGTTCTATGAACAAATTTCTACAATGTGCCCTCATTATATAAATATTAAGATAAATTAAATGAATCATGACAATTTACCTTGCTCGCAAGCCATTTTGGGAACTTTTCAACCAACCATTTGTCCTTTGTGCGTTAACTCATTTGAATACCATCATAAGCAGCTTGTTGAGACTCCAAAAATATCCTATAATATATTCAGTATTTTGAGGGAAATGTTGCTAAAATGCATACAAATTAAGAAATATTACTGTAACACCCTAAACCCGGCCCAAACGTTATGGCTGGGTCCAACGTGTCACATTAAAGTTTTTTTAAGAAAACCCATGCCTCTTTCAGTGTCCTTCTTAGTGTTTTAAAAGATAGTTTTTGCTAAGTAATCAAAGTGAATGGAAGCTGTGCACCAGGTAGGTATCCGAAACAGAGGAGGTGAGCCATGAAGGCTACTTAAGTACTAAGCTCTCGATTGGATCCAATCCTAGACATGCCCACAACCATTGCCACACTTTGATAAACGAGTTGAAGTTCATTCAAGTAGATATTTTTGATAAACTGATTAATTGTATTGTTGCATTATTTTGAAAACAAGTATCATTTTGAAAACGCGCTCTAAGTCTAGCCCATTTTGAATTATTATCAGAAAAATATAGAGTTATTAAAAATAAAAAATAATCCCAGAAGAATAGATAAAATGGCCTTATTACAACCCAAAACCAAATAATGTTAACAGTTAAGATAATACTATAATATAAAACCGTTTACTGATTCCAAAGTCCAAAAGCGATCACCATGGCCACTCTGAATCCTCTCCGACTCCAAGTCTCACATCAAGGCTCACCTGTAAAGATAAGGAAAGGGGGTGAGTTTGGAAACTCAGTGTGCAGCAAGCCCCTTTCAGAGCCCAAACTAATACCAACATACTGGGCCGAAGCCTTCTCATTAATCATGTTACTGGGCCGAAGCCTTTCATTTAGCGGTTACTGGGCCTTAGCCCTTGTTCATATATATACTCACTGGGCCGAAGCCTTTTCATAATTCATATCCTAGGCCGAAGCCTTATTCTATAAACGGTATGGCCCACTGGCCCATTTTCATAACAATCAAATATGTAAATCTCAATGCATGTATGCAAACCCATATCTATATGTGGGGAAACTATCAACCCACCCAACCGCTACTCTCCACCCGTACCAACCAAGCTCTCCATGTGGGGAATAACTCAACCCACCCAACCAATACTCTCCACTGGCAGCATAGCTACTTTATCATATAACTAGAGGCCTAGCCTCTTTTAATAACTGGGGCAAAGCCCTTTTAGCACTTCCTCCGTTCATATAAAACCTAACCCATGCATATATGAATATATCATGGCATATCATATGCATATCATGGCATATCATGTACAAAAACAGTATCACATGCATCTTAATTATAACATAACCCTAGGGGTATAATGGTCATTTTCACCTAGGGGTAAAATGGTCATTTTCACATTATAAGGGTAATTTCATTATTTTATCAATTATTAGGGTTTTCCATGCTCATTATCAATTATCAACAATTTCAAGTGTTTAAACAGCGATTCTAGCCCATTCTAGCAAAACTGAGTTATTGGGCCAAAACCCTTAATGGGCCCTACATAGTCGATTTAGTCATCTAGGCCCATTTAGCCTATATTCCATAACAGTATTAACTGTCTTAATGTGCAATTTATCTGGATTCCATTTCCTACCAAACTTACCCAAATGGGCCCAAAAGCCCATTGGGCCCGATTCGATTTCTCGAGGCCCAACTTATCGTGATGCAGAAATCGTGCCTTACTGTTCCAACAATCCTGATCATCAAACTTAGCGTATCTAACTAACCTATGGGCATTCGCATGCTCACGAGTCCTCAAAATGCCAGAATTTTTGGCATTTCGGCTTTTCAGCATATATCGAGTTAAGATACGAAAAAGGGTTTGTTACACACCTGATTTGCGACTACCATCACGAGATCGTCTATGCGATGATTCCTACAATCCACCACTTAACCGATTAAATTATGAATCCATGAAACCAATGCAAGAACTCTCTTACCATACTCGGCCAATACCTTAATAGCCATGAAACCTTACCTTTGTCGACTTAGATGCACTAGATCTAAATCTAGCTGCACCTACGCCTTTAATCCAATGCTCATCGTTGATCACCTTCTTTGTAAACTAACACACACATACGAACCAATCCAAAGTTATAATCAATCTAGACAAGTCGACAGCCTCCCCCATGCCTTCTGAGATTTCGGCTTCTAACTCCCGAAATAATGAATAGACGAAAGTTTTGAGTGCTTACCAGATGAAGGAATCAGTCACCACAAATAAAGAGAACAGGAAAGATGCTAGTCTAAAAGCAAACGGCACAACCAATCTTTAAAGGTTTCGGTTCTTGTGACTATTCGGCAAAGGTGATGAAAAGAAAGGAAGTATTGTTTGGTTTTGGCAATAAAAAAAAAAGAAAACTGGATGAAGAGAGTGGTGATTTCGGCTAGAGAAGAAAAAAGGAAAGAAAAGAATAACCCTATGATGTTTAAACAAAAGAAAAACGGCACAACTAAGTCCCTAAATGCCGAAATACTAGCCAAATACTCCTCTGTCGAAATCCCCTCTCCAATTCCCACTATTCGGCCAACTCTTAGCTTCTCTCCAAATCCCCAAAATCTCTCCTCTTATCACTCATTAATCCATGCGTTTGACTGATTCAAACTCTCTCCAACAGAGTTTCATTCAACTTCCAACTCCTGCCTGCTTACGACTTTAAAAGAACACCACAATTGCCAGCTTAGAGAATCGAACCTTGGCTCTCCTCAACCACTTACACGCCACTTTTTTTAGCTCCTTAGTGGCGTCACTTAGCCACTTTGCCAAGGGCTCTTTTGTGTTACATTTCACCCTCGTCTTGTAATAAGGCCACCTATCCAATGCCCCTAACTCTTTAAGTCCAAAATTTAAAAATTCTTTCGGGTTTTGGCCAGCACGTGGGCCTTCCATAGGCCCATTTACATATTCCAACTATGAATTTTCACTACCAAAATACCAAATTTTAAAAACTTACCAAATTCTCAGAAATTACGAAAACCTGAAAATCAGGATGTTACAATTACTTTATTTGTCTACTTGGTTAAGAAAAAGAATTAAATGACAAGATTTTCCTCAGGAAACTCTCTGACGGTATGGTGATAGCTTATCACTATGCAATAGAACATAGCAGTTTGCTTGTGCACGAGGTCGCATGTCCAAGATCTTTGTTTCCATATTTCCAATTAGACGTCCTACAGAAGAGAAAATGTACCATTTTTTAATTTTCTCATCATTTCTGGGAGGACTAGAAAATATAGTCTCCACGTTAGAAAAATAACGGGAAAAAAATGTACGACATTCTGAAACTATGTACCCTTCAGCAATGAAACCTTCGAGATAAGCTCTATTCCGCACCGAAGCTTTCAATCTTATAAGATACTTGCATCATAGACGTACATATCTTTACATTATTATTATATACTATGTTAAAATAATAAAGATAAAATATTGTGAAATATTAGTAATATCTTTCATATACTTTTCGGTCGAGTACATCCGCATGTATTGAACATGTCCATTGAGCTTAGCCTCTATCAGAAAATGAATAATCAAATGAATCATGACTATGAAGAAACTTGGAGGAAATATTTTCTCAATTTCATAAAGTGTTAACACCACTTGTATTTGAATTTGATCAACTTCTTGTGGATCAAGACTTTTTGCACATAATCTCTTAAAGAGATTTGACAGATCTGTAATAACTGTAACAGCCCGATTTAGGGCCTAGTCGGAACAGTGGTCTTAGAACCAAAAATATGGAGTTATAAAATTTATTATTATTATTATTATTATGAGGTTATAGTAAGATTTCATTAGTGCAGGAAAATTTTGGTAAGTTAATTTGGACGTTTGAGAGCTCAATTGTGAAAAAGGGCTAAATCGCATAAAAGGCAAAAGTTGCATTTAGTACCCAAATGTGTTATATAGCTAGAGAATTAAAAATTGAAGTATTCAAAGAGTAATTAGACCCATTTTAGGGTACTTGGCGAGCCATTGAGTCAAAGGGGGGGACAAAACTTTTATATTTGGTGAGTTAGGTGGCTTATTTTGACTAAAATAGAAATAAATCAAGGAAGGATGATATCATTTCTTTTTCATCTTATTTCTCTACCAAAAATCAGCCATTGAAGGGGGTTTTAAGATATTAAAATTTTCAGCAACTTAAAGCACTCACAAGTAACTGATTTCTATACCCTTTTTTGAAGATTTTTGCATTTTTGAGACCCTTGAAGCATGGGCTTCCAAATGAGGGGTCTAGGTTGCAAAGTGATTAAGATTTTAGAGTTTTTACATGAATTAATTTATGATAGTTATTGAGTTTTTATGGAAGAATATGAGTTTTAGAAGAGTTCTAAATAACTTTTGTGAAGGGTGTTAGTATGAAAACACCTAAAGGGACTATTTTGCATAAGTTGCAAAATAGGTGATAAGTGTGTGAAATAGTGGGAATTTGAAGTTGATATAAGAGTCAAAGAGGTTTGGCTAGCCTTAAAAAATAAAGAAATTCGATAAAAATTGAATTTCACAAAATGGTCATTTTCCCAATGTCTAGGGGCAAAATGGTCATTTTACCCAAGAAGTGAATTTATGAATTCCTAATTATATTTAGTGATTAAATAAGGGTATTTTGTTGTTATAGATCAAGGTTTTCCAAATCCGAGCCTAGACCGGGGGAAAGCCAAGCAAATCGTCTAAATCGACTAGTCGAGTACATTTTGTAGCCGAGGTAAGTTGTATGTAAATAATATAACTACATTTCTAATACATATATTCAAATTTTCATTGAATTGATAAAGCATGAATTGCTAGATTCTGAATTGAGAATGCATTGTAATAATTGAGATAGTAGAAAGATCCCATTAGAACCCTAGGAAACAAACCGAATATTCGTGCCTTAACATTCAGATTTCTTGTGTGCCAGTGTAAGACATGTCTGGGACACCTATCAGCCACTTTATGAGAGCCAGTGTAAGACCATGTCTGGGACATGGCATTGGCATAGAGACGAGTGCTAGTGTAAGACATGTATGGGACATACATCGGCCTCGACGATGATAGCCAGTGTAAGACATGTCTGGGACATGCATTGGCTAAGAGTTGTGCTAGTGTAAGACATGCCTAGGACATGCATCACCACGTATATACGAAAGCTAGTGTAAGACCATGTCTGGGACATGGCATCGACCTCGAAGATGATAGCCAGTGTAAGACCATGTCTGGGACATGGCATCGGTAACTTATCCCATGTTTGAGACTTACAGAATATCCGGTAGTATTCCGAAAGGTTCAACTTTAAAAGTTAGGAAAGTGATTTAATAAGGAAAGTATAATAATGTTGTGAGTGGTACAGGTACATATTCAGTATGCATGAGTAATGAGCTCAAATTAGAAAATGTGACTTAAGTAGACGATAATGAGTAAGTCAAGTTTATGCTTACCTTTGAGCCATGAGCATGATGACTAATGGTGAAATTATTGTTGTATATTTATTTATATGCAACTTACTAAGCTTTATGCTTACTCTCTTTCCTTTCCTTTTTCTTTCAGTGCCGCTTATTTAACTCAAAGATCCCTTGAAGTCAGAGATATCGATCACACTATCAGCTGTAAAACTCGGTATAGTTGGATTTATATTTTTTATTATAGCATGTATAGGGCTAGATCTTGTTATTTTGTGTCTTTGAGAATTGGCCAAATGTGTTGGCTTGAAATAGTTTCCACGTTTTACATTAAACCTTGAATGAGGGTAACATTCATTTTGAGTCTATAATAGATGTATCTTCATGGTTAAATGAATGTCTATCATGTTTGATTTGGTGTTGGTTGGTATTGATATGAAAATGGGCATACTAGGGAGGCAATGAGGCTTGGTAAATAGCCTCATATTGTCCATACGGGTAGACATATGGGTGTGTGTCTAGGCCGTGTGTGACACATAGACAGCCCTATGAGCGTGTGGGAAGGCCGTGTGTCCCTTACACCTTGAAATTTTAAGTCAAAATGCATGGTATTTAACATACAGGCAGAGACACGACCGTATGTCTCAACCTTGTGGAGGGCACGGCCTTGTACACGGGTGTGTGCCATGGTCGTGTAATACTGCCGTCAGAAATAGAATACCCAGGATTTTGCACACGGGCTGCACCACGGGCATGTCGTAGCCGTGTGAAAGGACACGGGCGTGTGTCTAGGCTGTGTGAACTCTGCACTTGTTTTATGAAAAATTGTAAAAACCAAATTGGCCATACGAGTGCAAGACATAGGTGTGTCCATAGCACACAGGCGTGTGCCATATACCCACACGGACGTGTGGGGCCTTAAAGCATGAAATTTTCTAAGTTTTTCTTGAGCCCTCGGTGTGGTCCCGAACCACCTCAAACGTATGTTTCGGGCCTCGTAAGCCCAATCAAGGGGTAGATTGCCTTTGAGATAAAAATTTTTAAATTGATCAAAATTTTATGGCCCGATTTTCTAATATTGGTTGAGTTTAAGTTCGATAGCACCTCAAACCCTGTCTCGCCATTGGATACGGGCGAGGGGTGTTAAATTTAGTGGTATCAGAGCTATGGTTTAGTAAGTTCTAGGACTAACCTAACCAGAGTACGAGTCTAGCTATACATGCCATAAAAACGTATTGATAGTGTGAAGATTACTGACAAAATAAATGATATTTTTCTTATATAGTAAATGGATCCTAATAGAACCATGGTGGATGACATGGAAAGTAATGCGCCGACTCCCGTAGAAGGGACCGTGCGAGTAGAGAGCGAGCCTGTGAGTATGGGCCAAGGCGGAGGTGCTAGAGAAGCCTACCTCCGAATGATGGACGCTTGGTATATGGAGTTTGTTCGTGCGAACTCGAACACTCCACCTCCCTAACCTCCTCCTATTCCTCAGTATGCCCCGGTAGCTCCGCAAGGTGCAGACATGCTTAGAAGAGAGAAGCCTCCGATTGACAAGATCCGAAAACAAGGGGCCGAGGAATTCCAGGCTAATTTAGATAATGACCCGGAGAATGCAGAGTTTTGGTTAGAGAATACCATGAGGGTGTTTGATGAATTATTATGCACATCTGAGGAGTGCGTGAAGTGTGCAACGTCACTCCTACGGGATTCGATTTATCAGTGGTGGAATACCCTGTGTCTGTAGTACCGAGAGAAAGAGTAACATAGGAATTTTTCCAAGAAGAATTCAAAAAAAAGTACATTAGCCAAAGATACATAGACCGGAAAAGGAAGGAATTTTTGGAGTTGAAGTAGGGCAATAAGACTGTGACAGAGTATGAACGTGAGTTTGTGAAACTCAGAAAGTATGCGCGGGAATGCGTATCCTCTGAAGCTAAAATGTGTAAGAGATTTGAGGATGGCCTCAATGAAGATATCAGAGTGTTTGTGGGTATCTTAGAAATAAGAGAATTTGTGGTGCTCGTCGAGAGAGCGTGTAAGGTAGAGGAGTTGGTAAAAGAGAGGAAGAAAGCAGCCTCTGAGTCATGGAAATTGAAGAAAAGGTAGATGGGGAAAACATATCAGTCCTCATCTAAAATATCAAAAGAATTTACTACCGATCGAATGCTTCAGTAGGGTATTAAAGGAGAAATATGAATCAACAGAATATGGCATTTAAAGCCCAGACTACTTCGGCTGCTAATGTTGGCAGTACTCGGCCAAATAGGTAAGAGTGTCCGCAATGTGGGAGATGTCACTTAGGCGAATGTCGAGTAAACAAGAGGGGTTGTTTCAAGTGTGAGTCACTTGACCACTTTATTCGTGATTGTCCTGAGATGGATGAGAGAGGAAGAAAACAAGATATGAAAGTAAGTAGTGCTCTCTTGAGGAGTAGGCCACAAAAGAATCCCATGAGTGGGATTGGTGGTAGAGGCACGTCAAGAGATGCCACAACAAGGTCTGAAGGCAGAGAGCCAGCGAGGACCTATGCTATACGTGCCCGAGAAGAGGCAGAGTCTCCCTACGTGATCACGGGTACCTTTTCTATCTATGATATAACTGTTGTTGCTTTGATTGACCCAGGATCTACCCACTCTTACATTTTTATAGAATTGATACCTCGTATAAATGTGTTAGTAGAGTCCACTAAGTTTGTAATAAAAGTGTCCAACCCGTTAGGCAAACATGTATTAGTGAACCAAGTATGCAGAAATTGTCCCTTGATGATTAGAGGCCATTGTTTCCTGGCCAACTTGATGTTGTTTCCGTTTAACGAATTCGATGTAATTCTTGGGATGGATTGGCTGACCTCCCATAGTGTTGTAGTAGACTGTGGAAGAAAAGTAATTGAGTTAAGATGTGAAGATGGGGATGTTCTCCGAGTTGGACCAGATGAGTCAGATAACCTGCCTATGGTAATGTCGTCATTGACTGCTGAGAAATATTTGAAAAAGAAGTATGAAGCTTATTTAGCTTTTGTTCTGAATACTCAAGAGTCAGAATTAAAGATTGAATCAGTGCCAGTAGTCTGCGAGTTCACAGATGTGTTCTTAGAAGAGTTACCCGGATTACCTACAATGAGGGAAGTTGAGTTTGAGATCGAATTAGTTCTTGGAATGGCACCCATCTCGATCGCCCCGTATAGGACGGCTCCAACAGAGTTGAAAGATTTGAAAGCACAGTTGCAAGATCTGACAGCCAAGGGCTTTACGAGACCAAGTTATTCTCCATGAGATGCTCCGGTACTCTTTGTAAAGAAGAAAGATGGGTCGATGAGATTATGCATCGACTATAGGCAACTCAACAAGGTAACAGTGAAGAACAAATACCCTTTACCAATGATTGATGATTTTTTCGATCAATTAAAGGGAGCCACTGTGTTTTCTAAGATCGACCTGAGGTCTGGCTACTATCAGCTAAGGGTTAAAGAGAAAGATGTATCGAAGACTGCATTTCGGACAAGATATGGACATTATGAGTTTCTCATCATGCCTTTTGGTTTGACTAATGCCTCGGCGGTATTTATGGATTTGATGAACCGTATATTCAGGCCATATCTAGATAAGTTTGTCATCGTCTTTATCGATGACATACTGATCTACTCGCGTGATGAGAGAGAGCACGTAGAGCATCTGAGAGTTGTATTGCAAACCTTGAGAGACAAGATATTATACGCCAAGTTCGGCAAGAGTGAGTTTTGGCTTAAAGAAGTCGGGTTTCTAGGACATATTGTGTCGAGTGACGAAATTCGAGTCGATCTAAATAAGATTTTCACTATTATGGATTGAAACTGCCGAGGAATATAACGGAGGTTCGAAGCTTTTTGGGTTTAGTCAGATATTACAGACGATTTGTAAATGGATTTTCTATGATAGCTACCCCGATGACTAAACTACTCAAAAAAGACGTCAATTTTGAATGGACGGAAAAGTGTCAGCAAATTTTTGAGAGATTAAAGGCTTTGTTAACGGAAGCCCCAGTGTTAGTGCAACCAGAGTCGAGCAAGGAGTTTGTGATTTTTAGTGACGCCTTCCTAAATGGTTTAGAGTGTGTGCTTATACAAGAAGGCAAGGTTATAGCCTATGCCTCGAGATAGCTAAAACCACACGAGAGTGATTTGGAGCTAGCGACTGTAGTATTCGCGCCGAAGATTTGGAGGCACCATTTGTATAGAGAGAAATGTCGAGTATTCACCGACCGTAAGAGCTTAAAGTACTTGATGACTCAAAAGGAGCTGAATTTGAGGCAACGCCGATGGTTAGAGCTGTTAAAAGATTACAAATTAATTATCAACTACCATCCGGGAAAGGCGAATGTAGTCGTCGACGCCTTGAGTAGGAAATTATTGTTTGCATTACGAGCCTTGAATACTTAGTTGACTGTATCCAATGATGGTTCGATTCTAGCTGAGTTGAGAGCTAGATCGACATTTCTTCAAGAGATTCGAGAAGCTCAGAGAAGTGATGTGAAATTGCAAGCTAAGAGAACTCAGTGTGAGTTAGAAATTGATTCGGACTTTCGTATCAGTACCAATGGGTGTATAATGTTCAAAGACAGGGTTTGTGTACCCAAGGACAATGAGCTTATTCAGAAGATTCTGAGTGAGGCACATGGTGGTTGCTTATCCGTTCACCCGGGTAGTGCGAAGATGTACAACGACCTTAACAAAATTTATTGGTGGTCGGGTATGAAAAGAGACATATCAGAATATGTTTCCAAGTGCCTAGTGTGTCAACAAATAAAGGATGAACATCAAGTACCTTCGGGTTTACTTCAACCTATTATGGTCCCTGAGTGGAAATGGAATCGTATCACTATGGACTTCGTGACCAGTTTGCTTGTAACCCCGAAAAAGAAAGATGTAGTATGGGTTATTGTCGACAGACTAACTAAGTCGGCACATTTCGTACCAGTGTGTACTGATTTCTCCCTTGAGAAACTAGCCGACTTATATATTTTTGAGATTGTGAGGGTTCATGGAGTGCCATTGTCGATTGTGTCAGATAGAGATCCAAGGTTTACCTCAAGGTTTTGGAAAAAATTATAAGAGGCTTTGGGAACCCAGTTGAGTTTCAACACGGCATTTCATCTGCAAACTGACGGCCAGTCGGAAAGAGTGATACAGATCTTAGAGGACATGTTGAGATGTTGTGTTCTTGAATTTCAAGGAAGTTGGGAAAAATACTACCCATTGGTTGAATTGCCTACAACAAAAGCTATCAGTCGAGTCTAAAAATGGCGCCTTATGAGGCCTTGTACAGGCGAAAATGTCGAACGCCCTTATACTGGACTAAGTTGAGAGAGAATCAGATTCACGGGGTTGATTTGGTCAAAAAGACTGAGGAGAAAGTTAAAGTGATTCGTGACTGTCTAAAAGCAGCATTGAATAGACAAAAATCCTACGCAAATTTGAGGCGAAAGGAAATTAAGTTTAAATTTGGTGATAAAGTATTTTTGAAAGTTTCTCCGTGGAGGAAAGTCCTCAGGTTTGGAAAGAGGGGCAAGTTGAGTCCTCGTTTCATAGGACCTTATGAGATTACCAAGAAAGTAGGGCCTGTTGCCTACCGATTGAATTTGCCACCAGAGTTAGAAAAGACCCACAATGTGTTTCATGTGTCTATGTTACGCTGGTATAGATCAAACCCTTCACATGTAATTGCGCCAACTGAAGTTGAGATTCTTCCGGATATAACTTATGGTGAGGAGCCGATCAAGATCTTAGCTCGAGAGGTCAAACAGTTAAGAAATAAGAATATACCTCTAGTGAAGGTATTGTGGCATAGACATGGAGTCGAGGAAGCCACATGGGAACCTAAGGAATATCTGAGAGAGCAGTATCCAAACTTATTCACCGGTAAGATTTTCGAGGACGAAAATCCCTAAAGGGGGAGAAATGTAACAGCTCAATTTAGAGCCTAGTTGGAACAGTGGTCTCGGGACCACAAATTTGGAGTTAGAAAATTTATTATTATTATTATTATTATTATTATGAGGTTATAGTAAGATTTCATTAGTGCATGAAAATTTTGGTAAGTTAATTTGGACGTTTGAGAGCTCAATTGCGAAAAAAGGGCTAAATCGCATAAAAGGCAAAAGTTGCATTTAGTACCTAAATGTTTTATATAGCTAGAGAATTAAAATTTGAAGTCTTTAAAGAGAAATTAAACCCATTTTAGGGTGCTTGGCCGGCCATTGAGTCAAAGGGGGAACAAAACTTTTATATTTGCTGGTTAGGTGGCTTATTTTGACTAAAATAGAAATAAATCAAGGAAGGATGATATCATCCCTTTTTCATCTTCTTTATCTACCAAAAATCAGCCTTTGAAGGGGGTTTTAAGAGCTTAAAATTTTCAGCAACTTAAAGCACTCACAAGTAAGTGATTTCCATACCCTTTGTAGAAGATTTTTGCCTTTTTAAGACCCTTGAGGCATGAGCTTCCAAATGAGGGGTCTAGGTTGCAAAGTGATTAAGAGTTTAGAGTTTTGCAATGAATGGATTTATGATATTTACTGAGTTTTTATGGAATAATATGAGTCTTAGAAGAGTTCTAAACAACTTTTGTGAAGGGTGTTAGCATGAAAACACTTAAAGGGACTATTTTACATAAGTTGCAAAATAGGTGAAAAATGTGTGAAATAGTGGGAATTTGGAGTTGCTATAAGAGTCAAAGAGGTTCAGCTAGCCTTCAGAAATAAATAAATTCGATAAAAATCAAATTTCGCAAAATGGTTATTTTGCCAAGGTCTAGGGGCAAAATGGTCATTTTAACCAAGAAGTGAATTTATGAATTCCTAATTGTATTTAGTGATTAAATAAGGGTATGTTGTTGTTACAAATCAAGTTTTTCCATATCCGAGCCTAGACCGGGGGAAAGCCAAGCAAATCAACTAAATCGACTAGTCGAGTACATTTTGTAACCGAGGTAAGTTGTATGTAAATAATATAACTACATTTCTAATAAATGTATTCAAATTTTCATTGAATTGATAAAGCATGAATTGCTAGATTGTGAATTGAGAATGCATTGTAATAATTGAGATAGTAGAAAGATCCCATTAGAACCCTAGGAAACAAACCGAATATTCGTGCCTTAACATTCAAATTTCTTGTGTGCCAGTGTAAGACATGTCTGGGGCATGCATCGGCCACATTATGAGAGCCAGTGTAAGACCATGTCTGGGACATGGCATCGGCATAGAGACAAGTGCTAGTGTAAGACATGTCTGGGACATGCATCAGCCTCGAAGATGATAGCCAGTGTAAGACATGTCTAGGACATGCACCAGCTAAGAGTTGTACTAGTGTAAGACATGTTTGGGACATGCATCAGCACGTATATAGGAGAGCTAGTGTAAGACCATGTCTAGGACATGGCATCAGCCTCGAAGATGGTAGCCAGTGTAAGACCATGTCTGGGACATGGCATCAACAACTTATCCTATGTTTGAGGCTTACAGAATATCCGGTAGTATTCTGAAAGGTTCAAATTTAAAAGTTACGAAGTGATTTAATAAGGAAAGTATAATAATGTTGTGAGTGGTACAGGTACCTATTCGTTATGCATGAGTAATGAGCTCAAATTAGAAAATGTGACTTGAGTAGACGGTAATGAGTAAGTCAAGTTTATGCTTGCCTTTGAGCCATGAGCACGATGACTAATGGTGAAATTATTGTTGTATATTTATTTATATGCAACTTACTAAGCTTTATGCTTACTCTCTTTCCTTTCCTTTTTCTTTCAGTGCCGCTTATTTAACTCAAGGATCCCTATAAGTTAGAGATATCGATCACACTATCAGTCGTAATACTCGGTATAGTTGGATTTATATTTTTGATTATGGCATGTATAGGGCTAGATATTATTATTTTGTGTCTTTAAGAATTGGCCAAATGTGTTGGCTTGAAATAGTTTCCACGTTTTACATTAAGCCTCGAATGAGGGTAACATTCATTTTGAGTCTATAATAGATGCATCTTCATGGTTAAATGAATGTCTATAATGTTTGATTTGGTGTTGGTTGGTATTGGTATGAAAATGGGCATACTAAGGAGGCAATGAGGCTTGGTAAATAGCCTCATATTAACCACACGGGTAGACACACGGGCGTGTGTCTAGGCCGTGTGTGACACACGGACAGCCCCATGAGCTTGTGGGAAGGCCGTGTGTCCCCTGCACCTAGAAATTTCAAGTCAGAATGCATGGTATTTAACACACGAGTAGAGACACGGCCGTGTGTCTCAACCGTGTGAAGGGCACGGCCTAGTACACTGGTGTGTGCCATGGCTGTGTAATGCTGACGTCAGAAACAGAATACCCAGGTTTTTGCACACGGGCTGCGCCATGGACGTGTCGTGGCCGTGTGAAAGGACAGGGGAAAAGGACACGGGCGTGTGTCCAGGCCGTGTGAACTCTACACTTGTTTTATGAAAAATTGTAAAAACCAAATTGGCCACACGGGTGTAAGACATGGGCGTGTCCATAGCACACGGGCGTATAGGGCCTTAAAGCATGAAATTTTTTAAGTTTTTCTTAAGCCCTCGGTTTGGTCCCAAACCACCTCGAATGTATTTTTTTAGGCCTCGTAATCCCAATCAAGGGGCAGATTGCCTTTGAGATAAAAACTTTTAAATTGATCAAAATTTTATAGCCCGATTTTCTAATATTGGTTGAGTTTAAATTCGATAGCACCTCAAACCCTATCCCGGCATTGGATACGGGCGAGGGGTGTTACAATAACACTTAACACATTCTTTTCTACAACTCCTCTTAAGCATATAGGAAGTAAATCTTGTTTGAGAATGTGGCCATCATTACTTTTGAGGTTGTTCAACTTGTGCTCTTCCAAATTCACACATCGAGGTATATTTGATACATAACCATTAGGTACCTTCAAGTTTTTCACAATGGAGAGGAAAATATCTCTTTCCTTTGATGGAAGAGTGTAACATGCTTATGGTAGGTACTTTTTCCTATTTCTCATTTTTGGATGAAGATGACTTCGGCTACCAATATCTTGTAGGTCCTTGCATTCCTTGATGTTGTCTTTACCTTGGCATGAGAGATTAAGAAGGATGCCAACGACATTGTCACATACGTTCTTCTCGACGTGCATGACATCCAAGTTATGTTAAAGTAAATTGTAATGCCAGTAAGACAAGTCGAAAAATATGCTCCTCTACTTCCATAAAGTCTCATCTTCATTTATGAGATTTGTTTCATCTCCCTCTACTGCCAATTCTTCAAAGTTGTTAAACAAATCATACCTCTCATCTACATCGGGTTCTATCGGCCCTTCATCAAGTTATTCTCTATCCTTCTTTCGAGCTTTTCCATAAATAAAATTGATACGTTCAACTTCCTTTAAGATATCTTCCTCAGATCATGGTATATGAGCTACCCCACACTCTATAGTGCTGTTGAATTCACAACTCTATTTTCGAAATGGGTATTTAGCCGATAACCATCAACGATGACCCATATAACAAAAATTTTAACCATACCATAGCCATCGAGATTGAGTATTTTTAGCACATATCGGGCAAGTAATGCGACCTTTTGTACTCTACCCTGAAAGATTAGCGTAAGCTGCGAAATCATTGATCTTCCAAAAAAGACAAGCCTGTAAAGTGAAAGATTCATAAGTTGATGAATCAAATGCATTAACTCCTATCCACAGTTGCTTCAACTCATTAATTAAAGGCTACATGTAGACATCAATGTCGTTTTTGGGTCCTTTCTCACCAGGGATAACCATCAATAATATCATTGATGATTGTTTCATGCATGCCCAATGTTCCAACTTATAAGGAATAAAAAGCATGGACTATGTACTATGGCTTGTACTCATTGTTCGGAATGGATTGAATCTATCGCTAGTCAAACCTAGTCTAACATTGCGAGGATCATCTGCAAAATCAAGAAACCTCTTATCAAATACATCCCAGGGAGAACCATCGACTGGATGTCTCAATATACCATATTTGGTTCGTCCTTCTTTATGTCATCTCATGGATTGTGATGTCTTGGAGGATTGAAACAATCTTTTAAGTCTAGAAATCAAGGAAAAATATCATAATACCTTGGCAAACTTAGGACGGCGACAGCTACCATCAACCTGTTCATCTGCATCCAACTCTTCAGAAGACTGCCACCTTAAGCTTTTACAGACATCGGATCTAGCCTTTTTATTAGCATCACCCGAATATAACATACAATCATTCGCACATACACCAACGTCCTTTCAATGTGTTCTCCATGAAAATTCCAATTCTTGTACTCTTTTATTATACCATGAAGACGAAAATGATCACCCGCAATATGTGGTTTGTGCAATATCCTATTATTGCAACAATGGCATGGACAATATGTTTCTCCACTAAAGAGTGATTTTTCAATTGCAAATGATAGAAATCTTTCTATTCCAGCCAAGTTATTGGCTCTAAATCTTGGAGCATCCATCCAAATTTTATCCACCATCTTTTAAAGTAATTACTATGAAATAACATGAGTATTTAAGCTAGCAAATACCCACTGTAACAACCCATTTTCAGTGAAATCGGAACAATGGTTTCGAGACCACAAATTCGAGCCGAAAAGAAAATTTATTTTAATATTATTACATGGTCTGCATTATGATAGGATTGTTATATGAAAATTTTGATAAGAAAATTTTATCGATTATGTGTTTAATTAAGAAAAGGACCAAATTGCATAAAATGCAAAAGTTGAATTCTAGTAGCTAGAAGGATCAAATAGCTATGGGATTCAAAACTTGAGATCCTTATATGGTAATTAAACCATTAAATAAAAGTTAGTAGATATTTTTGGTGATTCATCCTTGGAAAAATTAGAAAAGACTAAGGACTGAATTGGAAATGTGAAAAATTAAAAGATGATAACTAATTAAATAGAAAATATCATCTTATTTTCATCATCTTCATCCTCAAATTCTATGGAAACCCTAGGAGAGAGAAAGAAAACTAATCAAGCTTAATTAGGTATGTTTTCTTGTCCCGTTTATAGTAATTTTTATATTTTTGAGATCGAGATAGTTTTATTTATTTATTTTGGGGATTAATTTGAAAAGGAATCAAAGCATAAAATTTTTTCCATGGATGAATATGCTAAAATTTTGAAATTTATGGTAGAAAATGAAAGGTTGTTAATAGATAAACAACTTTTACAAAGAGAATTTTGATGAAATCTTGAATTAGGGGCTAAATTGAAAAGTGGTAAAACCCATGGAAAAATTCTTATTTTTGTGAAATTCATGGGTTGTTATTGTAACATGTAAAATTTGGTTAGGCTTGGAATAAGTATTAAATTGCATAAATTTTATTTTCCGAGCCTAGGGACGAAATTGGAATTTATGGAAAGTTTAAGGGCAAAATGGTAATTTTTCCTAGGGTGTAAATTGAATTCAATTGAGTATCAAATGGATTAAATTGATGATTAAATGCATTTATATAAATCCGGACCACTCAAATTCGAAACTAGATGGAGGAAAAGAAAAAGTTTTGGATTAGTAGATTTTCATACACAAACAAGTGTTGAGGTAAGTTGGTGTCGAATTGTGTTTGTTATATGCTTGAATTGAATGTGGTATGTGATTGAATGAATTATATAAATTTTAAAGTATGAAATAAATCATATGCCCGATAATGTTTGATAAATGATAAGTTCCGTTTGAATAATGAAATTTAATGGATATATGTGATTTTTCGTATTGAATATGGTCCTGCATATGTTGCGGACAAAATATAGCTCGGACGAGCAATCCTGATAAAAACCCTCTCGAGCATCTTGTTAAATAGTTCCTGTAAGCATACTGATCGGTAATGATTATGCATGTGTTGCACATTACCGTAGCTCTATGTGAGCGTTCTGTTACATGATTTGATCGGTTGTGATCCAGCATATAATGCAGACACAAACGCAGCTCCATGTGAGCATCCTGATATAAGCTCTTATGGGCTTCCTGACATGGCTCGCTTGAAATCCCTATTACCTTATCCGGTGCTCCTTGATATTAACTATTCGGAGTTACCTGTTAAGCTCTACGAGCTCCCTAATTAAAACTCTTATGAGTTTTCCTGTTTAGCCCAAATAAGTGTCTCGTTACATGGCTCATTTGAGTATCCTGATATGTGGCTCGAGAGTGTGCTCCCTGACTAAGTGCCCTAATTGGTACCCTTGATTATGAGTTGACGGTTTACAATTTTGTACACCTTGTGTATACTACCTGAGTATCCATTGAAATTTCAATGATTCAACGGATAAATTTCCAAAATGAGAATCTATGAGATTAAATGAATTATATCTCCAGTGTTCCCGAAATACTTGAAAGTTTGTAAAATGATGAACTCATCTATGCTTACTTGATGTATATGTGAAATATGTGACTAATGCTTACTTGATGTATATGTGAAATATGTGACTAACATACTTGTTTGAGTGTATATGATTAGACAAATTTGCCAATTTGTTGGGAATCATGTTATTGTATGCTTATTTGAATAAATACAAATGGGTAAGTTTAATTCTTGTTATATGAGCCTACTAAGCATTAAATGCTTACTAGGTTTTATTTTATCTGTTCTGTAGTGCTCGAGAGCTCGCAAAGGTTGGAGATCGGTCAGAGCATCTTCACACTATCCACTACATCGTTTTGGTATAATGGCATGTATCGGTTAACTTGACCAAATAATGGCTTGTAGATGGATGTTTGTAATCTAGCTATTGGCATGGCTAGTGATGTTTGATTTGGCATATTATTACAAAGTTACAACATGTTAATATATATATGTGTATGTAGTTTGGTTAATTTGAATTAAGGTATGTCATACATATTAATGTTGTTTGCTAGATTTATATGACTTGAATTGGTTGCTATATATGTGAAAGTGTTTTTGTAGGTTGATGGAAAAATTTGGGTGAGAAATAAAGCTAGGAAATGGCTTTATTTTGTCCACACAGGTAGACACACTGATGTGTGTCTTGACCGTGTGTGACACACGGCCTGGCACATGGGCATGTGATTTGGCCGTGTGTCCCCTGCATCTTAAATTTGAGAAACAGAGTGCTCAAAATTTGGCACACGGGCGTGTGTCTCAGCCGTGTGTGCTACACAGCCCAGAACACGGGCGTGTGTCTTGGCCGTGTGAAACCTGCACCTAATTTGTAAAAATTAAATTAACCACACAGCCTAACACATGGGCGTGTGGTAGACCGTGTGGCACAAGTCAGAGAGTTACACAGGATCGAACACAGCCTGCAGCACGGGCGTGTCCCTTGACCACACGGGCGTGTGTGCCCTGCACCTAGGAAAAATTTTAAAATTTTGCGAAAAATTTTCTAAGTTCTTGATTTAGTCCCAACTTGATTCAAATATTTAATTTGAGCCTAGAGGGTTCATTCAAGGGATGAATTGATTAGTTTTGGTTATGAATAATAAATGACATGAATTATTTGTAATTGTTCTGTAAACTTTAGTAATGCTTCGTAACCCTGTTCCGGCGACGAATACGGGTTAAGAGTGTTACACCCATTTAGACATTTGATCATCGACAACATAGAAGGCAACAATCCAACTAAAAGTATGAGAATCTAAAATTAAATATTGAAATACAATTACTTTTAAAATATGGGAATCTAAAATTTACTAGTTAAAAAAATTATAGTTACTTTAAATTAAAACCTATATGTTACTTTTAAACTTAAAACGTAGTTTTGATTTTTCTATTTTTTTTTTACTTTTAATAAAAATTATAAAATTATAATTCATCTACCAAATTTTAAATATTTTAAAAGATAACAGTTTACTTTTTCTTTAAAAAAATATTGAATGATCACTTTCTAAAAAAAATTGAAGATAAATAAAATAATAAACTTTAATGTTTTAAATAATCTATCTTTTAATATTGAAAAATAACAGACTAGATTTAAATAAAAGTTTAAAGTGGATGGACTACATTAAAAATTTTACATACAGTCACAGATCATTTATGATAGAACCTCATTTGTCATCATTGACAGACATTTCATTGGTTTGACGGTTTGAAATACGCAAATACTCACCGTGGTTGTAATGCAATAAGAAAAATGATGTTCTAATGAAACTGAATTTAATAGGAGAGTTTTAACCGTGTTAACAATTAAACTTGTATTTTTTTTAAATTTGGAAAGTAGATGGATCGAATTCCTTAAAATAAAAGTTTACAATGGTTGAAGAGTACAGGGACATGAAGTATATTTTAACCATAATAATATTATAATGTATCTTAAAAGAAATAGATGATAAAGAAAAGAAAAAGTTAATTGAAATCTAGGAAAATAATTATTCCCTTCTATCTGAACAAACATAAATGAGAAACTTTGTAGATCGAGACTAATGTTCCAATTTTCATTTAACGACACCAAAATTTGGTGTATTTTGTAAATTATAAAGAAAGGAAATTAACCCCAAAATAAAAAAAATGAAATCTAGTTTCTATAATTTGCCCAAAATGAGAGTTTATATATAATTACATTCAATCATAGCATTTAATAATCCCCATCCTTGTAAAAACACAGCTTACATTTGGATCCCTGCTGATGAAGGAAACAACTTCATTATCTCTAAGGCTAGAAGGTGCAAGAACTTGCTCTTAGGTCATTCTGAAAAATAAGTCAAAAGCAAGAATCGATAACAAATTCTATGCTAAAATAACCACAATCCATTCAATATATTTTCAACAAATCAAAAGACCATGAAAAAGAATGTACACAAGCACATGCACATACAAAACAGACTGAGCATCTATACTATAGTTGATTTGTTTTGCAAGAAAAAATATGAAGATTCACATAGAACTATGCTTCAAATGTCCAGAAGGCAAATATCCACTACTTTGTTTAGATATTATGTTTCACTAAAACATCCTATTATAGTAAAACTTGTTGTTCAATTCATTTTTAGTAGCACTATGTACCATGACAACATAAATAATTCGTTCAGTTGTGTTGTATTAAGGAAAGACCATAACAATGACAACAACAAACAAAACCTAGTTTCACTAAGAAATGAGGGTTCTTTTACCCAATGACATGGCAACCACCATTATGAACAGCTTGTGAAACTAAACCCATCAATCTTATGCTACCTCCTCCATAGAGCAAATCAATGTTGCTTGTAACTTGTAAAAGAACAAGACACTGGATCAAATATCAATGTATGTTAAAGAGGGAATGAGAAACTATGGTTCAAAGTTTCAAGCATGTATATATATACATTAACGTTGGAACTCATTTCATTTCAATACACATTAAAAAATGCTAAAAGACAAGCAAAAAAGCTAAAAGCTTGAAGGGGCCTTTTAAAAATGCTAGATACCATATAAACAAATTCACAAACAGGTTTTAAACATTAAAGAAATGGTACTATACGCAATACAAATAAACAATACAACCTATATGGAAATAAAAGTTCAAACATGCTTCCCGACAGAATGGAAAGTTAAAGTGTAGTCTATTCCCTCAATATAGCCTATCGAAGGTCTAAAGTCTAGAAAAAGTTACGAACAAGGAAAAGAACACTAGCGACCACGAAAAGGATGGACCTAGAAAGCCTACATAAGTCTTTGACACTGATAGAAATGAAGCATAAAACTATTCCCCCATAAAATTAATAAACTCCTCTCTATTTCCTATATCAAAACTTACCTCACTGGCATTGACTGTGATAACATGAGGCGTAAAACTTGACATAACAAAAGTAGCAGCCTATTCACCTATAAGTATATAATTTCACTGTAAAACTAAATAAAAAAACAAATCATGTGTTGTTATACCTTTAGCCTGTTTTTCAAACAAACATAGATCTATTACATAATTTTGCAAGGAAGCCTTTTAAACTAGATTCCATGTAACACCCCAAACCCGGCCTAGACATTATGGTCGTATCTGGCAATGTCACACGATAGTGTTTTTGAAACCTCGTTGTTATGATAAAAACATTTCATGTTATTATATTTAGTAAACCTTTGTTAGAACTTAGGAAGTCGTCTTTATTCATTTAAAACATTTGTTTTGAAACATCACTCATTGCAGAAGCTTTAATAAAACAGTCGAAGTGATCATGCATTTAAAAAATACTTTAACTTTTTGAAAACCAAATTTCCTATAACTAGCAGGTATAAATCCATAAAGTAAAATAAATAAATAAATAAAAACCCAAATTTAAAACCAAAATCACAGAGGGTCCTTAAATTACAATCCAAATAATCGATAATAATCAAATTATAAATCAAAAATTAAAAACCATGAAGTCCAAAAATTACTGTGGTCACCGCTGAGTCCTCTGTCGCATCGATCCATCTAAGTCTAGGGATTACCTATGCACATTAAACAAAAAGGGTGAGTTTACGTAAACTCAATGTGTAATCCCGCAGAAATAAACAAACAATCAGTATTCACTGTGCACAGTTGAACAGTCTTAGGCCTAAGCCCTTTTCAGTATCAGTGACAATTTGGGCCTTAGCCCATCTCAGTATAGTGTCAAAAATGTAGTAGGGCCTTAGCCCATCACAGTATCAGTAGCAGTAACAGTTATGCAGAACAAAATCCTACCCATCCAGCCTCTACACACCATCTCCGTCCAACCCTACACTTCATTTGGGAATATAATCAACCCACCCATCCCTACACTCCAAGTATTATCGAATGTGGCACAAAACAGTAGTTTGAAGCTGAGCTACCACTAAATTAGGCTTAAAGCCTTTCAGTACATTTCCTCTGAATAACAACCCCCAACCCAATGCAATGCAACATACAATGGATGAAATTCTATTATGCAATTTTAGTACATATATTCAGTTCAGATATTAACATGCTCAGTACAGATATTATTCAGTCAATTCCATACATTTAGGGGTCTAAGTAGCGCTAACCGACCTTACAGTAGGTTCACAGTCGACTTGGGCGACTTGTGCAACTTTAGAAACATTTTGGTAAAAATGGGCTCGCACGCCCATGTGATCTATGCTTGTGGGCCCACACCTATGTGGCCCACTCGGCCTAAATTGTCCTTGGCTGTGTGATCCATTTTTAATGTAACCCATGCTAACTAATTATTCATATATGTTTTCACTATTTACTTATATGTTCATTCAAAACTATATATTTGAGACATTGTCACTAAATTATTTATATCTTGAGCTACAGAATTCCAAATTAAGGTCCATTTAATGTTTTTGAAACTAGACTCAAATATGTTTCTACCATAAAATTTTTATAATTTATAGTTTATCAAATAAGTACAGTAAAATCTTCAAATTTATCCCTGTTCCACTGTTTGACAGCTTCAACCTTTCCTTAATAAAAGTTATTTATCTCTTAGTACAGAATTTGGACGATGTTTCTGTTTGTTTCTCTTAAAAATAGACTCACTAAGGATTTAAACATGTAAATTTAACCCCTAATTAATTTTTTTTACAATTTTTAATGATTTTCCAAATTTAGAACAGGAGAACCCGAAATCATTTTGACCTTGTCTCACAAATTTTATTATATCTCATAATTTACAATTCCATTTCTTACATTGTTTCTTCCATAAAAAAACTAGACTCAATAAAATTTAATTTCGTATTTTATTCAACCTTTAACTCAATTTCCACTATTTTTGATGATTTTTCAAAGTTAGACTACTGTTGATGTCCAAAACTATTTTAGTGCAAAATGTTGATTTCCAAGTTTATAACACCCTTATTTCCTTTCTCTACAATTTTTTTCGCATTATTTTCTCTTATTTCTCTTATTTCTTGATAGCAAGCAATTTGGGCTTTTTGTCGAATCCCGTTTTCTATGTTTCAAGTACACACCTGGTATCATTTCTGATGCGTAAGCACTCTTAAGCCTCCAAAACCTAAAAATTGACCAACATATCTCCCGATTAATCACTTAATTCATTTTTAATCAACCAATTTCGGAAGGAACTTGACTAAAAACCTAAAAAAACCTTACCTTGCTTGAGTAACCACGACTTTGCACAATCACAGCGTCGATTCAAATCCACCAGCCCCTTGATTAACTCCTAAACACCAAAAAAGAATCCCCCTTTTAGAGATTAACCAAGAACAATTAACAATAGATAAAATCGTTACTTATTGAACACGCACAACCAACGATGAACAACCAAAGCAATTGGAAAAAAAAAAGAAATGGAAGCGGAAAAAAATAATGGAAATTTCAGCAGCAACTAAGGGAAATAATCGACAGAGGAGAGAAAAAGAAGAAGAAAACGTCAGAAAAAATTTGGGGAATTGGAGAGAAAACCAAAACTTTATTATTTTTTTTTGCAATAAAAAGATAATCAAATTATTTTCTGATAACCACTCCCCAATTATCTCCTAAAATCACTCCCTATTAACCCACTAAAACACAACTACTCAGAATTTTACCCCAACACAACTCTTAGCCGAAATTAGAGCAAAAATACTATCTGCACGCCATCACAAAGAATTGAACAGAGGACCTCCAACACTCCAACACTCCACTTAACCACCAAACCAGTAGGCCTATTCTAATATAAACTTACAATATTTAAACTTAAGCTATTTGCACAAGGCTAAGGCTTTATTTATAAAAATACCAAAATTTGCCCAAGTAAGGCTTCAACTTGGGACCTCTCACACACACCCAGAACACTTAATCACTGAAGCAGATACTCAATTGTGTGTCACACATACACGAAATCAAAAATTAAAATTTTGGGCCTTACATTCCAGATGGTCGGAGAAAGAAACATATTTTCAAAACAAAAGATATTAGTAATCAACCGATCTTGCTGCTTTAACCAGTTTCATTTTGTTTATATTAGTGGAAGCATCTCGAAAAATCCTTGATGAAAAAAAATCAAAGACACTAAGAATATTCCTAGACCTTGTACAATCACAAAAAAAGGCCACTTACTTATTCACAGAAACTAGTAACATTCTTCCAAATCTGAACAATGGCATCTCAAATTAGGTCCCACAAAAATTTCAACAAGTATTATCAACTTCACATATCAAAATAAAATTATAGAAATTAACAAAAAAATCGGGTTATTGAAATAAAACAGTCGCCTTATTACCTTTCAAATTGGAGAAGCTAGGGTTCCTCGAGTTACTTTAAAAAGGAAATCAGATTATTGAAATAAAATCAACCTTCTTTGTGAAATCAGTGGTTTGAGCAAAAATTATTGACAATTATGATTTTTTTATTTATTTTGGGATTATTGAGTGAAAATTATTGACGAATATGGAGAGGGGAAAGAATGAAAGGAGAAAAAAAAAAGAAGAGAGAAAATTTTAGGGATTTTATTTCAGGGGTTTAGGAAGGGGAAAATCTAAAATGACATAGTTCAAAATGGTTGGGACAAATCATAAAGGCAACACAAAAAAGGTTGGGTTAGATAAAATAATTGTCAACACATAAAAAAGGTTGGGATAAGTTAATATTTTCCCAACTCTTCCTAAAAAGTCAAGATATAATCAGATTTTGCCAACACCCAAAAATGTTGCTTAAAGATACAAATTTAAACAACCCAAAAAAGGGTCGGCGTAGCCCAAAAAGAGTCGTCTTAGGCTTTTCATATGGCAACACTTTTATTTAGTTAGGAAAGGTATAACAAAATTTGGCGTAGTGTTGGACAAAACCGACACTTTTAAACGTTGCCTTAGGCATGCATTTCTCGACCCTTACATAAGAATTGGCTAAAGCGTAGATAGACAAGTCTATTCCAACACTTAGGAAAGTTTCAGCCCAAAAGTGTCACGATAAGCCTATTTTGTTGTAGTGTATATATGTGTTCATGAAGAGATATCATGAAAGTGAAATTTTGATAAGTAATGGTATAAATTTAATAGTGCTAGTGATCTTGATAATTAAGATACATGTATATAAATGTTCTTGTGTTGTGAAAATATGGAAAAATTGCAAATGAAGCAAAATTAAACTAAAATATGTAAAATTTGAATTTAATGCTAGTGAGAATGAAAATCATAGTAAGTAATGAACTAAGAGTATAGAGAATGAAATCTTGTAAAATCTTGATAATTAAATTTATATATTCTTGTATGGTGAAATGGACTAGATTGTAAAAGGTGTCAAAGAATAATGAAATCAAGAAAAACGTGAAATATTATATTTGTGAATAAATAATGTGAACTAAGTGTCAAATGAATGCCCATGTAGACTAGTATTGAACTTATTGGATATGGTTGGCATGCCATAGGAACCAAAGCGTTTCTGTGTTGTTCATGATATTAGTGATATCCACACTTTGGTGCATTTATATTATTTGTGTTGCTCGTGATGATATTTTTTTAGTGTATCATTCAATCAAGTCTATCATGGGCTAAATGTTCGAGTAAAGTGGTTCTCGATATGATAGAATCATGAATTGAAATTCTTATTAATCTTGTTATTTTTTCTTGAATTCTTGTTTAATATGTTACTTTCATGAATCCTTATTAATAATTGTTAAGCTGAGCTTTATGTGATAAATGTTTTTATATAACAAATTTAATGTTTTTGAATAAAACTTGATAAATTTCAAGTGACAATTTGTTTCAAAATATTTCTAAGAGATAAAATTTTAAATATATCTTTCAAACACTTAGAAAATATTTTCAACTTATTCAAAATGATAAACAATTTTTTCAAACATTTTTATCAAGTGTAAAATTGCTCCCAGGGATCAAAGTAGTGATACCTTCTATATGATATCGATACCTTGACCCAAGTATCGATACCCTTGGTATTGGTACCAATTTAAGCTTCAAAGTTCAGAAAAATTGAGAAAAAAATCTAATATATCGATACCCTTAACAAAAGTATCTATACCTTATCCTTGTATCGACACCATTTTACAGTTCGATGTTTTGAAAATTAAAGAAAAATTGTCCAAGTATCGATACTCTTGGAATGACGGAAATGTGCAAGTGTACACAATCGCAACAAGTAATAAAAGTGACAAGTAAATGTCGAGTTATTGTACCCACAGGGACTATGAAAAGAATTATTTATGAATGCAATTTAAAACACTTTGGTGAAGGAAAATATTTTGTTTAAAGAGGGTGATTAAAAACTTAAGAAAATAACTAATTAAAATAAATAAAAATGAAGTAAAAAGTTCTAATGCACGATTTCAAAATAAGATTTAATCAAGATGATATAATTGTGTTGGATTAATTACACTTCTTATCTTAGAATTATTAAACTTATGGTTATATTGTTACGAATAAAATCAAGGCAAACCGGTAATTTGCTAACTTATGAACATACTTACATACCAAAATCCATTCATCTCTTGACATATCCCTATGTCAATTCAACCGACTAAACAGATTCTAGTAAGCAAACATGTTATTGCACATATATACTCATTAGACTGAACTAATCTCTTGCATATCCCTATGTCAATTCAAACGATTAATTAAATCTAATAAGTATATAAAAAGCTATGTGAGGTAACAAGGTATCCCTACCTTGAAACAGTTTAATCACAAAAATCTTGCAAGTTATGCAAGGCAAAAATATCGCCAGATACATTGCTAATTTAACCTTCAACTACCTTAGAAGAATAAACATGCACTGATTAATTACAATTTCAATCCATTTAAATAATTAATTCATTAGTTACATTGCAGTCGTAACGCAAGAATAACTTAGGCATGATTTTACTTAATCAAGCATTTTATCGAGGCTAATAACAACATAAACACAATTTTAACAATTTAAGAAGACGAAATGCAATCAACCCAACACGAATTAAATTCAAGCTAAGCTGACTAAATTAACCATTCCAACAACATGAATACTCATAGATATGTTCATCATAACAACAGCAAAAATTAAAGAGATAGGGAACAAGAATCAAATCCGGTGGTTTTTCGAGGCTTGACTAGGTTGCTCTGTTCTTCTTTCTTGTTGTTCTCGCCGATTAAGGCTTCGATGAACACTAAATTGCTGCTCCAAAATGGTTTAAAAACACCCATTTTCCAAGGGAAGAAATCGGCACATGAGCAAGGGAATTGGAATGGAAAAATAAGAGAAAAAGAATGGGAGAGGAGAGAAGTGTTGTGAAATGAATGAGGAATGAAAGAGACGTTTTGAATGATCAGCCAAGGGGGGCTTTTATAGCTGATTGTGGCAGCTGAAATTTGCTAAAAATAGCAGCCAAAGAGCCACCCCTTGGCCGGCCACCTATGTGGCAAAGTTGATGCTTTCAACTTTGCTAAAAATGGCTTGGGGCAAATCCAAAAATCCACCAATTGTGGATTGGTTTGAATGCAACTTTGGCAAGACTTCAAGGGCTTCTTTGCAAGCTTAATTAATAATCTAATAAGATGATTTGGGTCAACATATGGCCGGTTTTGGGCTGCCCAATCTTTGGCCGGTTCAGTTCAACTAGACCACTTTTTCCATAATTAATTAATATTAATTTATTTAGCCCAAATTAAATTGGGTATAAATTAAAATTAATTATATTATGAATTAATACACATAATTGGACCGTCTTAGGCTGGAAATTAATTTGCCTTGATACTTCAAATTGCTTCTCAGTTTTGTGCTTCAAGTAGTGTCTGCCGAGCCATTTTTTGCTCTTTGTGCAATTCTGTCGAAAATAACCAAAATTAATCAAAATTAATTAATAAATTAACTAAAATTCATCATGTTCATATTTTAAGTACAATTTAATTATTTTATAAAAATTAATTATTTTTTGACACGAATTTAATCGAAATGGTGTGATTTTAAGTTAAAAAGGGCATGTAAAAATGCGTAAATTTTCGTGTTTCTAACTCTCCCCAAGGTACCGATACCTCATAGCAAGTATCGATACATTCCCTATTGTAATGATACTATAGGCTTAACGGTCACTAAATTTAGGCATTAAATGCCCAAAGTATTGATACCCTTTCAAATGTATTAATACCAAATGATACAGATGAGTGTGTAATAGGATCATATGTTTGTCCAAGTCACAGATTTGACTTAGGGCTCTGGATGTTCGAAAAGAAATTTGGATTTTGACACAACCTAACATGTAAACGAATCTAATGGTCTATTTGTTTGCATCTAAAATATTTTTCATAAAACATTTTCATTATTTTACGGTGTTTGTTTGGTGGAAAATGAATTATCAAAGGAAATCATTCTCCAAAATGAGGGTAAAATTAAGACTTTTTTTAAGGAAAATATCTTGCCAAATTTTGTTTTCCATAAGACATTTTCTAAACTGATAAGGCTCTGTTCACTGTCTTCATTGTCGAAGAAATAAAAAGGGGAAGCTTTCAGAGCAACAGAGATGAAACCCTCTTCACTATTGTAGAAAACAATCCCTTACATTCTAATTATATATTTTTTATGATTTAGTCCCTGAAATCAAAATTTTTACTAGTCTACAATTTAATTTCTCAAAAACAAATTTTCTTATTCTCTGATTCGAGTCCTAAACCTTTTTTGTATGCTTTTTTTACAAAGCAATCATTTTTTTATATAGTTTTTAGGTTTTATAATTTAGTCCTTACAACTAAAATTGTCAAAATTTACAAAAATTATTCCTTGATTTTTGAACAGTTAAACTTTCATATTCTTTTTTACAAATTTGTAAATTCTAAGATAATTAAAATATAAATAATTTTTATGAAATATTTACCACTTGTGTTTTATGATTTGGGCATTGAGGCCCTAGGACTGATCAGAGAGATAAGGGAATGTCAAGCTAAGCTCCACGGGATATGTTGGTGTGTTGGAGAGTGTTTAACTTTATGCTACACTTATAGGATATTTAAACTCTAAGTCATTGGTGTGATGGAGATCCATGTATCCAATGTATGGTGATAGAGTCCACCTTTATGTTTCATGTTTCCAAGTTGCCAAATTATCATAAAGTGATTAATATATGAAAATGTTGTGTGTAAATGCATGTGAATATTTAAGCTAGACTTGTGACCTATTAAAGCATGAATACATTGTTTTGTCTTGAGGAATTATCGCAAAATGAATAATATATATATGAGTTGAGTGTAATTGCATGTGAGTGTATATGCTAGTTTTATGAATTAATGAAGCATGAACACGTAATTTTGACTCGATTAGAATATGGTTGTGAATGTGTTCAAGTATGCTCTTGCTTAACATTTGGTTTCATGTATGCTTTGTGGTTATTCTGACATTCACTGAGCTTGTTTAAGTTCACACACTCCTCACTAAATCTTTGTAGATAAGTAGTGTTTTTGGTGTGAGCGGTGCGGCCAAGGAAGTGATCCTAGCAAGGCAATAAGTTTAAGTGGGTGGTATTATAAACACTGGGTATTAAGGCAATGTGGGTTCAGAATTTTGTTTAATTTTTTTTTATTATGATTTTGGACTTTGGATTTTTGGTTTCGAATTATATTTATAAATGTTTGATGATTGGTAATGTGTCTAGTAATGCATGTTGAAAGGAATAATTATTGAGTATGAGTGTGTCCTCTGTTTTGTTGTGTTCTTGTTGATTTGTACAGAGGTATTGATACTCAGGGCTTAAATATCAATTCCTCGATGTTAAAATGTATATGTAGGAAAATCGTAGCTTAATTTGGTATTGATACACTTTTACGAGTATCGACACTCGGGGTAAAAATATTGATACCTTTGTTTATGTATCGATAAAATATTTTGGTTCGACATTGAGTTGGAAAAAGAGAATGTTCGAATGATATCAATTTTCTTATTAGTTTCGATACCTATTTTACAAAATATCGGTACCTTCTATTGTGTAATGATACCTACGTTATTTTATTTAGAAATTTACTAAGTGGTCTCTGAGCATGTATTTAAATAGTTTCGAATGTTGTATAATGTTTGTCTAGTTGCAGTTACTTCTGAAAATGCTTAAACTAATAAAAATTGTTCTTGCTTGAAGTTATGGGTGCATGTGTAATTGTTACGATGTTGATATAGTGTCCTATAACTTGGGTCCCACGATCAAACTAGGTGAGGGGTGTTACAATACTAAGTTATGTAAAGTTTATGTCGAAACTACTTTTAGACTTAAATCGATTAGTAAGTAGTGACACTTCATACTTCGATCTTTCTAAAGGATTGGGCTTGGTGTGTTACACTTACTAAGCTTTCAAAACCTTAACGCTTTGTTTTCTAACACGTAGGTAAAGATCGTTGAAAGACATCTTTTGAAGTGGCCATCCTTATCCACATCTCAACATCAAGGAAGAAATTGAAGAGTATGAAACTTATATTTTGGTGATTTTGGTGGCATGTACATAGGATTAGAACCATTTGAATGTATTTGATATGTTAATTGATGGTTTCGAAACTATGTTATACTCAATTGATGTTATTTGGGACTTGAGATACTTGATTTTCATTAGGGGTCTTTGAATCATTTGATATTTGAATGATATTTTGTTATATTTTGAGCTCTAAAAATGTTTATAAATGTTGGAAAATGATTGATAATGGTTTTAGCTTGATTTTAAGTGTTTTGAACTTGTTTCGACCCCCTTGCACGCTTGTTGTTAGACAAAATGCCTTGGTGAATAGTTCTAATGCACTTGTATCAATACAAGTTGGAGTTGTACTGCAACAACTATTTCAGATCACCTTGTCTGGTCTGTTTTGCTCCAAAAAGGTCCCAAAAGAGTATGATTGCTTGGAAATGACCCGAGCCACTTCAGATGGGCTAATTTGGTTAAAATGAAGTGAACTAGACAACATTCAAGTTAAGTGCTTTTAGTTCTTAAATGTAGTATCATGTGCTCGGATTACCGTATGAACTCGGGTAAGGGGTGTTACAGTAACATTATCGTTAAAATTAATCTCGCATTTTGTGAACCAATTATCTTTTTCGTATTATATGTAAGAAATTTGTTTTCTATATACAATTTTTTTTTTTAAAAATCAACTAAGCTAATTATAAGAGTGTAATATAATTTTATAAGTAAATCAATACTACAAATGCATCCTATTCCTTTCCTAAAGGACTTAAATCGTCCATTTCTAAAAGAAGTAGAAAAAATTTAAAAGAAACAAACCCTAAAGTTGATTACATCCTATTTTTTAAAAAAAAACAAGAAAACCTAGCAGTTTCTCTTTTGGAAATCCACTTTTTCATCAACTACCATTGTTCCATCTTGGAAAGACCTAATCTTTTTGTGCCTTTGATGGAATTTTTTTGTAAAAAGACGTCAAAATCATCCATTTTTCATTTTTTCAACCCATTTCAATCTCTACTCAAGAATTATCTGTCCCTTTTAGCCATTGGCTCTATTCTTTGATGTGCCTCCACAATCCATACCCTTATTTCTGTCTAGTTCTTCCCTTCCTTTGCCAGCATGTGTGCCACTTGGTTCGCCAATTGTACAGGGAAAAAGTAGGTAATATTTTCGAATCTTCGACATCTTTCTTTAATTTCTTGAATAATCACCGCTATACTCAATTTATCCACTTCTAAAGACCAGATTTTTTTTTACTATCAAGGAATCCCCTTCCACTATTAGATTTTGAAAACCTAGTTCCTCAGCCACTGATACTACCTCAAGACATGCTTCCGCCTCCGCCTTGGTGGCATCTACTATAAAGTTATTGTGGTAAGTACATGCAGCCAATATATAACCTTCATAGTCCCTAAACAATATTCTTGTCACTGAGTTGGATGTATTGATGCAAAATGCAACGTCAAAATTGCATTTTATCATATCTATTCATGGCAGAACCCATATACTACCGATTTTTCTAGTAGTTTTTGAGATCTCTATATTAATGATATTACTTCCTGCTTGAAACGGTTTGATAAATGTTGTTACCTCGAATGTGTTCAACTTTTCTCCTTGATGGTGGATTTTATTTCTTGTCTGCCATATCGCCCAAAATGATATAACAAGGCATTTTTTTTTTATTCTCCATTCATTTTGGTAAAAATATCTGCTAACCAGACTTTCCATTATTGTCCTTGGGAGTTGGGAGAAGTATCAATCCCCACCCAATTCGAGGATGTCTTTTGAAGCTATGCATTCCTAGAAAACGTGAGCCACTGATTCCTCCATTACTTGACATAGTGGATAGATATTCATTATTGGTAGACTTCTTGCTTGAAAATTATTGAATGTAGGCATGAAATTGTTTATTATTTTCCAAATTTTAATTTTAACCTTGCTTGCTAGTTGTAAATTTTAGAAGCTATTATAGAGTGTTTGTAGTTCCATTGGGGGATGGGTTATACCTCTTTGTAGTATTGCTATATCTTTTTTATTAAGCCATTTGTACCCACTCCTAACTGAGTACATGCCTATGTTATCTCCTCTCCATACCCTAGTGTCTTTGATATTGATTCCAGAAACTGGTATGGTCATGATTCTAAGTAATTTTGCAAAAAGTTTTTTAAGGACCTCTATTTTCCAGGTAGACTGTTCATTGTTAATTAAATCAACAACTCTTATATAGTTTATATTAATGGCCTCACTTGTGATTCTTCCTAGCCCAGTTCTTGGAATCCATACTTCATTCTAAACGTTGATGGATTTGCCATTACAAACCCTCCAACCTATACCCTCCTCTAGAAGTCCTTTTGCGCGGATTTGCCATTACCAACCCTCCAACCCATACCCTCCTCTAAAAGTCCTCTTGCGCTCCAAATGCTTCGCTAGGTATAAGATGGGTGAGAATCTAAACTTCCTTTTAAAAATTCACTGTTTGAGTAGTATTTAACTTTCATTTCTTGAGCAAAAAAGTAATTTGGTTGCATTATTAATTTCCATCCTTGTTTTGCAAGTAACGCGATATCAAATTTGGCTAAATCTCTTAAGCCTAGCCCACCATTTACATTTGGTTTGCACATATTTCACCAATCGCACCAATGTACCCCTTTCCCCATTTTGGAGTTTTTCCACCAAAACTTACTAATAAGATTTTCAAGCTCACGACATAAAGTAATGGATGATAAAAAAGCACTGCATCGTGTAAACTGGAATAACTTGTAAAATTGACCTAATAAAGACTTCTTTACCTCCAAGAGATAAATACCTATTACTCTAGTTTTCAATTTGTTTTGAAAAATTATCTTTAAAATTTGCAAACGCCTCATTTTTCCTTCTGTCAATCATAGTTGGAAGACCGAGATATTTTTTTGGATTGTTCGAGATTCTTACTCTAAGGAATTCTCTAATCTATTCTTTGAGTTCATGCTACACATTATTACTAAAATAAATTAGAGATTTGTCAAAATTGATAAGTTGAATTGACACCCCTTCATACTCATTAATTATAGCTTTTATTGCATTTGGCCCCCCAAGTTTGCCTCTCCAAAATGAATACTATCATCTGTAAAGAAAAGGTAGGTTAGAATGAGACCGTTTCTTCCTAGTTGAACTCCTTTAATGCGTCTTTCATTTTTTGCTAGTTTCAACAAAGAAGAGAACCCTTTCAAGAAAAATAAGAATAAGTATGGACTAAGGGGTCCTACTTGTCTTAAGCCTCTTGAAGGCTTCAATTTTTCACCTCGAATTCCGTTAAATAAAACTGAATATTCCACCGTCCGGACACATTCCATTACTAATTTTAACCATTCCTCGCAAAAGCCCAATTTTCTCATAACCTTTTCAATAAAACTCCATTCAAACCTGTCATAAGCTTTGCTCATGTCTAATTTAAGCACAAATTGTCCCCTTGTTCCTTCTTTCTTTTGTTTCAAAGTTTGCAAAATTTCATAAATGATTATTGTATTACCCTGATCTGTCTCCTTGGAACAAAAGCTGTTTGTGCTTCGTCAATGCAAATGTCTAATACTGATCTGAATCTATTAACCACAACTTTAGATATGATTTTATATACCACATTGCATAAACTGATTGGTGAATTGTGTCATGTTGCTCGGTTGATTGACTTTTGGAATAAGCATAATACTTGTACTATTTATATCATTAAGCTCCTTCCTTCTGTTTAAAATATCCAAACAGAAGCTTGTTATCTATTCCCCCATAATATGCCAGTACTTATGGTAAAATAAGGTAGGGTAGTCGTCCACTCTACAAGCCTTTAAAGGTGCTATATTCTTTACTGTCATTGTGATTTCTTCAACTTGAAATTCCTCTGTTAACACCCTGTTCATATTTTTGTTAACATAATTGTTAATACCTGGTAGCGTCCTCTCATCATTCCTTGTATCTGTTCCCCTAAAAAGCTCTTTGAAGTAATTCGTTACGATCCTTAATTTCTCTTTCTCATTCACAATCCACTCCCCATTTGGTCCTCTTAGCTTTCTTACCCTATTCTTTTTTTTTCTGCTGATTGGAAAAATTATGAAAAAGAAATATGTATTTCTATCGCCAAACTTGATCCAATTTGCTCGTGCTCTTTGCTCCCTGGATAGTTCTTCTTTGTCAGCTTCAAGGTTTAAAGCCAATTTAACTTCTTCCAATTCTATAAGCATTTCTTCATCTGAATCTATTGAACTCAATTCAACAAGTCTTTTATTCAAAATGTGGGTTTCCTTTCTTTTACTAGCCATGAATCTCCTCATCTCCACATCAAGTACTTCCCCTAGTTTTTGTAATTTTGTAGGCATATCCTCCAAGTTCCCCTCCCAAAAAGATTTTATTCATTATTCACATTCTTTTTTTAGGATCTAATTTGAATTAAAATGAAAGGTCCTCTTTGTGAAAATCTTATTATCTTCAATTCCTAAATCAATCAAAAGTGGGCAATGATTGGAGATAAAATACGTTAGGTGTTTTAGAGAGTATCCTGGAAAAGATTCACACCATTCCTGATTTTCCACACCTCTATCAAGTCTTTCGCGCATATTATTTTCTAGAAATTTTCCCCTTTCCTAAGTGTACCATTTTCTAGAAAAACCTAGGTCATTAAGATCACATTCTTCCAATGTCTCACAAAATTGGGTCATGTTTCTATCACTTCTTAATCTACCACTTCTCTTCTCAAAAGAGAACATGATTTCCTTGAAATCTCCAATGACCATCCATGACAAACTTTGACAATTCCTCAATCTCTTCAATAGATTCCAAGTTTCCCTTCTATTCTGTTCTTCTGGTGCACCATAAAATCCTATGAGTCTCCATGATGGCATTCCCTCTTTCTTTTTAATTATCATATCAATATGATTACTTGAATAACTTCTCAGTTGTATTTCATTCTCCCATTTCCATCCAATAGATAATCTTCCTTTGGTTCCTTGCACATCAACATCTATTCCATTGTGAAATCCACATCTTACATGAACTTTCTCCATTATTTTGTCACTTATTTTTGTTTCAAATAGAAACAAAATTTGAGGCTGTACATACCTCACCTTATTCTAGAGGCGATTAATAGCTCATGGATTCCCCAATCCACGAACGTTCCAACTTAAAATTTTCATTGCGCCTAGTTGGCACACTTACTAGTAGCCCTCGATCTATTAATAGTTTGAATTATAGCTCCTGAATCATTTTCTTTATTATAGTTATCATGTCTTGTTTGCTAATTTTTTTTCTTTCACAAATATCAATTGTTGTATTCTCTTGCACAATTTCCTTTTGTTCTATATCCTAGTTTTCTTGGGGTGTTATGTCTTCGTCTAACCCTCATGTTTTCCATCTATCAATTTCCATATCGATAAAGTTATTTCCTCTTTGGAACCTACCTAGCCTTTCATCTCTTAGCCATTTGCTTTCGACAAGTATTTCCTTCCTCGTGAATGCTCTTAGTGATAGATTCCATCCAAAATCAACCTCTTAGATTTTGATTGTCTTTCTTATTGGGCAAAAACCTTCTTCATGCCCCAATTTTCTGCATAGAAAACAAAATAGCGAGAGCCCTTCATATTGAAAGTATGCATAACCTTCTTTCCCTTGTCTTAGTGATAATTTTTCTTCCTTTTCAGTGCTAACCTTACATCGACTTTTATGCAAAATCTCTGATATCTTCGTTCCCCTCTAGAAATTAATGCAGCATCACATTGTATAAACTGTCCAATGAAATCCCCCAATTTTCTTGCCAACCCTTCCGATATAGCTCCATACGACAGGTAATGAACTTGAATCCAAAATAAGTATGATTCAAAGGGACTTGCTTTAGATCCTCACATGTTATCAATTGATGAAAAACTAATAGATGCCTACTGAATGACCATGGCATACCATCTAAAACCCTCTTGATATCTACTTCATAAAAGAAATAAAATAAATATCGTTTATCCCCAAGATCGGATATTATTATACCCTCTATTGAATGTCATAGATATGATAATGTTCTTTTTAGTGACGGGAATTGAATAACACAATCTGTGAGTGCTTTTCCTTCAAGACAAAATTGATGATCCTCATCTTCTTTATGCAGGTCGCCTTAACATAGAATCAGTGCGTCCTCTTCATCATCTAGATTGAGATTAGCGATATCCGCTTCCATCTATACTTAAATCCTTGTGAAGATTCGCTTAATCAAATTTGGCTTTGAAATCAATACAATCGAAGTGAAATTTTTTAAAGACCAGAAGAAAAATGAAAAGAAACTAACAAATGGCGTGCTATGAAACCTCATCAGACGAAAGAACTAAGTTTTTATTTTATTTTTTATATTATGTAATTTATATCACATAAAATTAAATATAATAACACAATACTATGTAAACATTAAAATATGTTATCTAAATTTAAAATTCTAAGAAAAGATAAACCATTTAAAATATTAAATACAATATAAAAAATATTTTTTTCAAAAAATAATATCAGCAAACCTAAAATGGACCTAAGTTAGTAATTTACAAATATAGATGGACTTGAGCAAAATTTTATACTCATATTTCAAAATGGATTGAACTTGAACAAAATATAAAATATATAATGTTAACCTGCAAGATTAATAGAAGGAATGCAATGGTGGTTGGATGGTGGTTCACCTCTGAGTTGGGTTAAGAGCCACTAGAAATGGAGTTGATCTTTGGTTAGAGAGTTTTAAGAGGAAGTTTTTTATATGGAATGAGATTTAGCCTTCTTCGGCTATGTTGTGGGCTTTTATGCGGGGAGACAAAATTACCTACGTAGTATATAACTACATTCCAATAAGTTTGTGGTACCAATGTCTTCCAAAGTTGATTTAAAATCATTTGATGCTCTCATTCTATTAATATCCCTCTAAGGGTCAAGTATTGCACTTTATTCTTTCTAATCAGTTCATGACGCTTCCATAACACTTCTTGCATCTTTCGATTTACAGTAATAAGGTGTTGAGCAATGTCTTCTTCTGGTTTCATTCTATAATCTTGCACTTCTCTCATCATCCTATCAACTTTCTCCTTCTGTGCTGAAGTTGTTATCTCATCAGACAATATCAGATTTATTGTCATTTCTTCCAATATCTATGACAGAAAATAAGTTTTTATCAAATTTCAGTATTTATCTATTTCTCTCTTAAGTCATTACTAACTAATTCAAAATCATTTCCTTATTAGTAACAATTCATATTTTCAAACTTATCAATACTTCTAATATTGATATCACATCTCATCACATCGATATATCCTATATGGCATGTACTTTTAGACTCGTTCTTTACCCAGAAATCAGAAAACCAAAGCTTTGATACCACTAAATGTAACACCCTTATACCCGATTCGACCCAATGAACCTGATATAGGAATATTACATTTGCTGTCAAAGTGATTTTGGCTAATCACTAATATATTTGAACATTAAAAAAATAAATTTTTATAATTTATATTTTAGTCCCTACTACTTGGAACACACTTGATCTTCCTAAGTACATGACATTCTATTCAAAATTTTGAAACATACCCTCTTGGCACTTGGAGATGTGATGAGATGGATGTTCACAATCTCAATTACAACTCTTCAAAATTACTGTACTTAATCTGCGCACGGAAAACAAAATCATACGCTAAGTAAAAACTCAGTGGTATTTTTATAATCCGAATATTTAAAAACAATATAATATAATATAATAGGCACAATTAAATTATAAGGACATATTAATGTCTGGTATCATAACTATCATTTTTCATTTATTAAACAATATCCTAATTCACATAATTGCTATATAAATGATTATTCACATATCAACCATATTTATTCATACAATGGCATCAGTCATGCAATACTCAATTCATGAATACATCATTTCATATCATACTCAATTCATGAGTATATAACTCATATATTCCATGTATTGCCAACATATTTCACATTCTATTTTCAATTCACTATATCACTTCCATTTCTCATACCATGTCATTTCAACATCAATTATAGAACTTTAATATTTATTTACCCCTATTAACACGACTCGGACTCGGACGGATACGTGGATCCAACCAAACACACCAGTTTGGCACCCAGTGCCTCATCGAATAATTCAAAGTAATAAATTGACACCCAGTATCTCGTCGGCTAAACCGAAATAAATTGGCACCCAGTGCCTCATCAAATTAATCCGAAGTAGTAAATTGACACACAGTGTCTCATCGACTCGAAGTTGAAGAAATCTCTAAACTCTTCCAATTCTATGGCATGCCATCTATATCCGACTTAGCCCAATACAATTAATAGGGTTTATTTTCACATTTCAGATATAATCAACATCCAATACTGATTTTTCATATAATCACATAATTACACATATAATCATTTCAATTCAAAAATCAATCCATTCAATATATATCTACCAATTTAATTCATTCAATCAATTATCAAAATATCAATTACTTACCTCAACACTTACCATATCCATTAAATAAAAATTACAACAATTAATAACTAGTTTCGAATTATAGAAATACAAACAGAAAATTCCGAGCTATTCATCGTCGACTTTATCTTTTTCCCTTTTTAGTCGAGGATTTCGGTACGACATTAGCTACAAATTAAAACAATTAAAATTCGTCAATACAACACAATTCAATCTCATATTTAATATTTCAATTTTTACACAATATTTACCTAAATTTCAATTTAGTCCTTAAACCGAGACTAACTTTATTTCTTCACAATTAATCTTATATTTTCATATAAATTCTACTTTAAACTAAATTTAACTCCCTATTTTCCCTTAAATCCCTAAATTTTAAATTTTCACAATTTAGTCCTTAATACTCAAAATTTACAATTTATTTTACAATTCAATTCTTTTTTCATTTCTAATTTAAAAATCTATCAATTTAGTTCCTAATACTAAAATTATTTAACATAGACAACACTTAAAAACTCAACAATTTCTAAAATTTCGGCATAGGTCGGGGAATTTTTAACACCGGGATTCCAAAAACATAAAAATTATAAGAAAATAGACTAAATTAACTAACCAATTGAGCTTGAAACTTTGAAACCTTAATTTTTCCTTCCTTTTTTCTTTTTCTCCCTGTTTTGTTTGGCTTTCTCTCTTTCTATTCTTTTATTTATTTATTTCATTTACTTATTTATTTTATTATATTTACTTTATTATATTATATATATTTACTTAAATATTAAGTAATATGTTTTTTATTAATATATACATATGTATACTATTTTTACGCATGTAATCACTATCACCATTCACTTGTCGGAATAAGGTTTAATTGCTTCTTTAGTCCTTTTAATTTTTTTAAATTTATAATTTAACTTTCACCTTTTATGCAATTTAATCTTTTTACCTAATTACTCTTAATTTAAGTAAATTTACCTAACCAAAACTTAATTAAGTACACAACTAACTTCGTAAATATTTTTAATAAATATTTATAAATTCAATTTACGATAACGGAATCTCAAAAATATATTTTTTAATACTCGTGACTATCGAATTGTTACACGTACAGTATCAATAGGACACACGTGTATGAGTATATGACATAGATATAACAAATAATATTATAAATAGACACAACCCAAATCTCATGGAACTCAACTGTCAACACCTTTACTTGAATAATAACTATTCATACGGTCATTTCATTTCTTAGGTAATTCTAGGTGACGTGAAGACCAACTTTTTAACAACTCGCTGACAAACGATAACATCTATTAACCTTTTATAATATTATCCCTCAATTTATTTCAAAATTTTAGTTAACATGTAATGTGTTAAATATTCAAATTTTGTTTTAATATTTAAAGTTATATATAAATTTTAATTTTATGTAATTTAGATATAAAATTTTAATTTGATTTATTTTTATAAATTATAAATAATTTAATTAATCTAATATTATTTTATGTCTGATGTTGCATATATAATCACAAATAAAAATTTAATATGAAAATAAACGGATGTATTTTTTTTAATTGTATGTAATTGAATCAAAATTAATGTTCATGCACATTAAATTAAAATTTGTGTATAATTTTGATATTTATCCTTAAAAATATATAAAAAATTATATTTTTCATATCCGTTTTATGATCTATGTTTGTAATTCATAATTGCCCCTCCTAACAGTATCGTCTCTAAAGTTTAAACCTGCATCTTTTCTTTGAAAATATAATATGTCTTACCATTACACCGAACCACTTATTGATTAAAAATATAAATATCTACTTCTTCTTCTTATAATAATAATAATAATAATAATAATAATAATAATAATAATAATAATATCCGTTGAGTTAATATCATATTATTAGAAGGCAATCCATTTAACATTTGTATTGTCAAATATAGCCTATTAATGAGAGATATATTGGCTCTTGATCCGGTGAGATATATTGGTTAATTTGTTCTTGTAGCATAAATTCTCTATTTAATCAAAGGCTACTAATATATAATCAAATCAATCAGAAGCAATCAATTAAAATAGTTTTATTTATTTATTTTTTAAATGAAATTCAAATAAAAATAAAATTTATTTATTAGATGGCACATGATGATATTTTAAAAGTGTAGACATGTCACAAGTAAGATTCAAATATAAGAAATCAATTATTTGGGCCAATGCATCATTTATGTATAAATTTTCTACATACTTCTTTACGTTGAATATATTTTTTTTGAAATTATATTTAATATAATTTTTTAGTATTTGTTTCTTTAATTTTAGAAAAAAAAATTATTTTAATGTGTTACTAATTTTTTATTATTTTAATCATTATATTTATATTATTTATCAAATTATCTTGAAATGAATGAAAAAATTAATATCTGTTAATTTTGTTGACATGACATGACATTCACATAGCAATTCATATTAGTAATTGATTATTTTTTAAAATTTAAAAATAATTAATTAGTTACTGATATATTATTCACGTGACAATCTAGGTGCAATCACATTAATGAAATTAATAAATATTAATTTTTTATTGCAAATTTTAAATTAAAAAATATAAAATTAAATGAAAAGTTGAAATAATATTTTAAATATTATGAGATAAAAATTTAGGATGGTAATATGAATGCATCATAATTTTGTGTTATAATATTTACCCAACAAACCCGTTACCCGCTGTAAAAGGAGACAAAATTAGAGACAGAAGCAGGAAAAAAAAGAGACATATACTTAATGTTTACGTTCACATTCACATTCACATTCATTCAAAATCATAGATAGAAAACCACTAATAGCACTCCCTGTTTTAATTCCCTTCTCTCCACTTCCCTAAATTTCCCCCAAAAACTAAAATCGACCAATCAATGGTGTACTGACAGTGAAGAACAAGAAAATGGATTGGCAGCACACCTCCTTCTTCCTCCCTTTCCATGGGGGAAAATTCCAAAATCAAACATGCCCCCCGTGACTCTTTCTTCTCGTGAATTCACCAAAACCCCTCCCCCATCTCTTGGATTTATAAATACCCCCATTCCCACCCACTATTAAACCATGCCCTCATCTCCACCACAACCACCCCACCCAAATCATAATATACCTTCCAAAAACCCGCTCCGGAAACCCACTTGTCGCCTTCTGCTCATCTCAATGTCTGCTTTTCTTCTCCTTTCTCTTCTTTCTCTCGCTCTTTTCTTCACCCTCTCTTCTTCCCATCGCCACCATCTCCAACAAGACCCACCTCAAAATACTTCTCAAATCCGCCTCGCCTGCCACTCCACTCGTTTTCCTCAACCTTGTGAATTCTCTCTAACACTCCCTCCCAACCCCACTTCCCTCCAAATCATCCTCTCCGCCATTTCTGTCTCTTCCCACAACCTCAAAACCGGACAATCCATGGTGAAATCCATCCTTGAATCCTCCAAAGGCAACCTTAACCGCAGCAACGCCGCTTCCATCTGTGATGAAATCCTTTCCAACTCTGATTACCGCATCAACTCGACCGTCGACGCTTTATCACGTGGCAAGATCAAGGACGCACGTGCATGGATGAGCGCCGCCCTTTGCTACCAATACGATTGCTGGGGCGCCCTCAAGTACGCAAATGACACCCAATTGGTCAACCAAACCATGGCGTTCTTGGACTCTTTGACGCAGCACACCAGCAACGCGTTAAGCATGATGGCCGCTTACGATAATTACGGGGACAACATCAACTCGTGGGCCCCACCCAAAACGGAACGGGACGGGTTCTACGAGAAAGGGTCGGGCGGAACGGAACTGGTGTTCGACGGGGGTTTCCCGACGGGATTAAAGCCGGACGTAACGGTGTGCAAAGACGGGATCGGAGGGTGTTACAAGATGGTGCAAGAGGCGGTGAACGCGGCGCCGGATAATGCAGAAGCGGGGCGACGGTTCGTGATAGAGATAAAGGAAGGGTTGTACGAGGAAACGGTGAGGGTTCCGTTGGCGAAGAAAAATGTGGTGTTCTTGGGGGAGGGGATGGGTAAAACCGTTATTACAGGTTCTCTAAATGTGGGGCAGCCTGGAATGACCACTTACGAGTCTGCGACAGTCGGTGAGTGACCCCACCCTCTTGTTTTAACTTTTTTCTATAAAACATCAGAGTTCGGTGATTCGTCTGTGCGGACAAAGTGAATGCCAATTTAAAACAGTAAGACACGGTGGAAGGAATTCCGAATTTGGGGTTTGCTAGATATCATTTTTTATATATGTTTTAGGATCTTTATTAGACCGGAGAGATGACTTCAACTATTTGTAATTTACTTGGAAATGTGTCTTAAATTCAACGTAGACTTTGAAAGATCAGTCACATTGTCCAAATCCATAGCTTTTATTTGTTTTGAGTTTCTCATCATCCTAACGTGTAACAGGAGTACTTGGGGATGGATTTATGGCCAGCGGCCTCACCATCAAGAACACAGCAGGCCCCGATGCTCACCAAGCAGTAGCCTTCCGATCAGATAGCGATCTCTCTGTCATCGAGAACTGTGAATTCATAGGAAATCAAGATACACTGTATGCTCACTCGCTCCGCCAATTCTACAACAAGTGCCAGATTCAGGGGAACGTGGATTTCATCTTCGGAAACTCAGCTGCTGTATTCCAAGAATGTGAAATATTGGTTGTTCCACGGCAGTTAAATCCCGGAAAAGGTGAGACCAATGCCATCACAGCTCATGGCAGAACCGATCCTGCTCAATCAACTGGTCTCATTTTCCATAACTGCTCCCTCAATGGCACGGATGACTACATGAAATACTACTATAGCAACCCTAGAGTGCACAAGAACTTTTTGGGAAGGCCATGGAAGGAATATTCAAGGACGGTTTACATAAACTGTGTGATGGGAGATCTTATTTCTCCGCAGGGATGGTTGCCATGGAGTGGTGACTTCGCATTGAAAACACTTTTCTACGGAGAATATCAGAATTCAGGACCGGGTTCAAACATGTCAGCAAGAGTTCCATGGAGTACTCCAATTCCTGGACAGAATGTATATACTTACTCTGTCCAAAATTTCATTCAAGGAGATCAGTGGATTCCAACAAAAGCTTGATCCCCCCCCCCCACCAATTATTACCTACAATACAATCTTCTTGATTGCTATGTCAAAGAAATAACAAGTATGATGCTTTGAAAATCATCAGATTCAATAGTTACCAAAACTGTTAGGCAGGAGGGTTCATGATGGAATTGCCGTATTATTATACCTTGTATCACACACAGGACAGATTTTGCTTTACCCCATTTCCCTCTTTCTCTCTCATTTCAAATGAAATATCAAAAGGTGTTGAATGTTAATTTTTAAATATAGGAAACATAGAAATTGGAAGAAATCTCTTAAAAGCAGAGACTAATGAAATTAAGGTTAGGTTGAACAATTGTTGAAGAGTCAATAATATGAATTGGTTGAACAATACAGAGTGGGGAGAAAGCAAATGGAGTGATAGAGAAAGGGTAATAATGGAGAGGAAGTATGACACATTGACATCGCCCAACTGTTTTTGTTGACTTAATTAATAGAAAGGGCGATTAAGGCAATCACCCCCTTTGCTATTTCCACTCATCTACCCTAATCCGCCTTGCAACAGGAATAGCACGAGTTGGATATTGTTCCTAACTTGGTATTTAAAATCCGTTTAGTTATATTTTTAATCTCTCTACTTTTAAAATTTTAAAATTCAAGCTCAATTGTTAAAAATATTAAATTTTGTACTAATTTTATTAGTGTAATATTAATAAAAAGCTCAAAAATAATCATGTGACTACATAATAAACTTGAATTTTTTTAAAAAAATAACCAGAACTAAAAATTAACAATAAAATAGAGATGAAAAAAAAAAAAAGAGTTGCCTCGTAAATTTGATATGGAATAAAAAATATTATAGAAAAATGGATGGAGGTGGCTGACCAAAGGTTAATGCACGCCTCCTATTGCCTGCTTTTAAACTTATTGTTTTTGCCTCTTGTAAGTACTTTAGGTGTACTGAAACTATATTCATGATATATGTAATACAAAAATCATGAGGGTAACAAATATATTTGATATCTATAAAAGTGGATGTTTTTGTTATTTAATAATAGGATGAACCATCCCTATTTTTTTATTTTTTCCAACTATTCACATCCCTAATCATTTTATGTTATGGTAATACAGCCCATTAAAACTAAGTGGTGTAGGGCCTAGCCTAATGCCAGCTGACCTCAGTGCTTTATGATTCAGTGAATGGCCACTACATGAATCCAAATATTTAAGCTTAAGAAACTTGGGGTATAGCATTTCCAGAAATAGAATATTTCGTATTCTACTTCAACTTCAACTGCACTAATCTTCTCCATGGAAGTATGGTTGGATGGTTGCTGATAATGAGATCCAGCCAAGTGGAAAGGCCATTAAGACAACACCTTCTTAATTATATTATCTCTTTGCACTATTTCTTCTTTCTTTGTGTTTATTGGGTACATGATGATGGTACTCTATCTGACTATCACAATATTCAGAGTTGAGCAAAATTCGATTCGATTAAAAGAAATTAAATTTTGAGTTAATCGAATCAAGTTGTTCGAGTAATTCGAGTTAACTCGAATAAGTAATTCGAGTTTTGAGTTCGAGTCGAGTTGAATTTTACAATTCGAATAACTTGAATAATTCGAATAACAGATTGGTGTAAATACTCCTTTGATCCCTGTTAATTTTAAAAATAAGTAAATTGGTATCTCTCAACAAAATTACAAAAAAATTCAAAATATTTATAAAAATTCTAAAATTTATATTTTTAAAAAATTATGAAAAAAAACTCTAAAGAATATATAAAGATAGTTAAAATTTTAAAATTTTTTAAAGTAATAATTTTGGGACCTAAATAAGTTAGTTAATGATTCAAGTTTATCATACTAAAGTATCTTTTTTTCTTTTTTTTTTCTTTTTTTTTTTGCTTTGAAAAAGTTTTCAAATATTTATGGTTTCAAATTTATATGCTCTAACATGGAACTAGATATACTGTAACAAGATTTTAATTTGACATGTTTAATTTTTTAATTTAACTTGAACGATTTCACTCAACTCGACTCGATCAGAAAAAAATTCAATTTGAGTTAGGATAATAAAATATGACTTGTCAACTCAATTAACTCGAAAATTTTCAACTCAATTCGACTAGATTCGACCAAACACTCACCCATAACGGTATGCCCTATTTACATTAACAAAGTTAAGTTATCAAGATTATGGTTGTTTGCATAAGTGTCGACAAGAGAGAAGACAAGAAGGAGCAAGTGGTGGTGTGAGAAGGATCGGTTCACCTAAATAGGCGAAAAGCCAAAGAAAGGAGGTAAGGGGAGGAGGCTGAGAATGTTGAGTGTTGGGTGTGCTTGAGGTTGCTAAAAAGGCTAAAGGTTCGATCTCTTTTTCATTGTGGCACAAGGTACTTAAAGAGGAGGAGGTCTCATTTCAGTGAGGCCATGCCACCGGTAGATTCGCGATATGATGATCGTTCAGTCAGCCAGGTGGTAAGGCAATTGGACATGGGTTGTCCTCAAGTATGATATTACTCTGGCATTCCCTTAACTAAGGTAGTACGAGATTGTTACGCTCAATGGTCCCTTGGTGGTCCCCTCTTTGAAGGTGGGTGTGCACTGTAACACCCCCTACCCGTATCCGTCGCCGGAATAGAGTACGAGACATTATCGAGAAGCACGAAACACTTACAGATAATTTAAATACATTTTCATAAAAATTTGTTTCGATTTCATACTATTTCATATTTAAGCTTTTTGCACCAAAGTATTTAAGATATCATCTTTATGCAAATAGCACACATGAGGTACATAAATTCCATAATTATGAATGAACACATTTATCAAACATATTCCATGTTTATCTATATATCATAGTTTCATATTTCCATGTATCAATTACCACCACTTCCTCGTATTTCAGACAAATACGTGTAACAATTCATAAATATGCAATTCATTAACTCTTCCTACCAATCACGATTTTAAATTGCCAAATCACTTATTAAGTGCAATTTCAATGTTTACTAAAATCTATCATATAAATTTGGATGTACGTATTCATCAATAAATTCCATGTACAGATATCATCATCTCATATTTCCACATACATTTACTTTCCACATTTATGAATTCAAATAGCATATACAAGACATACCAATGTATTTCAAGTACGTTTTCATGATACTTTGTTTCGAACTCAGATTATTTCATACTAGAAGTTTTCTCATTAACTCATTTGGAATACCAATTCATACGGATAATACACTCAAGGCGTAGAAATATATAATCACAAATGAACTCATTCATCAACCAAGTTTTATGCTCATGTCTCATCAACTCGTATTTCCTTATATCACATAATTCCATGTAATACTTACCAAACTTCTTTAAATTAGTGAACATCTTATGGAATTGAGTACTTCGTTTTCTCGATGCCATAGTTCAACTATTGTCTTACACATCTTCACATAATGATGCCATAGCCCAGCTATGGTCTTACACGTATTCATATATCGATGCCATAGCCCAGCTATGGTCTTACACATAATCACATATCTCACTGATGCCATATCCCAGATATGGTCTTATACAGTAGCATATATCACACCGATGTCATATCCCAGATATGGTCTTATACGGAAATCACTTGTCACTTGTAGCCGAAGTTACTACTATTCACTGATCAGGTAGCCAGAGCTACCATTTTTCACTGATCAGGTAGCCGGAGCTACCACTTTTCACTGATCAGGTAGCAGAAGCTACCACTTTTCACTGATCAGGTAGTCGAAACTACCACTTTTCACTTTTCATTTGTCATTGATCAGATACGTGTAGCCGAAACTATCACTTATCACTTTAACTTGTCCTTGATCAGATAAGTGTAGCCGAAGCTATCACTTATCACTTGTTACCATGGTCCAACCATGGTCTTTTCCTTCAATTCATCTTGTCACTGAACTGAATTGCTCAATTTGATCATTTATTCAATTTTCATACTTTTACATTATTCACGGTTTTATCATCAATACATATGAAATAACACATCATGAAATTCATAAAATTAACAAATAATCACTAAAATTTAGCCATATAAACTCACAAGTTCAATTTTTCTATTATAACGATAGTCATAATTTTGATAATAAATATTCCAAATAAAACATTATATCATTTCTAATCCAACACTTATCGATTATAATCGGGCATGTGATCAATTTATACACGAGTCATTCATATATTTTTCCTCCTCCTCCTCTCCATCCACATCCTTGGTATAAATAACACACTTGTAAGTAACATTATCCATAATTTTCACTAATTACTTATGTGAATATTCAAGCTATCAACCCGTGTCATAGTTACTAAATTATTTATATCTAAAGCTACAAAACTCCAAATTAAGGTCCGCTAATTTTCCCTGAAACTAGACTCATATACCTTCTTACCATAAAAAATTTCATAATTTTTTCAATTAATACAATTTATTCATTGAAATCTCCCCTGTTCTGTTGTCTGATAGTTCCGACCCTTCTTCACTAAAAATTAATTATCTCCTCGTACAGGATTTGAATGATGTTCACGTTTGTTTCTCTTGAAAATAGACTTATTCAGAATTCTAAACATATAAATTTAATCCCATAATTATTTTTATCCAATTTTTGATGATTTTACAAAGTTAGAACAGGGGAACCCGAAATCATTCTGACCTTGTCTCACAAAATTTATCATATCTCATGATTTATAATTCCATTGCTTACATCATTTCTTCTATAAGAAACTAGACTCAATAAGCTTTAATTTCATATTTTATTCATCCTCTAATTCCATTTCTAAAATTTTTTGTGATTTTTCAAATTTAGACTACTGCTGCTGTCCAAAACAGTTGCAGTGCAAAATGTTGATTTCCATTTTGCCCCAAATTTCACAATTCATACAATTCAATCCTTGCTCAATTAACCCCTAAATTAAGATAATTTTCTCAATTAATACTTTTACTAGGCATTATAAGTTATTTCATAACTATTGAAATTCAAAATTTCCATATGAAACTCTAACTTCAAACTCTTTTACACTTAGGTCCCAAACATTCACTTTCTATTCAATTCTTTCAATAAAATCAAAATATAAACAATTTAAAGCTCTAATTCCATGCCAAATCATCATATACTTCCAGCACATATTCATAGCAACTTTCAATTTCTTTCATAAAATCAAAAACTAATGAATTCAACAAGTGGACCTAGTTGTAAAAGTCACAAAAACACAAAAATTTTAAGAAATAATCAAGAATTGAACTTAATTGAAGTAAAAATATAAAAAATCAGCTTAGGGGAACTCTTCCATGGCGTTTTTGCTGATGAGAATGCAGAAAAATAAAGAGAAATCTAGATAATTCCACTTTAGTCCTAACTTTATCAAGTAAATTTTGCAATTTTCCAATTTTGCCCTTAATTCTCCTTATTTTCTTGCTGATTTCATGCCCTTGCCGTCCAGCCCAAATAGACCTTGGGTCTATTTTCCTTTTAAACCCTCTTTCTTTTATCATTTAAGCTATTTAATCATTTCCCAAAATTTTGCATTTGATACAATTTAGTTCTTTTGTTCAATTAACTATCGAACTTTAAAATTTCTTGTGAAACTTTAATACTAACTTATTAACACTCCATAAATATTTATAAAAATATTTATGGCTCGATTTAAAATTCTCGAGGTCTCGATACCTCGTTTTCGATTCTAATTATTGTAGTATTTATTTTTAGTACACTATTCACTATTTCAAAAATTTTCCTAACTTCACATTTAACTTATAATTAATAAATTAATAATATTTCCTACTCATTTGTCGGATTTAGTGATCTCGAATCACTGTTCCGACACCACTAAAAATTAGGCTGTTACATGCACCTATCAAAAGCAAGTGGCTTGGAGGATAAGGAGTCTGGGTGGTGGGTCACCTTGTAGATAAAGATAATTACAAGCCAATGGCAAAGTGTCATTTGTCAAGTCAAAATTACTATGGGTAAAGCCAAAGTTACCATGAGCGAAAATCATGACATCATATCTATGTCATAAATATTTTTCTCTAATTAATTTAAATTAATTAAGAGATAAATATTAAAATTTTATATTACCACTATTAAAAATAATGTAATTAAGTGTTAATATTAAATGATTATTTTATCTCTAATTAATTAAATTAATAAAAGATAAGTAATAAATAAAAGAGTTTAAGTTCTTATAAAAGAATCAAATGAAGCAATTAAAATCTACTAAAACTCTATTTTATTTAAGTAATTGACACTATAAAAAGGGATCACCCCAAGCCATTCTACACATTACAAGTTCAAGAATCCCGGAAGATCCCTGTAGAAATCTTTGAAAAACCCGAAGAACTTGAAGAAATTCTAAAAAATGCCACATAAGTCGCCTTCTGATCTAGTTCAACCATAGAGAGGGTGACAAAACCCATTTATGAAGAAAGTTGCCTTTTGATCCAAACCAATTGAAGAAAAGAGGTTCAAACCCGTTTCAATAACAAGCCAGCACGACCTTTGAAGCAATCGACATTCATCCAAGATTAAGTTAGACGACCCTTAGATCAAAACTCAAATCGAAGAGAGGAATCAAAGGAGATTTTCTTTGTGTTCGTGAATTTTTCAAAGATTGTAACTTTTCTTTTGAAATTATCAATAAATTTGACTCCAAATTTTCAAGTCAACTTTCTACTCAAAATTTGTGTGTACAAAATTTTGGCACGCCTAGTGGGACCATCTTTGCCTTTCATCTCTTCTCTTAAAAAGTCAAAGTTCAAAGTTACGACAGCCTTAAAGAATATCTTCATTAGCAAGCTCTCACTCTAGCTAATCCTATAGCCTGTTTGGCTTCATTATCAAACACTAATGTTCTTGCCCATCCCTATGGCACTAGACAAAAGATGAAACTCCTCTTGAGTTATTCAAGCAAACTTTTTCAATGCTTAGTGGCAATCTATTTTTGGTGTTTCTTCACTAACTCATGATCTAGAAGAAGTTTCTCCTTGTAGATCAAGTGTAGCTTGCCGATTATTATTCAAAAGAAAAGGCACCCAATTAAGTGAGCATGTCATTCCAACATATTTTCCAAAGCCAAATTCCAGAATAAAGAATGCCATAACGATTAACACTACGTCCTTGGAAGAACATGTGGCATCTTTAACAAAGACAATAGAGAGTCTCACTACAAGCCTTAAAGAAAATGATGACCAAATGACCTTTATGATGAAAATGATTATTGATCTTATTGGAAGAAGTCAATCAATGAAGAGGTTCAACATGAGAATCTATTAGAGGAGCTTGGTGAATAATTTTAATTGTAGTATTTGGTTCCAACTATGTAACAAATCAAGTTATGTTGCAAGGGTGTGTAGATCCAAGTCTCATAATCACTTTAAGGCTAAATCGAACTTCAACACAAGTTATAAGACGTCAGTGCAACTTTAGATTCTAGACTCTGGTGCATCCTATCACATAACTAGTAAACCACACAACTTGTAAACTTACAAGGGTATTGAAGAACCAAATTTTGCAAAGATAACCTAATATTTGTTGAATTATTCCCCTTTTATTTTTCTATAAAAGACATACAAAAATAGAAACCATTTGTACATGGCTAAAATAAAGATGGTCTCTACAAGCGGCTAAGTTTCCTTTTTCTAAATTCTCCAAAAGGTCATTTAGCTTCTACGAACACTTCTATTGTTATGTAGCATTGTTGACTGGGTCACTCACATGCAAGAGCACCCAAATTTCTTTTAAATAATTTCTCACTACCTTACTTGTGATAAAAAAATTACTTTTGTAATTCATGCTCATCAAATAAAGCCCATTGACAACCTTTTTAGTAACTCACTTATTAAATACAAAACCTCTTCAAACATTATTTAGTGATTCATGGGGTCTCTCCTAGTTTTGTTGTTGGTAAAACATATTATATCACTATTTTTGTTAACTACTACACTAAGTACATTTGGATCTATACTTTGACAAACAAAAGTGAAGTTAAAGAGTTGTTCAAGAAATTTCATATTTTAATAAAAATGTCAAAATCCTCCTTCTATATAGACTTAAACAAGTTCATCGTACTTGGTACCATGAACTTAATACTTATCTACTATATCTGAGATTTGTAACATCTGAATTTGATGTTTCACTATTCATACTTCATGGGTTTATGTGTATTTATAAGTCTATGTGGGTAATATTATAATCATAATCAACCACACTTTAGTTGTTAATTAGGTTATTTCTTTCCTTGCTGTTTATTTTTCTATAATAGATCTTGTCACTTTAAAGTACTTTTTAGGTGTTGAAGTACTACGAGATGTAGATTGTATTATTCTGTCACAACCTAATTATATAAGTGACATACCATGTAAAAGAAAATATGAATGACTACAATGGTGCTGAAACTCCAATGAGTGCCACTAAAATATTCCAAACAAACAACGGTTCTCCATTGACTGATGTGACTAAATAAAGAAAGGTTTTTGAGAAACTGCAATATTTATCCTAAACTTATCTAGTCATTTGTTTTTCTGTAAACAAATTGTCTCAATTTATGCAATCCTCCTCTGAGATTCACTAGAAATCAAAGCACTATTAAGTTTGGTTTACAATCAAAGTGAAGTAATGGTTTTAGTTTCTATATGTATTTTGATGCCGGTTGGGCTGAGGATGTCAATGATCAAGCCTCCACTTCTACTTATCTTTTTTTTTCTATCAAAATCTTACAAAATTGACCTAAAATAATAATAATAGCTTGATCCTCTTTAAAAGCTAAATATCACGTTGTTGGTAGTGCCATTGCTAATGTTAACCTCCAACTATCATATTGCGTAAAGAATCTTTTACTTGAAATGCATATTTCGTTCACAAAACTCCAACTATCATCTACCGTGATAATGTTAACCTCACATATTTGTGTGAAAATCCTATATTCCATAGTCGAATAAAACATATTGCGTGCATTTTTGTTACAATGAAAGCAAATGCAGAAAAAGCAAGTTCAAGTTGTTCACATCCATGTCGCGGATCAACTAGCAAATATTTTCACTAAAGCTCTTTGAAAAACAACTTTTGACCATCATTTGTTCAAGCTAGGCATTGTTACACATTGTTTATCTTGTGGGGAGCGTATTGGCACAAGTGTTTTGTAATTTATATTGAGAAGTGACCCTTCATGCAATAATGAACCGTGAACACAATTCTGCGAGCTCACCAAACTTGTGATGACATTACAGCTGCGAGCTCTATTTGATGAGCCCATGCTTGCGAGCTCCTTACTCTACAAGTTACCAACTTGCACTAAAACATTAAAGATGTTTTTATTAGACGTTTTAGTTGATAATTAGACTAAAATCAACCAATGAGGAAGCAAGTTGTTTAAAGATTAAGCCAAGTTGTAATTATTTTATCATTATTCTTAGCTTATTTAAGCTCATTTGTTCTTGCAAACAATATATCAATTTTTTCTTCATTAATGAAACAATTGATCACAAGCTAATCTTCCTCCATTTTTTTTTTCTTTTGCTTCTATTTCAATCCTTTTGTCATAAAAAAAAATCCAACAATTGGTATCTAGAGCCACTTATCTTTGAGGGCCTATTTTCATAAAAATGTTTTTAGCAAGCTTTACACCACTCCCCTATTTTCACAAGAGAAAACTACCATGTCTAGGTAGTAAAAATGAAAATTTATCTTCAAACCTTTGATCTATGGGAGGTTGTAAATGCTCAAAGAGAACCACCAGTGTTGAAACCAAATCCTACATTGGCTCAAATGAAACAACATAGTAAACAATATGCCAAAAAATATAAGGCGATATCCTGCCTACAAAATAGTGTTTTAGTCGTGATCTTTACAAGAATAATGGCCTATGATACTCCCAAACAAGCTTGGGATAAGCTCAAGGAGGAGTTCCAGGGTTCATAAAAGATAAGGCAGCAACATATGATAAATCTCAAACGAGATTCTGAAAACCTCAAGATGAAGGAAGCTGAGATTGTAAAGCAATATTCAGATCGAATCATGATAGGGGTGAACTAGATAAGACTACTAAGGGATTAGTTCGTGGATAGTCGAGTAGTTGAGAAAGTGATTACCATACTTCTTAAGAGATACAAATCAAAGATAACTTTATTGGAAGACTCAAAGGATCTATCAACCATCTCACTCTTAAAATTAATCAATGTTTTATATACTATAGAACAAAGAAGGGTACGTCGAAAGAGCTTTTCAAGCCAAAAATAAAAAAGTTGTGAGCTCCTCAAGTCATAAAGAAAAAAAAGTTGGTCAGATAAGAAAGAGAACTCAAAGAAGAATAGTAGAAAGAAAAAATATCCACCGTGTTCGTACTGCAAGAAGTTGGGTCATCCTGAGAAATTTTGTTGGTTCGGGCCTAATGCTAATGCAAAAACTGCAAGCAATTTGACCATAAAAAAAGAGTGTAAGAATAATGAGCACGCACAACAACAAAATACTCAGGCACAAACTGCAGAAGGAAGCTAAGAAGAACTAATGTTTGCAACCTTATGTGAAGCACAGTTCGCAGAATCCTGCGAACCTCCTTGTGAAGTACAATTCACGACACCATGTGAACCCTCCAACAAAAGAAAAATCTGGTTGTTTGACAGTGGTTGTACAAGTCATATGACTATAGATGCGAGCATATTCAAAAGCATTGAAAAAAGGATCTATTCCAAGGTGAAAGTTGGAAAGTAATAAGAGAATGAGATGTTTTAAGTAAAACTCCATCAGGTACTAAACTTGTCACAAATATTCTTTTAGTTCCTGACATAGATCAAAGTCTACTAAATGTAAGTTAGTTGCTTGAGAAAAATATCCAGTGATATTCAAAGACAATAAATGCCTAATCTTTGATCTAAGTGGATGCGAGCTCATTTCAACAAAAATAGCCTATAGAAGCTTTGTTGTCAACTGGAACTTAGCAATTTCAGTAGCATATACCAACTCACTAGATGAAACCAAGTTATGGCATAAAAGAATGGGACATGTTGACTACAAATCCTTAAGTCAAATGTCTAAGAATAACTTGGTTGAAAATTTATCAAATATAACTGATCATGAAGATGTATGCGAGGTGTGCCAGTTTGGAAAAAAGACAAGGTCTCCATTTCCTACAAACACAGCATGGCAAGCCACTGAAAAATTGAACTTAGTACATACCGACATTAGCGGATCCATGAAAACAAGTTTACTAAATAGAGTAAGTACTTTGTATTGTTTATTGGGGATAATACAAAGTTCTATTGGGTGTTTCATGAAGAATAAGTCTGATGTGGCTGGAATCTTTTTCAAATTCAAAGCCATGGTTGAGACCTAAAGTGACTGCAAGCTAAAAATGGTAAGATCAGATAAACGGGTAGAATACACCTTAAAGAAGTTTGAAAAATTCTGCAAAGATTTTAGTGTTCATCATCAATTGAGTAATGTGTACACTCCACAGCAGAATAGAGGAAGTGAAAGAAAAAATAGAATTCTAATGAACATGGTTCGTTGCTTGCTGTTTGAAAGCAAACTACCAAATTATTTTTGGGCAGAGGTAGTAAACACTGTTGTTTACTTACTAAACAGACTACCTACTAAAGTTGTTGAAAGGAAGACACCATTTGAAGCCTGGTATAGTTTTAAATCTTCTGTTTCACACTTAAGAGCATTTGGTTACACTTATTTTGTTCATGTTCCAAAAGAGAAAAGAAGCAAGTTAGACAGTAGATCACAGCTAGGGATATTTTTTTTAAAATTCCAGCGCTAAAGAAGGATATAGAATCTATAATCCTTTCACCAATAAAGTGATCATAAGGAAAGATGTGAAGTTTGATGAAAGAAGAATCTGGAATTAGACTGCAACAAAGGAAGAGATATGTGAATAGAGAGGTCCAAAACTTGATGTGCAAGCCACTAAAGACCAAGCTGAAAATGATCCACTAGATAAACAACCAGTGCGAGGAACCAGGTCTATCACTGAAATCTATTAACAGTGTAATTTGGCAAAACTAGAACCAGTCACTTTTAAAGAAGCTGAATGGCGAGCAGTTATGAAAGATGAAATCACCATGATCAACAAAAATGAAACATGGGAGCTTGTGGATAGACCAGTTTGCAATAAAGTAATTGGAGTTAAATGGGTGTTTAGAACCAATATGAATCCTAATGGATCAGTCAATAAATATAAATCAATATTGGTTGCGAAGGGGTTTAGCCGATAATATGGAGTGGACTTCATTGAAACCTTTGCCCATATTGCGAGGTTAGGCAACAGAAGACTATTGATAACTCTTGCAGCTCAAAAAGGTTGGATAATACTTCAAATAGATGTAAAGTGAACCTTTTTAAATGACTTTCTGAAGGAAGGAATTTATGTCGAGCAACCTCAAAGATTTGCAGTACCTGAATGTGAGACCAATGTGTACAAACTACACAAAACACTGTATAGTTTGAAGCAAGCACCAAAAGCGTGGTATGAAAGAATTTACAGTTATCTAATAGAGACGGGTTGTGAAAGAGTACCGGCGAACCCACTTTATATGTGAAAAAAAACTGGTAATGAAATACTCTTTATTATTTCATTATAAGTTGATGATTTACTTGTGATTGGCAGCGATAACGAACTAGTGATTGTATTTAAGGACCAGATGCAAGAAAATTTTGAAATGTCAGACTTAGGTGAAATGACATATTTCCTCGGTCTAGAGGTAAATCAAGCTCACAATGTAATCTTCATAAACCAGAAGGGGTTCGTGATAAAATTTCTGCGAAGATATAGCATGGAAAATTGTAAACTTGGGAGCACCCCTATTGCTCAAGGTGAGAAGCTCACCAACAATGAAGATGTTGAAAAGGTAGATGAAACAAGTTACAAGTGGGATGTTTGCTTTACTTGACAACATCCAGACCTGACATAATGTTTGTTGTAAGTTTGTTGTCTAAATACATGCATTGCTGTAATGTGAACCACTACAGGGCATCAAAAAGGGTTCACGATACATGAAATGAACTCTAAGCCATGGAGTGAAGTTTGAAAAGACTGAAAAAATCAAACTACTTGGGTATTCAGAAAGTGATTAGGCTGGATCTACTAAAGATATGAAGAGCACCTCAGGTTATTTCTTTACTCTAAGATTAAGCATGTTCTGTTAGAGCTCGAAGAAGTAAAAAATAGTGGCACAGTCAACTACTGAAGTTGAGTATCTTACAGCCGCAGTAGCTGTGAATCAAGTTATTTGGCTAAGAAAATTGCTGAATGATTTAAATTTAAAGCAAGAAGAAGCAATAGAGATTAAGTGTGATAATTAATCTGCTATTGCAATTGCAAAAAATCAAGTGTTTCATGGAAAAAAAATACTTCAAAATCAAGTATCAATTTGTAAGAGAAGTGGAACAAGCTAAGGAAGTAACATTGGTTCATTGTAATCCGCAAGATCAGGTGACTGATATTCTAACAAAACCTCTTAGAAAGATAAGGTTTGAAAACCTGCGTTATGATATTGGGGTTCAAAACATGGAAGTCAAGTAGAAGTATTGCGAAGTGACCCTCCATGCAATAATGAGCCCTAAACATAAGTCTGTGAGCTCACCAAATCTACAAGTTCACCAAGACTACGAGCTTATCAATAATGCGAGCTCACCAAACTTGGGATGACACTAAAGCTATGAGCTCTGTTTGGTGAGCTTATGCCTATGAGCTCCTCACTCTACAAGTTGCTAACTTGCACTGAAACAATAATGATTTTTTTATTGGACGTTTTGGTTGTTGATTAGGTTAAAATCAGCTAATGAGTAAGCAAGTTATTTAAAAATTAAGCCAAGCTGTAATTATTTTTTTATTATTATTAGCTTATTTAATCTCATTTGTTCTTGCAAACAATATATCAGTTTTTTCTTTGTTAATGAAACAGTTGATCACAAGTTGATCTTTCTCCATTTTCCTATTTTTCTTTTGCTTCTATTTCAATCCTTTCTTCATAAAAAATCCAACAATTTATTCTTCTTTTATTTTTTTGGGTGTTTCTAATATTTTAGGATGGTTTGAAAGCTTTAACAATTCTCTTTCATTTGTTGGGCTATTTAGATTCTCTTAGGACAATTTATAAGTTTAGATAATTCTCATTCTTCAAATGAGTTCTTTAGATAAATTGATTACATTTCACTTGTATTTAAAGGTTGCTTCGGCTTCAATGAAAGGCATCTCAGTAATTCATAATTTTATGTGTTTCTTTAATAAGTCAATCATTGAGATTGATTGTAGTAGTGTTTTGAAGTGGGTTCAAATTCCAAAAAAAGCCCTTTATATTTATCAAAATATTATTAATTCTTTTTTAGCTCCTTCTCTAGCAGGTATATGGTTCTCAATCAACTTTCGAGAACTGCAAAGGAGGCGAAGATTGGCATTAACAGAATTTGCAGCTAATTATCCCATCTGTAGTGCTTTGGTAGTGCTCTTGTGATGTTTGTTGTAGCCTAGCTTTTTCTTTTTCCTTTTCTATTTTGATTGATTAAGTCTTGCGGTGTGCATAAATGTACTTGTATGTGAGTTTCATTTACGATAACCTATGAAACATCGACATGGGGAAAACCCCCTCGTACCAGTGTCGTACTGGTATTTGACACGGACACACCGTTGACATAGCCGAATATGTACCGGACACACTATTGGACTTTCTTTTGGCCTGAACTAGAAACGGAGAAAAAAAACCCATATACAAGGAGAACTTTAGTAAACAGAAAAAGAGAACTTTAGCATTTAATTGTGATAATTTATGAGACTTTTAACATACTTGTCTTCTTTGGAGTCGATCCGCTTATATGAAGATGATGACGATGATAGAGATTTTGTAGATGAAGGTTTTGTAGAGAAGAAAGAGTGAAAGACAAAGACAAAGGTAAAGGCAGTAAATGAGGAGGAAAAAAAAGGGGTAAATGAGGGAGAAAAGAAGGGGAATATGAGTGTCTGCGTAAGAAAAAAAAAAGTAGTTAATGTATCTAGTTATAATCGGGTAAGAAAGTCTAAAAAAAATTATAGTAGTATAAAAATAGTGAAAGTAAGTATAATAAAAATATGTGAGACCCACTATAATAATATATATAATATTTGTCCAGTTAATGTATTTATTAGATTAAAAATATTTTTAAAAAATTAATTTTAATTATAAATTAATAAATATATGTGTGACCCAAATTCTTGTCAAATAAAATAAGACATTGTTTGCAAGTCAAGTTAAAAAATATATATTTTCTTTCTAGAAGATTTAGTATTTATTAGTATAATATATTTTACATTTAGTAGCATAATTTATTTAACCTATGAATTTAATCTATAAATATGTGAGACCCATTATAATAATAATATATATATATATGTAATATTTGTCTAGTTAATGTACTTATTAGATTAAAAATATTTTTTAAAATTAATTTTAATTATAAATTAATAAATATATGTGTGATCCAAATTCTTATTAAATAAAATAAGAGATTACTTGTAAGTCAAATTAAATAAAATATATTTTCTTTCTAAAAGATTTAGTATCTATTAATATAATATATTTTGTATTTATTAGTATAATTTATTTGACCTACGAATTTAGTCTATAAATAAACACTTTTACAACATTAGAAAATACATCCATTAAACGATTAGAACTCAACCATTTTTGGAGAATTTTGTATTTACGTTTTGAGGGTTCTTTATATTTGGGTTTTGAGGTTTAGTTTTTATCTCAATTTCTTCTGCTATTTTTACTTTTTCTTTGTTTAATCAGTTCGATCCCCAACATTAATTATGGCATCTTAAAGTGGTAGTGGAACTGTTGACTTATCAAATAATGTTACTGTAACACCCCGAAAATTTTTACAGTAAGATATTATTTTTTATATAGTAAAATAAGGAAATAAAGTGACAAGAAGAGGAAATTTGAGTTATATCATTGGGAAGTATATTATGACATATTAATTCAAGAAAGGACTAAATTGTAAAAGTGAGAAAAGTTTTGTTGCTTAAGAGTAAATATTCAAAATTTAAGGGGTTGAAGTGTAAATATGAAAAATTTGAAGGACTAATAGTACAAATATTTTAAGGGTAGAATGATACCAAGGAAAATTCATGAATAATGTCCAAATTAAATAGGTGAAGAACTATGAGGGACTAAATTGTAATTTTACCAAATTAAGTGATGACTCAAGAATGAAATTTTAAAAGATCACAAAGGGCAAAATGGTCAATTGGAAGAGAGAGAAATCTAGAAAGTAATGATGATGTTGGTGATATTATCTAATTATCTATTTATTATCTATTTAATATTTTAATAAGATATTTATTATTATTTTATTATTTTATTTAGTATATATATGTGTGTATGGAAAAAAAAAAAGGACGAGGGAATAACACCATCCAATCCATCTTTCCCATGCACTAACGTGAGAGAAAGAGAGAAAGAAAGAATATTTTGTTTTCTTTACAATTTGGTCCTTCTACCAAAAATTCACCATTTTCACCCAAAAATCAAAAGAATTTCCATAGCTACCAAGAGAGAAAAATGTTAAGAAGACTATAGGAAGTTAGAAAATCAATTTGGATTCAAGGAATGGAAGCTAAAAGAGAGAGAAAATCAAGATGAAGATTGAAATCAATAGAACAAGGTAAGAACATCATGATTTCAATATATTTTTAGGTTTAATATTATTGAAAAAGCATGGGATTGATGTTAATGTTGAGTTTCCTTACATATGGTCCTATGTTCTTGATATGTTAGTGAAGAGAAAATAAGAGAAAGTGATGAGAAATAGTGTCGAGAAAGAAAATAAGGGTGTTATAAACATGGTAATTAATATCTTGCACTAAAACAGTTTTGGACAGCAGCAGTGGTATAACTTTGAAAAATCACCAAAAATTGTGAAAATTGAATTAGAAGTTGAATAAAATATGAAATTAAATTTTATTGAGTCTAGATTTTCATATTAGAAACGGTGTAAGTAATGAAATTGTAAATTGTAAGATATAACAAATTTAGTTAGACAAGGTCAGAATGATTTCGGGTTCCCCTATTCTGAATTTGGAAAATCATAAAAAATTGGAGAAAAATAATTAGGGGCTTAAATTTATATGTTTAGAATCTTGAATGAGTCTATTCAAGAGAAACAAATGAGAACATTATTAGAATTCTGTACGAAGAGATAATTAATTTTTAGTGAAGAAGGGTCAGAACTGTCAGACAATAGAACAGAGGTGACTTTAAAGAATAAACTATAATTATTGGCTAAACCAAAAATTATAAAAATTTTATGGTAAGAATATATGTAAGTAAAGTTTCAGATAAAGTTAGCAGATCTTAATTTTGAGTTCTGTAGCTCAAGATATAAATAATTTAGTGACTATGACTCAAATGGACAGTTTTGAATATACATATAAGTAAATAGTGAAATTATTGATAATGTTATTTATAGCAATTTATGTAAATTAAGGATGTGGAATGGAGAGGAGGAGGAGGAAAATATGTATGAATATTCAGCTAGCATGGCTAATTTGCATGTTTTAGGCTCAGGGACTAAATTGAATAAAAGTAAAATTTTATGGGCAATTTTGTAAAAAAATGTTATAAATGACCAATTTGCATGAAATGGATTATTTTATTATTTAAAATTGAAAATTTGAATGAAATTATTAATTTAGTTCAAGATCGGGGAAAAACATGTTTTAAAGATTAAATTGAAAAGTGTTGAAATTATGGAAAATTCTGATATTTTATAGAATTCATGGGTTGTTATCAATTTGTATGAGAATAATGGCTGGAAATAAGGATTAAATTGCAAGAATTTTATTTTTTTGAGCCTAAGGATGAAATCGTCATTAATTAAAAGTTTAGGGGTAAAATGGTAATTTTGTTTAGAGCATTAATTGAATGTATTAGAACATGAATGAAAACGATGATCAAATTTATTTATGAAGACCCGGATGACTCGAATAAGAGATTTAAACGTGGAAAAGAAAAGATATCGGATTAATGAAATTATAAACATGAACAAGCAACGAGGTAAGTTAGTGTAACTTAAATTGTATTTTTAAATGCATGAAATATCGATATAATGAATTACCTGATTTATGTTTATGAAGAAATGACAAGAGAATTATATTTATCATGACATGTAAATATGTGATTATCTTTGATACGTTGATACAAGGAAATTAAGTATAGTGAGGCGAGTAATACATTCAAGTAAAACATATCGAAAAAAAATAAGTACGTTTAAGGGACAATGTGTTTGATTTCAATTGGTTCCAAATATGAACATTAGATGAAATAAAATATCTGATAAATAATTCAATAACTCCGGTAATGCTCCGTAACTCTATTCCGGTGACAGATTCGGGTTAGGGGCGTTACAGTTACTAATGCTAGTGTGTCTTAAGATGATATTAGTAACACTCCTCTTTAGATATATATTACTAAATTACCAAAAACTGTTGAAGGAGGTGTTAATGTTAGTTTTGTGTGTAATTTTTGCAATGCTTCATTTAAGGGGTCATACTCTGGGATTAAAGCACATTTATTGAAACAAGTGGGTAAGGAATTCGAGTGTGTCCTAACGTAACACTACAACATCTTGCTAAAATGAAAAAAAATTGTTGAAGATGCGAAACTCAAGTTGCAACAAAAAATAGTCCCATTGCTACCTAGTTCTCAAACATTAGCATCTTCTTTTAGGCCAAACACAACCTTACTTCAAAGGCATAGTTTAGGTTCTAAAAGAAGAAAAGGTTCTTTAGAACAATCATTCAACCTAGCTGCTCAAGAGAATTTAGATAGTGAAATTGCTCGGATGTTTTATTTTGGTGGATTGCCTTTTTATCTAGCTAGGAACCCTCATTATGTGAATACATTCACCTTAGCTAGTAAGAATTCGATTCTGAGTTACATACCTCTAGCGTATAATGCTCTAAGGACTACATTGTTGCAAAAAGAATGTGCAAACATAAAGAGGTTATTACAACCTATAAAGAGAATGTGGAGGGAAAAAAGTATTAGTCTTATATGTGATGGATGGACAAATGCACAAAGACAACCGTTGATTAACTTTATGGTCATTTCTGAAGGTGGAGTTGTTTTCTTGAAATCAGTCAATTGTGAAAATGAGTACAAGGATAAGTTTTACGTGACAACTTTAATTAAAAATGCCATAAGTGAAGTTAGGGCACAAAATGTTATTCAAGTGATAATCGACAATGCACCAGTTTGTAAAGCCGTGAGATCATTGGTAGAGACACAACATCCTCATATCTTTTGGACACCTTGTGTGGTACATACTCTTAATCTTACTCTTAAAAATATGTGTTGCAAAAAACATCGAAAGAATGAGGTTTCATATGATGTTTTGTGTTGGATAAATAATGTTGGTGATGATGCTATCTTTATAAGAAACTTCATAATAAATCACTCTATGAGGTTGGCAATATTTAATTCTTTTGTGCCTTTGAAATTACTTATTGTTGCGGATACTCGATTTGCTTCTATGATTGTGATGTTAAAAAGATTCAAGCTTATTAAACGGGGTTTCCAAAATATGGTAATTAGTGATGAATGGTTTACTTATACAGAAGATGTCGTTTCCAAAGTCTATTTGGTGAAGGAAAAAAATTTTGGATGACCTTTAGTGTGATAAGGTTGATTATATCCTTACTCTTACAGAACCTATATATGATATGCTTCAAATTATGGACACGGATAAACCTACTCTTCACTTGGTTTATGAGATGTGGGATGAAATGATCGAGAAAGTGAAGAAAAACATTTATAGGTGCTAAGTATGACTCTTATTTCAATCAAATTTGAGAAATAATCTTTCAATTAAACTTTGTTTATTTGTTTCAATCAAAATCAGATTAGTCTAAATTATTTTATTATTTGACCTATAAATTTAGCCTATTAATAGGCTCTTTTACAACCTTAGAAAATACACCCATTATAGATTAGAACTCATAACATATTTAGAGAATTTTGTGTTTACGTTTTGAGGGTTCTTTGTTTTCGGGTTTTCAAGGTTTAGTTTTTATCTCCATCTTTTGTACTCTTTGTTCTTTTGCCATTATAGTAAAATTATCTTTACCTGTGATTTTTTATCCTCTTTGGAGGGGTTTTTCTATGTTAAATTTGTGTGTTCAATTTTTCAATTTGTTCCGCTATTTTTTTACTTGTTGCTTAATCAGGTCAATCCTAACAAGTGGTATCAGAGCTAGTTCAATTTTCATAGATCAGCCTATTCAGAGATGGCAGCAATAAGGTTTGAAATTGAGGAGTTTGATGGTGAGACAAATTTCAATCTGTGACAAGTTCGGATGATGACAATTCTAGTCCAAATTGGCTTAAAAAAGGTTGTTACTAGGAAAAAGCTTGAGAATCTAAATCAAACAGAATGGGAAGAGCTTGATGAAACGGCCTTTTATGCAATCCAGTTGTGCCTTGTGAATACAATATTACAGGAGGTATTGGTGGAGAAAACCTCATCCGCCTTGTGGAAAAGGTTAGAAACTCTTTATGCGACTAAGTCTCTATGTAACAGCCCGATTTTGGGGCTAGTTGGAACAGTGGTTTCGGGACCACAAATTCGACGTAGAAAAATTTATTTTTATTATATTTTTATGGTCTACAATTTTACGGGATGATTTCATGAAAATCCCGTTCGAAAATTTTGACGTTTGGGCACTCAATTTAGTCTAAAGGACTAAATTGTAATAAGTGTAAAAGTTGAGTTCTACTTGTTAAAGGTGTCCAATTGCTATGTGATTTTAAATTAGAGGTCCTTATATGGTAATTAGACCATTAGTTAAGTGTATGGACAAAAATGGATATGATTAGGTGAAATTTCAAAGTTTTAAGTGAAGGGCATTTTGGTCATTTGGTTAATAAAAGAATAAAAAGGGAAAATAAAGCTAAAATTGGTGTCCAACTTTTCTCATTGGCCGAATTTTACAAGACACGATAGCTAAGGTTTTCTTCAATTTTCAAGCTTGATTGTAAATACATCCTAGCCCTGTTTTTAATTCTCTTTACATTTTTGAAGTCCTCATAACCCGGTTTACCTATTTCTACCATTATTTTGAAGTAGGGTTCATGTTTTTAAAAATTTACCCATGTGTGACATGCATATCTTTTGATGTTTGATGGAAGATATTGTATGTTTAAGGTGTGATAAACAACTTTTACTAAGTGATTTTTAGTGAAAATGTATAAAAAGGACTTATTTGTAAAAGTTGTTAAAATGGGTAGTAGAAATGTGATTTGATAAAAAATGTGGCCTACTATAAGCATGAAATTGGTTCGGCTAAGCTTGGGTTATCAAGAAATTGAATACATTTCATTTTATGAGCCTAGAGACTAATTTGTAAAATTGTGAAACTTTAGGGGAAAAAAGGTAATTTTTCCATAATGTGATGTTTGGACTGATTTGAGTAATGTGGATATTAAATAAGCTAAATTTTCTATTATAGATAAAAAACGAAGTTCAGACCTTGACCGGGGGAAGAATAAGGTGTTTGACGATTAAATCCTTTTCTACTAATTTGTATCGAGGTAAGTTCGTTTGTAAATAATGCCTTGTTTTATTTATGTTTTAAATGCTTTAATATTGTATGACTTATGATTGAATCCGTAGATGTAATTGAAAAAGTGAGAAATATCCCGGTTGAACCTTAGAAATAGATAGGATACAAATGTCATGACATTAGGGTTTGTTGAGATTACGTGTAAGACCATATCTGGGATATGGCATCGATGTGAGACTTTGTGTAAGACCATATTTGGGATATGGCATCAATGTGAGACTTCATGTAAGACCATAGCTGGGCTATTGGCATCGATATGAGATCCCATGTAAGACTATATCTGGGATATGGCATTGGTATAGTAACGTATGTGTGAGACTCCTGAGTATCATTAAGTATTCCAAGTGGTTCAACGGGAAATTCAATGAGAATGAAAAGCTACGAAAAGTTATGTTATGTTGTGAGTTGGTACAGGTACATACATAAAACTCATTGAATAATGAGCTCGATATGTGATGATCCCTTGGTAAGATTATGAATGAGTAAGTTATGATTAGATGACCTTAATACCATTTATGCCAAGTTCATCATGTTTATTTGTATGTTACATGTGTGGTTATAATGCTTATTATTTGCATAGGAACTTACTAAACTATATAGCTTACTCCCTCTTTCTTTTCCCTTGTTTTATAGTATCACCAAGCCAGCTCGGAGATCAGGGACTGTCGAAGATTCATTCACACTATCAACTTAATATTTTGAGTACCAATGATTTTATTATTTTGAGTTATGGCATGTACAGGGACTTGGTCTTTTTGTTATGTGTCATAGTTGATTTGGCCAAATGTGTTGGCTTGTAATGGTATTGATTCATTTTTGTATATGGCCATTAAATGTTGGCCTATAATGGGTATGATGGCCTATGATGGTTATGTTGGCTATTGATATATTCATATGATGGTGCTTTTCATGGATGTGGGATTTTGCATAGCTTGAGTTGATAAGTTTGTGTTGTCGTATGTGATGGACAATAGCATGTGAATGATGTGTGGATGCTTTGGTTGTGGCTGATTTGGTTGAATGTTTAAGCTTGGAATGGTGTTATGTTTTGTTGTGTAGGTTTATGCATAGAAGGGTGACAATATGGCTTGGAAAATAACATTATTCTTGTCCACATAGGTAGACACACGGGTGTGTGTCTAGGCCGTGTGTGACACACGACTTGCCCCATGGGTGTGTGATCCAGCCGTGTGTCCCCTGCACCTTAATTGTTACGAAACAGAATGCTCAATATTGAGCACACGGGCAGAGACACAGGCGTGTGTCTCAGCCATGTGGACAGCAAGGCCTCAGGCACGGGCATGTGCCCTAGACGTGTGAAGTCTGCACCTATTTTATGAAAAATTATAAAAAATTAAATTGCCCATACAGCCTAAGCACACGGGCGTGTGTCTTGCCCATGTGACTTCCATTTGTTCATGGGTGCCAAAAAGAGAGTTACATGGGTTAGGGACACGGGCGTGTCTCAAGCCACACGGGCATGTGGCTCTTAAACCATGAAAAATTTTCTAAGTGATGTGAAATTTTCCAAAGCTATTGGTTTAGTCCCGAACCGCTTTCAATGCATGTTTTGGGCCTCGTAGGCTCGTTATAGGGACGATTTGAATGTATGTGAAAAGTTTTAAATTTGAACAGAAATTTATGTCTCGGTTTTGTATGTTTGCTTATGTTTAAGTCCAGTAATGCCTCGTACCATGTTCCAGCGTCGAATACGGGTAAGAGGTGCTACACTCTGGCTAACTGTTTAGTGTTGAAACAACGTCTATTTACGTTTCGCATGAATGAATGTGAGTTTGTTAGAGATCACATCAATCAATTCATTACTTTTTTAAATGATTTAAAGAACGTTGAGGTTCATATTAATCATGAAGATCAGACTATGCTATTATTGTGCTCTTTACCCCCTTCATACAAGTCTTTCAGGGAGACCCGAATTTATGGCGGAGACAAACTCTCGTTCGAACATGTGTAGGGTCATTTGTTGAGTAGAGAAAAACTTGATAATTAGTTTGTTTTGGATAGTAAGAGAGATAAGCAAGCTTCCGTTTTGGTAGCATCAAAGAAACGAGACAAAAGGTGACACTATTGTAAAAAGTTTAGTCATGTCAAAGCAGATTGTTATAAACTGAGAAACAAAAGAGCTGCTGAGAGTAACGAGGAAGATGTAGTTGGTGCTGATTTGGCAGATGAAAGTAGTGATGATTTCTTGTTAGTGTCAACGAGCGATAACTCCAAGCTTACGCATAAGTGGATCATAGATTCGAAATGTTCTTTCCACATGTGTCCCAATAGAGAATGGTTCTCCACATACAGTTTGGTTGAAGGTGGAGTTGTGCGCATGGGAAACAATTTATCCAATAAGGTAATTGATATTGGTACTGTTAAAATTAGGATCCACGATGGGATGATTAGGACACTCTCAGATGTCAGGTATGTACTTGATTTACAAAAGAATCTCATCTCCTTGAGTATTTTAGACTTGAAATGATACAGAATCAACATCGAGTTGAGCGACATTAAAGTATCTTATGGAGCTCTTATTTTGTTAAAAGGTAAAAGATCTTGTAGTCTTTATATTCCAAAAGGTACTACAGTGACCGGTGAAATCGAACGTCCCTCGTCCGTTATGTAGTCGAAGTCAACTCATTTGGAGCGGAGGCAACTTGGTCATAGGAGGGAAAAATGTATGACTATTTTGTTGATGAGAGGTTCTATTTTGGATGCAGGTTTTGAAAAGTTAGGGCACTTAGTTCGTGAAAATCAGACCCGGGTTAGTTTTGATTTGGCAGTGTACAAGTCGAAGGCTAGAAGTCTTCCAGTTTCTAAGCACAAATTCGACTCAGTTAATTACCTACATAGTTCAAAATAGGCCCGTGGCGGGCTTTGGCAAAGATGGCGTTGTGGAAATATGAGTCAAGGTGGAGATTTGTTAAGTATGACTCTTATTTCAGTCAAATTTGAGAAATAATCTTCTAGTTAAACTCTATTTATTTGTTTCAATCAAACTCTAATTAGTCTAGATTATTTTATTATTATTTGACCTATGAACTAAGCCTGTAAATAGGCTCTTTTACAACCTTAGAAAATACACCCATTAGATATGATCGTGTTGATTCATGATAAGTTTTAATAAATTTATATTTGACAGTTCTTAAAGACTAACTATTATCACAACGAAGGCAAGTGTACCTATCGAACAGTAGTATAGTTTTAGCAAGACCGGGATGTCGAACCCAAAGGAACTAAAAGTACTAATATTAACTATTTTCTTATTATCTAGCCTAAAAATAAAGGGGTTTATTTTATCTAAACTAATTAACTAACTAAGAATTCACAGAAAGAAAATTAGCAAAAATACTTTTGGGAAACTTGATTGATTAAGACAATACCCAATGGAAAATCCACCTAGACTTCACTTGTTATTTGACTCTGAATCAGACGATTTATTCATTTGACTTGTTCCGTAGAAATCCCTAAATTATATTATTATCTCTCTCGAGACTAACAACGTCTAACCCTAGATTGATTAATTGAAATCTCTTTCTAATTAACACCTCTAGTGTTGCATTAACTCGATTTATGGATTCCCTTATTAGGTTTCACCCTAATCCGGCAAAATCTTGTCACCCTATCTCTAGGCGTGCAATCAACCGCTTAATTATGAAAAATTTACTCTTATACAGGGACTTTTGCTCCTCTGAATAAGCGCATCAACTTGAATCAATATCCTAAAATATTGAAGCAAGAATTAAGAATACATAATTAAGAACAAGTCAAATATTTATCATACAATTCAGAAAATAGTAACAAGATTCGTCTTAGGTTTCATTCCCCTTAGGTATTTAGGGGGTTTAGTTCATAATTATAAAAGACAACATCTCAGAAGAATATTGAATACAAAACATAAAGAAAACTCAAAACTCCTGAAGGGAAATTAAAGGGAGATATTCAGTCTTGAAGGAGAATCTGGCTTCTAAGATGGATCAATTGGCTTTTTTCGAGTAAATTCCTGCTTCCCACTATGTGCGTCCTCTTTAAGTGCCTCATCTGGTGTTTAAATAGATTTTTTAATGCCTCAAAGCCCTCAAGAGTGGCCTTTTCCGAATAGAACTCAACTTGGGCTCGACAGGGACACGCCAGTGTTCGATTGCTCCAAACCGTGTTAGAGTTTGTTGAATAGACATGGTCATGTGGTCTACCCGTATAAGTCGTGCTCAATTCTGCTAGAAGGGCACGGGCGTGTGGTCTACCCGTGTGAGGAAGTCCAGGCCGTGTTGATTTCCCACGTTGGCCCATTTTCTCCGTTTTCGGCCCGTTTCTCGCTCTTTTTACTCTCCTATGCTCACCTAAGTATAAAACATAAAATTAAAGGATTAGGAGCATCAAATTCACCAATTTTAAGGAGAGTTCATCCATAAATGTGCTAAACATGAGATAAAAATATGTATAAATTACGGTTTATCAAATACCTCCACACTTAAGCGTTTGCTTGCCCTCAAGCAAAATCCTCAACTCACAATCAAAATCAATTCTTCTCAACTTATAATTCTTATTAATGATATCTCAAAATAATCCATAACTAATCATACATTGAGAATTCAACTAAAAGAACATCAAAGTTTCAAATATTTCAAGTTGCGTATTTTATCACGAGAACATAGGTGTCTCCCCTCATCTAAGTAATTACCATTGATTCAAAATATCACAGAGTTTCACATCCTCACTAGAGATTCACTCAAATCACTCGAGATGTTTTAAGGACAACAAGTTAAAGTACTCAATAGTCAATATGAAAATTTATTACCATAGGCTTGCTTGAAAATCAAATCTCCACCACTATATATTGAGATGATACATCAATCAAAATGTCTTTAAAAGGTTGTAACGTGGCTTTGGTTAGGGGGTGTGGTCACAAGCTGAAAGAAAATGTTAGAATCGAGATTGAATTGAAAAATTATCTAACTAGAAAAATAACTAATCATCAATTGAATACATGTGAGCTTCTTCTCAGAATATGGACTTAAATACTTAGCTCAAAAACAAAGAATTACTACTAATATAAATATGTGTATTATAATTTTTTTTAAGAACAAGTCAAATAACATAGACTAACTATCAAAGATAAAACTCAGCTAAGCAATTTATTCAAATCAAATCTCGACAAAAGTAGGGATCAAATTAATTTAGGGGATTTCAACAATAATGAGTTATGGGTTAATATGGAGGGTAAATCAATGAATGGGTTATTAGGCTCAAGAGGGTTCACTAAGGGTAAATTATGAAGGTAGGCTTTTATAGAGTGAGTGGGTTAAACCTAAGTGCCTTTATCATCTTGACATATCAAATCAAATGGTGTGGTCTTGACATGCATAATCAATCAAGTTCTAGAATAACAAATCAAGATTGACGCACTCAAAGCAATAATAAAAGTGAGCATGAAAGAAATAATTGATGCTTTTAAAGGCTCAAGATCTCACAAAAATTATGGCTTTTTTTATGTTTAAACCTTGTGAATTTTAACTCAAAATAATGCCTAAACTTGGGGAAACAACCTAAATTTTTTTTTAATTCTCAAAAGTCAACTTATCATGCTTGATTCTCTAATTCCTTAAAGTTTAAACAATCAATACATGAATGCCTATATTTTAATTCAAGACATATCAATAAAAATCATAAATTAATCAAAATTCATTCTAATAATGATATGAGAAGATCTCATGAGAATAAGACAAAATTGAAGGATTTTTCTAATAATGATATAGATAACCCCCCCACACACTTAAGACGTACATTGTCCTTAATGTACAATGATAGATATACAAAAAAATATAAAATCATAAGATAGGGAGAGAGGTGAAACTTCCTGAATGGAGAATAATCGGCCAATGCAATGATGAGATTGGATGAGGATACTCCGGTGGTGGTAAGGTTGGGTTCCACAACTACAGTATCCAGTGAAGAGGTTATCGTGGTGGTCGGGTAGGACATGACAGTCGTGGAGAACCTTTTCCAATGGAGTTGAAAGTTCCTAAGTGAAGGTGAGCTTTGGAGCTCTTTCTAACTGTGATAAAATCAAGAACTCTTTTAGGAAATATAAATAATCATAATTACTCGTAATGAAATAGCCGAAACTATAAATTGTTTAATAAAAATTATAAAACCTAAGAATGAAATAGTATTAAAGAAAATAAAATAAAAAATACTTTAAGAATATAAATAAAGATAAAAGTGAAAATAAAAATAATAAATAATAAATAAAAAGTCTTTAAACATCGTCATTGCCGGATGGTTCGCGAGGTGGTGGTGGTGATGAGATGCGAAGGTGCTGACAAATCTGATGTAGAGTAGCATCAATGTGATCAAAGTGCTAAAAACACCACTACTCAAATCGAGTAAGGCGCTCAGAGATGTCAGAGTATGAAGCCACCGCATGAACTGGACAATGGATGGGTGGTGGCTGAGACGGCGGGTCCTCATGACGTAGAGGGACATCATCAGTAATGTCCTCTAGGTCCTCCTCCTCGGCAGACTGGACTAGGAGGTACTGGGGAGGGTCGGTTCCACGTCATTTCTCGATCATCCTCATATGTAGCATACTCGAGATGCCCTGTGGAGACATCTGGCCAATAAGAGTGAGGGAGGATATTGTGCCGCTATATTGAGGAGGCCGAAGTAGCACGCCAAATGAGTCACATAGGGGCTAATAGAGATGACTCCCTTCCTATATCGCTCCGTTTGATGGTGAATTGCGAGGGAGATGAAATAGGTAAGGTCGAAGATGTGCCCATGTGCCATACTCCATAAAAAGTAGGCGTCGTGAGTGTTGATGACACCGGTGCTCTCTCGATGTCCTGTTAGAATGTGGGCCAAGATAGCGTGTAAGTACCTCAGGGATGGGGCAAGAGCCGATACCTTGGAGCGACTAGGGTCGTAGGTAGTCGAGGCAGGGACGAGGGCCTTCCAGAACTTTAAAGGAGAATGATGGATGTGGCGATGGAGGGTATCGAGTTTGTTGTCGTCCATGAACTCCTCCATGTACAGCCATAGTGCAATTCCGAGCTCCAGTACACTCAACTGGCACACTAAGCCGCCAAGACGAAACTGAACCGTTCCAGGATCATTGAACTGTGTCATGACGACTTGAAGGTGGAAGGTGGAACAGAGTTCGAGTGTGAGCTCGAGGTACGTCGGCTCGATAATCTCAAAAAAGAAGCCCTATGGGTCAGTCGTTAGAAGGGCTCGGATTGCGTCAGCCAGTTGGATTTGTTCAAATGCTACCCAATCAATGCAGCGGCCCACACTTAGGGGTCGGGCCTGAAGTATCTGAAAAAGTTCCTCCTAGGGTCCCAAGGGAAACTGGAGAAAAAGGTGGCGCACTTCTGCTGATGCGATTGCTGATGTGGCTTCGGGTCCCTTCCATTTTTTTGAAGCGAGGACGGTGATCTTCTTGCCATGTGAAGTTGACATGGTATACCTGTAATGAGAAGTCCAAGTTAAAACAATACTCTCAAGAATAGCATGGAGAAGTCTGCAAATATGTTCAAATTAAAGAAGAATACTTCATGGGCATCATAGGCAAAAGGTGAAATGTACCGAAAAGTAATTAAATTCTTATGGAAGTCATTATAAATAATAGGAACATGAGAATAGTGCTAAATGGAATACCTAGTGAATGAATACATATAGGTTTGAGAATATGAAATATGGTATGGGTAAGCATGAAATCCATGGAAACAAGAAAATGGATGAATGTAGCATAATGTATTGACTAAAATGGCAAATTTCTAACAAAGAGCATAAGTATTACTATCATTATAACCATGAATATTACTCAAAATAATCAAATAGAATAATAAAAAATCATAAAATAAGTAAAATATTTGAAGAGAATAGAGAGAAAAAAAAAGTAAACAAACGCAAGAAGGAAGAGCTTGGGTCGCTGAAGGTGGTGCTGTGGTCGGCGCACAGGCATGGTAGAGAGGTCATGTGAAAGGGTTCTGATAGGTAGGGTTTGATGTTTGGGGAAGGGGATGATGAATAGTAGGGTTTATATAAATTTTTGGGGCACACGACCGTGGGGCATGCCCGTGTGCCCTAATTTTAGCCCGTGTATATCGTGATTTTCAAATTTGGGCGCGTCTGAAATTCAGCCCACACCCGTATTCTTTGGGCATGTTGATGCACACAGTCGTGTCACACGGCCGTGTCCTACTTCATTCGTTTCTCCTATGCCTGTGTATGTATGTCCATGCCTGTGTTATTTTGTCAGTCTTGACCACGAGTAGTGAGCACGGGCGTGTCGCACGCTCATGTTGTTTTCTCAGTTTCAACCATGACCTCTAGACACGGGCGTGTCGCACACCCGAGTTGTTTTGATAGATTCATCCACGGTCATGTCACACGGTCGTGGCAACTTATCGACTCCCGTGTTGGGGAAAAATTTTGCCCTGCTTTCACACGGCCGTTTTGCACGGTCGTGTTGCCTTCTGTGGTATCGGCACAGCCTAAGGCACACCCGTGTACCTGGCCGTATGGTTCTGGAAAACCTGTGTTTAGTGACTCGATTAGCGAATTAAATGTTAAAAACTAAAATTTAAAGAAGTTAACACCGTTAGTGCTTGGGTTGCCTCCCGAAAAGTGCTTATTTATAGTCTAAGCTCGACTTACCTCTCTGTTGCGTGGTCATGGTGGTTCGAGGAGTTTATATTCCTCATTCCTGCTATCAATTTTATCAAAATAAGGTTTGAGACAAGTACTATTTACCTTAAACGTACCGAATTTGGGATGAATTACCTCGACTATGTCGTATGGGAAAATGCTAAGTACCGTAAGAGGGGTTTCTCCATTAGGTTTAGAGGTGGTAATGCGAGGGTCTACGGCATCTAGTAGTACCTTGTCTCCAACCTTAAGTTAATTTGGTATAGCATTGGGTTTGTCATGGTGTAGTTTCGGTTTATCGTGTGTTCTCGATTTCTGTATCCTCTATTCATCTAGTTCCTCGACTTATAGCCTTTGTTCTCCATAAATGGGTCATTTGTCGTTTCTTGAACATGGCTCATGTATGATTTTCGGATATGTTTCCTGCAAAGAAGGTTGCACCACATGGTCAGTTTTAGTGGTACGATTTATACAGTCACCCTCGATATTTGATATGTTACTTGAATTGCGAGCTTGAAGGGTGATTGTCTCATCACCCACACGAGGTGTGAGTTCACTTGTACTAATATCGATAATGTTTCTAACAGTTGCTAAAAAGGGCCTTCCTAAAATTAGAGGCACGTCACTACCCTTTTCTATGTCTAGAACAACAAAATCAACTGGGAATATAAATTTGTCAATTTTAACAAGTACATCTTCAATGATACCCCTAGGAAATCTAATAGTTTTATCTGCTAACTAAATGCTTATCCTAGTTTGTTTGGGTTTCCCAAGACCTAGTTGTTTAAACATTTTATAGAGCATGACATTAATGCTAGCCCCCAAATCAGCCAAAACATTAATAACATCTAAGCTACCAACTAAACAAGGAATCATAGAACTCCCTAGATCTTTCAATTTGTTGGCCAGCTTATTCTGTAGTATGGCTAAGCACACTGCGTTCAACTCCACATCCGATGCTTCATCCAATTTTCGTTTATTTGCTAGAAGCTCCTTTAGAAATTTAATTGCGTTTGGCATCTGCGAAAGAGCTTCAATAAACGGTAAGTTAATATGTAGTTTTTTTAATAATTTAAGGAATTTACCGAATTGTTCGTATGTGCGGTTTTTTCTGGGGTATGGCACTCGAGGTTTGTACTCTATACTTACCTGTTTTCGCTCATTGTGGTCTACCCCATCCTTACCTTTGGTTACCACAATTCCTTGCCTTAGTTCTAGTTCAAGTTCCACTAACCCTTCCTCATCTTGAACAGTAATTGCGTTAAGTTGCTCATTTGGGTTAGTTTCCATATTACTTGGCAAGCTACCTTGTGGTCGTTCGAAAATCATCTTTACCAATTGGCCTATTTGATTCTCGAGCCCCTGAATTGATGTTTGCTGATTTTTAAGAGCTATCTTGGTGTTTTGAAAATGAGTTTCTAACATCGAGATAAATTTCATTAGCATCTCCTCAAGGTTTTGCTTCTTTTCCTGCTAGTAAGGTGGTTGTTGAAAGTCTGGGGGATGTTGTGGCCTTTGATTTCCTTAACCACCCCATGAAAAGTTGTGGTGGTTCCTTCAACTTGCATTGTAAGTGTTACTATATGGGTTATTTTGAGATCTAGAGTTATTGTTACCCATATATTGAACTTGTTCCTCCTCAGTGCTAGGGTTGCAGGATGGATAATCTATGTGTACTCCTCCTCCACTTGAATCACACCTCATCACTGGATGTACCTGAGTAGAACCATATAAACCATCAGTCTTTTTATTTAAAAGTTCTACCTGGTTGGAGAGCATAGTAACCGCGTCGAGGTTGAAAACACCAGCAGCTTTCGTCGATTTTGTCCTCATAACTTGCCACTGATAGTTATTCAGTGACATCTCCTCAATAAATTCGTAAGCCACTTCAGGTGTTTTGTTGTTCAAAGTTCCACCGCGGCTACGCCGATGAGTTGCCTCGTTGAGGGGTTCACACCGTTGTAGAACATCTGAACCTGTAGCCAAAGTGGTAACCCATGGTGAAGGCACCTTCTCAAAAGATCCTTGTATCTCTCCCATGCATCATAGTGTGTTTCTAGATCCATCTGCACAAAAAAAAGAGATGTTATTCCTCAACTTAGCCGTTTTAGCCGGCGGAAAATATTTAAGTAAAAACTTTTCAGTCATTTGTTCCCAAGTAGTGATTGACCCTCGTGGTAATGAGTTCAACCATTGTTTAGCTTTGTTCCTCAATGAAAAGGGAAACAACCGAAGGCGTATGGTGTTGTCAGAAACGCCATTGATTTTAAAAGTATCGCAAAACTCTAGAAAATTCGCCAAGTGATTGTTTGGATCCTCATCCTGCAAACAATCAAACTGAACAAACTGTTGTATCATTTGAATTGTGTTAGGTTTCAGTTCAAAATTATTTGCAGCAATAGCAGGTCTAACTATACTCGACTCAGTTCCTGTTAAATTAGGTTTAGCATAATCATACATAGTGCGTGGAGCAGGATTCTGATTTACTGGATTAGCAGCAATCGCAAGAGGTAGCAGATTTTCCTGATTTTCAGCCATCTCCTCGGTTGTGGTGTGAATGTCGTCCTCTTGCTCTTCCTCTGTGTATCTTAGGCTTCGCCTTATTTCTCTTCGGTTTCTGCGAGCCGTGCAATCGATCTCACTATCAAAAAGTAATGGTCCTGATGGGTTTCTTCTAGTCATACACTATAAAAACCTGCCAAAAGCAAATAAACGAAAATTTAGAAAAGAAAATAAAAATTTAAATTACAATAAAAGTAAAATAGCTAAAGTAATAAAAATCGAGTGTTCCTAATATCTTAGTTCCCCAGCAACGGCGCCAAAAACTTGATCATGTTGATTCGTGATAAGTTTTAATAAATTTATATTTGACCGTTTTTGAAGACTAACTATTATCACGACGAAGGCAAGTGTACCTATCGAACAGTAGTATAGTTTTAGCAAGACCGGGATGTCGAACCCAAAGGAACTAAAAGTACTAGTATTAACTATTTTCTTATTATCTAGCCTAAAAATAAAGGGGTTTGTTTTATCTAAACTAATTAACTAACAAAGAATTCACAGAAAGAAAATTAGCGAAATACTTTTGGGAAATTCGATTGATTAAGACAATACCCAAGGGAAAATCCACCTAGACTTCACTTGTTATTTGACTCTGAATCAGACGATTTATTCATTTGACTTGTTCCATAGAAATCCCTAAATTATATTATTATCTCACTCGAGACTAAAAACGTCTAACACTAGGTTGATTAATTAAAATCTCTTTCTAATTAACACCCCTAGTGTTGTATTAACTCGATCTATGGATTCCCTTATTAGGTTTCACCCTAATCCGGCAAAATCTTGTCACCCTATCTCTAGGAGTGCAATCAACTCCGCTTAATTATGACAAATTTACTCTTAGACAGGGACTTTTGCTCATCTGAATAAGCGCATCAACTTGAATCAATATCCTGAAATATTGAAGCAAGAATTAAGAACACATAATTAAGAACAAGTCAAATATTTATCATACAATTCAGAAAATAGTAACAAGATTCGTCTTAGGTTTCATTCCCCTTAGGTATTTAGGGGTTTAGTTCATAACTATAAAAGACAACATCTCAGAAGAATATTGAATACAAAACATAAAGAAAACCCAAAACTCCTGAAGGGAAATTGAAGGGAGATCTTTAGTTTTGAAGGAGAATCCGACTTCTGAAATGGATCAATCGGCTTTCTTCAAGTAAATTCCTACTTCCCACTCTATGCGTCCTCTCTAAGTGTCTGCTCTGGTGTTTAAATAGACTTTTTAATGCCTCAAAGCCCTCAAGAGTGGCCTTTTCCGAATAGAACTCAACTTGGGCTCGACAGGGACACGCCCGTGTTCGATTGCTCCAAACCGTGTTAGAGTCTGTTGAATAGACACGGCCGTGTGGTCTACCCGTGTAAGCCGTGCTCAATTTTTCTAGAAGGGCACGGGCGTGTGGTCTACCCGTGTGAGGAAGTCCAGGCCATGTTGATTTCCCACGTTGGCCTATTTTCTCCGTTTTCCGCCTGTTTCTCGCTCTTTTTACTCTCTTATGCTCACCTAAGTATAAAACATGAAATTAAAGGATTAGGAGCATCAAATTCACCAATTCTAAGGAGAAATATTCTAAACATGGGATAAAAATATGTATAAATTACGGTTTATCAAGATATTAGGACTCATAACACATTTAGAGAATTTTGTGTTTACGTTTTGAGGGTTCTTTGTTTTCGGGGTTTAGTTTTTATCTCCATCTTTTGTACTCTTCGTTCTTTTGTCATTATAGTAAAATTATCTTTGCTCATGGTTTTTTATCCTCTTTGGAGGAGTTTTTCCACGTTAAATTTGTGTATTCAATTTTTCAATTTATTCCGCTATTTTTTTTACTTGTTGCTTAATCGGGTCTATCCCAACAATAGGCATGAAGGGAAGAAAGGATATGAAAGGTCAATCTTTTATGAAGTCATATATGATATTCTTATTGATTGATAGATTAAAAGTGGTACACCATTTCATTGTATGGCTCATTCTTTAAATCCAAGGTAAACTTAGATAACATATATTTCATTTATGCTTGTTTTTATTCTTTTATACTTGTTTTATTTATTATCAAGTAAAAAAATTAAATTTATTTGTTTACATAGGTATTATTGTAGTGATTGGCTTAATGAGGTTCCAAATCGCCTTCCTCTACATAAAGATGTAGAAATATCAGAGGAAATGAACAAATGCTTAAAAAAATATTTTCCTTCTACCGAAGAAAAGAAGATGGTTTTCCAAGAGTTTGCTAAATTTTCGGGAGCACTAGATATTTTTTATTCATTTGATTCAGTACAAGATAGATAGCTTTTGGATCCCAAGTCTTGGTGGCTAGTTCATGAGGCTTCAATACCTTTGCTCCAAAACTTAGCTTTAAAACTTCTTGGACAACCTTTTTCATCATCTTGTTGTGAGAGGAATTGGAGTACATATTCGTTTATCCATTCCATGAGGAGAAATAAGATTAATCCTCAATGTACCGAAGATTTAGTATTTGTGCATACTAATCTTTGATTACTTTCAAGAAAAACTCTTTATTATAAATAAGAGAACAAGATGTGGGATATTGGAGGTGATGTATTTGACTCATTTGAAGTAGTTGGAATTCTTGGAGTTGCTAGCTTATCTCTTGATGAACCGGATATGGAGATGGTAATTTTTGCCAATGAAGAAGAAGATATGGAAAATGCTAATGCTATGAATTGAACTAGAAAATTGTTTTCTTTTTGCTTCTTTTTGTACAAACCTTCTTTAGGATATAGGTTGAACTTCAAATTTAGATTTGATATGACATGTTTTGTGTAATAAACTTGAAAATTGTATTACTAAGTTTTGTCATATTTTATGTAATGGAAAAGAATTGATTATATATTAATGAAAAATATCAATATTTTCATTTACATTGAGTATTTTAATATAATATATATAAAAATATTTCCGTGTCCTCATTTTCTAAAAATTACTGTGTCGCCGTGTCCGTATCATGTCGTACCCGTATTACGTGTCCTGTACATGCTTCGTAGAAGATAACTGATTGGATTAGTGTTTTGTCCTGACGAGATGCTCGAGCTGTTGTGGGACGATTTGCTCGATTGTTGGACGCCAATTTGTCTTGCCTATGGTGTCTCTCTTAGACATTAGTTTTATTCTAACGAAGATCTTAAGCTACAACTACATAAAATTAAATTACTCGTTATCGAGAAAATGCAAAAAAAAAAAAAAAAAAAAAAAAATCACCTTTATCGTCCAGGTGTATCTGGATATATATATATATATATAGCCATATCTGGATTGTGTTTAATAATACCACTAAGCCCAAAAACACAGTCCATCTAAACAACTTTGGAAAACAAACGAAATTAATAGTGTGAAACCCGTTTTAAAACAGTGTCATTTACATAAAAATGATGGCCAAAAAAAGAACACCATGCTCATAAAACAAACTCAGAAGCCCGAGAGTGAAGCAGTGTTGATTGCTGGCGGTGTTGGAACATAGAATTCATCATCAGTCCAGTTACTTTCACCCCAGTGTTTTAACATACTTCTCCATGAGCATACATTGTCTATACATTTCTTCCTTCGCCTGTCCTTAACTTTGATTCTCCAATGGCCGTCACTGAAATTCGCCTTCTCAGCCTCCCTTCTATCAACCTCTAACTGTGCCTTTTGCTTCGATCTCAACATGCAGAATTGGTGTAATTTCTCTGGCATTGCATCATGGACTTTCCACCACCTTTCATGTGCCACATCGCTAGCGAACTCTAGCATTATATCCACATTCCAGTTGCAGTCATAGTCCTTGTAGCACAGCCATGGTTTTATACCTAAGTAGTGAAGTACGTAAAGGATCGGCGGTTCCGCCCCAAAAAGGCGAGTTTTCTTTTGCTTAACTTCTTCTTCGTCTCCGATCCAGAAATGTTTTAGGAAGTTCATGTGCCGAGGAATCCGGTGCCACCATGTGAAGACCTCGTTTAAGTACCCTTGATCCCCACCATTGTATGATTCAAACACATCAATGTGATCCATCAAGAGCTGGAAGGTGCAATTTGAAGGCTCAATGACCATAACACCTGAGTTGAAAAGTGTGGCATTGTTTCCTGTTGCCGATATTTCAGGCATCCCGAATAAGAAATCAATGTTCCGAAGAATTAAGAGATCGGCATCGATGAATATGATTTTGTCATAATCCGTGAGCTGCCATAACCGGAACTTGCTGTAGTTCCATTCGTTGTAAGCATCTTTTTCGGCTTTTGGATTCCTGATCCTCTGAATCGTCCTGACTTTCCATCCCGCTGCCTCCAGTCCACTCCTATGATAAACACTGATAGTCTCGTCAACGAGTATCACGAGGTCTCGAGTCGAACCAGACATGCGGATGCTTTGAGCCGCAGCTATAGCCCCACATACATATACGTGAGCTGAATGCAGAATCGTTGCATATGCTTCTCGAGATGCATTCCCTGAATATGTTGGCTCTGCATTTATCTTATTGTGTTACTTTTCTCGTTAAAATTAAGAAAATATGCAGTTTGGGGGCATTCATTAATTGGAAAAGAACTGACCTTTGATCCCAATTGGAAGTGCAAGTTCACAAGAACCAGTTGGAAGCTGAAGCTTTTCTCTCAACACATTCAAGTCTGGTTTGTATAACCAGACATTGTTTCTTCGTAAGACAAGTTCTTTACAAGGGAACATATTCGGTATCGGGAAGCATTTCGAAACAAAAAGAACATGCACGGGATAAAACCCCTTGGCCGAGGTTGCAAGATTAGCAGCTGCAAGCTGCAAATGCAAGCGAGCAACATCCCTAGACCAATTCCCTTCATTCCTACAAGGAAGCTTGATAGCAATCAGATCGAGACGTTTTCCGGGGACTTCGATCTTCGGTAGAGTGGGGCAAACCGGGACATCTTCTTCTTGCTCCTCATCGATCCATTCAGGATACAAAGACTCCCAAGTTATATTCATGTCAGCATTGGGCAGTTGAAGAACAATGTGGTTGGCATCAGGGATTAAGTGCTTCCAATTAGTGATCTCAGTAGTGTTGAAGTTCAAAAGTCCAATTCCTTGGTAATCATTCTTTTTATCCAGTTTCTCAATAACTTTCATTACATCATCCCAGTTGGTATCCACATTTGATATGTATCGAGAATCTGCTTCTCCCCATATCCACTTGTTCATGAAATGACTCCTGCATGCATGCATGGATGAAGCATTCATTTCATTATATACATTCTTATAAGTATGTATGTATATGTAAGAGAGATCAACATATATACCGAGAAGTTGTGGCAGATAAATGGTCAGTGGAAGAAAGGTGAGAAGAGTAGAAAAGCTTTAAAAAAGAGGCAGAAACAATTAGAAGCAACGCAAGTTTGAGGAGAGGAGATTTGCAGCATGTGTTGCGGTCTTGGAGTGGGACATGGAATGGCTTCTCAACATCCTTCACTTTATTTTTGTTGATCTTTCTTTTGTATATTGCCTCACTGCAATATTGATAAAAGAAATGCAAAATAAAAATAAAAAATAAAGCCAAAAAAAACTAAGATCACATCATATTATTTTTGTAATTAATTGGAGAAAATTAACAAAAATCAAGGAAGCGTCACGTCAATAATGTAGGGTAAATTGAAATATTCTTTTGGTGGGTTTTTGTTTTCAATCTTCATGATTTGACCTATGGAATTTCTTCTACTTTTAATTTTATCTTTCAAGCGTTTTAAACAATGTTTGCTGTTTCTCACCCAAATTACTATTTTAAAATTATACTTAATATATTTATTTATTTATTTTATAGTTAAATTTAAATATTTTTCCATTATTATATATGAATTTATATCAAATCAATTCAATTTTATAAATTTTTTTAAGGTTAAAATAAGTCATCTGTTTTTGTATTTTTCTTAAATTTAGAATTTTATCCCCTTTACTTTTTAGATTTTAAAATTTAAGTCTAATTGTTAACATGATTAATTCTTTTTCGTTAATTTTGTTGGTGTAACATTTTAAAATTTAAAAGAAAAGTAGCCATACAACTAAAAAAAATTTAACATTATAATGAACAAGTTAACAAAATAATTTTAATGCTATTAATAATTAAACATGAATTTTGAAATTAAAAAAAAAAAGTCCAAAAGTAAAAATACAAAAACTACTACAGATTTTAACCATTTTTTTATGGATACCATTACCTACGAGTTGGAAAAACTCAAGGGATGCAACAGTGGCTTAGAAGGAAAGAGCAGTTAGTTAAAAGGCAATGAAAGTGTTAGGTTGCAAGTTGTTCCCTTAATTTCCACTTTCAATGCAATGGAAAGCATTGTAGAGTTTGATCAAAATGAATTACTTCTCTGACAACAAAAATTGTAATTAAAATCAATTAATAATTTTAAAATAGGAGATAATTAAAGTGGAAGATTTATATATAATCACAACACTTGCTGGTAAAGCAAACATCCAACTTCACGTATCATAATCTTGTAGAAGCTGAAGCAAACTCTCCCACACCTCTACTGCCACTCGCATTGCTAATAAAAATTATGTTATTACTTTAGATTTTTATATAAAAATAATTTTAGAATGGTTGACCAAAGATTTTGGTTTTCTTTATTTTGAATTCTTGAAAATATGCATAACCATATAGGAATTAATAGTACTAGGAATGGATGATGGTCACATGTAGAAGAAGAGGAAGTATGCCCCACTGTGGTTGGTGTGAATCATTAGATTCAGAAGTTGAGGGTTTTAGACCAATAAGATGCTGGTCTCAAGATAAGAATAATTTATATTTTATGATTTTTAACCTTTTTTACATATTGATGGTATATTTTAGTATCTGAGCAGCAGTAAATATGATTGTATTTTTTGTTATCCCTGGCTGGATTTTACTGATCATATCAATAATAAAACAAATAATAATTCCAAAAAAGCTGAGAATAGGAATTGACAAGTATGGATATTTAGAAAGAAATATTCAAATAAAAAATCCAACGTATTGCTGATCAGTCCAGTATAAGCTAAGAAAAAAGTGTTTTGGTAATGATGTAAAAGCTAAACAAGATCAATACTGAAACTGGGAATTGCAAGCAGAGAATAAGAAAGAAGGGAACTCACATTGAGGCAGATAATCGATGTCGGGTCTCAAGCGAACCAGGTAAATTTGCCATGATTTCTCTCATCTTCTAACTAATCAAGGGCATGCATGCAAGTATTGCACAAAAAGGATGGCAGTCAGCACAGCACCTACTATATGCTTCTGATGAAACAAGAAATGAAATTGCAGAAAAAAAATGACTAACACAATAAAGTTCTTTTATTTTGTTTCAATAAATGTGTGTGTGTGTGTGTGTGTGTGTGAGAGAGAGAGAGAGAGAGAGAACCTAGGATGTTGGGGAATGGAGGAAAAAGCAGGCCCTGAAACCCAAACAAACAAGGCAATGGAGGCAATATAGGCGAAGGGTAACGTCTTTCTCAATTTTTCTATTATTAATTCATCCTCCATAACTCTTATTAATTTCAACTTTTTACCAGTTCCTTTTATAATGTTTATAAATCATATATTATTTACCAAATTGGTAGCGGGGCCCCACCTTAACTACTTATTACACCAATCCTCAGCTTCTTTACCATATGACTCCTATTTCCTCTACAAATGATTCTCCATTGCTTTCCCTTTTTCTTTTCTTAATTTGTCATTTCTCCTCTTCTTATTATGCAAACAATCATAAATTCTAAACATGGATAATAGATCAAATACGAAAAATATCAAAATACATATGATTTCTCTTTCAACATTAATTATAATGATTTTCTTTATTAATTTAAACATAATCTCTTTTTTTTTTTTCTAGTAAACAAATTAAAAAGTAGATTATTTTATAAAATGTAAGTACGTACCATAGATTGTTTTCAATCAGAATTTATATAAGAGCTTAATATGAATTATGTCTATTATTTTAGTAAATATATTTTGTTTAGTGAACATTAACAACATTTACTACTAATAAATTTTAGTAAATATCTTTTAAGCATTGTATATTCATTGTGCTGGTAAAGTATTACATATTTCCAAGTTTTCAACTTAAATTTATTATTCAAAATAATAAAAATCCGAGATAACCCAACCCACCAATTCGCCACCATTAATATACAAAAGCCAGTGGTAGCATATGGAAAATCTCAAAGCGACAGTGCCACCAACTGAGATTAAAATGAAGACAATAACGATTTGGTTAACAAAAGTAATGAGCATCGAAATGATTTGTGGCAAAGAATGCTCTCGGTTCTTTGAGAGGAAAATAATCCAAGAGAGTAGTTGACATATTAGGTTAATGAAAGTAACTAGTTTGTTTGGAGTTAAAGATGATCAAATGTCCAAATCTTTCACTTTATAAAACAGATGAAAACTTGCCAGTAGATCTGCTAAAATTTCATCTCCACACAAACAAACAGGAGTTCAAATCCAAACAGGGAAAATAGATAAAGTTGCTCATTTAATTATCTACCTCACAAAGGCAACACCTTTTTCATATTTTGGTTTCTGTTTTGTTTGATTAGTCGTTTTGGCTTTTTGCAAAAGTCATATGCATTATGGGAGAAAACGTCTAGGTTTAAAGGTCCTTTCAAACTTCAACTATTTCACCAAACATACCCCAATCAAGACCAAGTCAAAAGATTTATCGATTATTAGATGGTTAATTGAAACAAGGATTAATATATAATTTTAAGTGAAGCATCACAGCGTTGTCCCAAGAATCCGCAACCCCTTTTTCTTTTAATATTCTTTGCATCTAAGGAATCACAAATAATGGATCGGACAAAATGCCAAAATCTTAAAACAAATGATACAAACAAGGATTGAGTTGACACATATATAATATATTATGGATTTGTATTTTATTCATTCTACATTTATGAAGGAATTACTGTTGTGTCACGGAACTAACTAAAAATTTGATTAATGTAAGTGCACCTATCAATTAATATTATAGCTACGATGAATAAAGATATCGTTCTCACGAAGACTAAAAGTATTAGTAATTACTGTCTTTCTATTATTTAACCGAATAATTCAAGTGATTAATTAAAATTAATTAACTAAATTAATTAAAACCCCTATTATCGCATTAACTTGTGTTATAGATTCCCCTATTAGAGTAATCCGGTAGATTTATGTCGCCCTATTTCTATGATTGCATGCAACTCTACTCAATTATACAATATCTGCTCTTAAATAATGCCTATTCAACCACCAACTCAAACACATCAAACATGAATCAATAATCTAGAAAATATCAAACCAAAAATTAAGCACACATAATTGAGAACAAGAAACTAAGAATTTATGCGTAAAATATAAATCAAACAACATAATTCGTCATAGGGTTCATCTCCCTGGGTATTTAGAAAATTAGTTCACGCTTGAAAATAAAAACATCCAAGATACAATATAACCGAAAGAAATAAAGAAATTCGTGATAACTTCCTAAGAAATCAACTGGGAATCTTCAATCTTGACAGAAATCTACTTCAAAGTCAGCTTCAATTGTGTTTTTCGAGTTGTTTTATTGAATATTCTTTAACGGATCTCTCCTATCTTCTTATTTTTGTCATGTATACATCTAAGAATGTCTGAAAAACCTAAAAATCACAATTTTTAATAGTTCAGTGTGCAATTCCGTGAAATCGACACAGCCTACCACACGCCCTCGGTCACATGGCTATGTGGTCTAGCCATGTGGAATGGTTCAGCCCATGTGGCTATTGTAGCTTGCCCTGACACTTCGATTTTAGCTCATTTTCCGTTCCTTTTGCTTCCAAGTGCTCGATTAAGCATCAAAACATGAATTTAAAGGATTAGGAGCATAAAATTCATAATTAACATCAGGTAATCACCCAAAAGCGTGTTAAGAATGAGGTTAAACCATGTTACTTTTAGCACTTATCAATTACACATCAACTTTAATTGGGGTTTAAATATACACATAAAAAAACTTTTATTATGATTCAATTGTACACATTTAAGATTTATCTAGTACTAAAAAGGAGTTTATGGAGAGGAACCCTAGCAAAATGGCAAGGAATCCTTTCAATCGCAGGCGAAATCTGGTCAAGCAAGACACTAAACCTCCTATTAACATCTCATTGAAAGCTCTTTAAATAAATACAAATAATTAAATATTCTAACAAATAATTAATTTTATTAAGTAAAAACGCATGTGGTCTCTCTCAATTTTGATATCGAGTAAATTGAACCCTATCAAAAAAAAATTAGAATAAGTTAATCACTATCAATTTTGAAAGTAAGCAACTAATGACAATTAATGACATCATTAATATTTTTCGTCAATTCCACATAATTTTAGTTGGTATAATAATATATTTAGGCCTTGAAGTTTTCTATTTTATGTATTGATAGAATGTATAAATATTGTGGGCTAAATTTTTTAAAATAGGATCAAATTCACAAAATGTGTAAACTGATGGCTAAATTTATTATTATACTAATAAAAATATGTACAATTTATGAAAAGCATCAAAGATGTAATTATTTATCCTTAATTACTCAATTCTAAAAATGACAGAGATTAAATTACTCTATTAAAAAAAATTAATTAGCTCATTACCTAAATTAAAAGAGATAATAGAATAATATTTTTTTAAAACGGACCTAAATATAAATTCCTATTTGCGAGTCAGTGTATGAGAATGTATAATATAGTAACCCCATATATAAGATAAATAATTTAAGTAGAAACATTTTTAAAAGAAAAAAACAATAAATACATAAATAAAAAATACTTGAAGAATAGAAGGAGGTAGGGCATGAAGTTTTTAAATATATTATAAGAACAGGTATCTAACTTTGGTTTGAAGCCCCCACAAAAGGCAGAACGTGGAGGAATGAAAAGTGCCAAGTCTGGAGAGTTTAGATACAGAATAGGTGGGACTTCTTTATATGATGGAAGCCTTGCACCCATCGCTACGTATCTCCCTCTTACTCCATCCCATGCAATTTTATTACCTTTCTTTTGTATTGTGGATGAAGTATTTAATGGATAAGCTTTGTGTTTCATATTTCAATACTAGTGGAATTTATTGGGGAGTCAATACATAACGTATACGTATTTTGTATTTGAAGCTAAGTAATGTCCACTGGGTTAGCAACGCCAGCTAGCCTTTGGGTTTTTTTCATTATTGTTGTTTCTCCTTTTACAAAATATAAATAGATTAAAAAATGTATCTAAAATTTGTGATGCAGAAAAAAAAAATTTATAAAAATTAAATGAGATTTTGATTGAAATGGCTAAATTAAATAGTAGTAAGAGCTAATTACGTGATAAATTGGTTTTTTAACTCCTTTAAAACCTATGAAAATATAAATAAATATAATGGTACTCAAATTATTATTCAAATTTGATCCCTTAAACAATATTTTAGTTTTACCCTTATGATGTCTTAGATTTAAATCCCATTGTAGTAATATTATATAAACAAATAAAAAATATCATCATATTAATATTTTTTACTTTGTAAAAATAATGGACTTTTAGTCATTTTTCAACTTAATAAAAAATTAAATATTACTGAGTTTGGTACAATAAGTTAATTAAATACCAACTTAATTGGATAATAATAAAAATACAAAATAAATTATATTATTTAAATTTTATAAACAAATTTATATTATTTAAAGTTATTTTTATCATTTTATATCTTTTATAAAAATATATATAAATATAAATATGCCATTCAACCAAAACCTAAATTAGCATAGATTAAAGAATACATCTTTAAATAATAAAAAACTTAGATATATAAAAATAATAAAAGTGATTTTTTCCAAAATCAACTAATGAACCGCAAAAGCTTTCAACAATAAAAGTCACCAATAATTTCCCCCCACCTGTGTTTGCATAGTACACAACTTTTTTCTTTTTTAACCTCAAATTTGCAACATTACATTCATTCATAACTGTCTTATATATAAAAAAAAAAAACACTATAATTTTAAAAAATGCCATTTAAAAAATTATTAAATTAATTTTTTTTTGAAAAATTATGGGATTAAGTCGATTTTATAAAAACACTTCCAGCTAAAAATATTTTTAATTGATTTGCAGAAAAACATTTCCAGTTAAAAATATTTTTTGCCCCAAAAATCTTTTTTGGTGTCACCTCAATAAAACTTATAAAATAAGTTTTTATATAAATCTCAAGTCTTATTTACCTTATTTTCTTAAACGATGTAGGATATGAGTATATACATATATATATACATAATCTATTTGCAAATTATTATTAGATAATATGAGATTACTTACTCTTTCAGCAAACAATATAAGATTAAAGGCTACAATTAATTTTTAAAAATTAAAGACAAAAATGTGTACAATATTAAACTCTAACAAAATAAAACATTATTAATTCTTATACAAATATTATTGCCGTTAAAAAAGATTCAATAAAAAAAGAAAGACAAACCTCTTCCTATTCCTCTTCCTCTTCCTCTTCCTATAAAAAATAAAATAAAAGAATTTTTTTATTATTGAACTTTTTTTACAAAAATAATATTTGTATAAGAATTTATAATGTTTTATTTTGTTAGAGTTTAATGTACAAAGTTTTGTCTTTAATTTTTAAAAATTAAGTGTAGCCTTTAAACTTATATTGTTAGTTAAAAGAGTAAGTAATCTTACATTGTCTAGGAACAATCTACAAATGAATGGATTATGAGCCTATATATACTCATATTCCACATCGCTTAAGAAAATAAGTAAAATGAGACTTGGAATTTATATAAAAACTTTTTTTGTAAGTTTTATTTAAAAGAGGTGGCACCAAAAACAAAAAATATTAGAGTAGAAAATATTTCTAGCTAGGAGAATTTTTATAAAATTAACTTAGTCCAGAATTTTTTATTTTTAAATGTCATAATAAATAATTTAAATAAAAAGGGATTTTTTAAAAAAAATTTAATCAATTTATTTGCTGAAGAAAAGAGAAAGGATTTACGTAAGGTCGTAAATAATGAAAGGCAAGAAGAGCAAATGTACTTAATGTTGGGTGTGTGTCTTGATGGTAATGGTTGGACAGCTTGATAACAAAGTCCCACTGACAACAATATGCACCCCGAAACCCCCTCCCCCCCAACCAAATCTCAACTATTGTACTTTCCAAACTATGACATTTCACCTTGCATTTTCTATCTTAATTTTCATACAGTTTCACATTTTTGCCTACACACATTTTTAATAAATTTATCCTCGTTTTACTTGTTTTCAAAATTAATTTTATGATTTGAATGTCTTTTCAATTGATAAAGCTGCTAGATGTTGAAATCAATCCAGCTAATTTCATTAAAATGGCAAGTAGTATAGATGAATGCTTTCTTAATTTGAGCTGAAACTAGAGAATTTTAAGGTAAATAAGAATAAAGAATAATCTGGTAAGGAGGTTTATTTCCATTTCACAAGTAAATGAGTAGTTTCAGAATTTATTGGGCTTTAAATTCATCCACAAGTGAGCTTTATGTGATTTTTTGTGCAAAAAAAAAAAAAAAAAAACCGAGTTAATAAGTTTGATGTTGAAAAAAAGGACTAAATTGAGTTTCTCTCCTAATCTTATTTGGAATTTTGATTAAAACTAGTTTCGGATGAGATTGAATGTTAAAAATGGCAAGTCCGAATTTGGTTTAATTCGATGTTATATTTTCGTACGAGTTTTCAGTCTGAAAAACCAAATTAAAATTTTATTTTTAAAAATAAAAATCAATTTTTTAAGTAATTTTTAATTACTGCTGTTGTTTGGGCCCAAAGTCTAATGCACTCTTTTCTCCAGTCTAAAGTAAAGTCCATTTTTCAAAGTTAGGCTCAATTTTTCTTTTTCTTTTTCTTTTTTTTTTTTTAAAGTGTCAAAATCTTCTCCGATCAAAGATTAGGTCAAAACCCAAAATAATGTCCAAGGCAATGTTGGAGCCCTATTTAATGCCTGTTTTTGTGTCCAATTTTAGGGTATTTTTAATAATAAAAATAGATAATTATTTCATGCACGACGGATGAAATAGTTTAACTTCACAAGAAGGTTTAAGATTTTGTCATATGTTTTTAAGTTGTATTTAAAAAATTAAAAATTAATTTAATAAGATATATGATAAAATCTCAACTTCGCTTGTGAAATAAAAACTTTTCATTGATTAAGTATGAAATAATTACCAAAAGTAAAAATAAAAAAAAGAAGGGTGTAGAATGGATAGTCTTTAGAAAAAAAAATTTACACATTTTATTTCTTCTGAAAATTTATTTAAAAAAAAAAACTTGCATACAATTTCAAAATAAAAAATAGAAGAGACAATAGTGAGAAATATACAATCAACTTTCTCTATTACAATTCTATTTGTCTATAAGAATTTTGGACGTAATAGAAAGGTGGCTGTTATATACTTATATAATAACATTTAACACACTTATAACATCATATTTGAATTTTTTTAATTTTCAATTTAAAAATTATAATATCTTATTAATATTATTAGTTACTAAGATTTAGACTAATGCAATTCTATTTATTCAAAAATATTTTAAAAAATTTCTAAAATTTATTATTTTTATTTTACTTAGAAATATAATTTATTTTATTCAAATTTGAGACAAAAGGTTTTTATTAAAAAAAAAAACTAATTTAATAAAGAGTGTACTTTATATTTTATGATTATTGTCGTCATAGATAAACAGTTATTGTAGAGAGAAGAAATAAAACATAAAAATTAGTTCTACAACAAATTTAGCTATTATAATGAAATGTTGTTATAGAAATTGTATAACACCCTAAAATTAGCCCAAAAGTCCAGTCAAATTTGGATTCAATTAAAATACTTAAAACATAAAAACAAATAATCATTTATGCTTAAAAAAAACTAAATATATAAAAGAAATTAAAATTAATTAACACAACTCAATCAAATAACTAAAAGCCACAAACTAACTTGGTGAACCTAAGTACATGGCAAAGATAAATCTAAGTGATGAAATATGGATTATAGAGACTCTTTACGATATTGCTCAATCATAAATTCTTCAATCCAAATATTACCTACGCGCGGAAAATTTAACCAATACTTTAAACTTACAAGGCTCAGTGAGGCTAAAACACACAGATACTATCAATTTCACAACAAATTTGATTTTTATGATTAAAACATAAATCAAACAACTCATAACTTAATCCAAATATTTACCTCCACTTACTCCACCTTTCCAACTATGCCAACAATATAATAACATATGAATACAAGATGCTAACTACACAAACATGAGTTGATTTTACTGTCCAAACCATTTTTTAAACGGCTCGACTTATTTTAAAAATGAAAATAGAAGTCGTCACCAATCCTTTTTGATGATGTATGATCGGGTCACCTCGTAAAATGGTTGTTTTTAATAAATAGTTTTGATTTATTAAAACAACGCTTTTTGGTCTACGAAATTCAAGAAAATGGGTTCGGGAGTCGGTTACGTACGAGGAAGGACTAGCACCCTCGTAACTCCCAAAATTGGTACCTAATTGATTGATTAATGTCCTAATATCGAATGCTGAAAATTTGAAAAGAATTAAAATACGATCCATTTTTATTAATGCTCATTTTAAAAAATGCTTGAATTAAATTAAAACGAGCATCAAAGGCCCTCTCGTCCCGATATAACAAAATGTCACATCCCGTAAGTTAGGATGCGATGATTGAATCCTCAGGAATAAGTTTGCCTTTAATTTTCATTGCAACCTTGTATATTTTGAAATCTAAAAGGATATTTACCTATTTAAGTTTAACAAGAAAATCGAAACCCCGTAAATTAGGGTACGATTTCTTGAATTCCCAAAACGCAAAATATTGTCTTATTTTGAAGATTTTCTTTTTGAATAATAACAAGTATGACACTTCGCAATGTGACTTTGTTTGGAGTAAAATGAAACAATCTATATTGGATAAATACATTTGAGCTTAATACATGATGTGATTTAAACTAGATAAAACAAAAATATATCATAGAGCATGGAATAATAAAACACGAATTAGATGCGAGGTTAATGAATGTCAACAATATGAAGATGTTAAATAAATAATTTCAATAACATGTAATGACAATATTCACACGACGTACATCATTTTTAATATCAATATTAACAAACATAAAAACGAAATAATAATATAAAACAATTTAAAACAAATAATAAGATAATTTTAAATAAGTAATATATATATATATATATATATATATAAGGTTTAGAATAGATACTATAAAAGCAGTTTAAAGTAAATAATATAAAACAATTTAAAAATCATTAATATTCAAAACGATAAAATAATATATAGAGCAACTTAAAATAAAACAATTCAAACTAACATAGAAAAGGTTTAAAATAAAATAAATTTACAATAAATAATATATAAAATGTGTATAAAACAGTTTAATATAAATAATACATGAAATCTTAAAATAAATAATAACAGAAAGGTTTACGATGAATAATAAAAAGTATTTGAAAATAACTTACATATAAAATAGTATAACTAAATAACATATAGAAGTTTCATATATATATATATATATATATATATATATACATATAATTTTAAAGTAAATAACATATAAAAAATATTTAAAATAAATAATATGTATAACAATTTAAAATAACTAATGCAAAAATAAAAACTCAAAACAAAAGTATAAAATATCTTAAAACAACCTACAATAAAATAATTTGAAATTAATATTATAAAGCAATTTTAAATAAATAATACATAAAATATTTTAAAAGAACTAATATGTAAAAATACCTAAAATAAATAATATATAAAATTGTTTAAAATAAAATATATATAAATAATAAATAAGCAAAATATATAAAACAATTTAACATAAATAATTTAAAAAGATGTCTAAGATAAATAATATAAAAATTTGATAATCAATATATAAAATATTTAAAATAAATAAGTTTAAAATATAAAATTTGTAAAGCCAATTTTAATATATAAAAATCCAAGATAAACAATGCATAAAACTGTTTAAAATAAATAAAGTATATACAAAAATGAATAAATAAATAAAATAATAAAAGGACTAAAATCAAACTGATTAAGGACTAAATTGGAACGAAAATAAAATTAGAAGTAAAAATTATAACAAAATAAGAACGCAAGGGCGAAAATAAAAATGCGCGCAAGGTTTGGGGACCAAATGGGAAAAAAACAGGTCTTTGGATACATGTCCGTTATCCAGCGCAGCCATGAGTTAGGAACCCAAATGAAAACCAAGCAAAAGTTATGTGGTCAAATTTAAAAATAAAAGAAATATAAAAAAGGATTAAATTAAAAGTATCAAAAATGCGGAAGGACTTGGGTTGTAAAAAACCCATTTAATGGAAACACGTGGACCTCCTAGAACGGGTCGGGTCGCGAACGAGTTACCTTAAACGGCGTTGTTTTGGCGCTGGTGACCTAGGTGCAAAACGGCACCGTTTTGTGCCTTCTATAAAAGCAATTTTTTTTAACCTCATTTCTGCACTTCTTTTTTTAAAAAAAAAAATTAGAGAGTCCCTTTTTTTGCTCTCTCCCTTTCAAAACTCCCCCCCACATCCAGCCTATAGGGTTGCTCGGTGGTCCAACGCAACCATCGGCTGACGACGGCGGTGACCGCCGTGTATGACGGAGGAGCACAACCCCGGTACGCCTCTTTTATTTTTTTTAGTCTATGATTCTTTGTTAAAATAGATTTTTCAAAAGGAAAATTAATGAATATAAAAACAAGATAAACAGAAAACGAAAGAAGAAAAAAGAGAAAAAGAACAAAACTAAACCTTTTAAACTTCGGTTCTATTTCTTTTCTGATTTTAGTGTGCGTAAAAAAAATACAAGGTTGAGATTGTGGCCTTTATAGCCAAAAATAAGATTCATTCTTTGTTTTTTTCCGTTTTGTTTTCTGCTTCTTTTTGTTTTTTTCTTCTTTGTTTCTTCTTCGTTTGCGTGTTGCAGGTGATGTCAGTAGCGTCTGACACGCGTGGGGGCGACGGTAGCGTGCGGGGTGGCTAAGCATGCTTGGGGAGGCCAATGGTGGGAGCGGCTGCCGCAATAAAGACTAGCCCTAGGATTAGTTTGCTGAAAAAATTTTAGGATAGTGGGCTAGGATTTGGGCTAGGGTTTGATGTAATGGGCTGTTTGAGTTTGGATTTCAACATGTAATGGGTTTTAATTTTGGGCCATTGGACTGTTAATAAATTTGGACTTTTTAGTTTATTTATTGGTTATTTATTGTTTTATTTGGGTTAGGCCCAAGCCAAAATTGGTCTATTACAATTATAACATGTCATTCGATAATTCCCTTCAACATTTACACTTTTATTTTTTAATCTTTTAGCCTTTTTAAACTTTTAAGTCATTGACCACAAGTAACCATGGAAATTCACGACAACTATGCGAATACCCATCCAGACTTTGAGTATGTGTATAACACAACGATACGATACAACATTTAACAATGTTTTTATGCGTGCAAAGCACGACTTAACTAACCAAACCCCGTAAATGCACAAAGCGCTACGATACGATACTCTTAGAAGTGTCAAGAAACCCACATAACACTATATGAACTCATGTATTATATGGCATATCAATTATACTTGACTAACTTTCCAATAACATTCACAAGGATAATTATCAATAATTAACGATTCAATTGTTTATTAAACAATACAAATAAATCTTTTTAACCATATGATTTAATAAATAACATATATTCATTTAAACAATTTTCAAAGAAATGAATAAAGATGTCATACATATCAAATCATTAATAATTAACATATAATCAAATAAATCATAAATCAACAATCAACTAAATATTTCAATCACCTAAGCAAGTGATTTAGCTAACACAAACTGTAATTCTAAGCGTTAGTTGCTTAGAAACAATCAATCCTCGACGACCTCTGCTTTTGACAATTCGTTTACCTCATGCGTTGGAGCAATTGACAGCAATAAAAAGTAAAGAAAGCAAAAGTGGCTTTGAAGAGATGATGGACAATTTAAGGGTATTAATCGGAGTAATAAAATATGTTTAAAAGGGTAGCAATATGAAGGAAAATTGAAGCTAATTTACAACCCTTCAAAATTGATATAACTGGCATTATGGCAACAACGAGAAGAGGTAATCAGTGCAGTAGGCAGGAGCAAATTGTGGTTGTTGTTGAAAGTAAAAGGCAACTAGTATAAGTCATGGACAATAACAACAATCGACGACCTATTTTGTTGAAGTAGGCTGCAATCAAGAGAGAAAAAACTGATGTGGCAGTGGGAAGAATAAGAGAGCAAAAAGAAAAGGAAAATTGATGGGTTAAGGGTTTAAGACTTGTAAAGAATAAGATTACGTTCCAATTTAGATATTCCAATACTACTAGTAGTAAAAGAAATGAACTAATGGAGTCTAATATTCGAACCCATAATAATCAAACCTTGTTTTTTCAAGTGGAACCCAGTGGACTTGCTAGTTGAAAACAGCATATTACACCCTTATAAAAGCCACGTTTTTTTTTTTTTTTTTTTTTTTTTTTTTTTTGCGCACTAAATTCATCCCTTACCTAATTACATTATTGAAAAGCCCCTAGATTTTTAACCTATAATGCAAATATATTAATATTAATTTACCCAGCACTGGCTCACAATTGTTCAAAGTCATCAATAGCAACCAAATCAATAAATTACTATATATATGAAACAATGATTTAAAAGTAAGGGAAATTTTGCATCAAAAAGTTGTAATACCACCAAATAAAGTTAAAAACCAAGATGATCAATCATGCCTAATACCACATCACAAATATGTTTCAACTCATCTTCCCTACTTGCAATTGCTTGCGGATAGATCAGCTTCGGATACCTTCTGAACGCATTACGGCAAGCGTTCGGGTAATCGGCGGCAGCCATAACATGCATATAGGCGTAATCATAGGATTCCGAGGCAAAATCTTGAACCGAAGCTCGAAGAGCATCACCGGAAAAAGCGTACATGTGGGAGCATTCTTTTAGAACTGTCTTTAGGGTAGTGTCATTTGTGGTAGTAAGCAATTGGGATGATAAGAAGGTCAATGTTGCCGTGGCATTAGCCGTTGCAACTCGGATCAAGATCAGGGCCAGGCCCTTTGTGTCTGAATTCAGACTGGTAGGATCGGAGTGGAGGATGGAGACACAAAGGTCAGCATACTTGGTGGTTTTGCAAGTGGTTTGGATTAAACCAGCATCTCCGTTGGTGAGTGATGTTAAGATTAGGGAGATGAGAAGGAAAATGTAAACAGAAGAGGTCATTTAAGAGACTAATGGAAAAGAAAAAGGTAAAGAAATTTAGCGCGGATAAGGATGGCTGATTTTGGACTTTCTTTCAATGGATTCACGGGGAAACTGCTTTACTGATTTGTCCGTTAAATTTTATACTACAAAAAGAATTTCTACCAAAACCATACAGTGTTACGTATTTTTAATTTTGGAAAAACAGGGATCTCCATTACCAATGTAATGGTATTGACTGTTTCTTCTTTTTACTTACAATATCATGGGAAATTGGAATCCTTATCTCTAACTTACCATTAAACCTATCTCCCTCCATTCAATTAGAAGGCATAATGTAATACCTTTTTAGGTAAAAACACCTTTCTTTCAAAATTGATCAAATTGGTTGCTCTCAAAATATTTAATTCCTATCAATTTCGATTAATCATAACGTTAATGTATTCTTTTCAATTGTACCTAATTTTGATTGATATAATAATAAATTTAGTATTCGATGTTTAAATATCTTGTGTAAATGTTGACATAATGTACTAATTTTGTTGGTTAAATTTGTTAAATCGAGACCGAATTGACGAAATGTGTAAATGTTACAGTCTAAATTTGTTAAAATTAAGACCAAATTGATAAGCTTTGAAGGCTAAATTTATTATTATATCAATAAAAATATGTATAATTGACGAAAAAAAATCAAAGTTGTGATTAATTATCCTTATTTGCTCATTTTCAAAACTGATAGAGATCAAATTGCTCTAGTTTTTTTTTTTAAATGGACCAATTTACTTAATATCAAAATTGAGAGGGGCTTGAGAGGTCTTTTTACCTTTTTCAAAGACAAACTACACTCATGTTCACTCTAAAATAAGGTTTGTTTGTCTTATTTTAATCACTTTAAAAAAAATTATTGATTTAACACTTCAGTTAAGATAATTATTTTAATTAATTATTCCCATTACAAAATTATTTAATCATTAATGGATGATATAATCTAAATGTAAAAACATATTTACGATTTTTACCAAAAAATATATATTTACAATATTATTAACCCACAAAAATTATGAAAATATAAAGAAAAATAAAATGAATGAATATATTACATAACAAACACTATTACAATAACTCTCATTTTTTTTACAAGTCCTAGCCACATTAAGTATATATTATATTTTTTGAAAAATTTATATTATATTTTATAAAAATTTTGGCTATTTATTTTTCTTTTCATATTTTCATTATTTCTCATATCTCGTTGGTGTTGTATAATTATGATGAGTTTGAAATTATCAAACGTAACCAGTCATACTTAAAGATGGTAATTCAGATTACAAATTCAAGATCTTATTCAAATAATAAAATTACTATCCACTGTGGATTTGGAGCGGATGTAGATAAACCCCCTTGGATACTCGATTATGCATAACTAGTTTGAAAATATCTAAAATTTTGCTTCCGACACATGGCCTTTGACAACTAAAACTATACTTTGACTATCAATGCTAGTCTTCAAGTTGCACAAATTGATAAAGGGATAAATATCAAAACTATACATGAGCTATGGTTGAATGTGCAATTGTATGCATGAACTTTAATTTTATGCAATTTTATACATAAAATTTTGATTTGATCAAATTCTTGTAAACTATTAACACAATTATTAATATAACATCATTTTATATTTATATATTGCATACATAAATAATTATATTTATCCAATATAAAAATAAATTGATGTATTTATTTCTTTAAATGTGTATGATTAAATCAAAATTAAAGTTTCAAGTATATATTTGAACCACAATTAGAGTTTCAGATGTATAATTGCACCAAATTAAAGTTCATGTATACAATTGCACACTAAATCAAAGTTCATTTATAATTTTGAGATTTATCCCATTAATAAATAACATATAAATATCAACACAAATATTTTTCTAAAATTAAATATTTTAATTAATAATAAAAATAAATTTAATAATTAATAATAAATATAATAAATTTAAATATGTTTTAAAATTATCAAAATAATATATTTTATTTAATATCTTATTCTCTTAAATCTCACGGAACTTCTCTTGAATCTTATTCTTTTGTATCCATAAACCTAACTAAACAATTAAATAAAATCATCATTTCTAGATTTGTGATTACCCATTTTATTATTTGATCAACTCAATTAGTTAAAATATTTTAAACAAAAAATTAACTAATACTTATATAATTAAAATAAATATTATAATATGAATTTATTTTGTAATGTGACATAATTATCTTTAGTACATATTATATTATAAAAATAACATACATTAGATTGTAACTAATTTTATGGTATACTATGATATATACAATTATTATATCATTAAAGTATTCTAGTTGTTTATATTATATAATTGTATATAGGTTACATATCAAATTTCATTTGGCATGTTGGCCAGAAATAACATCGTCATATGTGATCTGTCATGAATTACACTATTATTTACATCTCTTTTCACATAATTTTAGCATGTTTAATAGATAAATCAAGTCATTTTAGTATTCATTTATGTTTTTACAGTCGAAGTAGTAATTTATGCTTTCTATTAGTTTTTTTTATGATATGTTGATGCTTAAATAAGGTTATGTGCTTATGTAGAGTGAATCAGGAGTTAAAGATGCAACGTCAAGCTGAAACTACTGCCAAAATCGCAACAACAAAGCATGGATGTTGTGACATCAAAGATCGACTTGAAAATAGCCTTCGAAACGATATGGGAGTAAATGTCGTGACATCAGGCTACGAAAGCCACAACATCAAAGATTAAAGCAAAGAAAAGCCACAAACTGTATGTGACATCGCAACGAGCAAGTGCTCCACATCGTGACAGTTCCACAATTACGAAACCTACATTTTAAAAGGGCAGTTCAGAGTCTTTTTCGGGTTTAAAGCCCTAATTGTTATACTAATTAGAGGGGCATTCTAGTACTCCGATTTTAGCCTATATAACTCACCTTGTAACCACAATTTGAGGGGATTATATTTTCATACTTTAAATTTTTGTTTTCCAATCTTTAGCTTAGTTTTTCTTTTCATGTTTTCTTAAGCAGAATTTTTCAATTCCGAAGGGAGACGATTGTCAGCGGAGATTATTTTTGAAAACGCACTTTTGTATCGATTAATTCATGATTCTCGTTCCCTATTCTTTTATTTATATCTTTTTCATTGATGTTATTAATTGAATGTTTGTATAAATATTGGAATACGACCTTTGCTTTTATACATATCTTGCATGATTTGGTTGCTTAACTAATTACTCGATTAAGTAATTAATTATCTAAAATTGGGTATTTATTCAAGTCTGCCAAAGAACCTAGTATACTAGGATTGGCAATCGCAGTAGAACATATAGATAGGTGAGACAAAAAAGGTATCTTGTTGGATAAACCTTTAGGAGACTTGTGCTAAACGATAAGACCGAAAGAGTATCCATGTGCCTAGGTGGGACTGAAAGGGTATCGTGGATAAAAACTCTTAGCGAGGATGAGACCAAAAGGGTATTCTTAGTTAAGGGTAATTAGTGGCTTAATTGACAATTAGGGATTCAATCGATTCTAGGCTAGGAGCTCGCATTGTTGAAACTAGGAATAGGAAATTCCAATAGGTTAGTTTAAATTAGTTATTTTAATTAGTTTTATTGTGATCTCAATCTTGAACCAACACTACTAATTTGTAACTCGATTATATTAGTAGTTATTTTCAGGTAATTAATTTAGTAACAATTTTCTTCAATAAAGCAATCCCTTGGGTACGATCTTCAGAATATTTTTCAAGTGTTTTGTTGTAAACTAAATATATTACAATTTGATCCGTATACTTGTAGATATCACATTTCATATTCATATATTTAATTGCAAATTTACGCACCCCATCGCACACACGTCAGGGTGCAATCAATATGTCAAATTCTACTAAAATGGACAAAGAGCTTTTTCAAGGATCCCCTTCACTAATAAAGAAAGCAAGAAAAAAGAAACAAATGAGGAAATGTGATTTATTTGAAATTAAGATTTGCTGGTGAAAAAAATTCTTTTATGTGAGAGTGAGTCTAGTTGATACCACAGAGGAGCCTAACCTATATACAATTAGTTACATGTTTAAGGTTTAGGTTGCATATCGTTAATAGAAAAATGCACATTGTAATATCGTAATGTTATACTAATTATTTTATAATCATAATTTGATTATATAACAATTAATATATTATATGTCCTTAAACGTGTATATATACTATTTTATATTATATAATATGTACTAAATATAATTATGTCACATTACAAAATAAATTCACATCATAATATTTATTTTAATTATATAAATATTAATTAATTTTTTGTTAAAAAAGTTTAACTAATTGAATTGGTCAAATAATAAAAAGATAATTACAAATTTAGAAATTCTGATGATTACATAAGATTTAAGAGAATAAGATGTTAAATGAGATATATATATATTTTTCTGATAAAATTTTTTCAAACATATTTAAATTTATTATTAATCATTCTATTTAATTTTAGGAATTATTTATTGATATTTGTACGTTAATTGTTAAAGATTGTATTGGAATCTTATAAGAAATTAAATTCTATATATTTTGTAACCAATGCGATATCCGACGGTATCGTGTTATAAATAGATTATTTTTTATTTATTTGATAATTGTGAATAGATTGAAGTCAAGGGCCAATACCTCCAATTTAATACTCTTACCATTACAACACAATAAATAAAATTATTAAATATGTTAATTATTTCATATAAAAGCAGCGAGTTTCGGACGTTTATCTAATACAATTTTGAAGTTGCTTCAGTAATATAAACAGTAACCAGATTATTTTGGTTTGATTTATCTTATTTTAAAAATATTTATTTACATTTAAGCTTTTTCCAAGTTGAATAATTTGTTATCATTGGTAGGTTAGGTTTAAGTTGGGTCCTGATATTTTATTTTTACAAAAAGTCCCTTTAATTCACAATGACTTACCACTTTACACATTGAAGTAAATACAGCCACTCAAAAAGTTGGGCAGATTCCAAACTGTGCAAATTATACATACACCATCATCCATATCAATATGACAAACCCTTTTTATCTCTCTAAGTGATTAACGAGAGCCAAAAGGGTTTGGTTGGGATTGGTTTTGGTTTTGGAAGAAGAAATCTCGATTCTTTTGCTAAATCCATCACTACTAAAGAAGAATAGAGAAGGAGCTAAGTTAGGGATGCCACACTTCTTCACTACTAGATTCCATCCGCATAGTGCATGAAAGCTTACTGAAATTTGCAGGCAGAAGCCAGTTAATGCCTCGATCATTCCACTGCTGTAAACCTTGGAGAAAACTACTACCAATTTCAGCACTGCATGGGATCAGCAACTAATAAGGTAATTCAGTAATGCATACAACTAACGGAAGGGAAGAAAACGGATGAAAATGCATACGACTATTGTATAATCTTTCTAAATTTTGCTAGCTGATGATCACCACTGATCCCATTTATTTAAGAAATCATTCCACATTTCTGTTGCTATTGATTCTCGTAAAGATGAAGCAATTTGTTCCTTATACGAGGAAGCAAATTGCAGCTCAGGTTGCTCATCGAAATCAGGCAATTCATCCACTGTCGCCCCCTCAATGCTAGAAAACAACCAATCCAGTCTTTCCTCACGTCGGATGTAATTATGTAGAACACATGCGGCTATAACTATGTCCCTCTGGATATGAAAGGCATATTGTGGGGCTAGTTTGAGAATAGGAAATCGAGTTTTCAGCACATCAAAAGCCCTCTGTATGACATTTCTAAGAGAAGAATGCCGATGATTAAAGAGCTCCTTTGCATTTCTGGGTAGTTGATTGGCACCTCTATATTCATGCAGGTGATACCGAACTCCCAAATATGGTGCAAGAAATCCTTCCATGTTGGAGTAACCAGTATCAACCAGATAATATTTTCCTGTAAGAGCAAAAATCCAGGGTAAGTTAGTTTCACTTCCAACCAAATGACCGCAGAATAAATAAAAACTTCAGGCCAAGAAAATGAAAAATAAAAAGACAAAATTATCTTACAATTATGTAACAAAAATAATGTAACAGAAATGTAGAACCTTATCATTATATTAATATTTATTCAGTAGAAAAGTGGCAAATGTAATTTCATCCAATTTCAACCTGCAGCTTATATTTCAATTAGAGAAGCATAGAGCCCATCCCAGACCCCTATTTCTACAGAAAGGAAAAGGTAGAACATAAAACCTTGAGAAATCGGAGGAAAATTCTGATCAGGGTCATCTAAGACTGCTCTTAAAACTCGTGAATCAGCAACAGACCCTTCCCAACCTGGATAAACAAATATAAACTGTAGATCAAATGTGCAGGCTGCCAAAACATTTTGCGATAGAACACCTTTCCTATTTCGAAAACGAGACTGATCTTTTGCTGGGACATGTGCAGGGATGTGCATTCCATCAATGACACCAACACAATCCTGAGTGAACAAAAGTTAAGTGAATCACCAATGATGGAGATGGAATGAAAAAAAAGGAAACAGTGTTACAGATAAAAACCTTGAAATATGGGGAGAATCGATTATTATTAAGAATTTCCGGAGGAGTACTGAAATCCGGGGGCTGTAAGAATTCCCGCGAAAGCGACTTGATTGCCTTCAAAACATTATTAAAATGACGACTTATGGTTTCACCCGAATGCTGAAACCGCTCTTGGATTACTCTGTTACGTTCATTATGACCCACAATATTTAAGAAAATCGCCAGCTGCTCCTCAATCATAACACCAGCTGTATCACGTAACATACCTCTATGTCGAAGAGTGTAACATAGCTTGTGAAAAACATGTTTATCCATCCGAAGCATCTCTCGACAAAGATCATCAGGTCCTTCTAGCACCTCATTCATAAAACCACTTCCACTAGGTAATGAAGCACAACGGGTTTGCCTAGTTATGCTATTATAGTAATAGTAACCAGCAGCTGCTGCAACTAGTTCCATCTCGTCCAATTCTAAATCGAGGTCATCCATGCAAGTCGACATATCTGTGAAATAAAATAAAATGAAGCCTGTGTAATGCAATGCAAAAACGAAAAACTCGGAAAAGAAAACTAATCCACATAACCCAGCAATACATTATGTTTTTTAAAACAGAAAGACATGGAATAGACCACTAACAATCATTTAAGATCATTAATCCAAATCAAGCAACCATGAATTCAAGGTACCATACATGCCAAAACCAAAAGACGAGACTAAAAGGTACACAAAGTAATAATGTCATTAACTATTTCATCTGTGAACTAGGCATAGAACTACACTTGCGCTGCAACCATGGCAACCTTTTATCACTCTTAAGAGATATAAATATTTCTCTAGCATTGGGGTTCTCAAACAAATCCAAAGCAAGAAAGTAAATCCGTTGATCAACACCTTGCATCTCATCTAACACCTTTATGCATTTGCTTATAGAAAACTGGTCCTCGTTCTTCATAATTGCCGACGCCCTCAATTTTGAAGCGGCTGCGATTTCTAGCATAGCATCCACTATGGCATCCCCGGTAGCTTTACGACTTCTCTTCCGCCGACCAGAACTTGATGGTGTCACGGATTGACGCTTGTTGCGTCCTTCTAGCATGTTAACATCATCACCGGAGCCCGTAGAAGCTTCATCGTCGACATAATTCATTTGTCCACTGGGATCAACTGACATGTTTTAAGTCTTGAAATGCATCAAAAATAAGCAATTTTGGTTCCAACTGTTTCAATTCCAGAATAAAAATTAATTGCAGAACTATTTCATATTAAAAAAATCCCTTCTAAATAAGCATTTCCACAAAACTAATATAGACATAAAATTTTCAAAAAAAAAAAAAAAAACAGTTGAGGACAATGGGAAAGATTTCCAGAGACATAACCGAACAATTCTTTCTACAATTTTAAAAAGTGTTACTCACTGATCTGATATTGAATTGAAACAAAGTTAGAAGATGGGAAAGATTGAAAGAGAAATGGTGGTTGAAGGTAAAAATGACTAGAATTTGAAAAAATGTAATAAACCCTAAGATTGTCTTGAAAAAAGGATGAATGGCATTTAATAAGAAGAAAATCCAAGAAAAAGAGAGTGAAGAGATAGGAAAGAAGTAACCTGGAGTTTGAAAGTGAGAGTGAGAAACAAACTTGAGGAGTGGAGTTGAACTACTTTCCCCAGAATCCCAAACTCAATTTCAGTCACAGTTCCTTATAGGGGTGGAAAACAAAATTAAAATTCTATTTTTTTTTTTTAAAGAAATTTATTACCATGTTAGAATATATACCAACCAAATTATTGGAATGATCATACATATTAATTTTCATCAACCAAACATTAATAATAATTTTATTTTTTTTTAAAAAAAAATCATTGCTATTGATTTATCATTATATGTTAATTCAATTCTGATTATTTATTTATTTATTTATAAAAATACAGAATTAAATTATAAATTGAATTCTTTTTTTATTGTTTGATAATGATCAAAGAATGGAGAAGATACTTGAGGAAAATTGGATAGTGAAAATAAATAAAATATTAACAAAGATTATGAATGATGAATTTCGTTTTCTTTACCATACTCTCTTTTTTTTTTTCAATAATTTCTTGGTTGGGTTGTGATTCAATTAAATTTCTAGCAACCTCACTTTCAGTCATAAAAAAATATTGTGCTTTTTTTTTTTCATAATATGTTAAAAGCGAAACATAAATTGTTAAGCTACGTTTGATTAAACAGATTGCTCATTTTCAATTTGTTATTTTTTTTTTTGTGAATTATTCAAGTAAAGACTTCAATACTTTTCTAACTAGCTTGACATTAGAATACTCTTTCACCATGAGTTAATTCATGGTTCGTAATGTGACACAATAAAACTCAAATAGCAAATCCTCATCTAGTATTCTTAGAATTAATTTAGCATTGCTTTCAAAAAATAATTTTGAGATAATAAATATTTTTGAGATAAAAATATTGCTAAATAAGATTTTTTTTTAGAAAAAAAAAGTATTTTTCAAACCCCAAAATTTAGCCCAAAAGTGCTTTTGACGAAGCAGAAAATTTTAACTTCTCCCCAAAAATACTTCCTAAAAATAATACTAAAAGTGAGCCTTAACCTCCAACCATGTTAATATCTGAAGTTTTGATTATTTAACATTAATTGTGCCCTTATGGACAGTCTCAAAGATGATCCAAGCTTTTTTAACAATAGTATTCTTGGAAATATGATTGAACTTTTGAGAATCCATTCCATTAAAAATTGCATTGATGGGTTTTAAGTTAAAATTAATCAACTTATCATAACTAATAGTCCAGGTGGATTCTAGATTAGGAGTCTTCACACCATTTAAGTCGATATGAGCCTCCCAAGCAGTCAAAATAGAGCACCAAGATCTATTGATCATTAACTTAATAAATGCCCTCATCCTTACTTTCTAGTAAGCGTAATTGGAGCTATTTAGTATATGGAGTCTTGAGATTAATCTTTCTTTCATCTCTTAAGCAATTCATGACATACTTTTCACTTAATTCATCAAATTTCCAGCATATAAGGTCTCGAGATTAATTATCCTTTCATCTCATAAGCAATTCAATTACAAAATTTCACTTAATTCAACAAGTTTCTAGCGTATGAGGTCTTGAGTTTCAACTAACTATGTGCAAGTAGCACTAGTATATTTTGTTTCAAGTTTCAAATCAATATGAGTGAAGCAAGACATATTGAAGGATAAAAACACAGAACATAAAAACTCCACAACGTATTTTAAGTTTAAAGAATTAGGAAAGTATCCAAATCTATTTTCATGAAACCGTTTATAAATTTGTCATGTTACTAATAAGCTATTTGAATATCTACTTTTCATCCTTAAAAAAATGGAAAACCATTTGCAAATTTGTTTCAACTATTTTGAATTTTGGCTTTAACGATTACCCTTCTCCGCTGCCTCATCTTTTCCTCTAATCCTATTGCCTTTCTAAGCCTCATTCCTTCGTGTAATGAAAATTCCCAAATGAACCCAATAAAATAAAACGGTTGGAGTAAATAACTCGAGAAAGATTTGAAGAAGAATGAGAGAAAAAAAAAGAGAAAAGGGATAAAAGAAAAAAGAATTTTTTATGCCATAACCTTTCTTTGCATTTACCTTCTATTTTAGTATGTAACTGTTTTAGAGACAGCCTGGCAACAACCCCAGGTGTTCCTAAAACGACTCGTTTCAATTAAAAGACTAAACACCAAAATTTTGCGTCTAATAGTTCTACCCTCCTCCCTAAACGACCCCGTGTAATTACAATTTAAATAAATAGAACGCGACGTTTTACAAAACACTTAAAGAAAATAGAAAATAGAAAAGATGGCCCCTTCCATAACAAATACTCCCTTTGTAAAGATGATCCTTGACCTCAAGGATCAAAGGTTGGATATTATTGTTGAAGAGTGCTCCAGACTTCCCAAGTAGCGTCTTTCGGAAATGTATCAGCCCATTCAACAAGTACCGCAGTTACAGCTTGGTTACCCTTCTTAGTCATCCTTTAAGATAGAGTCGTCTGATCCCATAGGAGGTAAATCAGGCGTACAAGTTGCTAAGCCAATGTGTTTTTTGAGTTGTGAAACATGGAAGGTTGAGTGAATTCGAGCTTCCGTCAATAGTTTTAATTTGTAAGCTACCTCTCCTATCTTGGCCTCCTTAAGATATGACACAAAATACTTTTGATAGAGTTTCTGATTCCTTATTCTCCTCAAGAAATGTTGCCTATAAGGCTGAAGTCTTAAATACACCAAGTCCCCCACTTCAAACTATCGATTCGATCTTTTTCAATCTGCGAACTAGTTCATTCTTTCTTGTGCCCTTTTTAAATGGAACTTGAGCAACTTCCTAAGGTCTTTTCGATACTGAAGGCTTTTATCAACTTTCGCTACAAGTGATGATCCAGCCAAGTAAGGTAGATGAATAGGAGTTACCCACCCATACAAAACTTCATATGGAGTTGTTTGAATGGTTGAATGAAATGTAGTGTTGTACCACCATTCTGCCAGGGGCAACTAAGTAGACCATTCTGAGGGCCTCTCTCCTGTCATACACCTGAGGTAGCCTTCTAAACACTTGTTTAGAACCTTTGTTTTCCCATTCGTTTGTAGATGGTATGTAGTTGAAAAATGAAGTTTGGTGCCAAGGTGTTTGAAGAGTTGCTACCAAAAGTGGCTGACAAAAACCCTATCTCGATCTGAAACAATAGATTCAAGAGCTCCATATAGTTTATAAATCTGATCCAAGTAGACCTGAGTTATTATGGTGGCAATGTAAAGGAGTGTCAGAGCAATAACATGATTATATTTGTTCAATCTGTTTACAATCACCAATATAGTTGTCTTCCTCTTAGATTTTGGCAACCTTTTAATGAAATCGAGGCTGATAGCAACCCATGCCCTGTTAGTAATGGGTAATGGTTGTAATAGACTAGGATAGGCAGTATTGTCACTTTTACACTTCTGACATGTAAAACATTCACGTACCCAAGTTTTGATGTCTTTTGAAATCCCTTTCTAGTAGAGAAAACTTGATATCCTCTACCTTGTAGCATGCACTCCAGAATAGCCCCCAACTACCTCACCATGGAAAAGTTGAAAGATAGTCTTCTTTAGTTCTAATTGATTCCCTACAACCACATTCTCTTTCCTTCGAAGAACTGTGCCATCCCAAAAATATTTAGGATGGTCATGAGGTTGTTGTTGCAATTTTTTACATAGTTTCTGCAACGCACAATCATTCTGGCCAGCTTCAATGATTTGTTCCCGTAGATCAGACCAAACTATAGTACTGTTGCTTAGACACTGAAAAAATTGAGTCATTTCATCACTTGGTTTCTTGGAAAGAGCATCAGCTATAATATTTACTTCCCCATTGATACACTATGGAGTAATTATACCCTAACATTTTATTAACCCACCTATATTGAAAATGAGTGTTTGCCTGCTACTCAGAGAGAAATTTTAAGCTTTGATGGTCTGTTTTAATTACAAAATGCCTTCCCACCAGATATGGATGCCATTTCTTTACTGCTAGAAGGGCTGCTAACATTTCTTTGTCTTAAATGAACAGGGCTTAATGTTTGATGCCCAAAGCCTTGCTGAAGAAGGCTACTGATCTCTCTTACTGCTAAACTACTACCCCAACTCCCACACCACTAGTATCAATCTTCACAAAAAAATATTTTTAAAAATTAGGCAAAGTTAAAACAGGTGCCTGGTATATAGCTTCTTTAAGTTGTTGAAAGGCCTTTTGCATCTCCTAATTCCACTGTCATGCAACATTTTTCTTCAATAAATTGGTGAGTGATCTGGCTAACACTCCATAACTCCTGATGAATCTCCTATATTACCCTGAAAATCTCAAAAATCCCTTCAACTCCTTAATAGATTATGGTAAAGGCCAAGTCAGAGCCCCATTTACCTTTGAAGAATCCATGCTCACAGTTCCACTTAAAATAACATGGCCCAAATATTCCACTTGACCAGTGCCAAAATGACATTTACTTTTTTTGGCAAATAAATGGTGACTCCTCAACAACTACAACACTTCCCTCAAATGTTGTAGGTGTACTATCTAATCCTTAGAGTAGACTAGGATGTCATTAAAAAACACCAGAATTGAGTTCCTAAATAGTATTTTAAAACAATATTCATTAGGGATTGAAAGCTCGAATGGGCATTTGTTAGCTCGAAAGGCATTACCATAAACTCATAATGTCCTTCATGAGTTCTGAAAGTTATTTTTTGGATATCTTTGTCCCAAATTCAAATTTGGTAGTACTTTGACCTCAAGTCTAGTTTAGAGAAAACAGTAGCCTAGCCTAATTCATCCAAAAGCTCATCAATCACTGGTATGGGAAATTTATCTTTTATGGTGAGTTGGTTAAGCTATCTGTAGTTAATACACAGCCTCCAACTCTCATTCTTCTTCTTGACTATGACCATAGGAGATGCAAATGGGCTATTACTATCCCTAATTATACCAGCCTATTTCATTTCTTGAATCAGCACCTCTATCTCCCCATTTTAGATCACTGGATACCTATAAAGCCTCACCCTTACAACCTTCCCTTCATCCACCAAAAGAATTATGTGATTTTATAACCTTGTAATTGGTAATCTAATAGGTGACTGAAACACATCTTCAAACTCTAATAACAAGACTTGCATATCTAGTTGCAACTCAGAATCTGACATAGTAAGACCAATATGCTCAGAAGTTGTTAGCAGCAGTGGATAAGGTCCCTGGCCATCAATGCTTAAACACTTGGATAATTGACTATTAGATAGTAAGTGGATACCTCCTAGAATAATCCACTTAAGAGTGTGGTAATGCCCTAAATACTCGAACTGCGTGGTTAAGGAAAAAAAGTTCCAAATAATGGACCCAAGGGATAACAACTATTGGATCCCCAAAACAAGATCACATCCTTTTAATGGTAAAATTAAAAAGTTAGTGAAAAAAAAACCCTGTGTTTCCTATTAGACAGCTCGACAAACCTTTTAAGTGGAAAGCTTAACCACATTGGCCACCATCACCCTCAAAGGTGAAGCTAATTCAACTGACAAATTTAGTCTTTTAACCAGTTTCGTATCTACAAAGTTGTGAGTGCTCCTTGAGTCCACTAGAATAATCACATCTACATTGTTGATAGATGCTAAAATCCTCATAATATTATGTCCCAGTGAACCATTCAAAGCATGCAATGATACTACCGGTGGGTTGGTCCCAGTATCTTGATCCATTACTTCCAATTGCTCCTTGCACTCCATAAATTCCTCAAAAGTTGGACTTTCAGGCTCACTCACATGTTCAAGGTTAACCTCCAACAATAATTGGTACATTTGAGACTTAACACACTTATGACCTGATGTGTATTTGGTGGCACACCAGAAACAAATACCTTTTTTCCTTCTGTCATCCATCTCAGTTTGGAACAAAGGTTTGACAAAAACCTTTAGTTGTGCATTAGTACTAAAATACCTTATACCCATTGACACACTGCTAGTAGTTTGCAAAGGTTTTGAGGTCGGCAATAAAGACATAGGATGACTCCCCATATTTCCTGTAATAAAAGTTCTCTTCAAAAGCCCTAACAAAATTCTTTCGACCTGCCTAGCTAACTGATAACTATCTACTAAATTCTGTGGTTTAAAGAGTCTCAAATATTGTCCTACATCAAGCTTTAAGGTTCTAATAAGGATACTTAAAGCATGCACCTTAGGTAAGATGATATGGTTCAAAAGACTTACAAAACGATCGTGGTACTGATCAACTAATCCCACTTGTTTGAGTGTAACCAATTCTGACATTGGATCCAAGTATGTATCTAACTCAAATCGATCCTTCAACCCTCTAGCATACTCCTCCCAAGCTAGGTGTGGTAATCCTTATTGTCTTTGTACAAAGAAGTGATGGTAGTCCAATGTCTTACCATCTAGGTGTAACATGACCACTCTGACTTTAGCTTGCTCGTTAACTCTTTTAGCCTCAAAGAATTAATCTAGCTTTGCCCACAAGCCTCTGAAATTTGTTCCATCAAATCATGGACATTCAAGTCGATAAGGTTTCCCAATCGAGTCCATGAAGTTAACACGAGTTGGAGTTGCCATATTGGATAGATTTGCCATCGGTGAAATCACTAGAGGCTCTTTAGGAGAATTCCCAAATGGAGAACTGCCCAATATACCATTTCCCTTATCTACAGGTGTTCCAATAACTATTGAAGAATAATGTGGTCCAAAATATTGCTCGAAGAGGGAATGAAGCTCATTACGGATCTCTCCTTTCACAGATCTATAAAACTCCTTAAGGCGTGAATCAATCTTGGAATCGATCTCCTTATACAACTAGGAAAACTCTTGCTACATCAAGCTCGTTTCCTTCTGTAGCCTGGTGGTGACTCCCATGTTAGCCATGAGAATCGAGAAGCTCTTATACATTTGAAACGGTTGGAGAAAATAACTTGAGAAAGATTTGAAGGTGAGAATTCAGAGAGAAAAAGGATAAAAGAAAAACAGAATTTCTTTGCACTTACCTTCTGTTTTAGTATGTAACTGTTTCAAAGACAGCCTAGCAACAACCCTAGGTGTTCCCAAAACAACCCATTTCAACTAAAAGACTAAACACCAAAACGCATCATCTAATAATTCTACCTTCCTCCCTAAACGAACCGTGTAATTACTGTCGAAACCATTTTTAACTTGAAAAACGGGAGTCGACTTGAAAACAAGAATGGAGTCGACAAGAATGGAGTCGCCACCGATCTTTTTCGAGGTGTGATCGGATCACCTTGATCATTTTAATAAAATATTTTAATTTATTAAAATAATGATTTTGGGCTTACGAAAATCGAGAAAAAGGGTTCGGGAGTCGGTTACGTACAAGGAAGGGTTAGCACCCTCGTAACTCCCAAAATTGTTACCAATTGACTAAGTAATGTCCTAATGTTAAAATTTTATAAAAATATTAAAAATACGATCCCTTTAAAAAATGTGTGAACAACTCTAGTTGGATTTTAATATTCACTCATTCCAAAAGAATAAAATACCACATCCAGCCTATTAGGGCACGATATATTAAGCCTCCAAAAACTGAGATCACCTCATGATTTCTAAAACACGCAACGAAATCTTGAAAGGGTATTCCGTTATTTGGCCAAACGGAAAATCGAAACCCAGCATGTTAGGGTACAATTTCTTGAATTTCCAAACACGAAACATTCCCTTGTTTTGAAAAGTTTTCAAATAAGCAATTATGAAACCGGCTCAAAATATATTCATTTGGTTTACTTTAGGGTAAAAATAATTGATGTTGGGCGAAAAGTTGGAATTTAAAATCATGATGCAATAACGAGCATACAAGCTTAGTATTGAGCATGAAATAAAAATCTGGGACAATAATATTACATGAATAAATAATGAGAAAACACAAAGGAATGAGTTAGGGTACATGCAATGGCAACATATTATATGCTATATAAATACAAATGTTAATAACCGATGGCTAATGAATTAAGCCAATTTAAAAGAAATTCCAAGCAAATTACAGAAATGAAATATCAAGTTTTAGAATAAAATAAAATGAATAATAAGGAAGAGAAGAAAATTTGAAAGCATTACTAGACAAATAATATAAAGGTTTTAAAACAAATCATAGGTATAAGAATTTTTTAAAAAAAAAAGTAGAACAATAAAAGTAAACAGTATATTAAACAGTAATACAAATGAATTTTAAAATAAATGTTTAAAAGTAAATAATATACAAAATAATACATATATCAATTTACATAAAAAACAAAAAAACAACTTAGTATAAATAATTGGTATATAAGAATATAAGTATATAAAAGTGTTTAAAATAATACTAAAAACAATAAAATAGGGTTTTTAGGAAATAAATTATATATGGATAGATTTTAAAAGGAAGAATATTTACATAAAATAATATATCACCAATAATATATATCTATAAAAAAACTAAATTATGTGTAAATACAAAAAATGTATAAGAATATTTAAATATCACATAAGTCTTTAAAACATAAAAATATATAAAAGAGAATTTAAAATAAGTAAAAAAAATCAACAAAATAAAAACAAAGGAAAATAAAGAAAATATAAAAACATATTGAAATGAAAGGAAAACTCAATTGAAATAAAATCAAACTTAAAGGGATAGTTAATAAATAAAATATAACATTGAAATTAAAGCCAAGGACCAAAACGAAATGCGCGCGGATTCGCAGGGACGAAAAAAGCAAATAAACCATTCCCCAAAATGAATCGTTTCAGCGCGGACTGAAATAAGTAGACGCGCAAATTCCTGGGACAAATTAAAAAACAAGGAAAATATAAACAGGTTTTAATTGCTAGTCAGCGCAAAAGGGGAGGGATCAAACGCGCAATAGCCCCTTTTAAAACAAAAACGCGCAGACCCGACCTCTAGCCCCCTACGAAACGGCGTCGTTTCACTTTTATGATCTAAACCATTTTTTTTGTTTCAAAAACATTTTCACTTTTATTTTTTTTTAAAAAAACCCTAAACTCTCTCTTCTCCCTCACTCTCCCCTTGCTTCCAGCCAAAAAAAGGCTAATACCAAGCCTTCAACCACCCGCTTACAACCAATGAAGCAAGGCCTTCCAACGGTGCGAGCACAATGCGCGGTAAGCCTCTTCTCCTCTCTCCGATCTTTCGCATGTGTCGTGAATTCGAATGAAAAGGGAGAAAAAAATGAAAAAGAGGAAAACGAAATAAAATTACAGTAAGTAATCACCTTCGAAATACTCTTTTGGTTGCTCTCTATTGACTTTGTGTACTTTGTATTTCAAAATCTGTTGTTCTATTTCTCTCCAAAAAAAAGTCCCCCTTTTACAATCAAAATTCGAAGGCTTTATAGCCAAAATACAAGCGGTTTCCTACTGTTTCTCTTGCTCAAACCGCAGGTCGTGAGGACGTGGAAGGGCGCACGGACGTGGGGCATGTGACGCGCGGGCGTGGTTGACGTGCCGACGTGGGATGAACGGAGACTGCGGTGCAAAGAGAAGGAAGGGAACCTAGGGTTTCCGAATTTAGGCCTACTGTTGTTGGGCCATTTGTAATTTGGTTTGTATTTTGGGCCTGTAGTATTTTGGGTTTGGACTGTTTTAATTTTTGTGTTTTATTTTTTGATTTTGGGTTTCTATAAGGCCCGGGCAAAATTTGGGTCTCACAGCTTCCTCTCTTTGCTCGTTGTCGTGTAACGAGAATGAAGCAAAGACCACAAAAAGACCAATTTTGCTCGGTCTTGCCACATCTCGCCCTCTTTATGCTCATCTTCTTCAAGCAGTCTCATTCCAATCCACTGCATCTTCAGGGGTATAGGAATTGTACTTTCGATCCACTTTACATCCTCAGTCTGCTCCATTGCGACTTCAGGGAGATAAAACTTGTAATGAGTCTGCTCTACTGCAACTTCAGGGAAATAAGGCTAGTGGCTTAAATCTGCTCCATTGCCGATACATGGAGATAAGATTCGCCATCTTCGATCTGCTCCACTACTGCTTAGGGAGAGATTTGTAATTTTTAGTCTGCTTCCTTACTACTTCAAGAAGATAAGACTTGTATCTTCAACCTACTCTCTTGCTACTTCAGAGAGATAAGGCTGGTGGCTAATAATCTGTTCCATTGTCGATACATAGAGATAAGATTCGTCATCTTCGATCTGCTCGACTACTGCTTAAGGAGATAAGATCTGTAATTTTCAGTCTGCTCCGCTACAACTTCAGGGAGATAAGACTAGTAAATTCACCGATGTCGCTACACTGTCCTCTGGGGAACATGCCCTGTAGACTCAGTTTCATACGCCTATGTTTATGCCAAATGATTAAGATGCTATGATCAAAATGAATCAGATGCTCCTAACCAAATGTGCTATGAATGATATGAATGTAGAAATGTCATGAGAATGATTCCTTTTTTAAATGTTTAAAGCGTTATCACTCGTTATTCATCAGAGTTTTATCACTGTTGTATTATGTTGCCTACTTGCTCGACTAGCATTTTCCAATATAAAACCTGTAGAAACAACCCATTTTTCTCAACTGGCTTGCCCCATTGTAACCTCAGGGTCCATTTCATTGTACTTCTAGGACCCAAGGTTTGTACTATCTTCAAACCCTCTCCTGCAACCCAAGAGTATAAGATTTGAACCTTTCCATCAATTTGGTCTATTACACCATTCCCCGGGTGTCATGACCAGATGTGTGCACTTGATATTTGCATAAATGAGGAATATCATTTTCATTTCCCGAGAATGATCCCCACCTATGCTTGGGTTGACATTGCATATTTTCATTATTTATGCGATATCCTATCTTCTTGTTCAACCGATATCTTGACTGAAAGTCCAAAGAGATAATCTCAATTTGGACTCAAATATTTCGAACCCTTAAATTGGGTAAGTTCTAAACAATAGTCAAGTTTCAAGTTCTTGCACTTTTAAAGCCTTCTAGAGTAATATGTAAAACTCTTTTCGTGAAAGTGTTATTATTCCATTAATCATTATTTCCAGCATAGCAAGACTACCCCATGCCTCTTCTTTGGTCGAAATTTAAATTGCCCTTTTCGGGTTTTCAATTTAAAACCCCTTTGGTCTCAAGGCACCCTTTGCGGGTTTTCACCTCAGGCTCTTTTTTTTTTGCGCCCTTTGCGAGTTTTCACCTTTTAATTCTTGACTGAATCTGAATTTACTGGGTTAGGCAGGCTTTCACCGTCCATCTCAGTTAATATTAGTGCCCCTCCAGAAAAAGCCTTCTTTACCACATAAGGTCCTTCCCAGTTTGACATCCATTTCCCTCTGAAATATTTTTGCACAGGGAGGATCTTTTTCAATACCAAGTCCCTCTCACGGAATACTCTAAGGCGAACTTTTTTGTTGTAAGCTCGCATCATTCACTTCTGGTACATTTGGCCATGTCCGATAGCCTTCAGCCTCTTTTTTTTAATCAAGTTCAGTTGATCATATCAGGACTGGATCCATTCTGCTTCGTCTAGCTTTAATTCTGATAAAACCCAGAGAGAAAGAATTTCAACTTCAATGGGAAAAAATGCCCCCATCCAATAAACCAATGAGTAAGGTGTTACCCCAGTAGAAGCTCTGACCAACGTTCGATAGGCATAGAGAGCAAATGGTAACTTTTCATGCCAATCTTTGTAGGTCTCAGTCATTTTCCCTACGATCTTCTTGATATTTTTATTAGCTGTCTCAACTGCACCATTCATTTTTGGGCGATATAGTAACGAGTTGTGGTGTTTAATTTTGAATTGCCTGCAGACCTCCATTATCATGCTGTTATTCAAATTCAATGCGTTTTTAGATATGATCATTTCTGGCATGTCATATCGACATATGATCTCCTTCTTCAAAAACTTGCTGACTACCGACTTTGTGACGTTGGCGTATGAAGCAGCCTCTACTCACTTGGTAAAGTAATTGATAACCACAAAGATGAATCGATGTCCGTTAGAAGCCTTTGGCGAAATCAGCCCAATGACGTCTATGCCCCACATTATGAAAGGCCACGAAGAAGTCATGACATGAAGAGGTGAAGGAGGCACATGGATCTTGTCTCCATAAATTTAGCACTTATGGCACTTCTTGGCGTAACTGATGCAATATTCTTCCATTGTGGACCAATAATACCCGAATCTCATTATTTGCCTAGCCATTGCGAACCCATTGACATACGTCCCGCAGACACCTTCATGGACTTCTTCTAGGATTTTCCTAGCTTCAACAGTGTCAACACATCTTAGCAACACCTTATCCTTCCTTCTTTTATATAGGATCTCTCCGTCTAAGACATAGTCACTGGCCAGCCTCCTCAAGGTTCTCTTATCATTTTTAGTTTCCTGATCATAGTATTCACGGTTCTTCACATATCGCAGAATATCATGGTACCAAGGATAATCATCACTCTCCCCTTCTTTGTCAATATTGAAGCAATGAGCTGGAACCTCACAAATACTCATCTGGATCGGATTCACATCCTCCTACTTATTTACTCTGATCATAGAAGCTAACGTAGCCAAGGCATCAGCCATCTGGTTTTCGTCTCGTGGAAGATAATAGAAAGCGATATTATTAAACACCTTAATTAAATCCAAAACTAGCTCTTGATAGTTGATCAACTTTGGGTCTCTTGTTTTCATTTACCTTTGAGCGTATAAATCACCAATGCAGAGTCTCCATACACCTCTAACACCTTGATTTTACGCTCGATGGCCGCACGAATTCCCATGATACATGCTTCGTACTCTGTCATATTATTTGTGAAATTAAAATCCAATTTGCAAGTGAATGGATAATGATCTCTATTTGGGGATATCAGGACTGCCCCAATTCCATTACCAACAGCGTTTGACACCCCGTCAAAATTTAGTTTCCAAGGATGATCTTCTGGAATGTCTTCTTCGGTAGTTGCCACATACATTAGATCTTCATTAGGGAAATCAAAATTTAAAGGCTCGTAATCTTCTAAAGCTCTACTGGCTAGAAAATCTGCTATTGCACTCCCTTTCACAACCTTCTGGTTCATATAAACTATGTCGAATTCAGAAAGTAGAATTTGCCATCGGGCCAGCCTTCCACTCAAAGCAATTAACTCCATCATGTACTTTAGAGGGTCCAGTTTTGAGATTAACCAAGTCGTATAGTATAACATGTACTGCCTCAATCTCTAAGTGGTCCAAACCAATGCATAACATAATTTCTCAATTGGCAAGTATCTCATTTCACACTCAATGAATTTCTTACTGAGGTAATATATCACCCTTTCTTTCTTTCCTGTCTCATCGTATTGGCCGAGCGCACATCTTATTGAATTATCAAATACTGCCAAATATAGTATCAATGGTCTACCAGGACTAGGTGGCGTTAACACTGAGGGATTGGACAAATATTGTTTAACCTTATCAAAGGTTTTCTGGCACTCATCATCCCACACACCTGGGTTGTGTTTCTTGAGAAGGCAAAATATGGGGTCACATTTCTCAGTCAGTTCTGAAATAAACTGGGCGATGTAATTTAGTCTTCCCAGTAAACCTCGAACTTTCTTCTAAGTACGTGGCTGAGGCAATTTTTGTATAGCCTTAACTTTGTCGAGGTGAACCTCAATTCTCTTTTCGCTAACATGAAACCAAGCAACTTTCCTGACCTAGCCCCGAAAGTACATTTTGTTGGATTGAGCTTTAGCTGAAACCTTCACAACCTCAAGAACAATTTCCTCAAAACCTGTATGTGCTCTTTTTCTGTTCAAGATTTTGTGATCATATTATCGACGTAAACTTTAATTTCCTTGTGCATTATGTCGTGGAACAAGGTTACCATGGCTCTTTGATACGTTGCTCCAATATTTTTCAACCCGAATGGCATCACCTTGTAGTAAAAAGTCCCCCACAAAGTTATGAATGTGGTCTTTTCCATGTCTTCAGGATGCATCTTTATCTGATTGTACCCAGAGAAATCATCCATGAAGGAGAACAGTGAGTAACCTATCGTGTTGTCCACCAAAATGTCAATGTGAGGCAGTGAGAAGTAGTCCTTTGGGCTGGCCTTGTTTAAGTCTCTATAATCTACACACATCCGTACTTTTCCATCTTTCTTAGGGACAGAGACAACGTTGGCTACCCATTCTGAGTAATTCACCACTTGTAAGAACCCGGCATCAAATTGCTTCCTTATCTCTTTTCTTATTTTTACTACAACATCGGGTCTCACCCTTCGAAGCTTCTGTTGAACAGGCTTGCACTCTTCTTTTATGGAGACACGATGCACCGCAATATCAGCGCTTAACCCAGGCATGTCTTGATATGACCATGTGAAGATGTCTTTGAACTCTTGTAGTAATTCAATGAGGTTCCGTATTGTTTCCTCAGTTATGCAAGTTCCAATGTTCACCTCTTTCCCTTCTTCCAAGGTCACATTCTCGATTGTCTCCTTATGAGGCAAAATCTGTTTCTCTTCCTGCTCTACCATCCTTAACAAATTTGGAGGTAAGTTACAGTCTTCATCATCTTCAAAATCCTGAGATCCCTCCAGACACATGTCTCGCTCAAAATGGAACTCTGGGTCTGTAACAGCGTCACTTACGTTATTGATATCTAGAGACCTATTATTGGCATGAAAGGATATCCAAAAAATAAAAGAATCTAATAATAGTTTATTTGTATGGCATGATTATAAATGAGATGTAAGAAAAGAATATTTGCTCAAGGTAAAAGAGTATCTACTCAGAATAAGACATAAATGTGTATTTACATTGAAATAAATGTTTTGAACATGAGCCTATTTCACAAAATATTCTTATTACTTCTAGGCTTTAAAACAACAAGTGTGTTTTGAACATTACTCTGTATTAGCTCTAAAAACTACAGGAATTTTTTCCACAGTCCAATTGTTCAGAACACTTCCAGGCTCATAAGGGAAAATGCTAGCTAAGTTTCTTTCCATCACTTTCTTTTCAGATATGACGTTGATGTTCAGACCTCCTATCAAATCTTCGGTCGTTCCTTCTCTTGTCATCTTCAGTTCAGGATAGATAATTCCTCCTGACACAAATGCATTGGATATATGGGGAAAAGTCATTGATTCTCACTTGACGTCTTCTCCACTCAATCGTGCTCTTCATCTCTCTTGCCTCATTTCCATATCCTTTCTCTTTTGCTTCGCATCTGGCCTATACTTTAAGCCTAAGAGATCCTGTTTTATCAGCCAAAACCGGTACCTCAACTCGTCCATGAAGATATTTCCCAAGTCTCCTTCCAAGCAATGCCCCTTTTCTAACTATTAGTTGCAAGCTCATCTTCGTTGCCCCGGATATTTTTGGCATTGGGACATTACCTCCTTCGATAATGAAAGTTTCATTTACAAATTCCAATAACCGAAAAGAATACTCTATTGCCTCACCATCATTCTCTATATACAGCGCATCACTGGTAACGAATGCGATAATATCCTCCTCTGCATTTATTGTTATCAGCCTTCCCTCTGTCACCAACTTTAAATTTTGGTATAATGATGACGGTACTGGCCCTACCGAGTGAATCCAAGGCCTCCCCAAAAAAAATTATAAGATGGCGTGATGTCCATCACTAGGAAGTCTACCTCGTATGTGTTTGGCCCGATCAGAAGAGGTACCTCAATCCTTCCTATTACCTTCCTTTCGGTGGCATCAAATGCTCTCACTATAATTTGGCATGTTTTCAGATGAGAACTGTTTATTGGCAACCTATTCAATGTGGACAAGGGCAAGACATTTAATGCCGATCCATTATCAATTAGTATCCCTGGTAATGTATACTCCTTGCAGCGAATGGTGATGTGCAGAGCTTTGGTGGATCCCATGCACCCTGACGGTATCTCATCGTCACTGAAAGAGATGAAATTGTCAGCGCTTATATTGCTGACAAGACGGTCTAGCTTATTTACCGAAATGTCATCAGCGACATAAGTTTCGTTCAACACCTTCATCAATGCATTACGGTGTACCTCTGAATTTAAGAGCAGAGATAGCACCGATATGTGCACTGCTTGTTCGTGTAATTGTTCCGTAACGCTATACTTGCTGTGCTTTAGGAACTTCAAGAATTCATTAGCTTCTCTCTCAGTTACAGGCTCATTAACTAGTGGTCCTGACCTTTCTTCCCCCTGTTCAATCATCAAGGACTTTCCTTTTACAGGCCCAGCTTTTGTATTTGGCGTGCTGGCCGGACTCCCCTATCCTGATAACGCCACATTGCAGTTATAATTCCAAGGCACCCTTTTGCTATCATTATAAGGAAAAGCTGCAGGTTTTTGAATTACAACTCTTGGTGTAATTTTTGCTCCAACTTCATTAATTCTTGGTCATGAAATAATCACCACCGGGTGATTGACCTTAGAAACCTTCTTCATCGACCCCTCCTCCGAGCTGCATACATCTTCCTCCTCAGTAAATTCAAAGAAATCCAGCTCTTTATTGTCCATTAGACCTTGTACCAGGGCTCTGAATTCATTGCATGTTTCAATCTCATGGTCCTCCTTATTGTGGAACTCACAGTAGTTCCTCGCCTCTCGGAATTTGGGCCCAAGTCTTACGGATTAACCCTCTTTCCACCATCTTCTTCCAAACCTCCCTTAACGGGGTTTTCACTTCTGTAACATTCAACTTAACTTTCCTTCCCATATTCTCGACTATCGTGTTTACCCTATTATCAATATGATTGGGTAACGAATTTCCTACACCAGGTGCATCATCGAATTTCACAACACCCATTTTAATGAGCCTTTCGACTACCCTTTTAAAAGAAGTACAATTCCCTATCGAGTGTCTCGTGATTCTCGCATGATATTCACATTGGGCACTTGCATCGTACCACTTAGGGTATGGGGGTTGCAACGGTTTTAAATAGAACGGGGATACAACGTGTGCATTGAATAGACTTTTGTACAGCTCCCGATACGTTATTGGAATGGGAGTAAACTGGAGCTTCTCCATGTTCTGCTTTGTATTGGACTCCTGCCTTGACGAAGCTTGCTGGCCCATGGTTATCGCTTTCGGTTGGTTTACTGTGATTGGTTTCACATAACCCATGCTCATATTGCTGACTTTATTTTCTCTCTTCTTTGGGACCGACCTCCTGGTGCTTTCCTCAGCCTCTATTTTTCCACACATTATCGCATTCTCTATCATTTCACCGAAAATCACTATGTCCGCAAAACTCTTAGTTGCACTTCTCAACATGTGATTAATAAAAGGTGCATTCAAAGTATTAATGAAAAGCATGGTTGTTTCTTTTTCCAACAGTGGCGGTTGGACTTGTGTAACGACTTCCCTGCATCTCTGAGCGTATTGCCTAAAACTTTAACTTGACTTTTTCTTCATATTTTGTAACGTGATCTTGTCAGGCGCTATGTTAGTCACATGGCCATATTGCTTTATGAAGACCTGTGCTAAGTCTTTTCATGATTTAACTTAGGTACGATTCAACTGATTGTAACATTTGGTCGTAGCCTTAGACAAACTGTCTTGGAAACAGTGAATCAATAACTGATCATTATTAACATGACCAGTCATCCTCCGACAAAACATCGTGATGTGAGCCTCAGGGCAGCTGGTTCCGTTGTATTTTTCAAACTCTGGCATTTTAAACTTTAGAGGGAGTACCAAATCTAGGACCAGGCTCAACTCCTTAGCATCTATTCCGTAATGATAATCAGTGTTTTCCTTACGCAATGATAATCAACGTTTTCCAACATCTTGAATTTCTCCTCCTACCATTTGTATCAGTCTTCTAGTTGCTTTGGGAGGTTCGCTCTTGCCCTTCCTGTTTTTGCTACATCATCGAAGTTAGGGACTACAAGATTTGGCTGATTGTCTTCAAGGTTGGAACACGAGCCAGTTGGGAAGTTTATTGGTGTCGAAGCACCAGTCTAATATTGAGGTCTGATATTGACAGACACCCCTCGTAGTGGTATTGGGGTATTTGTTAGGGTGAAACTTGGAGGATAAGCAAGGACTTCACTGTCGTCTTCAGTATTGATCACGGGACTCTTCCCATTTTCTTGCCTTCTAACTAGTAGCTGAGATAATTGGTTCAACATATTTTTTTGTGATTCCAGCATCTGATCCTTCATATCCTGCTGAATTTTGGCCAACTGTTTTTACATCTGTACTTACAGTTGATTATGCATCTCTTTCTGCATTTGCTCTAATTTTTCCAACCTTTGATCCATAGATTTGGTTTTTTTTTCGTGTGTATTATTGGTGTTCCAGGATAACTATAACACGATTTCCAATTAATTAGGGTTTTTTTGTGAAATTTAATGCACATGATGCGATGAAATGCAAATGCGTGAGATGAATGCAAAACTAAAAAGACATCGATTCTGATCCAATTCCATTTAGAAAACTTTATTAGAAAACAAAATCCTTTACATAAAATAGATCATATATACGACTTTGCCTTAATGCTCAAAATTTTAACTTTCCTAAGAAGGCAAGCCAGCTCACGACGCCGGTCTGACTCTAACTCATACTTCACACTTAGCACATCAGCCTGAACCGCTAAGGTTTGTAAATGATCGGTCATTTCTCGTATCTGAGCTACAACTTCACCCATGATGTAATCCCTACCCCTGACCTGGTCTTGCGATCGATGGAGCTGTTCGTTTCACTGCTCATTTTTCGACACAAGGAATTCAATTCAAAGCTCACAATTCTGTAACGCAGTCTCAAGTTCTTCTACCTTTCTTTTTAGGTCCTCAATCCTGCTCAAGCTAACTCTTAATTCAATATCGGAGTCACGACCGTGATGCTGATGCAATGCCTTCTCTAGCTCCGCTACCCGAGCTACTAACATCTCCTTCTCATCTTGGCCCTCAACCAAACTCTTTTTTAAGGCGTTTTCGCGTGCTCAGCATCATGGAACCTCTTCTCCCACTGATCAGCTCTAGCCTTTTCCTCTTGAATTTCCTGTCACCACTAATCTGACGTCTTTCCCAATCCGGCAGTTCTCATGGACATACACAACTTTTTGTAATCAGTCTTCAAACTGTCTAAGTCTTCTTCAACCTTTCTTTTCCATTTCCTCAACTTCTTAGCCTCGAGTTTCTGAACATCGGCATCTAACCTCAGATGCATCTTTTCCTCCTCCAATTGTTCTATCTTTTTCCCTAATTCTGAATTTCTCTTTTTGAAATCCTATTTTATAATTTCTAGCTCGGAGGAGATTACTTATAGGTATTTTTCCATTTATTGGATGCCCTCTAAATTCGGCCTAGGGATATTATCGTTGATCCTTTTAATCAACCACCCATTGTATTCAGGAGTCGTCATTGATCCTACAGCCAATCTCTTCATCCGGTATGTCTGTTTCCAAGCATTAGAAATCTCTCGAACCTTCTTATAATTATTCTCCTTATACGAGAACTCACTCTGGGCTAGTCCATGTGTCATCGGTATAAACTTTCTTGATTTGTACTGTCCTAAAACAAGCAAAAGGGCATATCCAACAGCCCCCCAAATTCCAGGCAGAGGTACCCAATCAAAACTCTCACACCGATAGAGGATCTTAACAGGAACCAACCAAGGAGCTCTCCACTCAACGTCCTTTTCTTGGAGATCTCGAAGGAGCGCGATCCAATTCTCTTCTGATATGTCATCTCTCCTAGGCGTAGCTATTATCTCCTTTAACAGATAGTAATTCTCAGAGAAAACCCGATAGAAAACTTTATCCACCTTTCAGAAATGGCTATGGAACCAACCCATCAGTAATTGCGCACACCCTATAAATCTACCTTCACCTGCCTTCCGACATGCACTCAAGGATCTGAATGTCTTGGCTAAAAATATCGGCACTGGTGTGACCCATTTGTCAAGTCGTTCAAATAAGTCGACAACTGCTTCATCTATATGCCTTAAAGTTTTGGGGAAAATTACCAAACCATAGATACTCAAGGCGAAGACATCAACCTTTTTCTTCATATTTGGATGTGCTATATGATCAAATCCGTTAAACACACCTAAGGAATGTATTTACCATCCCCCTTTTGCTGAATTCAGGCTGTAACCCATTGTTCACTCATCCCAATGATACTCATTAATTTCTTTACAAAAGTTGGGGCGTTAGCAGCCTTGGAATAATTTTTATCGACTTGAACCTTTGGACAACGAAGCAAAATTATATACTCTTCCACAGTAGGCACCAAGTCCACATTCCCGAAGGTGAAACAATTATATGCTGAGTTCTAAAACTGAGCCATAGCCCGAAACAAGTACTTGTCCACCTTGATGTCGAGTAGGTAGGGTAAGTCACCATAATTTTGATAGAACAGCTATTTAGCCTTATAATCCCAACAAGCCCATATATCTCTCAATTCTTGGAACTCATTTTGGCTCACACTGATGCGAGTGAAGTCTCACAACTCCGATGTATACCCCTCAGCTAGGCTATCCCCTTTCTCAAGTTGCATCTTCTCTGACCACATACGGACAGCCGCATTATCCTCCAATTTATCATGAAATTCGCTCTCCATGACAAGCTTTCTAATTTAGTAACCGAATAGGAATTGACACCTCTTTAATATGAAATGACATGCAATCATAACCACAACAAAACACAGTAAGTCAGTATCGAATAATAAAAATCAAAGCAAATAGAAAATAATCAAACCCCTATCTAGGTAATCGCTAGGGTTCAACATAGATATATCTAGGGCGGGCTCTTAGAGTTCACTATATGTGGCTCGGTTCTAAGAAAGGGTATTTGAACCAACAGATTCCTCAACCCTCACCCATTATAGGCTTATGTGGATTGAGTTCAGTTCAGGGGAATACATTTCCCTATGGCCATACGGAGGTGAAAACCTCACGAAGACATAGGTACGAATGTATCCCGGAAGCAGTCCACTAGCCCATGCGGAGGTGAAAACCTCACGAAGGCATAGTTTCTCACTCCCACTTAAAAGGTGTGACCACAACGATCATGCAATACAATGCAAAGGGATATAAAAACTCAAGAGACAAAAACATGAACAAAAGGACAGAAAATAATCAATTTTACAGCTTGACTCTCTTATTGGTCCACAGTGGAGTCACCAAGCTGTCGAAACCATTTTTAACTTGAAAAACGGGAGTCGACTTGAAAACAAGAATGGAATCGACAAAAATAAAGTCGCCACCGATCTTTTCCAGGGTGTGATCGGATCACCTTGATCATTTTAATAAAACATTTTAATTTATTAAAATAATGATTTTGGGTCTACAAAAATCGAGAAAAAGGGTTCGGGAGTCGGTTAAGTACAAGGAAGGGTTAACACCCTCGTAACGCCTAAAATTGGTACCAATTGGCTAATTAATGTCCTAACGTTGAAAATTTGAAAAAATATTTAAAATACAATCCCTTTAAAAAATGTGTGAACAACACTAGTTGGATTTTAAGATTCACTCATTCCAAAGGAATAAAATACCACATCTAGCACGTTAGGACACGATATTTTAAGCCTCCAAAAACTGATATCACCTCATGAATTCCAAAACACGCAACGAAATCTTGAAAGGGTATTCCGTTATTTGGCCAAACGAAAAATCGAAACCCAGCACGTTAGGGCATGATTTCTCAAATTTCTAAACACGAAACATTGCCCTGTTTTGAAGAGTTTCCAAATAAGCAATTATGAAACCGGCTCAAAACATATTCGTTTAGTTTACTTTAGGGTAAAAACAATCGATGTTGGGCGAAAAGTTGGAATTTCAAATCATGATGCAATAACGAGCATACAAGCTTAGTATTGAGCATGAAATAAAAATCCGGGACAATAATATTACATGAATAAATAATGAGAAAACACAAAGGAATGAGTTAGGGTACATGCAATGGCAACATATTATATGCTATATAAATACAAATGTTAATAACCGAAGGCTAATGAATTAGGCCAATTTAAAAGAAATTCCAAGCAAATTACACAAATGAAATATCAAGTTTTAGAATAAAATAAAATGAATAATAAGGAAGAGAAGAAAATTTGAAAGCATTACTAGACAAATAATATAAAGGTTTTAAAACAAATCATAGGTATAAGAATTTTAAAAAAAAAAAAGTAGAACAATAAAAGTAAACAGTAATACAAATGAATTTTAAAATAAATGTTTAAAAGTAAATAATATACAAAATAATACATATATCAATTTACATAAAAAAAACAACTTAGTATAAATAATTGGTATATAAGAATATAAGTATATAAAAGTGTTTAAAATAATACTAAAAACAATAAAATAGGGTTTTTAGGAAATAAATTATATATGGATAGATTTTAAAAGGAAGAATATTTACATAAAATAATATATCACCAATAATATATATCTATAAAAAAAACTAAATTATGTGTAAATACAAAAAATGTATAAGAATATTTAAATATCACATAAGTCTTTAAAACATAAAAATATATAAAAGAGAATTTAAAATAAGTGAAAAAATCAACAAAATAAAAACAAAGGAAAATAAAGAAAATATAAAAACACATTGAAATGAAAGAAAAACTTAATTGAAATAAAATCAAACTTAAAGGGATAGTTAATAAATAAAATATAACAGTGAAATTAAAGCCAAGGACCAAAACGAAATGCGCGCGGATTCGCAGGGACGAAAAAAGCAAAAAAATCATGCCCCAAAACGAATCGATTCAGCGCACACTGAAATGAGTAGACGAGCAAATTCCTGGGACAAATTAAAAAACAAGGAAAATATAAACATGTTTTAATTGCAAGTCAGCGCAAAAGGGGAGGGATCAAACGCACAATAGCCCCTTTTAAAACAAAAACGCGCGGACTCGACCTCTAGCCCCTCACGAAACGGCGCCGTTTCACTTTTATGATCTAAACCATTTTTTTGTTTCTAAAACATTTTGACCTTTATTTTTTTTTTTTAAAAAAAAAACCCTAAACTCTCTTTTCTCCCTCACTCTTCCCTTGCTTCCAGCCGAAAAAAGGCTAATACCAAGCCTTCAACCGCCCGCTTGTAACCAGCGGAGCAAGGCCTTCCAATGGTGCAAGCACGATGCACGGTAAGCCTCATCTCCTCTCTCCGATCTTTCGCATGTGTCGTGAATTCGAATGAAAAGAGAGAAAAAAAATGAAAAAGAGAAAAACGAAATAAAATTACAGTAAGTAATCACCTTCGAAATACTCTTTTGGTTGCTCTCTATTGATTTTGTGTACTTTGTATTTCAAAATCTGTTGTTCTATTTCTCTCCAAAAATAAGTCTCCCTTTTACAATCAAAATTCGAAGGCTTTATAGCCAAAATACAAACGGTTTCCTACTGTTTCTCTTGCTCAAACCGCAAGTCGTGAGGATGTGGAGAGGCGCACGGACGTGGGGCGTGTGACGAGCGGGCGTGCTTGGCGTGCTGACGTGGGATGAACGGAAACTGCGGCGCAAAGGGAAGGAAGGGAACCTAGGGTTTTCAAATTTGGGCCTACTGTTGTTGGGCATTTGTAATTTGGTTTGTATTTTGGACATGTAGTATTTTGGGTATGGACTGTTTTAATTTTTGTGTTTTATTTTTTGATTTTGGGTTTCCATAAGGCCCGGGCAAAATTTGGGTCTCACAATTACAATTAAAATAAATAGAACGCAACATTTTATAAGACACTTGAAGAAAACAGAAAATAACAAAAAACAGAAAAGATGGTCCCTTAACATAAAACCCAGATTATTTGAAGGGTTTTGTCGAATTACAAATGAACAAAATCTCACAAACCAAGTTGCTTCAAGAGCTTTTTGTGCCAAGAAAAATCTGGGCTTTTATTGGGGGAAAAAGGGAATAGGTTTTTATTTTAGTTTACAGTGTTTGTTTTTTTTTTTAATAATTTTCTAAAGTTTAAAATTTTTTTAGATTTTTAAGATTTTCACTTTTTATTTTCAAAGTAATGCTTGCCAGATGTCACAAGATCATCATTTCCTTTATTAATGGAGTTACAGAAAATAGCATAACAGTTGACAGGGAAAAAGATCGAGTAAATTGAGACCAAAAAACCTCACCAATATCAAATTGGGAAAAAGATGTCAAATTCAGCCCTAAATAAAACCGATGCGAAATTTCTTTGAAAAAAAATAACAGTAAATTGTTCAGGAATCACAGCTTTATCCCAGACGAAACCAAGCACTTAAACATAGAAAACCAAACGTTCATACGCTTAATTACATGATGCCTGCCTGCCTACGTTCTTTCTGCTAATATTATTCCTGTTAACGCATTGCGGACTAATTTTTCAGTTTCGGAATATCTAAAGCCAGCAGTTATCGGATCCCAAACTACAATCATATTATCTACACTTTCTTACGAGGTAGAACTTTGTTTAAATGCAGGTAAGGGATAGAACACAGGCACCCTTTATTCCAAGGTTTTCAACAGCCTAAATAAACCCGCTGCCTCTCTAATCCTTGAAAACTCGATGCAGAAGGCTTGAACTTCGATAAACAGATCCTTAACTGAAAATGTAAATCAAATGTAGGTTATTATGCAAACATCATAGATTGTTGATGTTCATAGAAATGACAACCAATATAAAATCTGACTAAAACTGAAATACAATACTTACCATCAATAATTCTGTTTCGGATTAAACTCTGCAAGAAAACACATACGAGTCGCACAAGCCTATTCTGCATGTACTTATCCTGAAATTTACAATGATTGTAATATGTGATGCACTAAACTTTGTTTTAAAGAAGAGGGAACTAATATGAAACAGAAAAGTTGAACATTTTAACTTTGTATAAATTCTCAACAGATATTCTATCCCCTCAGAAACAGCATTCATAAAGTCAAATCCCAACAGATCAGACTAATAAATCGAGAGTCTAATTATTGGGTCAGAATTTTGATGATTTTGCTCTGGTTGCCTGTGGCACTGCCTATTAAACTAAGCTTTGATTTGAACACTGTTAGTGAGGGAGAAAGCTTTCCTATTCAGAAAATCTTTCCACTCCCTCTTAAATTGGCAATTTGGGCACGTCAACACAAACCCGAAAGCACAACTGTAAATCAGCCAAAAGAAAGGCCCAACTTTGACATCATGAAGAGCATGCCAAATTTTGAAAATGAAGTTACATCTTAGAAGCTCCTTTTCTTTGTCAACTAACTGGAAAAGCATATTGTTTAATTACGGTACACACTTCAAAATTGAAAAAAATTATAATAAACAAGATCTTGTCAAGCAAGCATTTAGTAATCATAAAAATTTATATCATTCTGTATAAGGAAATAAGTACACTTATATCAAACATTCAAATATAGAAAGAAAGCCTCTTGGTAAACCTGAAGAATCAAAGGAATAAATACTGCTCCAGTAGCTGAAGACTAAATGGGTATAATCTAAATTGAAGAGCAATTATCACTTGAATGAAAATAAAGGTAAGAACTTGGAAGAAAACACTTCAATTATGATGGTCAGGTAGATAAAACATTAACACCGATAAAATAAGAAAAGGGAAAATTTAGAAAGAAAAGGAAACCAGACAATGAAAATGGAGGGTAAATCATATGCACCAAAAAAGCTCAATGCCAATCAAGGCATGGCATCAATCTGACAGTTGACGGAGCAGATTTCACAACCTTTCTAATTGGTGACCAGTGACCAAAAAAAAGATTGTAGTTTTAAGTATTTCCTTAAAGCCTGGTTAATTGCCTCATTGACTGTTCGAATTAGAAAAAGGGGAAAATTTAGCTACAAGGATAAAACTTGGGATAATGTGTAATCTGCACTTCTTGTAAGCTAGAAACACATTTAAATAACAGATAAAAGTTTGAGGCTGATTAGTAAGTTTAAAATAGCACAGCAGCTCTGCACTCTTCCCTAACAAATTCTACACGTGAAAATAAATTGTCTTCAGGTGCCTACATGGAATATCTAAAATGGTTGACTTCTATCAATTGGTGAAAATTTCAAGAGGAACTTTGGCCACGGAAACAAACTGCAGCTAATGGGTAATCTTCCCAATCTGGTCTTGCCTTTCACTTTATCATGTCTCAACACTCAGTCAAATACATATATTATCATCTTTTATATACCATCAATCCAGTCCCATGTCATTAAACCAATAGAATTAACTGACATACTCCAGACGAGAAGGAGATAGGTCCAAGATGAAATTTCTCATTTTCATACACATATATACACAACACACAAGACACACATGCACATAAACACACACAATATATATGGGAAGTACCTTGATGTTTTCACAGGATGATATACAATTAGTTATGTACGTACGAACAAATTCCTTCGGAAGTTCAACAGCAGTTGTGAGCCGGTTCACAACTTCCATTGAGTGTAGACTCATGTCCATGTTAACAAGAACTGTAAAATACCTGGACAAACCATTTGAATGAATATTTTCACATTAAAAGAAAAAAGAAAATTAACATGTTAGAAAGAGCATGTTGATTGGAATGTATTAGACAGAATTTCACTGAGTCACAAAATACACACTCAGCAATTTCTGGAGAATTTATCAACTTGATAAGAACATCAACAGCAATAAGCGGATTACTTTCCACCAATTCCTGAAATAAAGGGAGTGCCGTTAAGACAGATTTTTAAAAAAAAAAATCAACTGCTAAGACAGAATAATAATAACTTAAGAGACAAACTGTAGAATTCTTAAATAACATACAGGTAGCTTTCTTGGAGTCAATCCACAGTGATAGACAAGTTTAGGGTCATTAGCCAGCTCCACCAGGACTTGCTGAACAGAAAAAGACAAGTTCAGTCTATTCCCAACCACAACAATAAAGCCAAGTAAAGATTCAGCCATTAGAAAGAGGTTTTTAAACTAGTAGATTAGAATAAATCTTCTGCATTTCCCCATAAATATGATGAACCACGTCAGACAAGTGCCACTTTACCAAGTAAGCATATTTTGACATATACTTCATTGTGGATTCCCAAACAACATCAAATCACAGACTCTATACATAGACACACGCATATATATAAGTATGTATCTATGCTAACTGAATAATTCAATTTTGATTTCATTTTTATGGGTGAATGGATTTATGGAAAACATAAAAACCTACAAGTTTTTCAGATCCACCAGAGGTAAATAGGACAACAATCAAATTTCTTTTACCACGTACAGCTGTAACACAATTAAAAGAGAGTAACAACTACCAAAGCCTTTTCCCATTATTGCAGGTATCTCGATTAAATCACATCTTCTAACAAAAGCATCTATAGGTTTTCTCTGTGATATGGACATCAGGACACGTGGAACTTATAGCCCAAAAAGTAAAGTTAGGGTGACTGTCAAAGTGTACAAGCCAGTCGTAATATGTACATGACGGTTGTAAGACAGGAAGCAAGATAAGTGCAGAAAGGGGGGAAATAAAAGATAAAGAAGAAGGAAAGGAAATGTAAACAGAATAATGAGCTGCAAATGATAGCACTCAAGCTAGAGAGTGAGCAGAATGCCCTATGTCAGTGGATAAGGGGTGAGCAAAACTCGATTCAATTTGAAAAAATTGAAACAAAATTCAAATTTCGAGTTATTCGAATTATTCGAGTCAACTCGAATAAGTAATTCGAGTTTCGAGTTTGAATCGCGTTGAGTTTTATAATTCGAATAACTCGAATAATTCGAATAACAGATTGGTGTAAATACCCTTTTGATCCCTGTCAAGTTTGAAAATGAGCAAATTGGTTTTATCTAAAGTATTTTTTTTTTATTTTGTTTTGAAAAAGTTTTCAAATATATATGATTTCAAATTTATGTGCTCTAACATAGAATTAGTTATACTGTAACAAGATTTTAATTTGACATGTTCAATTTTTTAATTTAACTCGAATAATTTTACTCGATTCGACTCTACTCAAATTTCATTTCACTCGACTCGATTTGAAAAAATTTCAAATCAAATTAGGATGATAAAATAAGACTCGTCAACTCGATTAACTCAAAATTTTTTCACTCGATAACGCTCACCCCTACAGTGGATAGAGAAGGAACGGAAAGACAAAAAACCACAAGCTTTTTCCCTGATTTTTCTTCTTAATTGAAGGTTAGGTTCTAAGATAAAATATTACTTAAGAGTTTCATTCTAATTGCAGATTTTGATCTTATAACAGACCAGATTAGACTAACACAAATCCTATCATCCAATTCTTCCATGCTAAATCAGAAGTCTCGGATATTGAAGTTGTTAAGGTTCAGTGATCAAAGCCACTGAATATATACTCAACAGTACACATTTAAGCATTTTCAGAATGTACGTTCTATTATGATACCATGGGTTCATGAAAATTTAATGTAACTGGTGTTTATTAGTCCCAATGAACTTATCACTCAATAAAAAACAAGTCATGTAGCTTTGCATAAATAAATGCAAATCACATGGTTACTAAATGAGCAATTATTAGATTGAAGGGTATAAACCTCTTGTTGGTTAGGTGCAAGTGGTCCCCTCAAAGCTTTTGCAATTAAATCTCTCACTGCTGCTCCTCTACTAGTATCAGCACACATTCCTTGATCCCATTGAAGCTCATGATTGTTATCAGGGTTGAGCCACACTAGCTGAAAAATTCTTGACAGGTAAAACATGTGAACTCCACTAACCTATTAAATAATAGCCCTGAAAAATGTTTTACCTCCTCATCCACAGGGAACCTAGGTGGAAGAGGCCTGATCCAATGAGGAATTAACCCCTCCAATGACAAATTTGCTATCAATCCACTTAGGGCTTCATCTCTGTCCCCAGATCCAAGTTTAGATTTGGCTCCAGGTTCTAAGTCAAACCTAATGAGAAAAAAACAATGCATGAAAATTTTATTAAATGGAAAATCAAATAAGGAATAAAAACTTAAAAACAAAGAAGAAATACACATCTTGAGAAACACACTCTGCTGAATTTGCATCACAACCAGGAGGAATATCAGGATCTGCCAAAACATTTTTCACTGCAGTGCTTTTTAATAAGCAAGCATACGGTTCAAGATGAGCTTTCTCCAAATATTGCTTTTGTAACTGCTCTTTTTGTGGGAAAGTCTAATGTAAAACATATAAAAGAGAGTATTTATCAGATGAATGGAAACAAAAATCATAAAGAGAACGGATTATTGATAAAAAGGACAAAGTCTGCACCAACTTGGTAGAAGAATAAAACTTAACCCAAATAAGAGCTCAAAGTTGATTTTTTTTATCAAAAACAGTTGTAACTACATGACAAACTTACTTGGGATGAAGGGTCAAATTTCTTGATGTACTCTGAAGCAGATTGTTTAAGAAACTGCAAGAAAAAATTCAACAGCAAACTGATCTCTCTGAAGTATGGGAATTACTATAATCAGCTATAGATAACAAAAAACAGCTATCTAACCCATGGCAGAGCAGAGCAACAAGCTTTACGCAATAAACACCTACAAAAATCAAACAAATATCCATCCAAAGGAATGCACAAAGTAGCACAAACAACAAATGCATGCATTTTTAGAACCAAAATTGTTACATGATTGGCTTACCAATGACTGCAAAATGTCAAAATGAAGAAAATAAATTGCTAGGACAGAGAAGTCCAAAGTGATTTTTCCTTTGTTAATTCCATTCTTCAATTTAAGGAAATAGTCTTTTTCAGGCAGATTCCTAAAAGAATTCAAATCACCATCTATGGTTGGTGATTAGAACTTATCACACAAGAAGAAACGTCCAAGAAAATGCAACTAAATTTGAAAATCTCCCAACTTGAAAATCTGGCAAAGGAGGCAGAGAGAGATAACCAACCTCTTTACTACTGTTGGAGTTGCCAAAGCCTAGCAAATGGAGGATAAATGCCCTTTCATAATTTTCAGCTCCCTCATCACATGCAGCCTGCAATAATATCCAGAAGACATAACGGACATAAAAGAGATGATTGTTTAAGTCATATAAGCATCGAGAGAAATATAAGGGGGGATTAAAGGAAGAAAAGAAGACAGATAAAATATCATTAACAATGGCAAGAGGAAACAACTTGTTCTTATTCTTCTTTTACTTATGAGGTTGGAAAGAACACAAGAAGCAAACTCAATGCATTCCTTGAAATATTAGAATAATAACAGTGGTGCAAGTTTAGTTTTCTTTTTCATTTTTTTAAGAAAAATTTGTCTACGTCTCACACTTGCAAAGTAAACCTCTTAGAGACTCTGACTGACACAGAAATGCTTAATATTATAGAATAGCCACAAGAAAATTCCAAACATTCCAGCATAGCAAAGTCACACAGAAAATGTTGCAAAGAGAAGCCTGTCCCTAATAGTATAATATGTTTTCCTGCACACACCTAGAGAATAACTTAAAAAACATTAAAGGATAACCACAATAAAGCGGGCTTAATACATATAAAACGTAAAACTTTTGCCAAACTTGAAAACAAGAAACATAACAAAGAACAAAAGAAAGCGGCTTACATTTACAAGAAAAGATATAAATGGGTTTGCAGCAGACTTTTGAGAGGAATAGCTTCGATGAAGAATAGCAAATGCAACCAATCGTTCAGTAGAACTGAGCATCATTTTGTCCTGGAATTATTCAAGCTCCATTTAGTCAACAATGAATCCAAACATGTCAGCAGGAAACATGCTCACTTTGCAAATAACTGCTATAAACTTCATTATAAGTTAAAAGATACATAACCTAGTAGGCAGCCTTGAATTATGCAAGAACCAAAGGCTAAAAACGGAGCAATTACCTCGAATAGGAAGTTACATATGGATAACACTATCTCATCCTTAATCCTTAAAAAAGACACTTGTACAACGTTATTATTTTCAATTGAAACAATAGCTTGTAAAAAGAGTAATGTAAAAGGTCAGGTAAAACAGAAGGACAACACTTTTATCTGCCTTTGCCTTTTCAAAAAGATGCCGCCAGGTGCCAAAGCCTACACCTTGCCTAGATGGTTCCAAGGTGTTTCTAGTGGCTAGGACCTTTGCCTTAGTACACTGAACATATTCTACAGGAAAAATAAAACTAAAAATGTATAGCACATGAATGAAGCACTTCACAATGTTCGCTGTAACCAAAAATGAAATCCAATTACCACTCAAGATGAAATTTTGTTTAATGTTAACATATACAATGCATTAATGGTAAACAGTCATTAAGTCTATTGTTTTACTTGAACCTTAATTATAACACACAATTTGCAGCAAACCAATTTAAGTATATTCAAAAGTGAAGAGATGTGGGAGAAAAGTAACCCACCTAAACTTGAGTCTTTCAGCATTTTAGGTGTTTTATTTTCACATTCATGAACACAATAAAACATGAGCAAAAATCCACTAGCATAAATTTCAGAAACCTTTTCTCCTCATCACTTGATTCAAAAACAAACAATTTGAAGTAAATCCAATTCCACTCTAAATTAGGCCTCTAACCAATTTACGCCTATAATATCTCCTAAAACAACACACCAAATTTATACGTAGTACTCTATTTATTTAAGATTTCCGGGGTGTGAAAGAGAAATGCAAGAATGGAGGAAGGGAGATGGAAAATGAAAAAATTGAGTATTAACTCAAATTTGATAGGAGTGATTGCCCTTTTTTGTCCATACTAACGAATACAATCTTACCAAATTGGAAGACTAGAGATAAAAATAAGCATCATGTGTGTTAAGTATTGCCAACTTAAAACCCTAGTCAACTTCTTTTGAAAATGGAACCATAGATCTATCAGATATGAAGATCAGCAAGGGAGCATTCCATCCGATATCAATTTCATCTCCTGTTTTATTAACCCTAATTTTCAAATTCACATTCTATAGTACCATGATCTAAACTATGTAACTGAATTCCCCAAAATCAAAAACAATTAAGTAAACAAATTTCACAGTATTTCAGCTAGCCTTTTCAATTTAAAAAGGGAAATTTTTTTTAAAAAAAAGTAACACATTCTGAACAGCTAGAAAGGAAATCCGGAATAAACCCTAAAAATGCTGTAAAACAAGTGAGAAGAAAGAAAATCAAATAAAAAGGAAAAAACCAAAGACCATGGAGAGAGAGAGGGAGAAAAAGGAGAAATGACCTGCAATAAGAGTGAAAGAGAATAGCAGACATTGAAATGCCGGAGCTTGGGATTGGTGAAGAATTCAGTGAGCGTCTCTTCGATTGATTTCTGCTCAGATGAAGATTTCAATAAGTTGACTATCTTACACTGTTCTTCAAAATTCAGCATCTTCTTCCCCATTTTTTTGGTTCTTTTAATGAATTTTGTTCAAGTATTGAAGCAAGCAAAGAAGAGTACACAGATTTCTGTTCAGCTGTTTTGGTATTGGTAAGCGAAGTAAATCTATACTCTATACATATATATATCTATGCTTATTCTTTTATTCTCTTCAATGAAGAATAGACCCTTATCCGCCGGATCGCCACCCAAATTGATTTTGAAATCCCTAATTTCATTCTGATCCAGCCCAACCCAGTTTCAATCGGTCCAAATATAATCAATTTTTAGTAAAACAAATCTATATCATGCATTTTATTTTTTTCTTCAATTCATCATAACTTATATTTCTCAATTTTTTTCTATTTATTTTTTAATTTTAAATTATCCATTAAAATTTAATTAAATGTATTCATTTGATTTAGTTTAAATAAATTATTATCTATATCATTATTTTTTAATTTATTCAAATAAAAAATTATTTAAGATAATATAAATATATTATTATTTTTCACAAATAACATGAAATAAACATGCGAAAAATGAATCCCAACCCAATTTTATAAAAAGGAAAAAGAAAAATCTAAGTTAATTATCTTATCATTTCTATTTCTTTTTATAAACATTTACCAAAAAAAAAAAAGCATATAACTTAATAACAGCTTTAATTTTTATTTGGATAATTTATTTATTTTCAATAAATATAATTAGAGAATTTATTTATTTAATTTTAAATCACTTTGAGAACAATTAATATCCTAAATGATATTATTCAATCAGAGTTATTATAAATATTTAAAACAATATTTTTAAAAATTGTTTAAAACAAAAATGTATTATCTACCTTCATTATCCAACATTAATTATTAGGATTTATTTTTAAAAAATAAATTTATCCAAATCAATTATAAATAGTTTAATTATGTATCTATTTTAAATTGTTGTTAAACAATTAGTTTGAAGACCATTTAAATTCAAGTGAATTATTGCGAAAATTATTATTTTATATAAATTTTTCATAGATTGAAATTAGGAAATTAATGTATCATTTTGTACGAGATTAATAAACAAAATTTTCTTTTCTAAGATTTTATAAATATTTTCATGTATTTAATGTTGACAAATATATATATATATATATATATATATATATATGTAACAATTTTTAAAAAGATCAAAAAATAAATATGTTTATCTAATATTAGTTTTAACAAATCTTTAATTTCCAATATTTTAAAAACATTTATATATTATATTTAGAGTTTGTTAGAAATTTTATATGTGAGATTATTTTGAATATAAACTTTAAAACAATCACAATTTAGTTGTTGTATAAATTAATATTTAAATTTGAATAATTTGAATAGATTTAGATATGAAACCAATAAAAGTTATAAGTTTTGCATTGACATTGCATTTAAATCAAAATAAGTATTTATTTAAAATAATCAATATATCTATTATTACTCAGAAGTTATATTTGAAATTATTGTTGACATTTTTAGACTTTTAATAAAACATGTAAATGTATTATGAAGGTTAACTACATCATTGACGTTAGTCAAATTAAACAATCACTTCTTTTTTTTCAATCCTGACTAAAACTATTATATACTTTTTTTATGAAACACTAAACCTTTATATCTATCACTAAAAACATTTCTTTTATTTTTTAATACTTAATTATGTTTTTTTCAATTAAGGTACATAAGCATCCCTGGACCATTCCCCTTTTTTATCTTCTTCTCTTTTTTTTTTTTTTTAATTTTTAAATATAAATAAATTATATAAGTTAAATTTACTCCTACTGACATGACATTAATTTTTTCATAAAAATATCATTTTAATTTAAATTATTCAAGAGATAATACTTAAAATTATATAATTTTTATATAATCTTAAATTTCCATAGCGAAAGAAAGTATCTTTTACATTATGTATTACTTAAAAAAATGGATCTCTTTATTAAAGGTTGACATGGCTAAAATTCGAAATAGTCTAGATTTAATGTAATTATTAAATGTAAAAAACTTAAAAGAAAATCATATGATTGGGTTTTATTCTAGTTATTTATTTAAAACATTTTGGGTTTTAAATCCAAATGGCATGCCTCTTTGGGTTTTGATTTTTTTTTTTAATTTTATTGAGTAACCAATGAAAATTCAAGAAGCTAAAGCCTAAAGAGATTGCATTAGCTAGTTGGAGGACTAACTTTTATCTCCAACCAACCACCGTGTCATGGCAAGGAGATTTGCTGACTTTTTTTTTATAAAAATACTCCAATTTTATATTATTTATGAAAATAATTCATTTTGAACAATAAACATTAGTGATGTTATTGTCATTGGCATCACCACCTTTAATTAAAAAAATATATATATATATTATTGGGTGTCGTTGTTGCCATTGGCGTTACCGGACTGAAGTATAATTATATAAAATATTTAGGGACCTAATGAAGCAATTACCCTTTTAGATTGGATGAAAAAAGGGTGGCGTCATTCCTCCTAACAGCACCAATTAAATACTCTTAAACGTTTGGTTTATTTGCATATTAGATCTGCCCCCTTTTGAAATTAAAGTTAAATAGCCCTTAAAAATATAAGAATAACAAAAATAAACTCTTTTCAATTAAATGCAAATCATAACATTGAATTCAATTTAAATCATCAAGTTGTTCTAAATACATACATAATAAAAGTTATGAACCAAACAGAGACTAATTCAAGCATACAAACATAGTTTAATAGATTCAAGCATGATTAAGTATCAATCTAAAATTTTCAAAACTTGAAACTAGGTATCGATTATAAAGGAACAAGTACCAATATTTTTATCAAATGTATCGATACCAAAAATAGGCATCGATACTATTTTGATATTCTGCCTTTTTCTTTTGGTCAAGTATCGATACTTTTACCCAGATTGTCAAAATTACAAGTTTAAAAGTTCATTTCATGACCATATCAACTACCATATTAAGAATGCATACAAACACACACAACAACTACATGAACTTATTCAATACATCTCAAACAAATATAATTCAACCATTCAAACACATTCTTTCAATGATACTTAGACATACACACTCATCTATACACGTTATACCAAAGTGTTAAGCATAAGTTTAATATATATATATATATATATATATATATTCATCCTTACTAACCAATGAAAACCAAACTAGTTCTCCAAAGCATTTCATCATGGACATCTATAATCACATACAATTTTCATCAATTGCAAAACATACACTTTCCAAAATTCAAATGAATGCATGCATCTATCAAGGGCTAAGTGCATACTACGCCCCATTCAACATATATGTACATGCCATTCCATCATCAATCCAACATCCACTTCCACCTAACAAATAACACACATATATGAACATGTCCTTAAACATATTAAAAGTAAATGGTTAATTTCATATGGACCAAGACCATTTACATTTAAGAGAAGTCTTTGTTTAACATTCAACCTATATGCATTTATAACTCTTTATACATGCCAAAATATCATATATATATATCCCTCTCAAAACAGCTAATTCAACATTTCTGCAATTTGGTATTTCTCAATCAGCTAACCAATATGCCTCAATAGGCACTAGAACATACCAAAATTACTTATTCAAACTTAGTCTATACTTTTATACTTTAAAACCATTCCACATCAACATATACCATAATTCAAATATTATCCAAGTGCAAACCAAACTATACAACCAAGGCAAACATATATATAAATACACCTATGCACATGCTACAAAACCAAGCTTCAAACGATAGAAAGACTACCAAATCAATATCGGGATAGTGTGAGTTTCTCGACGATCCGCCTAACACGTTCCGCAAGTAGACCATCTAAATGGAAAAGAGAAACAAGGGAGTAAGTATTAAAAAAGCTTAGTAAGTTCACATGTATTAAAACCAAGTAACTTAACTTGGTAAAGTTTGCCTATCATGGCAAATCACATATCAAAAAGGTGAGTTCAACATTTATTATACTATATAGTAACTCAACCATAAAACATTTCAATTCACTTAATTCAACATTTCATTATCATTCATAAAATAAACAATCATTTAATCAATTCACTATCTTAATCATATCAGACAATCTATTTATTCGTAATACATCCCATTTCAAATTTATGCCAAACATTATTTTTCATTTCATAGTTTGAATTCTCAATCAAATTCACATTAAATCCTATCAACTTCATTCTCATTTCAAATCATATCATCTTTATACCAAATATATATATATCAATTGCCAATTTAATGTCAATTATTACTTTATTTCATAATACGAATTACGAATCACATTCCATCTCAATTTCCAATCTCATGAATTCAGTAAACATAATCAATCAATGTTCCTAACTCATTCCATAAATTTCATATTCCATTTCACATTTTACTTTTATTTCACATCATTTACCATTTTAAACATCAGATATTTCATTTTTACCATTTATTTTCCCTATTAACACGACTCAAACTTCGATGGATACACAAATCTAACCAACACACTTGTTTGGCACCCAGTGCCTCATCGGATAAATCTAAAGTAAATAGTTACGCCCAGCGCTTATCAAATATTTTGACACACAGTGTCTCATCGGTATAACCTATAACGACCCGATAGTCATGGGTGTCGGAAAGTGTATTTCCAAGACTCTGTTACCATAAATCAGACTCGTAAATATTTATTAAAAATATTTACGAAGCTATTTGTGTAGTTAATTAGGTTTTGGTTAAATGAATTTGCATGAATTAAGAGTAATTAGGTATAAGGACTAAATTGCATATAGGGTGAAAGTTGAATTATAGATTAAAGAAAAATTAAAAGAACTAAATAATAAATTATGCCATTGTCTTAAAATGAGGCGGCATAAGGTGAAAATTAATATAAAATTTAAAGTTAAAATATATATTATAATAGATTTACGTAAATGTTAAGTATATATACTATAAATTATAATAAGTAAATGAATAAACAAAAAAGAAATAGAAAGAACAAATGAAACAAAAAGGAAAAAGAAAGAAAAAAGAAAGAAAAGGAGAAAAAAACAGACGCACCTAGGGGCTTCAATTGTTCAAAGTTCAATTGGTTAGTCAATTTAGTCCCTTTTTTCTTGTAATTCTTATATTTTTTGAATTCCGGTGTTAAATACTACCCGACCCATGTTAAAATTTTAGAAATTATTGAGTTTTTAAGTGTTGTTGATGTTGAATAATTTTAGTATTAAGGATTAAATTGATAGATTTTTAAGTTAGAAATGAAAAAGGATTAAATTATAGAATAAATTCTAAATTTTGAGTAATAGGGACTAAATTGTGAAAAATTCAAAATTTAGGAATTTAAGTGAAAATAGGGAGTTAAATTTAGTTTAAAGTGGAATTTATATGAAAATATAAGATTAATTGTGAAGAATAAAAATTAGTCTCGGTTTAAGGACTAAATTGAAATTTAGGCAAATATGGAAGAAAAATTGAAATATTAATTATGAGATTGAATTGTGTTGTATTGATGAATTTTAATTGTTTTAATTTCGTAGCTAACTTCGTACCAGAATCCTCGACTAAAAAGGGGAAAGATAAAGTCGACATCGAATAGCTCAGAATTTCTGGTTTATATTTCTATAATTCAAATTTAGTTGTTAATTGTTATAATTCAATTTAATGTATATGGTAAGTGTTAAGGTGAGAATTATTGTGTTTTGCAATTGAAATGGATTGATTTAGTATGTGATGAATTTATTGAATTTATATTGATTGAATTGGTATATATATTGAATATATTGATTATTTGAATTGAAATGAATATTGGTTGTATTTGAAAAGTGAAATTAAACCCTATTAACTATATCAAGCTGAGTCGGATATAAATGGCATGCCATAGGATTAGAAAAGTTCAGGGATTTCTTCGACTTCAAGTCGATGAGACACTGGGTATCAATTTACTACTTTAGATTAATTCGATGAGGCACTGGGTGCCAAACTGGTGTGTTTTGATTGGATCCATATATCCGTCCAAGTTCGAGTCGTGTTAATAGGGGTAAATGAATAATAAAGTTTTATAATTGATATTGAAATGGCATGGTATAAGAAATGGAAGTGAAATAGTGAATTGAAAATAGAATGTGAAATATGTTGCAAATATATGGAATATACGACTTATATACTCATGAAATGAATATGGAATGGATAATGCAATTGAATAATGAAATGTGAAATAAGTTGTGAAAAGCTATTTATATAGCAAGTATGAGAATTGAAATATTTGTGAAACAAATGAAATATGATATGGTTTTTTTAAATATCAAATATTAATATGTATTTATATTTCAATTGTATATTTGTAATTTCTTGTCTTTAAATATTTGGATTATGGAAATACCACTGAGTTTTTACTCAACGTACGTGTAACAGGTCGATTTAGACCCTATCAGAACGGTGGTTTAGGGACCATGAATTCGAGTAAAAAAATATTTAAAAATTATTTTTTGTGTTTATTTTGTGTGAATTTATATCTGTGAAATTTTCGTGATTTAATGTTATCGTTTAGGTACCCGATTAAATAAAAGGACTTAATCGCGTAAAATGAAAATTTGGTGGTTATTTCTAAAAAGGGCCTAATTGCTATTGGCTTTATTAATGGAAGCCTTTACGTTGCAATTAGCCCATTAAAAGAATAGATGGACGGTATAAGACATATATTATATGGTTTTTATATTATATCATTAAGGATATATATGTAATTAAACTTAAAATTATAATAAGTTATCATATAATAAAATAGAAAGCCATGTTCATATTCCTTTCACCATTGTCGAAATCAAAGAAGAAATAAAAAAAGAAAAGAAAACCTAGTTCGGCACTTTCAAGCTTGATTCAAGGTAAGTTTTAGCTCGGTTTTTGATAATTTCTACGTTTTTGAGATCGTTGCTTCGAGTACTACAAAACCCATGCTTGAATTTTTTATTTTGATGAATATTTTGAGTTCTACCATTGTTGAGAGCTTGTGGTTTTTGTTGTTTGATGATGAAATATGAAAGATATGTTTTAGATTAACAAGTTTTGTATTGGAGTTTTTGATGATTTTGAGTAATTAGGACTAAATTGCAAAAATAATAATTTGAGGGACTAAAATGTGAAATAAATGAAATATATGGACTTGTATAAGCATGGGTTAAATTTGACCCAACATGAGTATGGAGAAATTTGGTGTATTTTGTGTTTTATGCAATAGGGACTAAATTGTAAAAATTATAAATATTAGGGACAAAATGGTAATTTATCCATTTATGTGTTTTTCGACTAAATTGAATGAAAATATGTTTGAATGAGTTTAATTTGAATATGTTTAGATCAAGAACCAAAGAAATTGGATTTGGATCGGGGAAAAATGAAAGTTGTCGACTAGCTGCCCTGTTCCGTTTTTCATCTTCCGAGGTAAGTTTATAAGCAAATAGATGTACTTAATTTTTATTAAATGTGAATTGTATATGCTGAATTGGAATATGTAAATATATACATGTAATAGCCGAATGTGAATAAGCTTGGTAGAAATGTTCATGAAATTGTTCCGACCGAGTTACGACGTCCGAAAGCCCTGTATGAATCTTAGAAATAGCTAGGATATATATGTCATGACATAGGATTTTGATATGTGATGTGCGAGTAAGACCATGGCATCGATATATATGTGCGAGTAAGACCACGTTTTATACGTTGGCATCAATATATGACTCCGATATATGTGTGCGAGTAAGACCCTGTCTGGGACAGTGGCATCGATATGTGATTACATGTAAGACCACGTCTGAGACGTTGGCATTGTACAATATATGTGATTATTCAAGTGTCCTATCCAATTCCGAGTGGTTCAATGGGCAATGAAAGTTATGATGGAATGACTAAACCGAGCTAAAGTAATCAGGTATGTGATAGCTTATTACTTATTTGAAATAAGGTAAGTAAGTTACGTGATATGTGTTATGAATCATGTATAATGTAAATGAAAATTTTATGTGCATATTGAAAATGTATTCGGCCTTTTAGATTATATCATGTAAACATTTATGTAATGGATCATGGATATATACATATATGTATGTGGGTTTATGTATATTCGGCTATCAAATGGTATTAAGGTTTTGAAATTTAATATTACCTTAATAGTAGATATATGTATATGTTCGGCTAAGGTAAATTTGTAAGTGGAAATATATGTTATATATGAAATCGTGATCTTGAAAATAAATGTGATTAAGTTAGCATAATTTATTATGGTTAAGTTGAGTTGTTAGTAATATTAAGTTATTTATTTGCTTATGACTTACTAAGCTATGATAGCTTATTGTGTGTGTTTGTTCGCTGTTTATAGATTTTGGAAGTTGGTTACGAGCTCGGGGATCGTCAGTAAGGTCTATCACACTATCAACTGTATTCAGTATTTTATAAGCTAAATTCTGGATCTATGGCATGTATAGGCTAGGTATCATTTGGAAGCATTAGATTTGGATTTGTATATATATAAAAGCCATGCGAAAATGACTTGTTAATTCATGTTAAATTTGGTTTAAGTTTGATTATGCTATAGATATATTTGGTTGGTAATTTTGAATGTGTGGTATTTGGCAATATGGTTCAGCTTAGTTATCAGGTTAGTTGTTGATTTATTATCTTGACAAAAGACAAATATATATTATGGTAAGTATAATCTACGATATATTAGAATGGTGTATTGGTTATATGATTTAGTTGAGTATTGATATGTATAATTTACAAATTAGTTATATTGATATACTCGATACATAGCATATATGTGGCAGTGTTTGATCATGTGATTTGGCAATGGGAAATGTTTAATATGGTGTATATATATATTGGCTTATTAAGTGACGTTTTGGTTTATTACAAAGTATACAAAATTTGTATAATTTTCTTGTGGATCATTTTACTACTTGAGTTGGTAAGAAATAAGTGGTTTTGTGTTAAATTTTGGTATAATGCCTAATATGTGTAACTAACATTATAGGATTCAGCATTTATATATATAAATTAGGATGAAATGATTTGATTTCGTAATTATATTATAAACAGGTTGTAATGATTATGTGATTAGTTGTTAAATAAATTAAATGCATGATTATATTTTGGTGGTAATAAGCTTAGTGTATGAATGGTATTTGTGATATGTGTTTTGTGCATTGAGGTTGATTGATGATTTTGAAGGTTGTAGGAGTGATTCAACTATGACATGTATATAATATTATGAATTATATTTGTTATGCTACCTTTGATTGAAGTGATTTGATTATATTTTATAGGTGTTAGTAATGGTTTAAAATTTAGTTAAGAGTATATTTGAATAAATGTCGAAATGAGATAATGAATATATATTTGATTAATAGTTCAGCATTGGTATATATTTTAAGAGACATTGGCTATATTCATCTTAGTGATTCGACACTTGCGTTTATTTATAATCTTAAGGTATGTATATATATATATATATATATATGTGTGTGTGTGTGTGTGGTTGGATTTGTGTTTTGGTTGGAGTAATAATGATAGCATATTGAGTTACAACATGTAATGCGTTAGTTAGAAAAATGTATGTTATTTATATGGGGCATAATGGTGTATGCTTATGTTTAGTTAAAATATATATATATAATGTATATGGCTTTATAAATTCGTTAGTTACTTGAAAATTGACGATTATGTACAAATGAATTATGTTAGCTGAATAGGTAAGGAAATGAAATGGGTTTTATATATAACCTTTGGAAATGTCTTTTTACTTATGAATTTGAGTTATTAATTTGTACAGATATGACATGAATTATTTTAGTGTAATGATACTGATTAATTAAAGACGTACTTGTTCAAATCATAGTTACAATTTCTAATACCATAGTTATTAAATAACCATATGTGTCGATTGTTAATAATCAAGGAGTATGCACAAATTGTTGTTAGTATGTGCATGAGCAATAGCTATAAAATTGTTTTGATACTTAGATAATAAGTGAGTTGGTTGATATATGCTCGATATATGATGTGTGTTTCTAATTAAAAAATTTGAAATCTTAAATAGGATGAGAGTATTCATGTGATTGATTTACGTAGTAAAAAAAATTGTTTAATTGTTTGATTTGAGTTGTGTTTCGATCGGTAATGCTTCGTAACCCTATCTAGCGACGAATACAGGTTAGGGGTGTTACATTACGATTTTGTTTTCCGTGCATAGATTAGTTACAATGATTTTGAAGAGTTGTAATTGAGGTTGTGAGCATCCATCTCATCACATCTCCAAGTGCCAAGAGGGCATGTTTCAAAATTTTGAATAGAATGACAAGTACATTAGGAAGATCAAGTATGTTCCAAGTAGTAGGGACTAAAATATAAGTTATAAAAATTTATTTTTTTTAGGTTCAAATATATTAGTGATTAGCCAAAATCACTTTGGCACCAAATGTAATATTCCTTTATTAGGTTCCTTGGGCCGAACCGGGCATAGAGATGTTACATAACCGATTTAATATGGCAACCAGTGCCTTATCGACTCGTAGTCGAAGTAACCCTGAACTCTTCCTATCCTATGGCATGCCAATTATATATGACTCTGCCTGAACAACTAAGAGGGTACTCGTTACTCAATTTATTATCAGTCAACATCTCAATTCATATATATATTTTCATCATTAAACCATTCATCCATACTCATGACAGCATCAACTCTATATGCATTCAATTACACATATATATACATACACATTTTCCATATATATATATATTCAATTTAGTCCTTATCACTATCAACTAGTCTAAATCAAATCAAGTCAGTTCATTTCATCAAATCAGTTCATTTCATCAAATCATCACTTCATCATATAACATATGCTATTTTAGCCTAATTTAAGGTCAATTTCGTAATTATTTCAATTTACAATTTATCGTATTCAATTTAATTATTTATCTCACCTTTTTGTACCAAATCATAAACAATTAAAATTTCAATTAAACACAATTAAAATTATAATTTTAAATGCATAAAAATTTAACACATACCATATGAACTTACCTGGTCAAGACGACAAACAAACAACTCTCTAAGGACTAATCAACAATTTTAATTTGGTCCAATTTTTGATCTATTTAATAATTCAATTAAATTTATTAATTCTGAACATATTATATCATCCTATTATAAGTATATATCAATTTAATTTTATTATTCAAATTCCCGTAAACTTTTTACATTTTATTCAATTTAGTCTTTAATATCGAATTTACCATATCTTCCAATTTTAAACTCCAAATTTTAAACCCATTTCAATTATGCCCATATACAACCTCCTATTATCATGATTTACAAAAAAAAACATACCAAATTCAATATATTCACAATTTAGCCCCTAACTCAAAACTAACAAAATTTACCTAACAAATTAATCCTATTTCATTTTTAAGCTTCAAAATCTAACATAGACAGTAAAAAACTTCAAATAACATCAATGAAAACTTTTTAAATCTTTAAAAATTTTGAAAACGAAGGTACGAGCTAACTGAACCTAATTGCAATGATCTCAAAAACATAAAAATTACGAAAAACAAAAATCAATTAAACCTCCATGCAAGCAAAACACTTTGGCCAAACATTGAGCTCTTTCAATGGCGTTTTTGGTTCTTAATATTTGGTGGTGGTGAGCAAAAATGATGATAATTTCTTTTGTTTTATAATTTTAGCCTTTATTATATTATTTTCACTTAATTTATTTAAATTTTCAATTATAAATTTTCATATAGTTGTATACTAACCGACCACTTCCTATAAATAGGTTAATTTGCAATTTAAAACCCTTAACATTAATTAATTTAGCCTTTTAAAAAATAAAAACCAATATCGATTAACTTTTACTAATTTTATGATTTAGTCCTTTTTCCTTAATTAACTATCAAATCATCAAAATTTTTGAGTCAAACTTCAATTCACCTATATAACAGCTCCGTAAAAAATTAATAAAAATATTCATGGGCTTGATTTACAGAAACGGGGTCTCAAAACCTCATTTTTTAAAACCACTTGACTTTCGGTACGCACCACTTGTACCTTGACTAACTGGTCAATTAATAAAATCTATTAAATCACGATTAAATATTACATTATATTTAACTCATAAACATTATTTAAATATATCTATGGACTTTCTCGTCAGAATTGTGGTCCCAAAACCACTATTTCTGACACCACTGAAAAACGGGTTGTTACAGACAGAAAGAGTAGTTGAGAATAAGCTGAGGCATCGAGACCGTTCTGAGACGAGTCAAACCAATGCCATTTTGAGGATGCAACGAGGGCGTCGCAAGAATGAGTGGGGGAGAATTTCATAGGTAACGGATTAAAGCTCGTAACCATTACGCACAAAATGTAACACCCCTAGCCCGTATCTGTCGTCGGAATAGGGCTACGGAGCATTATCGGAAGTTTATATCTCACAATAAAAAATTATTCAACATATTCAAAGTGTAACATAAATCATAGCAATATTATTCAAACTCATACTTATTGTCCCTTATATGAGCCATCGAGGCCCTAAAAACATATTAGAAACAAATCGGGACTAAATCAGAAACATATAGAATTTGTGGGAAAAATTGGGGTCACACGGCTGAGACACACACCTGTGTCTTAGGCCGTGTGGGTATTCGAGGTAAGGAAATACGGTCATGTCTCAGCCCGTGTAACTCTTTGACTTGGGTCACACAACCAAGCCATACGCTCGTGTGCTAGGTCGTGTACCTCTCGAAATGACCTCACACGCCCATGTGTCAGGCCGTGTGCTAGGTTGTGTAAATGCCTGACTTGCAACCCTTTGAAACCTATAGGGACACACAGCTGTGTCGCATGGCCGTGTGTCATACACGGTTGAGACACACACCCGTATCTTATGCCGTGTGGACGAAAAATAGGCCATTTTCTCACCCAAAACATGGTCACTTATACAAGCCATATGCACCTAATTTCATGCATCCAAAATGTATTTAAGATATGCATATACAAGTTATATCATCATAGTATTTAATCATACAACCAATATGTCAAAAGACACCTCAATCACAACAACCAAACATGATTATACATTTGCTAAGTTTAACCACAAATCAACTAATCTTTGTAACTAAATTTATGTCATCATTTACCACAATGTTCTCATACTAATATCATACTCAAAAACACCTCAATGCACTATCTAATTCCATAGCAAACCAACATTTCATAGCATACATATATATTCATCATTCCAACTACCATTATTTAAGTACATAAATACCAAAATAGCAACCATTATAATTCCATACATACATGATAACATAACAATTATTTCATCACCCAAAATAGCATATTTACAAGCCAAACATAATGGCTATTCATCAAACAAAAACACCTATACATGCCATTATAACCATGACTCAAAAATCATCAAAATCTACCAGCGGATGGATAGTGTGATAGATCTCCGGCAAGCTTCCAACCCAAATGAGTTTTCGACTATCTAAAAACATGAGAGAAATAACACAAAGTAAGCATATAATGCTTAGTAAGCTTGTAAACCGTAAACAATGCTTACCATTTCAATATATAAGCTTAAAAGTAAGTATGAAATAATCCAACATAGCTTGGCACAAGCCTAGTCATCAACAACAACTTAAGTTAGTGATAACCACATAACTTACCCAATTCATCACATAATAATATAGCTTTCATGCACTTAACATATAAGAATTCATACTTTCATGAATATGGCTATTTATATTTTAATCATCAACAACTCATACCTTTTCATGCTTTCATAGTATTACTAATCGAAACATCTATCGTTCCTTCCCTTTGTATACTCATTGAACCACTTAGAATAATGTCGGATATGCGAAAATCTCACACAATGTGTGCTAACATATGATCGGAACCATTTCTTCCTTTTTCTCATATAGAAGCTCTATCTCGAGCCACAAATGGGTCTGCTCACACAAGTTGTCGGTCGAACCATAGCTACACGATACTACTCACACAAGCTATCAAGTATCCGTAACACATGCCGAAACTCAACCACCAGTAGGACATTCAGGACCAAGACCGGAAACACAGTAACCCTAATGACATGTCATTTGTATCTTATATATTCCTAAGGTTCAAATGGGATCCGAAAGTCACCGAACGTTGTTGGATTTTTTATAGAGACATAATATAAATAGACAAAAAATAGCATTTAAATCAAATATTAAAATACTATTTAAACGTACGAACTTACCTCGATCGCAAACAAGGAGTTATGATAAACTAATCCAATACTTTTTCCTTTCCCTGATCTAAACCCATACGATGCTTATCTTGACCTAGATAATCAAATTCAGCCTATTCAATAATCATTCTATCCAATTCAATCCAAAAATCATATTTTAACAAAATTGCGCTTTTGCCCCTATAATTTTGAATCATTACAATTTAGTCCCTAAGCTTAAAAAAATTAAATTCATGCAATTTAATGCTAACCCAAGCTAGCCAAATTTCACTTAAGTCTCTAGTAGTTCATATTATTCATTAATTTCATAATTTACAATGAATATTACACATTTTTCAATTTAGCCCCTAATTGACATTTTCATCAAAATTCACTTTACAAAAGGTGTTTAACCAACAACAAACATTCATTTTCTTCCATCAAACATCACAAACAACCAATATACATTCATGGTAAAACTCTTGACTTACAAAATTTTTGCAAATTAGTCCCTAGGCTAGCTAGATTAAGCTACAACGACTCCAAAAACATAGAAATCATTAAAAACGGGACGAAAAATACTTACATGCAAGAGAATGAATAATGGTCGAATGTTGAAGGTTCTCTTATGGCTTTTCTCTTTGAAAATTTCGATGATGAAGAAGAAAGAAAGATATCATTTCTTTATTTTCTTTATTTTATTTTATGTTAATTATTTAATTTACCTTATTAACCTTATACACTAACCTTTAAAAATCACTTAAATGAAGTCCGTCTTTGTCCACTAATAATATTAATGGTCTAATTATCATTTAAGGCCACTCATACTCAAAATTCATAGTAATTTGACACCTTTTACTTATAGAACTATAATTTTGCACCTTATGCAATTTAGTCCTTTTTATCAAATTAAGCATGCAAATGATAAAATTTTATTAACGAAATTTTTATACGACACTACCAACATGCTGTAGACATTAAAATATTAATAACATAAATACTTTTACGTCAAATTTGTGGTCTCGAAATCACTATTTTGATTTCACTGAAAACGGGCTGTTACACAAAATGTCCCATAGAGGTCAAATTATTAAATGGGGGCTCATTTAACCCACATGAACTAGCTTGACTCATGGAACCCATAGAGAAGCCCATCTACGTGAAGTCTTGTTGGCCCAATAAACACTCTAGTAAAACTCGAGTTACTATGGTAAATAGTGTTAATCCTAAAGGGATAAGATTGTATAGAGTTTAAATTCCTTAGGTCTCTCAATTGTAGATAAGCTCTAATCTCGATCGTTGATGTAACTTAATATGTACCGTTGGTTTTAGGAGAGCTCAACTATAAATAAAGACATTCCCCCTCATTTGTAGTCACTCAATTGTAATCCTTCATAGTAATTGAATACTATTGAGGGCATTTACTCAAACACTTGGTGTTATTTTTCTTTGGCTTTTTTTTTCGTTCATAGCTTCTTTCATCTTTCGAGTTTGTTTTTTCTTTGCTTCAGTGCCTTAGAGAATTTCTGCAAGAATTTTCTTTTTTTGGAGAGTAGACTGACTTAAGCAGGATTTGAACCCAAAAAGTCGCCTAAGGTCGTGCGGTTAGTCAGATTAAAGATCTATCCCTGTGACATTACGGGTTAGATTGATTTTAGGTCAGATTAATTCAAAATTTAAAAATTTAGAGTTATTTTAGTTCAAATCAATTTCGAGTTTCATTCATTCTAGATTTGAGTCTATTTCAGATTTGGTTTAATTGTGTTTGAGACTTGATTTTTTTGAGTCAAGTCATTATTCAATTAATTTTGGACTGAAATAATTTCGATGATTTTATTAATTATGATAATAAAATGACTAACTTTTAATTTTCATAACATAAAATAGAAGTATGAAATTCAAAATTATACCACAACCATCCCAAATTAAAAAAAGAAGAAGCTAAAAGTCAAAAAAAAAAGAAGAGGTGTTGCTTGGCATTTTGGCTTCACCTATTTTTACATTAAAATATTATTTTTTATAGCTAGTGTCACCCAACACATTAATGATACTCAATTTTATTGTAAAAAAAATATTATTCTCGTAAATAATCTACAACATACCCTATTTTAGTAATATAGTTTTGTATTAAATTTATTTTCATAATTCTTTTTCGTAAAAACCCTTAATTTTGTAATAAATTTATTTTGGTTAGTTTGGGTTCTCGTTTAGGTAAAAGTAATGCCCAATGAAAGTGTCATTTTACATTTAACCCTTTTACACGTTGCTTTTAGAAAGTTGATGTAACTTTTTTTACAATTAAAAATAAATATATATGATCAATGTTCTTTTTTGAGTTTTTTACTCAAATAATATAAAATAATAAAATAAATACTAAAATAGGATAAAGACCCTAATATTTGCCAATTTAGGCAAACTCAACAATGTAAAATCGGTGCCGCTTGACCAATAAGCGACACCCCTCTCCCCTACCACCAATGATTGAAGCAATAATCACATTTGAAAAAAGTAAATTCAGGTGCCGCCTAAGCAACCGACGGCACCAGTATTTCAAACCTAGAAATACACCAAAAATAAAACAAAAAATATTATTTTTTATTGGTGTTGTTGTTGTGTTAGGCGGCACCCGAATATTTTATAATAATTTTTTTTGTAAAATTAAAAAATAATTAAACACCCATTGAAACCTGAACCCTTAACTAACGGGTTATACCGGTGGCAGGCCGATACCGTCCGGGTTCCAATACCCGATATAAAAAGTTAATATTATTTTTATTAATATAAAAGGGGGTTGGTTTGGTCCCCCCACATCTAAAGAAAAAAAAAATGGAAGCTGCTACTCAAGGTCCCCTTTGAAGGTATGTTTTAAATTTTTTCCAACCTTTAACCCACGAACAACTCTTCCGGTTCAGGATCTGCTAACATCAGGTGAGTAGGTATTATGTTCGGGTACTCAGGGAACTAGGAAGCATGCATCGCATCGGGATCGACGATCAACATATAGGCCCCGGGATCATAGCGTATGACGATGCCACAACTCGGGTTTCCGATCGAAGGGGAGTGATCATTTCCATCATTCGGTCATTCGTCGTCGATATCATCTACGATATTGTCTAAATCGGGGTCACTAAAATCTTTACCTTCGTGATCAGAACAACTATTATTATTGAATCCTGTAACACCCTTAACTCGAATCAGTCGCCGAAACAGGGTTACAAAGTATTATCAGAGTTTACAGATCAAATAAACAAATATTTCATATAAAATAACATTCATATCGAAAACTAATCAAAAACAAATATATTGTCACTTATGCGAGCCCTCGAGGCCCAAAATACACTTTAGAAATAAGTCGAGACTAAATCGGATACTCAAAGAATTTTTCGAAAAACATTAAAATTTTTTCAAAGGTGCAGGGGACACACGCCCCTTGTAGCCAAGCCATGTGGGTATTCGAAATAGGGGCACAAGACGTGTCCCAAGCCATGTCCATACCCGTATAACTCTCTGACTTGGGTCATACGGCCAAGCCACACGCCCGTGTGCTAGGCTATGTGAGCATTCTGTTTTGGGAAAATTAAAGATACAAAGGGAAACACAGTTGTATCACCTGGCCGTGTGTCACACATGGCTAAGACACACGCCCGTGTCTCTGCCCGTGTAGACAAAAATAGACCATTTTCCTAGCCATATTTCTCATCCAATTTGTCATCAACCTAAACCAACATTTTAGACATCAACAAGTCATAACAAGGCAATCAAATCAAGCCAAAATTAGTACTTAAACATGTAATACTATCACATACCAACAACATGCCTTTAGGCTCTTTAAATGACAACATAACTCATTTCAATCTAATAACCAAATTCACCTACATAATCATATACATATATGTATAATTTACCTAATATACCTATTCAACCCAATCATCAATACCTATAAGATTTCCTTCATTCAACTATTTCAAACACGCATCAAACATGATAGGGTCATTTACATACACATTAAAATTTATCCATCACAAGCCATTTAAATGGCTAGTTCCAACAAAACATTTATATGCCATCATTGGCCAAATTCACCTATACATGTCATTATAACCTAAATTAATTTACTAACTATATCGAAAAGGCTGCTTGATAGTGTGAAGTTGCTCCGACTAGCTTCCAACCAAAATGAGCTTCCGAAGTACTATAAAACATGGAAAATAACACAAAGTAAGCATTTAAGCTTAGTAAATTCATATAACAAAGAAATTAACTTACCATTTAATCACATTTAAGGTAAGAATGCTAATATAACCAAACCAATTTGGCCAAAAACCTAAACACATATCCTTAATATGTTAGCCATGTAACACTTTCCATAACCAATAAACATGGTTGTACATAATCACTAGGTAAGATTCACATACATGTATCATCCATCTCATATTTCAACATATCATGTAATATCATTTTCCATGTAACTTAAGTATATACTTGTAATTGTTCATTTCAAACTCATATTGTTTCATATCAGAATTTTACCCGTTGAACCATTTAAAATATTGTTGGATACACAGGTAGTACACACAAAGTGTATAAATTTGTAATCCATCAATTCATATACATATGTGCTCATACGAGCATGTTAACGGGAAGCTCTTCCGAGCCATATAACGGGAAGCTCATGCGAGCTAAATAACGAGAAGCTCATGCGAGCTGTATATTGAGAAGCTCATAAGAGGTAAATAACGGGAAGCTTGTGAGAGTTATGGTGTGTCTGCAACACATGCAGGATCACAACTAAATCGGGAACCCTAATGACATGTCATTTGTATCCTTCGAATTTCTAAGGTTCAAATGAGATTTGGTACTTGTCGGATATGTGATCAATAATTATACATGGCAATTATACAAATCACACACAATAATATTCAATTCAAAACAAATAAATGTACAATTTATTTACACGAACTTACCTCGATAAGTTTTCGTAGATACGAAGGCTACTAATCCAATACTTTTTCTTTGCCTCGATCTAACTTCGTATTAGGTCTATCTGGATCTATACGAATGTATTTAACTCAATTTAATATAATTCTTATTCAATTCAATCCAACGCACATCTTTTGGTAAAATTTCTATTTTTCCCATATACTTTTAACTAATTACAATTTTGTCCCTAGTCTCGGAAAATGAAATTCATATAATTTAATCCTTATTTCAAGCCTAGTCGATTTTCATATATATCAATAGCAGCCCATGGATTTCATAAAATTCAGAATTTTTCCATGAATTTATAATCTTTTCAATTTAGTTCCTAAATCATAATTTCATCAAAATTCTTTTTACAAAAGTTATTTATCTAACAACAACCTTTCATTTTCTACCATAAAACTTCAAAATTCAACTATATTCATCCATGGAAAAACTCTAATACTTTAATGGTTTTGCAAATTAATCCCCAAGATAGATAGATTAAGCTATTACGATCTCGGAAACATAAAAACAATTAAAAACGATACAAGAATACATACCTAATTAAGCCAAATAAGTTTTCTAAAACTCAGCTTCCATGGCTAGGGTTTCCATGTTTTTGTTTTAGGAAAGATGATGAAAATTATATTAATTTAATTATTTATTTCATTTATCATCATTATTTTATCATCTTTCCAAAATTAAACTTAATATTTTCTTCAATTTCCAATAATGAATAATCATCCTTATCTACTAACTCCTCTAAATGGTCTATTTGCCATATAATGATCTCAAATTTTAATTTCCATAGCTATTTGATACCTTTAGCTATTAGAATTCAACTTTTGCACTTTATGCAACTTAGTCCTTTTTATCAAGCTAGGCATGCAAACGGTAAAACTTTCATGAGTGCTATACTCTTATTCCTAAACTGTTTGACTTCACGAGCCAAAATCCTGACCGACTTTTTGCCATAGGTCATGTCGGATGAATCTCAACCTTTGGTGGCGCAATCAAATGTGAAGGGTCTGATCTATATCGACATAACATGGACACATGAAACACGTCGTGAATCTTTTCCAATTCGGATGGCAAAGCCAATCGATAGGCCACAGGCTCTACTCTCTCGGTAACCTCATAAGGTCCTATGAAATGAGGACTTAACTTGCCTCCTTTACCAAATCTAAGGACTTTCCTCCATGGGGATGCTTTCAAAAACACTCGATCACCGACTTGAAATTCGATTTCTTTCCTTTTCAAATTCGCGTAGGATTTTTATCTATCCGAGACGACCTTCAAATAGTCACAAATCACTTTAACTTTTTCTTCATTCTCTTTGACTAAATCGACCCCGTGAATCCGACTCTCTCTGAGCTCAGTCCAATATAAAGGTGTTCGACACTTTCGCCCATATAATGCCTCATAAGGCACCATCTTCACACTTGACTAATAACTATTGTTGTAGGCGAATTCAACCAATGGTAAGTACCTTGCCCAACTACCTTGAAACTCGAGAACGCAACACCGCAACATGTCTTCTAAAATTTGAATCACTCTTTCTGACTGGCCGTCAGTTTGCGGGTGAAATGTCGTACTAAAATTCAGTTTAGTTTCCAATGCTACTTGTAACTTCTTCCAAAACCTCGAGGTAAACCTCGGGTCTCTATCTGAAATAATTAACAGGGGTACTCCATGAAGCCTCATAATCACAGAAACGTAAAGTTCGACCAATTTCTCAAAGGGATAGTCGATACGCACTGGTATAAAATATGCCGACTTAGTAAGTCTATCAACAACAACCCAAACTGAATCCTTTATCTTTGGTGTCAAAGGCAATTTGACACAAAATCCATGGTTACTCGGTCCCATTTCCACTTAGGAAGCATCACAGGCTAAAGTAAACCCGAGGGTACTTGATGTTCAGCCTTCACTTGCTGACAAACTAGACATTTAGAAACAAACTCAGAAATGTCTCTTTTCATTCCCGACCACCAGTACATTTTCTTCAAGTTATTGTACATTTTTGCACTACCCGAGTGAATTGACAAACAACCACTATGTGCCTCTTGTAAAATCTTCTGAATAAGCTCGTTATCCTTAGGTACACAAATTCTATCTCGGTACGTTATACAACCGTCAGAACCAATACTAAACTCTGATTCATTTCCCGTCTCACACTGAGCCATCTTAGCTTGCAAGTCCTTATCACCTTTTTGAGCCTCACAAATCTCTTGAAAGAACGTCGGCCTAGCTCTTAATTCTGCCAGAACCGAACCATTATCAATTACTGACAACTGAGCATTCATAGCTCTCAAGACGAACAATGATTTCCTACTCAAAGCATCGGCGACTACATTCACCTTACAGGGGTGGTAGTCAATCACCACTTCGTAGTTTTTTATCAACTCCAACCATCGCCGTTGTCATAAGTTCAACTCCTTCTGAATCATCAAATACTTTATACTTTTATGGTCAGTGAACACTCGACATCTTTCGCCTTATAAATGGTGTCTCCAAATTTTTAATGCGAACACGATGGATGCTAGCTCCAAATCGTGGGTCGGGTAATTCTTCTCGTGTGGCTTTAGCTGTCTCAAGGCATAAGTTATTACCTTGCCTTCTTGCATGAGCACACACCCTAACCCATTCAAGGATGCATCACTAAACACCATAAACTCCTTTCCCGATTCTGGTTGCAAACTGGAGCTTCGATCAACAAAGTCTTTAATTTCTCAAAACTCTATTGGCACTTCTCTATCCAATCGAACTTGACATCCTTTTGTAACAGCCTTGTCATCGGAGTAGCTATCATGGAGAATCCATTCACAAATCTTCTGTAGTACCCAGCCAAACCTAAAAAGCTTCGAATCTCTGACACATTTTTCGGCGGTATCCATTAACAATAGCTGAGATCTTACTCGGGTCAACTTTGATCCCATCTTCTGACATGATGTGTCTTAGGAATCCAACCTCTTTAAGCCAAAGTTCGCTCTTACTGAACTTAGCATATAACTGCTTATCTCTCAAGGTTTTAAAACTGTTCTCAAATGCTCCGCGTGTTCATTCTCATCACATGAGTAAATCAGTATGTCGTCGATGAAAACCACTACGAACTTATCCAAATACGGTCGAAAAATGCGGTTCATCAAATCCATAAACACCGTATGAGCATTTATTAAACCGAAGGGCATAACAAGAAACTCATAGTGCCTATACATTATCCTAAACGCAGTTTTTGGTATATCTTGTTTCTTAACCCTTAGCTGGTAGTAGCCCGACCATAAGTCGATCTTAGAAAATATGGTGGCTCCCTTCAACTGATCGAACAAATAATCGATCCTTGGCAAGTGGTACTTGTTTTTCACAGTCACCTTGTTGAGCTGCCTGTAGTCTATACATAACCTCATCAACCCATCTTTCTTCTTTACAAAAAGTATCGGAGCACCCTACGGAGATAAACTCGGTCTCGCGAAACCCTTGTTAGTTAACTTTGTAGTTGAACTTTCAACTCCTTCAACTCCGTAGGAGCCATCCTATACAGAGCAATCGAGATGGGTGTTGTACTGGGGACTAATTCGATTCCAAATTCAACTTCCCTCACGGGAAGTAATCTGGGTAATTCCTTCGGAAATACATCCGTAAACTCACATACCACAGGTACTGACTCGATCTTCAACTCAGATGCTTGAGTATTCAATACAAAGGCGAGGTAAGTCTCACACCCTTTTCTTAAATATCTCTCTGCCGTTATAGACGATATCACTTCAGGCAATTCACCCAATTTACCTAGTTCAACTCGAAGAACATTCCCGTCTTCACATCTTAGTTCAATGACTTTTCATCCACAATCCACTAAAACCTCATGAGAAGTCAACCAGTCCATACTGAGGATTACATCAAATTCATCAAATGGCAACAACATAAGGTTAGCCAGAAAACAATGACCTCTAATCGTCAAGGGACAATTTTTACATACTTGGTCTACCAATACATGTTTGCCTAACGGGTTAGATATTTTCATCACAAATTTAGTAGGTTCAACTAGCATATTCATACTGGGTACTAATTTCACGCATACATAGGAATAAGTAGATCCCGGATTAATCAAAGTAATAACAAAAATGTCATAAAGAGAAAAAGTACCCGTAATTACATCTGGTGAAGATGCCTCATTTCGTGCACGAATGGCATAAGTTCTTGCAGGCGCACGGCCCTCAGATCTCACAGCTGAATCCCTAAGGGCACCTTCTACTGCTAGCCCCACTGCTCGGGTTCTTCTGTGGTCTACCCCTTGTAGGTACCCCTCGTAGGAGCATTACTCGCCCTCACATCTTGCTTTTTCTCTTTCTCTTCTAACTCAATGAAGTCTCAAATGAAGTGGTCCAAAGATCCACATTTGAAGCAACCTCTTTCGTTCGCTCGACACTCGCCGAAATAATGCCTACCACACTGTGAACACTCCGGCCTGTTTGACCAAGCACTACCAACACTTGCGACAGAAGTGTTCTAAGCTTTGGGAGCTGTGTTCTGCTTGTTCTTGTTCCTATTTGAGAACCCCACTGACGCATTTGATCGGATAGGAAATTCTCTTGATCTCTTAGATGAGGTCTATTGTGATTTCTCCATCTGTCTTTTCCTCGAGTCTCGGGACTCAATGTCGGCTCTTCTCTTCTCTTTGTTCAATTCCTCGGCCTTACATGATCTCTCCACGAGCATCACAAATTCCCTTATCTCTAAAATGCTAACTAATAGACGAATGTCTTCGTTCAAACCATCCTCAAACCTCTTGCACATAATGGCTTCTATATATACGCACTTCCGTGCATATTTGCTGAGTCTCACAAACTCACGTTCGTACTCAGTCACTATCTTACGGCCTTGCTTCAGCTCTAAAAACTGTTTTCTTTTTTGGTCTATAAACCTCTGACTAATGTACTTCTTCCAGAACTCCTCCTGGAAGAACTCTCATGTAATCCTTTCCTTTGGTACAACCGACACAAGGGTGTTCCACCATTAGTAGGCTGAGCCTCATAGAAGTGACACTACACACTTCACGCACTCCTCATGTGTGTACGATAATTCATTAAATACCCTAATGGTATTTTCTAACCAAAATTTTACTCTTTTGGGGTCGTCATCAATCTTAGCCTGAAATTCCTCGGCCCTCTTGCTTTTATATCTTATCTACTGGGGGTTTCTCTCTCCTAACCAAATCCACTCCTTGCGGAGCTACAGGGGCATATTGAGGAATCAAAGGAGGTAGGGGAAGTGGAGCATTTGGATTCGCTCGAATAAACTTCGAGTGCCAGGCATCCATCATGTAGAGGTAAGCTTCTCTAGCCCTTCCGCCCTGACTCATCGTCACGAGCCCACTATCTATTGGCGCGGTCCCTTCAGTGAGAGCCGGCGCATTACTCTCCATATCATCCGCTGTTGCTACGTCAGGATCCATTTACTATATGAAAAACATAATTTAAAATCGTCAAGAGTTGTCACACTATCAATATACAATTATGGCATGTATAGTTAAACTCGTACTCACGCTGAATTAGTCTTAGAACCGACTAAATCATGCTCTAATACCACTAAATGTAACACCCTACACTTAAACACTTAAACATATACATTCAACTATATTCGAATCATTTAGACTTGACCAAACTTAAAACTTTTTCAACTTTGTCTAAACTTCTTAACATGGACCAACGAGGCCTCAACGACCATTGGAAACCATTCAGGACCAACTCGAGTCCTTAACAAACTTTTGGAAAATAATCATTGAAACATGGCACACGCCAGTGTAGAAGGGCCACACACCCGTGTGGTCATTATGACATTGCCATGTTGATGGCCCGTGTGACACACACAGCCTAAGAATCTAGGGACACGCCCGTGTCCCATACCTGTATGAATGAAATTCTAATTTTGAACCTACAGGGGTTTTCACACGGCCTGACACACGTCCGTGTCTATGGCTCGTGTCCCTCACACGGCCATGACATGCCCGTGTCTAAAACCTTGACATTCTGTTTCTGACATCATCATTCAATTTAAGGTATACGCCCATGGCCAAAAGTCATGTCCTCCACACGGCTGAGACACACAGTCGTGTCTCCGTCCATGTTTACTATCATGCATTCTGACTTGCAATTTTACGTGCAGGAGACACACAACCGGACAACATGGCCTAGACACACGGGCGTGTGTCTACCCGTGTGGACCATATAAGGCTATCTACCAAGCCTTTGCCACCCTGAAGCACAATCTAACATCAACCAACACATTCAAGTTTAGCTTAATAAGATTTCTCATCCAACCACCATAGTTAAGACCTATATGCATTTCATATATCCAACCACGCCAACAATTTCACATTCGTGAACGACTAGCTTGCATTCACATAATAACTTCAATATTAGCCATTTTCCATGGCCTTATACAAAATGAATCAAATACTAAAGTAAGTCAACACATTAGGCCAACTAACAATGACATAAAACTTAAAAGTCAAGGTCCTAACTATACCAAGTGTTTTGGTTGATAGTGTGATCGATGCCTCCGACGTTCGATGATCCTCGAGCTAATTATGCAGCACTATAAGAAAATGGAAAGGAAATAGGGTAAGCATAAAGCTTAGTAAGTCGTATGAAAATAAATAAAACAATACTTTACCATTCATCATCATGCTCATAACACTAAATTAGGCATAAGCACAACTTACTCGTCACTATCCAACACAATTTACATAGCATATACTTGGCTCACATCTCATGCATTTCATTTAGGCACCTGTATCACTCATAACATAGTTATACTTTTGTCGTTTAACTTAAACTATAACCCTTACCGTTGAACCATTTGAAATACTATCGGATAATCACTAAGCCTCAAACATGGGGTATAATACCAATGCTATGTCCCAGATATGGTCTTACACTAGCTCTCACGTTAAGTCGATACCATATCCCAAACATGGTCTTACACTGACTTTCACGTATCCGTGTCGATGCCATATCCCATACATGGTCTTACACTGACACATCTCGTAGCCGATACATGTCCTAGACATGTCTTACACTGGCTTACGTCACGAGGCCGATGCATGTCTTAGACATGTCTGACACTAGCTCTCGTCTCAATGCCGATGCCATGTCCCAGACATGGTCTTACAGTAGCTCTCATAATATGGTCGATGCATGTCCCAGACATGTCTTACACTGGCACATAATTGACCCGAATGTCATGGCATGAATATCCGATTTATTTCCTAAGGTTCAAACGAGAGTTCTACTATCTCAATATTCCTCATACATAATCATTTCCACAACCAAGCAATTTATGCTATATCAATTCAAACATATATAATAACAATGTAGTTGTATTATTTACATACAACTTACCTCGGTATACAAAATGCAGGCGACTATTTTGGCTTAGTCCACTAGCTTTGCTTTTCCCCGGTCTAGGCCTAGATTTTGTAATTCTTGATCTAAAATGATAGAAATTCATTCATTTCATCAGCATATTAATCTAGACACTCAAAAATTCATAATTGGGCAAAATGATTATTTTGCCCCTAGACTTTCACAAAATGACCATTTTACCCCTAGGTCCGAAAATCAGTTTTTATCACATTTCCTCACTAACCAATCTTAGAAGAATACTTTTTATACTAGAAGCAGGCCACAATTCTTATTATTTCACACATTTATCAACTATTTTACAACTTATGCAAAATGGTCCCTTTTAGGGTTTTCATGATAAATCTCTTCACAAAAATTGTTTATTTCACTACCATAAATAGTCCCCTCATTTGAAAGCTCATATTACAAGGGTCTTAAAAGTACAAAAATCAACAAGAAAGACCATCAAAATCACTTACTTGCGAGGGAACTAAGTGGCTTAAAATTTCAAGCTCTCAAAACCCCTATTTTTACTGGTATTTTCGGTGGTGAAGAAGGTTTTATTTTTATTTTAGTCAAAATAGGTCACCAACTCATCTAATTTTGACCATTTCTCTTTCTTTTGTCCCTTATGGCTGGCTATCATTTATCTAAGGGTCTAATTGCCCTTTAAAGACCCTTAATTTAATTTCTATAACTATATGACACCCTTTTCTATCAAAATAGAATTTTTGCTCTTTATGCAATTTAGTCCTTTTTCATAATTAAGCTCACAAACGCTAAATTTAAATCACCAAATTTTTCATGAACCTTTATAATCAAGCTATCACACATAAAATAATATCAAAAATAATTTCTTCGACTTCGGTTTAATGGTTCCGAAACCACTATTCCGACTAGGCCCAAAATCGGGCTGTTACAAAACCAACCCCCTTTTATAATATTCATAATATTATTTTTTATTATATACATTTTTAAATAGAAAGTAAAAAAAATTGATATATAAATTTATCGATATTGGAACCCGGACCCGTCGGTCACGGGTCTGAATTCTAATGGGTGTTTAATTTTTTTTTTACTTTTACAAAAAAATAAAATTTATTATAAAATATTTTGGTGCAGCCTGACACATCAGCGGAACCAATAAAAAATAATATTTTTTGTTTTATTTCTGGGTATTTTTGGTGTATTTTCGGGTGTATTTCTAGGTCTGGAATATTGGTGCCATCGATTGCTCAGGTGGCACCCAAAAAAATTATTATTTTTTCAGATGTGATGATTGCTTCAATCATCAGTGGCAGGAGAGAGGGGTGCCGCTGATTGGACAGGCGGCATTGATTTTACACTATTGAGTTTGCCCGGATTGATAAATATTAGGACCCTTATCCTATTTCAGTATTTATTTTATTATTTTATATTATTTGCTTAAAAGAAAACCCTTCTTTTTTCATTATATGAAATATATATTATTTTGATTTTTATAGTAATGTAATAAATATATAAAATTTATCATTATGAAATTGATATGAATCAAAAATAATTTTTATTATTAAATACTTTTATACAAATAATACTAATATTTATAATATTTTTACAAAAACTTTAATACAATAAAATACAAATATAATTTATGATTTTTTTATAAAATTCCAATAATTTATTATTAAAATTATTATTAATATAAATGCACTATTTTATCTTATAAATCATATTAACAAATAATTTAAAATTTTTAAAAAAAATAAAAAATTCTCAAATTTTAAAAATTCAATTTGTTCCCTGTACTATACACAAATTCTTAGTTTGATACCTCAAATATTTTTTTTAGTTATTTTGATCCCTATACTTTCCTTACGTTTACCTTGTTACCCCCATCTAAAGTTTCCCTTAAAAAAAACCCTTTGCGAATTAAACGCCGCCGCGTGCCAAAAAACTAAAATTCCTTACAATTTCTAAAAACTAAAAAAACTTCTAAAAAATTGTCTTAAAAAAATCTAAAATAAAGCCAAAAAGAGAAGGAGATTTTTATTTTTATTTTTTGGAATTAAAAAATAACCTAAAGAGGAAGACATTCAGGATCATCCCCTCAAAACTAAAAATGAAAAAAATTATTATTGAATTATTGAAAAATGAAAACTGGATGGGTATACAAAAATTGCAGCGTTGAAGTTGAGAAAAGGATAAGAAGATAATGCTAATATCCCCCCATACATACATACATACATGTATATACACACACTTGCTGCTCTGTTTTAATAAATTGGGATGCTGAATGCTCTGCTGCTTTCAGAAATCGAGGTTGAATGTCCTCTATATTTCTGTATTGCACAGGTTTAACTGAAAAAGTTATAACAATGATGTAAAATTAATTATGTAATCAACTCCCAAACTAAATATCAGAATCTGGGAACCTAAAACTTGTTCCATTTGTTACTTTTATGGTTAACACAATGAAAAAACATAGCACACGGCTTTAAATGAGATAGCCCACGCACAGCGCATGGCACCCCAATTCAAGGATATATTCCACATTGTAGTTTAAATGGTGAGCAGGGTAGTTGGGCGACTCATAACTGCGTTCTTTCATTTCCGTTGACGTAACTTTTTCCTCCTTTTAAGTAGACCTTTGTCCAAACCCCAAAAACATGGCGCCTCAACGTACCAAGCCCTCCCTCCCTTTGAAGACTAGGGTCTTCATCTCCCTTATCTCCGCCGTCACTGACGCCTCCTGCCGCTCCGATGGCTCTGTCAACCGCCGTCTCCTCCGCTTACTCGACTACCAAGCCCCTCCTAATCCCAAGCCTATTAACTCCGTCTCTTCTTCTGACACCACCGTCGATGCTTCCCGCAATCTCTGGTTTCGCCTCTACTCTCCTTCCCTCCCTTCCGATCTCCTCCTTCCAGTCGTCGTTTTCTTCCATGGCGGCGGATTCACCTTCCTCAGCCCTGCATCCCAGGCGTACGACGCCGTTTGTCGTAGGTTCGCCCGTAAGTTTCCTGCTTTCGTTGTCTCCGTCAATTACCGTCTAGCTCCCGAACATATCTACCCATCTCAATACGACGACGGATTCGACGTTCTTAAGTTTTTAAACTACAACTTCGCCACAGTCTTACCGGAAAACGCTGACTTATCACGGTGTTTCCTAGCCGGAGATAGCGCAGGCGGAAACATCGCTCACCACGTAGCAGTCCGGGCTTGCGGAGCTGGGTTTGAAACATTGAAGGTGATAGGACTCGTTTGCATTCAACCATTCTTCGGCGGAGAGGAAAGAACGGCGGCGGAAGAAGAGCTAGCGAATGCATTCCTGGTGTCAGTTCCGAGAGCCGATTTTTGCTGGAAGTCATTCTTGCCCCAAGGTTCGAACCGTGATCACAAAGCAGTGAATGTAAGCGGACCGAACGCTGATGATATATCCGGGGTGGATTTTCCGGCGACGATGGTGGTGGTGGGTGGATTTGACCCGTTGAAAGATTGGCAAAAGAGGTACTATGAATGGTTAAAAGCATGCGGGAAAGAAGCAACATTGATGGAATTTCCAACCATGATTCACGCCTTCTACATATTCCCAGAATTGCAAGAATCTGGCCAGTTAATATTGCAGATCAAAGATTTCATGAACAATTGTTGCAGTAAACCCCAACTCCCACAACAAAATTGACCATTCCAGAAGGTATTAGTATCCATACATTTAAAAAAAAAAAAAGTGCGACTTGAGAGGTGAAAATAATATTTCTTATTAGGCTGTCTAGTTATCTCAATTTGCAGGCACTAAGATATTCTTAGCAACCTTCATTTCCCAAATCTACTTGTAATTTTTTTTTCCACGGTTTGTTTTGCCTTTTTTTTTGGTTGAATGGAAGATTTTGATGGAATTTGGTGAAATTTCTAATATTTTATTTGTTCACAAATTAAACTGTCAATTGACAAAAAAAAAAAAAAAGATTTGATAATGTTCCATTTTCATCGTACTTACATTTATTCATCCATCACTTATCTTACCGTTCAAACAAAACTAAATATGCCTGCTTTTGTTAATCATGCAGTTCTCAAATAAAAGAAAAAAATCACTATGAAAATTTAAGCATTAAAAATGGGTGAAAATATTATATAAAACCAAACCAATCAATTATTAATATATATTTATGATATTCTACACGTGAAAATTAATTAATACCAAGTACCACATGAATTTAAATTTTAATATAAATTGAGACAAGCATTGCATACAAATGCAATCTCAATATATATATATATATATATATTATTTATTTGAGTAAACTACATATAATAAAATTATTTAATTATTAATAAGTTTACACTTTGGTCACTTAATATAAAAAAAAGTTACAAGTTAGTCATTAATTGTTAAGTTACTAATATATGTTTGATGTGGCCATTAACTCACTAATCATTTAAGGTAAATTACATTTGAGCTCACTAATTATTAATAATTTTAAACTCTACTCACTTACTTTTTTTTTTTTAAATACAAGATAGCCACGGAATTATTAAAATGTTTTAAGGTCATTTGTATTTAGTAATCTTGCCATCTTCTAGTCTCTTCCTTGGACAAAAAACACACATCAAACTAGAGCTTTTTCCCTTCTCTTTCAACTTCACAGTTTAATTTTCTTTGAAATGGCTTGAAACTTTATTAAATTTAAACCCACGGCTCTAACAAAGAAGCTTTCCGATTGGCTCTAATATGTTTGCTAATATAAGTCCTGTTCGGGCACTTATTATTATTATTATTATTATTTGCTTTGCTTGTAGTGATATTTAATTATTGGTTGAATGTAAGAGTGTGCGAAAGACTTGATTATAAATGATCTTAAATTATAGTGAATGAATTAAGAGTGAAGGGTTTCTAAATTAATTGAGTTAAAAGTGATTACTGATATAATATAAACGATATAATGTCAGTATTTCTTACTATCATTTAATAAAACAAACGTTCCAACTGGCATGATGGGTGAGTGAGGAGCTAATTGGTGAGAAGGTAACCAAGTTGCGATTAAGAAGCAACGCTCCCCATAAATGAAAAGAAAAAGGATAAAGGGCAGAGTGAATTGAAGCTAAACATTGCTGTATGTTATCAAAATTGCGTGACTTTTCAATATTATCATTTTCAATATGGATTAAATATATTGATTAAATATTAATATAAATTTTAAATTTATTATTATGCTTTTTTGAAATATTTATATATTTATATATTTATATATTTTAAAATTTTATATATTATTATTTTTTTCTAATATTTTTATTTTTATATACTTTTAAAAAAATTCATTATATTTTTCTGAAAATGTTTAGGAATTGTTATATATATTTTTTTGATTTTTTTAGAATTAAGATCAAATTGAGACTATTTATAAGTTTTAAGGATTCATTTTTTTAATTAATATAATGTGTAAAAATTAAAGGCTAAATTTATTATTACACCGATCGTTTTAATTACGGTATCAAAATAAGTGAATTTGTAACATAAATGTAAACTAACTAAAATAAAAAATATATATAATTGAGTGAAACATGTATAAAGATTCCAATTAAAAAAAAAAATCCTACTGAGAATGGCATGTTTCTATGACCCTATAAAAGATATTATTATTTTTATTTAACGGGGACAGCTTAATAAAGGATGGATAAAAAACCGCGAAGGTGGTTCAGATTTTTTTTAGGCATAATGATAGCTCTTTATTATTTTTATAATTATTCACATTTATGCTATGTTAAGAATCAAATTTTTTTATTTTTTTATTTAAAAGAATTATAGAATATCATTATAATTTTTATTATTAAATAGATTTTATATTATTTTTGAAAATTTTATATATTTTTATTTTAAATAAATTAATAATTATTGATGTGACATACACGTAAATATCATGTGCTCATGTTAACAAAATTAATCAATATTAGTCTCTCTTTTTTTTTAAGGTAATTTGACAAAAAACATAAACTTAAAAATTAAAATAAACAAAAATTAAATATATAGTTAAAATAATTTTTCTTGAATAACAAATAAATAGTAAAAATTGACATGTGACATTTAATGTCATTTACTTCTGTATCTACTCAGTTCTTATATTTATTTATTTATGCTTATAATTTTTATTTTATATATTTTATCTATTAATTAAGATAAATTTTTAAAAAAATATTTGAAATGGTTGGTAATTAATATGTTTTAAAAATAAAAATCATATAAATATAAATGTTTGATTTTATAGTATAATATTATAATCATCGTAAAAAATAACATAAATTCTAAAATAATATGTATTGTCACATCAAACAAGAAAAGAAGAATTTATAATTCATTCAACAAAAGTGTCAAGTCATTGACTCATTGTTGCATAAGTTGATTTTTTCCTACATATATATTAGTTTATAGTGTAAAAAAATAATAGTCATAGTTTATTATTTTGTGTATTAATTTATTTTTCCAATGTCATTTTCATGTTTATTTTATAATTAATGTTTGAGGTTTGGAATTATCTTTTTTAATAATATCGCCTTTAAAATTAAATTTGCATATCCTTTTAGAATGTGATGTATCTTATTCCTACACTCGAATATAAACACATTTTAAAAGGTTATGAAAATCATCTTTGTCATTATCATTTAGTTTATAAATTCTACTCGCTATGGAAGAATTTTATTCCACTAATAAATTTTATTGGATTTTAAAGTCAAACAACGGGAAAATTAGGGAAAAATTGATTTTTTTTATAAAGTTGGTCCTTTTTTTTCTCATATTTAAGAAAATAGGTCAAATTTAGAGAAAAGAACAAAGAACACAAAGCGTTTTCAGTTGACATGTCAGAAAATGTTTTTTTACAAAACAAGTTTTCTTTTATCACATCAGCTCCTTAATCAAATGATTAAATATTAGTGGTTTTATCCTTAAGTCCCAAATTTAATTTCTCTCCTACTCGCATCTATATTTTTTTTATTTTATGTTGTTTTCATTTTTTTAATTTTTTTAATTATTATTTTTAATTAATAAATATATTGTCTTCAAGTGTTTAATAAAAATTCTTTTATTTATATAAATAAAATAATAAATATGTAACTATATAATAAAAATATATGCTTTATATATATCATTATGTTAAAAATATTTTTATTTATAATTATTTTATTTATATAAATAAAATAATAAATATATAATTATATAATGAAATTATAAATATTTTTATATTTACCATTATGTTAAATATATTTTATTTTTAACTAATTTGTTTGATATTTTTCTTTATATCTAATTTTTATATATTAAATATTTATTTTCTTCACCTAGTTATCATAATTTCTAATATTATAAAATCAAAATTAATTTTTATTATATATAAATAAAAGAAGTATTAATTAAAAATATTTTTAACATAGTAATATATATAATATGTTTTTTATTATATAATTACATATTTATTATTTTATTTATATAAATAAAAGAGTTATTAATTAAAAATATGAATTAAAAAACTTGAAAATAAATATTTATTAATTAAAAAATAAAAAAATTAAAACAACGTGAAATAAAAAATACAAATGTAAGTAAAAAAGAAATTGAACTCAAGAGTCAAGAATAAAACCACTAACATTTAATCATCTAACTAAAAAAGCTAACAGGTTAAAAGAAAACACATTTTATAAACAATGTTTTCTGTTTCTCTCTAAAATTTATCTATTTCTCTAAATTTAAAAAAAAAAAAAAAAACCGACCTACTATACTTAAACGGGGTTTCATAACTTAATAGAACAGTAATTGTTAGTTATACCTGTATGACAGAACAAAATAAAGTAAATTATTTTAAAATTGTAGAAAATATATTTTTAATGAATATGTTTATTTAAAATAAAATTAAAAAAATCTTAAATAAAATTGGTGTTTGTATTTATTATAAATAGATTAATGGGCAAAACGACCTTAGAATAAGAAAAATGGAACTTAATTATCACAAACCTTGTAAGTATCCTCTATCAATCTCTAAGACGTCCAATATGAATATTTCTTTACCTAATATCATAATAGATAATAAATGTTGCTTGACTACCTTTTTTTGGGTACAAATGTAATTAAATAAAATTAAAAAAAAGTATTGACTGTAGTTATGTTATTTCTAAATTTTGAAAATTATTTATTTCCTAATTTTAATTTTAATTCTATGAATTTTTATAGGCTTATGGTAAAAAAAATTCTTTAATAAAAATGAAAAAAAAATCAATTGAGCCCTTAAAAAAATTGTACCCTATTGAGTCATTAATAACTAAAACAAACAGTCCAAGTTCTTCCATTTATAGAAGGCGTTAGTTGATCGGTTTAACCGTTGAAAGTGCCGACATGTTTGATAGCAACCACCAAGAGAGAACACGTGGCATGTCATATGGAATGATGCTGACATGACATGCAATATCAACAATTTTAAAAAATAATTATAACTTTTTTAAAAATATATATTTTTTAATTTATAAAAAATATTTAGAGAATAATTAATAAAAATTACATTTGGAATGAATCTAGACATATGGTTATACAAGTTCATTTGAACCTAAATAACCATTTGCCCATATTTGTTCTATATGAGTTCAAAACTATAAAAAAATTAGAAATTATTAAAAAATATTAAAAAAACTGTAAAAAAATAATTTTTAATATTTTTAATTTCTATTAATAATTTTTATACATATTTGATTTCTAGAGATGGAATTTAGGGATGAACCACAATTAACCGCGATTCTTAATTTTTAGGGTAAATTACTTAATTAGTCATTAAATTATGAATAAGTTTTTGTTTTGGTCACTTAACTAAAAAAATTACAATCTAAACTATTCAAAAGCTTTCATTTAAGTCATTGGGCACGAACTAATATTATTAATTGGAATGTTGAAGACTTAGTTGACAATAGTTTTGGTTTAGCTTGTTTGTTATTATTATATTGTATTCACCTAGCTTAATTGTTGTTTAATAGTGATTGTGATAGATCTTCATTATTTTAGCATGTCTCAAAAACTCTATATAATTGAGAGATATGTATAGATTATGTATTGATTTTGAGAGCATTTAATTTGTTCAAGTAAGGAACAATATTTGTGTGAGTGCATTTGATTGTAAAACTTGTGTTATGGTTTTACAAGTTGAGTTCTCAATGAGAGAATTTAGTGGTGAGAGTATTTATCTTCAAAAGTATAAAAGTGAGAAAATTGTCATTCAAATTCACTAGTTGTAAATGTTTAAAGATAGTGTATACTTCTCACTAAATTCCGCAAACAAAGAGAAATCAAACTGCGTAAAAAAAACTTTATTGTCTCCTAATTATTTTGTGTTTTCAAAGTGCTTGGAGAAGTGCCAACTTGCACAACCACTTTTGCTTATTCTTATTACTTAACAACAGTTTTTAGGTCAACAATGCTTTTACTCATTTCTTGGTAAAATTTGTAGGATTTTCTACTCTCTTGTTTCTTGGATAGTAGTTCCTCCAAGTTGCACTTCCGAACTTTTGTACCAATATTTCTTGTTTATAAATGGTATGATCGTGCACTCTTTTCCGTTTCCTTGGCTTGAGTTGCCCTCTCGAGTTGGATGTGAGAGATTTTTAATGAGTTTGTCGAAAGAATTATGCAAAGTATCATCTGTTGAGCTCAATAAATAATATTTTTGATTAAAAAGTGTCCTATCAGACACTTGACAAGATGTTTTAGTGAATTTGTTATCTCTTCAAATACTTGTAGATTTGAGTAACAATTCATAGATTTGTTTCGAAAAAGTAGACTGCCTCTCAACCAGAGGTGTTTATGGGCCGGCCAGGGCCGAGTTTGGGTCGGGCTCAACTAAAAAATTATACTCATTTATTGGGCACGGGTCGAGCCTAAAAACGGGCCTAAAATTTTGTCTAAGCTCGACTCAGATAAAAATATTAAAATCTGAGCTCGGCCCGCCCTCCTGCCCATATTAAATTTTATATTATTTTTATATTATTTTTAAATATATAAAATACATCAAAAATACTAAAAACATCAAAATAAATATTTTCCAATAAATTGAAAATAAAATTTAAAAAATATGTAGACTTAAATAACACTAAGATAGATGCAACTTAATAAGCAAATGTCTCTAAAATAATAATAAAATTAACAAATGCCTTTAAAATAATAACAAAATTAACAATAAAATAAGTTTTATACAATATCCAAACAATAACAATAAAATAATAGTAATATAATAGTAAAATGGTAGCAAAATAGAGAGAAAACAACAAGAAAATAACATTCAAAAAATAAAAAAATATAATTTTTTTGTCATTTAGTGAATTCGGGTCGGGTTGGGTCAAGCCTGGGCTAAAAATACATTACTCAAGGCCCGACCCATTTTTAAAACGGGTCTTATTTTTTGTTCAAGTTTATTTCTCGGGCCTATATTTTTTCCTAAACCCTCCTACATTTCAAACGAACCATCAAATCAGACCAAATAGCCCGACATATGAACACCTCTACTCTCAACAATATATATTGGTACATTTCGACTTGAAAATACAAACAGCTTGAACTTTTACTTGATATATTAAAGTTCAAAATGAGTAATAGATGTATTATCAAGGTTTGGATACATCAATGATTTAGATTTAAAAGTTACATAATACTCCTAAACTATTAAAGAAAAACCCTCAATTTGATTACAAACCACCGACCGTATTTTAGAAAATATTTTAATTTCAAGTCATGGACTGAAATGGTCATTCTTTGGATGTGACTCCACCTTTCCTTCATTAATGTCCGCCCCACCAACTCTCTTGTCCTTTTCTTCTGCCCATTCTTATTTCTTCTGACAGTAGCGTGTGTCCTACGCTTATATATTGTTTAGACTTTGAAATTTTGGATATACATATAAGGGAAACTGTACAATTAATCACGTCTTTTTATTTTTGGTCATTAAATTATAACATCTGTTATGACGTTGGTTTAGAGTCTGTTTCCATTCATAGCGCCATCTTGTTGGTTTCATTTCAAACCCCTTTTGCTGGATAGGTATGGGAGCAATTGAGATTAGAGAAACACTACTCAAAATATTAATATATACGCAAGTATTTTATATCTAACCTTAACTACTTAACAAACACTATTAAATTTTTAATCATAACCAATTGGTAGAAAAAAATTTACAAAATATCATTAAATTATTTGAAAATTTTTATTTTAAGTCATTAAATTATTCAAAAAATTTTATTTAAATCACTGGATTGTTAAGCTTCTTTTTTTTTAAACAAAGTCTGACTAGCGAGCTTTAAGCGACAATTCAACGATTAATATGGTGGATCAATACGTATTGACAAGTAAAAGAGCATACATTGGATCCAATTTGATTTGACGATCAATGTCAAAGATAGAAGAATGAAGTTGTTTGGATTCTGGTACACAGATTCGTAACCTTCAAAGCTATTTCATGAAAAAGAATTGAACTGTAGAAGAGAAAGGTAAGGAGAGCTTCCGATTGGTGCAAACAGTGTAAACAGAGAAGGCCACATAATAGAGATTTTAACAACCTAATGACTTAAATGAAAACTTTCAAATAGTTCAATGACCATTTTGTAACTTTTTGAAGTTGAGTGATTAAAATGTAAACTAAATATTTAGTGACCTTGGGGGTAGTTTACTATTTGATATACTATGCTAATACCATATATAAAACAATAATAACAGTGTGATCGGTTATTGTAACTGTGAAACTAATATTAATGGTTCAAACCTTAGAGATGACATTGTTAGGAGGGACAGCCACAAACCCCTAATATGGACTGTGAAACAAACATGAATGATACAAAAAAAATTTATTTAAATCTAGTTATAATTAAAAAAAGATATTCATTCTTTTTTAAATAGTAAAATGAGTTACTAAAGTTAACTAGAGTCCACTGATCCCCAATGTATTTGAATAAGAGATTTGAATATTTTTCAAATTGTGATTCTTTATAAACACATAACTTTAAAGGCTTAAAACATGATTTGATCCTTAAATTATACAATATATATTTTTATTTTGGCATCTATTTTTTTTGCCCTAAATTGGGTTACATTTAAGGTGGGATCATATGAGATTCATTTTAGATCAATGACTGTGGTTGCAAGATAGAAATGAGAATATTATAATCGTTGGCTTAGAACGCGTCATTAAATGGAAAAAGTGTTTTGGGGACTTGAAACTAGTTAATCCAGTCATCGAAGAAAGAGAATATATATCTTATTTTTCAAACTTTTGTTCCCCTTAAAAATTCCTAGTTATTAGCAAAAGGTCTAGCATCAAGTGTAATAGCTCGATTTAGGGCCTAGTCGAAACAATAGTCTCGGGACCACAAATTTGAAGTTAAAAAGATTATTTTATTATTATTTTGATGTTCTAGCATTAATATATTAGTGCACGAAAAATTTGGTAAGTTAATTTTGACGTTTGTGAGCCCAATTGCAAAAAAGGACTAAATTACATAAAGTGAAAAAGTCCTAAATTGATAGCTAAAGGTGTAATTTTGTTAGAAAACCAAAACTGGGGGTCTTTAATGGGCAAATAGACCCTTAATTGATAGTATAGCCGGCCATGAGACATAAGGGAGACAATTTTCAAAATTAGGTGGGAATTTGGTAGCTATTTTGACCAAAAAGAAATAAAATAGAAAAAGCTGTCAATTTCTTTTCTTCTCATCTCTTTCCATTGAAAATATCAGCCATGAAAGGAGGTTTGAAAGCTTAAATTTTTCAGCAACTTGAAGCCTTCTCAAGTAAGTGATTTTGATAGTTTCTCTTAATGATTTTTACGTTTTTAGACTCCTTGAAGCATAAGCTTTCAAATGAGAGGATTATTGTGCATAATAAATAAGATTTTAGGGTTTTTCCATGAATGTATTTGTGATGGTTGCTAAGTTTTTATGGAAGAATATGAGTCCTAGTTTTGTCATAAACAACTTTTGTGAAAGGTGTTAGTATAAAAACACCTAAAGGGGCTATTTTGTATAAGTTGCAAAATAGATGATAAATGTGTGATATAGTAGGATTTTGGAGTTGCTATAAGATTCAAAAGGGTTCGGATAGGCTTGAGATACAAAGAAATTCGATAAAAATTAATTTTCGAGCATAGGGGCAAAATGATCATTTTGCCTAGGTCTAGGGGCAAATGGTCATTTTACCTAAGATGTGAATTTTAGATTGCCTAATTGTGTTTAGTGACTAAATGAGTGAATTTTTCTATTATAGATCAAGATTTACCGAATCCGAACCTAGATCGGGAGAAGGCCAAACAAATCGACTAAACCGACTAGCCATGTACGTTTTGTAATCCGAGGTAAGTTGTATGTAAATAATACAACTACAATGTCATTATATGTGCTCGAAATATTATTATAGCATGAATTGCTTGATTTTGGAATTGAGAATGTGTAACGATAAATAAGATAATAGAATTTCCGTTGGAACCTTAGGAAGTAAATCGGATATTCATGCCATGACATATGGGTTATTGTGGACTAGTGTAAGACATGTCTAGGACATGCATCGGCCACATTATGAGAGCAGTGTAAGACCATGCCTGGGTCATGGCATCAGCATTGAGACGAGTGCCAATGTAAGACATGTTTGGGACATGCATCAGCCTCGGGACGTAAGCTAGTGTAAGACATGTTTGGGACATGCATCGGCTAAGAGATGTGTCAGTGTAAGACCATGTTTGGGACATGGCATCAACACAGATATGCGAGAGCTAGTGTAAGACTATGTCTAGGAAATGACATCGGCACCTTATCTCATGTTGGAGGCTTATGAAATATCCGGTAGAGTTCTGGATGGTTCAATGGTGAAAATTATGATTGTGAGATAAATAGGAAAGTATAATCGTGTTGTGAATGGTACAAGTACCTAATTGGTTCGTATGAGAAATGAGCTCAATATAGTATATGTGACTTGTATGGATGGTAATGAGTAAGTGTGCTTATGCCTACCTTTGTGTTATGAGTATGATGATCATTGATGAAATTGTTACTGTATATTATTTATATGAAACTTACTAAGCTTTTATGCTTACTCCCTTTTTCTTTCCATTTCCTTACGGTGCCGCCTACTTAGCTCAAGGATCACCGAAAGTTAAAGATATCAATCACACTATCAGCCGAAACATTCGATATAGTTGGATTTATATTTTTGAATATGGCATGTATAGGGTTAGACCTTATATTTTGTGTCTTAGAGAATTGGCCAAAGGTGTTGGCTTGGGATAGATCCCACACTTTGTATTAAGCCTTGAGTGAATGTCTATTGTGGCTGATTTGATTTTGGAAATTATGCTTGTTTGGTATTGATATGAAAATTGGTATGCAAGGGTGGCAATGAGGCTTGGTAAATAGCCTTATAATGTCCACACGGGTAGACACACGGGCGCGTGTCTAGACCGTGTTTGACACACGGTCAGCCCCATAGGCGTGTGGTCCAGCCGTGTGTCCCTTGCATGTAAAATTTTAATTCAGTATGCATGGTGATTAACACACGGGTAGAGACACGGCCGTGTGTCTCAGCCTTGTGGAGGACACGGCTTAGTACACGGGCGTGTGCCATGACCGTGTGACATTTTAGGGATGCTGACGTCAGAAACAGAATACTCAGGTTTTCACACATGGGCTAAGACACAGGCGTGTCATGGCCGTGTGAAGGACACGGGCCATTGACACGGGCGTGTGTCTGGCCGTGTGAAAACCCCTATAGGTGTGAATTAGAATTTAATTCCACACGGGTGTGTGCCAGAGTGCTTAGGCCGTGTGAGCCTTACGGGCCATCAGCACGACCATGTCGAAATGGTCACACAGTTGTGTTACCTTTCCACTAGGGCGTGTGCCCTATTTTAAAGGCAAATTTCTAAAGGTTGGTTTAAGGACCCGGAATGGTCCCGAATAGTTTTCAACGGCTGAATTGGGGCTCGTAGGCCCATAATAAGAAGTTTAAAGTAGAAATTGGAAAAGTTTTAAATTAGATCGAGTCTCGGTGACTTGAGATTGGTTGTATGCATGAGGTCAAGTTAGGTAATGCCTTGTACTCTGCCCCGGTGTGGGTTACGGGTTTAGGGCGTTACATCAAGTTTGTTAAAATTTCCATAATGTGCTAGAAAGGATGTTCAGCAGAACATTTTCGTTCTTAGAATTAATGGTTTAAAACATTATAATATTCGAAATGAAAAAAGAGAATGTGAAATAAATGGAAAAAGCAATTAGATATGAGAATTCATTTTCGATGTAATGAAAAAATAGAAGGATGAATGTTGCATATTATGCAAAAGATGTTGGATCCCATGAGGGTAAGTAAAAGGTCTTGGATGGCTAGTCAACAATGGTGTCCAATGATGAAATGAAGGCGAATTAGTGTGGTTGCTAACGATGAAGAAAAAGATGAAGCAGCAATTACAACAGATGAAAGAAAGAAGTGAGAAATGCTCAAAATATTGTTTATTAAATGCACCATTTCATTTAAGTTTTAGCCAAATAGGATGTTGTAGTAGTTATCCAGACATTGGGCCCTTGTTAAAAAGATATTGGTCAGGTTAGTCATTTTAGTTTAGGCAAACAATAGGAGTTACTTTATTAATAAATTTTTTAGGCTTAAAAGGAAGATTTTAATGAAATGGTTTTGGAATTGATAAGGTTGAATATGACCTTATTAATTGTTATAGGTAATGGAATTTGAAGCTTAGTTCCATTAAACAATGAATCATGAAAACTCTAACCTCCCCAAAAGGTAGAATATAAAAAATAAAAAAGAAAGGCATGTTTAACATTTCATTCCAACAAGACATGAGTGTAAACTAAAATTTTCTATTACATTATTGCGTTTCATACTTAGTTTAAAACAAAGGACAATAGATGAATAGACAAATATTTCGTCCAAGAGAGAAGAGTTGCCAAGGTATAGAAAGAATCAATCGTTGTTATGCATTCAAGTCAAGAAAAGGTTGGTTTTTTTGTAGTTATGTAACACCCTTAACCCGTATCCGTCACCGGACTAGGGTCACGAGGCATTACTGAACATACTTACAGTTCCGAACATTCTCATGCTAACACAAGTCATATTCATATTTACATGTAAAACATATAATTAAATAAATATTAAACATACATTATAAACATATTGTATATATGAATTATAGGTTCATCAAATATACCTATTATGCCAATCACATAAGCATCACATATGCATAATCACTTCCATTAAAAATCGAATCATAATGACAAACATCATTCTATTACGCACAAATACATATATGCATATATATATAATCAACATCTTGCTCCTTTATAAAACCTAAAATATCATAATAACTTCTTACTATATATTCGAACTTAATATATATATATATTTATACCATCAAATGCTCATTTATATATTAACACCAATATCAAACATAAAAAAAAAACAATTTCATATATATATTTTATCTATATCCAACCAAAATCGAATCATCTAAACATACTCATGAAAATTTATAAACACCATAACCGACTCATCAACCACAATCATTTTCAAGCTACTTCCAAAACATTTAGAAATAATCACATATACCATTCATTCATTTCATATAACATTATAATAAAAACGGACTAAGCCAATACCAAACATAACAAAATCCAAACTTTGAAGTTAAACCATATTCGCATGGCTCAAATGATACATATCCAAGGTTGAACAAAATATATATTAGCCTATACATGCCATAATTTCAAAAATAGACTTTTAAAAGTACCGAAGGTTGACGATAGTGTGGATGACTTCTCTGATGATCCTAGAGCTCGTAACTCACAATAAAATCTATAAAACAGAGTAACAAAGACACACACAGAGTAAGCTAACTTAGCTTAGTAAGTCATAAGCAAATTTAACCATTCAAAATAATAATCAAAACATTTTAAACAAACCAAATTATAACATCAATATTATACATTATCTCGATCATATCATCTCATTTATTTATTATAACTTATACTTTTATACAAAAGGGTTACCTTGGCCGAATGCTAATATTTCACATTTAACATAATATCATTCAACTTTTCATTCCCAAAATAACACTATCTCAATTATGCTTACATTCTAATATATATACTCATGAATCAAACTCAACTTTATAAACCAACATCACTCATTTGGTCGATTATAGAAAATCAAATATAATATCACATATATACACACCTATTTGGTTGAATATTCAAGGTCAATTAAAACACCACATAAATACTTACCTATATAACCGAATATATAAGATCCAATATATCATCTCATAAATACTTACTTGTATGGCTAAATACACAAGGTTCATTTTATCATCACATATGGCCGAGTATACAAGTTCAATAAAACATCATATGTAGCCGAATATTCAAGTTTAATATAACATCACATGTGGTCGAATATATAAGTTCAATATATCATCACATATGTACATACCTAAGTGCCCGAATATATACAAGGTCATTTAACTCAATTTTGCTTGCTCAATTTCCACATCAACTTGAAATCTTATAAGCATAGGCTTGAAAATAAATCACTGGTATAAAACCTGCTAGGCATAAGCCTGAATCACACATCGGCACAAGGCCTGCTAGACTCAAGGTTTGATTCTTATTTATTCACCGGTAATAAGCCTGCTAGGCATAAAGCCCGATCAAATTCACCAGCACAAGGCTTGCTAGGCTCAAGGCCCAAATATCTCTATTATAAAGTCATTCCATAAACAGTTCATATATCGAATCGTCCAAATATTCCATGTAGTTCATACAAACTTTCAGAGGTTTTAACTCAGTCGAATAAAACTCAACCACATTAATTCAATGTTAAACCACGTTTGGCTATTCTACTATACAACTATAAAATTCGAATCATCATAGTAAACCATTTTATATTCGAAATAAATGATGTTAAATTGCTTAAAGACTTACCTCGGATATCGACGAACGTTATAAATCGGCTATTCGACTATTCTGGCTTTTCCCCATCCAAGTCTGATTTCTTTTGTTCTTGATCTATATAATTTCAAATTAACCTCATTTAAACACAATTTCATTAAATTTAATCCAACAACACATAAATAGGCAAATTACCATTTTACCCCTGATATTTCATACTTTTACAAATTAGTCCTAATTGCATAAAACACAAAATACACAAAATCTCACCATATAATAGTTAGGCCGAATCTTCCTTACACTCATACTAGTCAATATATTTCATTTATTTAGCATTTTAGTCCTTCAATTTGTTATTTTTGCAATTTAGTCCTAATAACTCAAAATCATCAAAAACTTCAATACCAAATATATTAATCCAAAACATATCTTTCATAATTTATCATCAAACATCACAAAACACAAATATTCATCAATGGATTAACTCAAAATATTCACCGAAATAAAAAATTCAAGCATGGGTCGAGTAGTATTCGAAGCAACGATCTGAAAAACGTAAAAATTATCAAAAATCGAGCAAAGTCCATACCTTAATCAAGCTTCAAAGTTTCCGAATACCTAGGCTTTCTTGTTTTCTTTTCTTTTTAAGGTTTCGGTCACCAAGAAAATAAAATGAAACTTATGTTTATTTTATGTTTTATGATAACATATATTTTAATTATTATATTACATATTTAACCTTTTAAAATTAATGACAAAACATACATAATATGGATACATTCGGCAATCACATAGTCTAAAGGTTTATTTACAACATAAATACTCCATATTAATAAGCCACTAACAATCCAAACTTTATGATTTAAACTATCAAGTTTTCAATTTATGTGATTAAGTCCTTTTATCAAATTAAGCACACAAACAATCAAATTTTCTTAAGAAAATTTCACACATGCAAATTCACATATAATAAAAACGAAAAAATAATATTTAAATATTTTTCTAACTTAGATTCGTGGTCTCGAAACCACCATTTCGATTAGGGTATAAATCGGACTGTTACAACTCTCCCCCCTTAGGGATTTTCGTCCTCGAAAATCTTATTAGTGAATAGGTTCGGATAACGTTCTTTCATTGTATCTTCTGGCTCCCACGTTGCTTCCTCAACTCCGTGTTTATACCACAATACTTTAACCAACAGAATTTTTTTATTTCGTAATTCTTTAATTTCGCGAGCCAGAATACGAATCGGTTCTTCCTCGTATGACATATCAGGCTTAATCTCAACTTCAGTCAAACTAATCACGTGTGAAGGATCGGATCGATATCTTCGTACCATAGAGACATGGAATACATTGTGGATCTTTTCTAGTTCAGGTGGCAACAACAGTCTATAAGCAACTGGCTCGATACGCTCTATAACCTCATACAGCCCAATAAACCTCGGACTCAATTTACCTTTACGACCGAATCTAAGTATTTTCTTCCATGGTGAGACTTTCAAAAACACTTTATCCCTGATCTGAAACTCTATGTCTTTACGTTTCAAGTCTGCATATGATTTCTAACGATCTGATGCTGCTTTCAGACTTTCACGGATTACTTTCACTTTCTGTTCAGTTTCTTTGATCAAATCGACCCCGTGTATCTTATTTTCACTGAGATCAATCCAATATAACGATGTACGACATTTACGACCATACAAAGCCTCATAATGTGCCATTTTGATACTCGATTGAAAGCTATTATTGTATGCAAATTCAATCAGAGGTAGATATCATTCCCACGTACCTTCGAACTCGAGAATGCAACATCTTAACATATCCTCAAGTATCTGAATGATTCGTTCGGACTGACCGTCTTTCTGGGGATGAAAAGCAGTGCTAAAATGTAGTTTAGTACCTAATTCATCTTGCAGTTTCTTCCAAAATCGCGATGTAATTCTCGGATCTCTATCCGAAACAATAGATATAGGCACACCATGTAGCCTCACAATCTGAGAAACATACAATTCAGCTAGTTTATCAAGCGAGTAATCTGTACGAACCGGAACAAAGTGAGTAGATTTAGTCAATCTATCTACAATAACCTAGATTGCATCTTTCTTGCTCGGTGTGAATGGTAAACTAGATACAAAATCCATTGTGACTCTATCCCATTTCCATTCAGGTATCATAATAGGCTGTAGTAATCTAAAAGGTACCTGATGCTCGACTTTTACTTGCTGACAGACCAAACATTTTGAAACAAAGTCAGAAATGTCTCGCTTCATACCATGCCACCAATAGAGCTGTTTCAGATCATTATACATCTTTGTACTACCTGGGTGAATAGATAATTGACTATTATGAGCTTCGTTCAAAATCATTTGAATCAACTCTGTATTTCTCGAAATGCATATTCATTTTCTGAATCTCAAACAATCATCAACATCAACTCGGAACTCTGAATCAGCATTTGAATCACTTTGAGCTCATTTTGCTAACAACTCATTATCAACCTTCTGGGCATTGCATATTTGTTGAACAAGTAACGGTCTTGCTTTCAATTCAGCTATTATCGCACCATCATCTGACATAGCCATATGTGCATTCATTTCGCGCAAAGTAAACAAGGATTTTCGACTTAGAGCATCAGCAACAACATTAGCTTTTCCCAGATGATAATCAATCACTAGCTCATAATCTTTTAGCAACTCTAGCCACCGGTGTTGTCTTAAATTCAGATCTTTATGAGTCATCAAGTACTTCAGGCTTTTGTGATTGGATGAAACATGACATTTTTCACCGAACAAATAGTGACGCCATATTTTCAACGCAAACACAATAACTGTCAATTCTAGATCGTGTGTCAGATAATTCTTTTCATGTGGCTTTAACTATCTCGAGGCATAACCTATAACTTTGCCTTCCTGCATCAAAACACAACCCAAACCATTTAAAGATGCATCACTATAAATAACAAATTCTTTACTCGATTCTGGCTAAACTAACAACGAAGCTTCGGTCAAAAGGGCTTTCAACTGATCAAAAGTTTTCTGGCACTTTTCTGACCACTCAAACTTAACGTCTTTCTGCAGCAGCTTCATCATCGGGGTTGCAATCATAGAGAAACCTTTCACAAATCGTCCATAGTAACCAGTAAGTCCCAAAAAACTTCTGACTTTAGAAATGTTTCTCGGAGGTTTCCAATCGAGTATAGCTGAAATCTTACTCGGATCAACCCGAATGCCTGATGCTGAAACAACATGTCCCAGAAAGCTAACTTCGTGTAACCAGAACTCACATTTACTAAACTTCACATACAACTATTTTTCTCGTAAAGTTTGTAACACAAGTCTCAAATGCTCAGCATGTTCAATTTCATTACGGAGTAGATCAATATATCATCAATGAACACAACCACAAATCGGTCTAAATACTGTCTGAAGATCCGATTCATCAAATCCATAAAAACAACAGGTGAATTAGTAAGTCCGAACGGCATAACCAAAAACTCATAATGTCCGTACCTTATTCGAAAAATAGTCTTTAGCACATCGGAGTCTCTGACTCGCAACTGATAATAACCCGATCTCAAATCTATCTTTGAAAACACTGAATCCTCTTTCAACTGATCGAACAGGTCATCAATCCGTGGCAATGGATATTTATTTTTTATAGTTACCTTATTTAGCTGACGGTAATCAATACACATTCTCATAGTTCCATCTTTCTTTTTCACAAATAGAACTAGCGCACCCTAGGGAGAGAAACTCAATCGTGCAAAACCTCTATCGTTAACTCTTGCAACTGTGCTTTTAGCTCTTTTAATTCAGTAGGTGCCATCTAATATGGACCTATTGAAATCGGAGTTGTTCCCAGTACTAACTCAATACCGAACTCTACCTCTCGGATAGGTGGCAAACCCAACAATTCTTCAGGAAACACGTCCGGATACTCGCACACAACTAGTACAGATTCAATCTTCATTTCAGTCACTTTACTATCAAGCATATAAGCAAAGTAAGCTTCACAACCTTTTCTCACATACTTTCGAGCTAACATCGAAGATATTACAGCTGGTAAACCATTCAGATCATTAGATTTAATCCAAATAATCTCGTTATTCTGACATCTCAAATAGATGGTCTTTCACTGAACATAAAGTTCCGAACATTCTCATACTAACACAAGTCATATTCATATTTACATGTAAAGCATATAATTAAATAAATCTTAAACATACATTATAAACATATTGTATATATGAATTATAGGTTCATCAAATATACCTATTATGCCAATCATATAAGCATCACATATGCATAATCACTTCCATTAAAAATCGAATCATAATGACAAACATCATTCTATTACGCATAAATACATATATGCATATATATAATCAACATCTTGCTCCTTTATAAAACCTAAAATATCATAATAACTTCTTACTATATATTCGAACTTAATATATATATTTATACCATCAAATGCTCATTTATATATTAACACCAATATCAAACATAAAAAAAAACAATTTCATATATATATTATCTATATCCAACCAAAATCGAATCATCTAAACATACTCATGATAATTTATACACACTATAACCGACTCATCAACCACAATCATTTTCAAGCTACTTCCAAAACATTTAGAAATAATCACATATACCATTCATTCATTTCATATAACATTATAATAAAAACGGATTAAGCCAATACCAAACATAACCAAATCCAAACTTCAAAGTTAAACCATATTCGCATGGCTCAAATGATACATATCCAAGGTCGAACAAAATATATATTAGCCTATACATGCCATAAGTTCGAAAATAGACTTTTAAAAGTACCGAAGGTTGATGATAGTGTGGATGACTTCTCTGATGATCCTCGAGCTCGTAACTCACAATAAAATCTATAAAACAGAGTAACAAAGACACACACAGAGTAAGCTAACTTAGCTTAGTAAGTCATAAGCAAATTTAACCATTCAAAATAATAATCAAAACATTTTAAACAAACCAAATTATAACATCAATATTATACATTATCTCGATCATATCATCTCATTTATTTATTATAACTTATACTTTTATACAAAAGGGTTACCTTGGCCGAATGCTAATATTTAACATTTAACACAATATCATTCAACTTTTCATTCCCAAAATAATACTATCTCAATTATGCTTACATTCTAATATATATACTCATGAATCAAACTCAACTTTATAAACCAACATCACTCATTTGGTCGATTATAGAAAATCAAATATAATATCACATATATACACACCTATTTGGTTGAATATTCAAGGTCAATTAAAATACTACATAAATACTTACCTATATAACTGAATATATAAGATCCAATATATCATCTCATAAATACTTACTTGTATGGCTGAATACACAAGGTTCATTTTATCATCACATATGGCCGAGTATACAAGTTCAATAAAACATCACATGTAGCCGAATATTCAAGTTTAATATAACATCACATGTGGTCGAATATATAAGTTCAATATATCATCACATATGTACATACCTAAGTGCCCGAATATATACAAGGTCATTTAACTCAATTTTGCTTGCTCAATTTCCATATCAACTTGAAATCTTATAAGCATAGGCTTGAAAATATATCACCGGTATAAAACCTGCTAGGCATAAGCCTGAATCACACACCGGCACAAGGCTTGCTAGACTCAAGGTCTGATTCTTATTTATTCACCGGCAATAAGCCTGCTAGGCATAAAGCCCGATCAAATTCACCAGCACAAGGCTTGCTAGGCTCAAGGCCCGAATATCTCTATTATAAAGTCATTCCATAAACATTTCATATATCGAATCGTCCAAATATTCCATGTAGTTCATACAAACTTTCAGAGGTTTTAACTCAGTCGAATAAAACTCAACCACATTAATTCAATGTTAAACCACATTTGGCTATTCTACTATACAACTATAAAATTTGAATCATCATAGTAAACCATTTTATATTTGAAATAAACGATGTTAAATTGCTTAAAGACTTACCTCGGATATCGACGAACGTTATAAATCGGCTATTTGACTATTTTGGCTTTTCCTCGATCCAAGTCCGATTTCTTTTGTTCTTGATCTATATAATTTCAAATTAACCTCATTTAAACAAAATTTCATTCAATTTAATCCAACAACACATAAATAGAAAAATTACCATTTTACCCCTGATATTTTAAACTTTTAGAAATTAGTCCTAATTGCATAAAACACAAAATACACAAAATCTCACCACATCATAGTTAGGCCGAATCTTCCTTATACTCATACTAGTCAATGTATTTCATTTATTTTTCATTTTAGTCCTTCAATTTATTATTTTTGCAATTTGGTCCTAATAACTCAAAATCATCAAAAACTTCAATACAAAATATATTAATCCAAAACATATCTTTCATAATTTATCATCAAACATCACAAAACACAAATATTCATCAATGGAATAACTCAAAATTTTCACTAAATAAAAAATTCAAGCATGGGTCAGGTATTATTCGAAGCAACGATCTCAAAAACGTAAAAATTGTCAAAAACCGAGCAAAGTCCATACCTTAATCAAGCTTCAAAGTTGCTGAATACCTAAGCTTTCTTCTTTTATTTTATTTTTAGGGTTTTTTTCACCAAGAAAATAAAATGAAACTTATGTTTATTTTATGTTTTATGATAACATATATTTTAATTATTATATTACATATTTAACATTTTAAAATTAATGACAAAACATACATAATATGGATACATTCGGCAATCACATAGTCTAAAGGTTTATTTACAACTTAAATACTCCATATTAATAAGCCACTAACAATTCAACCTTTATGATTTAAACTAACAAGTTTTCAATTTATGCGATTAAGTCCTTTTATCAAATTAAGCACACAAACAATCAAATTTTCGTACGAAACTTTCAAAAATGCAAATTCACATATAATAAACACAGAAAATAATATTTAAATATTTTTTTAACTCGAATTCATGGTCCCGAAACCATCGTTTCGATTAGGGTATAAATTGGACTGTTACAGGTTACTTAACTGGTCACCAAGTATTGTAATCAAGTAGTTTATTGGAAAATGAACAAAGAAATGCAAAGGGTTAGAATCGATGAAGAGCAACCATCAAGACTATTTTATTTGTCGAACGATATCCTATCCAATACTGGTTCCCGATGCGTTCAACAAGCTGCGGATGCAATCGAAAGTCTACTACTGAGGTGGGTTTGTGAATCATTGTAGAGATTAAATGGATTTTATCATTTGTAGAAGTTTCGTAGTTGAAATGCAAGTATGATTAAGATTTAAGTGTTTGGGGCATCATATGTAAAGAGTGAAGTTGTAATTAATAAATAAGATTTTTATTTTTGAAGTGAAATAGTGAAGATTTATATATTTTTATTATATAGTTGGTTGGTTTATTGAAGCTTATTAAAATAACAGTAAAGTGTAATTACCCTTTCAATTGTGGTGTTAGGGATAGATGAGTGTTTTTTTCTTATTGGTTTGGCTTTGAAGTCAACAATATTTTTGTTTTGTTTACTTGTGATGTATGTCAGTAGTTAGCTAATTGGTTTCTATTTATGGTTTTATTTGAAATAGTTGTAGGTAGGTGAGGCAAACCGTGAACCAGGATAAAGAGTTGAGGGTAGTAAACTTGAACAACATATTTCATAATGTATGGGAAATTGAAAGGAGACCTTGGGTACGAGAATGCATTATGTGATTTCTTAATGCCGACAACATTCAAGTCCTAGTTGTGCTGAGAACTTCAATCTTCTTAAATCATGGCAAAGTGGTTGAGGGTGAATGTAACACCCCAAATTTTAGGGTTAGAAGTTTTTGGGTTTTGTGGTTAGGGTCTGAGAGAAGGGTGTGCTTTTGTGTTTAGTTGTGCGCTTAAGTGTTAGAATGGGTCTGCTAGTTTGGTGGTGGAGTGAGTGTTAGCGAACATTTAGGTTTCGGGTTCGATTCATTGTGTGAACTTTTTGGAGGAATATTTTTGTTCTATTTTGTTCTAATTTAGTATAAAATCATTTTATTATTTATTTTAATTTTAATTTTTCTCTAGGATGTTCTTTTTTTCTTCTTTATTATTTTTATTTTCTTTTTATTTTTTTAGTATTTGCTTTCTCTTTTATTTATTTTTTTTCTTTCTTGCCCTTGGGAAACGATTTTCATCGCGCATATATCGAAGAATTTTGCTCTTCCAACGTCGAATCAGTTATGAGATTCGAATCTTGTTTATTTTTATTTTTACAAATTATTGTTTTGGTAATTCTTGAGTGTGCTCTAAACTGTAGATTTTGGGTGTTAGTTGTTTAAAAAGGTTTGAGGAATACTGCATATCCCGACATACTCCTATCATTGCGAAGGTTAGGGCTATTTCGATGGTTGAAACGACATTTTTGGCTTGTTCCAAAGTAGTTTCATGACCACATGGGCGGCCATAAGAGCGTGTGCCAGTTCACATAGTCGTGTGCTTTTAGGAATTAAGGTTTTTTGGGCTGACTTGGGCACCTCACAGTTTGGCCACACGGCTATGTGTTCGATTTGGGGATTTTTTTATTTTTTTACATGGCCGTGTCCCTGGGCACATGATCGTGTGTGTTTGGGAATTAGGGTTTGAGTGATTTGGTGCCACACGACTGTGTGGCTAATTTGGGGATTTAGGGATCCTACATGGGCGTGTGTTTTAGACATACAGCTGTGTTTGGTGGGCATACGGGCGTGTGAGACCCACACAGTCGTGTCTGCCCTGTACTCTATTTTAGCTCAATTGGACAGAGAGTTACATGCCCTATTCCCACGACCATGTCCCTAGTCCACACGGGCGTGTGCCTCAGCCACACGGCCAGAGCACACAGGCGTGTGGTTCTAAGGCACTTAATTTGGTTCTGTCTGTGTTTCTGATCTAAAAATGTGTCTATGTGCTTCAACCCTTGGCTAAGCTTTAGTAAGGGTTGGTAAGACTTGGATTTGGGCTTCTGTTTATATAATATTTGAATTTGTTGTGTGAGATGTCTAGCTCTAAACCCGGTTAGCTGGGTGTGTGTGTGCATATCTGTTTCTGTCTGACTATCTGTGGTTGAGCTTATTGTTTTCTATGATTCTGTACACGTACATGCACTTACATTAAGTAAAGTTTTGTGTCGGTTTGCGAGGAGAAGAGAGTCTGATTCTAATATGATCTGACAGTTCTACTGCAATTTACTCGTACAACGATTTATTGCACTATATTGCATATGCGTAGCTTTGCTGCGTACTATTATCTGGTCTGGTAGTTAAAACTGCAACATGTCTGTACATCAGATTACCATATTGCACTGTACTGCACATATGCCAGCTCAGCTACGTATTAATATCTGAGTGGCTTAGTCCACATACATGGTGTGTAGGGATGGATGGGCCTTTCGAGGTCCTATGCGGTGTGTTTTGGTTGGATGAGCTTAATCAGCTCTTATGGGGTGTGATAGGGGGACGGAGAGGTTTGTTGGCTGGATAGGTGGTTTTATTACTTGACTGCATTTCGTTCGTATCTGTCTATGAGATCTGACTATAAGATTAGTTGACTGTATTTTTATTATCTAGCCTAAAAATTAGGGGGTTTGTTTTAACTAACTAATTAACTAAACTAAGAATTCACAGAAAATAGAATTGGGGGATTACTTTTGGAAAACGATTGAATTAAGACAATACCTAAGGAAAAATCCACCTAGATTTCTCTTGTTATTTGATTCTGAATCGCACGATTTATTCATTTAACTTGATCCGTAGAAATCCCTAAGTTATATTATTATCTCTCTCGAGATTAACAACGTCTAACCCTAGGTTGAATAATTGAAATCTCTTTCTAATTAACTTCCCAGGGTTGCATTAGCTCGATCTTTGGATCCCGTTATTAGGTTTTACCCTAATTTGGTAAAATCTTGTCACCCTATCTCTAAGTGTGTAATCAACTCCGCTTAATTATGACAAATGTACTATTAGATAGGGTCTATTCCTCCTCTGCATAAGAGCTTAACTTGAATCAATATCCTGGAATATCAAAACAAGAATGACGAATACATAATTAAGAACAAGTTAAATATTTATCATACAATTCAAAAAATAATAATAACAAGATCTGTCTTAGGTTTCATCCCCCTTAGGTATTTAGGGGATTTAGTTCATAACTAAAGGGAAAACATATTAGAAGAATAATGAATAGAAAACATAAAGAAAAACCCAAAACTCCTAAAGGGGAATTGAAGGGAGATCTTCAGTCTTGACGGTGATCCGGCTTCTGAGATGGATCAATCGGCTTTCCTTAAGCAATTTCTTCCTTCCTCCTATGTGTGTCTTCTCTTCTTCTCTTCTAAGGTGTATTTATAGGCTTTAGAATGCCTAAAAGCCCTTAAAATTAGCATTTTCTGAATTGGACTCAACTTGGGTTCAGCAGGGACATGCCCTTGTGACACGCTCGTGTACGATTTACTTCAAGTCGTGGTTAAGCCTGTTAGAATGGCACGGCCGTGTGGGATTACTTCAGACCGTGTTCGAGCATGTTAAAAAGGCACGGCCTTGTGGTCTACCTGTGTGAGTCGTGCTTCGATTTTTCCAAATTGACACGGCCATGTGGTCTTCCCGTGTGAGAGTCCAGGCCGTGTTGATCTCGTACGTTGTCCCATTTTCTCCATTTTTGGCCCGTTTCTCGTTCTTTTAGCTCTCTTATGCTCACCTAAGTATAATACATGAAATTAAGGCATTAAGAGCATCTAATTCACCAATTCTAAGGAGAAATCATCCATAAAATATGCTAAGCATAGGGTAAAAATATGTATAAATGACGGTTTATCAAATACCCCCACACTTAAGAATTTGCTTGTCCTCAAGCAAAATTCTCATCTCATAATCAAAAAAAAAATCTTCTCAACTTTATAATTTCTATCGATAATATCTCAAAGTAATCCATAGGTAATCAAACATTGAAAATTTGACTAAAAGAACATCAAAGTTTTAAACATTCCAAGTTGAGCATTTTGTCATGAAAACATTGGTGTCTCCCCTCATATAAGTAACTACCTTGGATTCAAAATATCATAGAGTTTCACATCCTCACTAAAGATTAACTTAAATCACTCTAGGTGTTTTAAGGACAATAAGTAAAGCACTCAATAGTCAATAATGAAAAGTCATTACCATAGGCTTGCATGAAAATCAAATCTCCACCACTATAAATTAAGATGAAACATCAATCAAAAGGTCTTTAGAGGGTTGTAACGTAGCTTTGGTTAAAGGGTGTGGTCACAAGCTGGAAGAAAGGGTTAGAATCGAGATTGAACTGAAAACTTACCTAACTAGAAAAATGACTAGTTGCGTACAACAAAGCTTTTTTTTTCTCGGAATATGGAATTTAATTATTTTAGCTCAAAAGATCACTACTGCCTATATGTATACATATTTTTTTTCAAGAACAAGTCAAATACAAAATAAAATAAAACATAGCTAAACAAATATTCCAACTTAAATCTCGACAAAAATAGGGATCAAATTAATTTAGGGGATTTCAACAATAATGAGTTATGGGTTAATATTGAGGGTAAATCAATGAATGGGTTGTTAAGCTCAAGGGGGTTTACTAAGGGTTAATTGTGAAGGGAAGCTTTTATGGAGTGAGTGGGTTAAACCTAAGTGCCTTTATCTTTTTGACATATCAAATCAAATGGTGTGATCTTGACATGCATAATCAAGTAAGTTCTAGAATAGCAGTTCAATATTGGCGCACTCATAATGAAAGTGAGCACGGAAGAAATAATAGATGCTCTTGAAGGCTCAAAATCTCACAAAAATTATGGCTTTTTGATGTTTAAACTTGTGAATTCAAACTCAAGATAATACCTAGACTTAGAGAAACAACCTAGAAGTTTTTAATTCTTCAAAAATCAACTTATCATGCTTGATTCCCTAATGTCTTAAATTTTAAACAATCAATGCATAAATGCCTATGTTTTAATTCAAGACATATCAATAAAAATCATGAGTTAACTAAAATTCATTCTAATAGTGATATGAGTAATTCACGTGAGAATAAGACATATTCTAATGGTGATATAGAAGACCCCCCACACTTAAGATGTACATTGTCCTCAATGTACAAAGATAGATATATTGAAAAAGATAAATTTATGATCATAAGATAAGGAGAGAAGTGAAACTTCCTGAATGATGAATGAATTCCTTGAACTAGAGTTTTTGGAGAATAAATAACGTGAGAGTGGAGGAGGATACTTCAGTGGTGGTAGAGGTTCATTAGTCCATAAGTCTTGCGACAAAAGAATATTATATCTGTTGGTAGCTATAGTCGTGGTCGAGCAGGACATGACAGTCGTGGAGAACCTTCCCCGGTGGAGTTTTTAGTTCCTATGTGAGGATGAGCTTAGGAGCTCTTTTATAGCTGTGACAAAATCAGGAACTATTTTTTTAAGAAATGTAAGGAAATAAAATTACTCGTAATGAAATAGCTAAAGTTGGTCATTGTAAAATAAAAATTATAAAATTTAATAAAGATAGGCGTAAGGAAAATAAAAAGGAGTCTGAAGATAAAATAAAAGTAAAAACATAAAATAAAATAAGATAAAATAAAAGTAAAAACATAAAATAAAATAATTAATGAAAGTTTTTAAACATCTTCATCGCTAGATGGTTCGCGAGGTAGGGGTGGCGATGAGATGTGAAAATGCTAACAAATCTGATGTAGAGTCATATCAATGTGAAAATGCTCCTATATCCCTAAGTTTCCTCCCACCAATCCCACTATTCAAAATCCCACTCTCTCAAGACTCTAAGAGAGAACAGAGTGATCGTGTTATTTTGTGACAGATTTTAAACATTTATAATTAATCGTTCTTGAAACTAACTATTATCATGATGTAGGCAAGTGTACCTATCGAACAGTAGTATAGTTTTAGCAAGACCAGATTGTCGAACCCAAAGGAACTAAAAGTACTAGTAATGACTGTCTTTTTATTATCTAGCCTAAGAATAAGGGGGTTTGTTTTAACTAACTAATTAACTAAACTAAGAATTCACAGAAAATAGAATTGGGGGATTACTTTTGGAAAACGATTGAATTAAGACAATACCTAAGGAAAAATCCACCTAGATTTCTCTTGTTATTTGATTCTGAATCGCACGATTTATTCATTTAACTTGATCCGTAGAAATCCCTAAGTTATATTATTATCTCTCTCGAGACTAACAACGTCTAACCCTAGGTTGAATAATTGAAATCTCTTTCTAATTAACTTTCCAGGGTTGCATTAGCTCGATCTATGGATACCGTTATTAGGTTTTACCCTAATCCGGTAAAATCTTGTCACCCTATCTCTAAGTGTGTAATCAACTCCGCTTAATTATGACAAATGTACTCTTAGATAGGGTCTATTCCTCCTCTGTATAAGAGCTTAACTTAAATCAATATCCTGGAATATCAAAACAAGAATGACGAATACATAATTAAGAACAAGTCAAATATTTATCATACAATTCAGAAAATAATAATAACAAGATCTGTCTTAGGTTTCATCCCCCTTAGGTATTTAGGGGATTTAGTTCATAACTTAAAATGAAAACGTCTCAGAAGAATAGTGAATATAAAACATAAATAAAAACCCAAAACTCCTGAAGGGGAATTGAAGGAAGATCTTCAGTCTTGACGGTGAATTCGGCTTCTGAGATGGATCAATCGGCTTTCCTTGAGCAATTATCCTTTAGAATGCCTAAAAGCCCTCAAAATTAGCCTTTTCTAAATTGGACTCAACTTGGGCTCGGCAGGGACACCCTCGTGTGACACGCCCGTGTACGATTACTTCAGGCCGTGGTCAAGCCTGTTAAAATATCAGGGGCGTGTGGTCTACCTGTGTGAGTCGTGCTTCGTTTTTGCTAAATTGACACGACCGTGTGGTCTGTCCGTGTAAGAAAGTCCAGGCCGTGTTGGTTTCGTACGTTGACCCATTTTCTCCGTTTTTGGTTCGTTTCTTGTTCCTTTTACTCTCTTATGCTCACCTAAGTGTAAAACATGAAATTAAAGGATTAGGAGCACTAATTCACCACATCTAAGGACAAATTCATCCATAAAATGTGTTAAGCATGGGGTAAAAATATGTATAAATTACGGTTTATCATAATTATTTACAGAAACATAATCAAATATTTTGGGGCGTTACATACTAAATTTTGATCGATTAAATATTTTGGTTCGATGTGATAATTTGTTTGAAAAAGTCTACCTATGATCACTTCGGTGATCAATGTAACATTTGGGATTCAGTCTAAACTTCTAGGTCGGGTTTAGGGTGTTATAGTGAAGGTATTTTGAGACGCGTAACGGAGACCAAGGAAGCTATTCCATTGACTGTTTATACACTGACATTATATTTAATGGTGCTTGGTGAAGGTGACTTGCCTTACCTAACAATAGTGGAAGGTGTAACAAATATGTTACTTTTTGAAAAAATATTTAGATAGGAGGATAAGGATCAATTGTGGAAAGTTGTTGAGAGAAATATTGAATGTTGAAGGTGCGAACACGATTGCATATTTACAGTGATGGTTATGCAATAGGGGGAAATTCTTTAATGTCCACTGTTCATGGTACGTATATGAAGTGGATGGAGAGGCTGAATTTGGTGTCAAATGTCTCTATTGCTGCATTGAAGTAGAGTTAAAAAAGCTTATTGTTAGGAGGGAATAAAGATAGGTTTAAGGTTTGTTTGTAATGAAGTTTTATTTTTAGTTTAATTTACATTATGAAGTTTCAATGTTGGAAGTATGACAATTATAAGAATGTTAGAATGATTTGATATACTATTAATGAATTTGAATATTTAATTTATGTAATTACTTATATTATGCATTCATACAATAATACATAAGTATTAAGTTTTATAATATTTTTTAAGAGTAAATATTTTTTTGTATAACTATAAATTTTTTAAGGGAAATGGATGTGAAGAAGTAAAATAAGAAGAATAAAAATTTTGTAACAGCTCGATTTAGGGCCTAGTCGGAACAGTGGTCTCGGGACCACAAACTCAGAGTTTGGAAATTATTATTATTATGAGGTTATATCATGATTATATTAGTGTATGAAAAATTTGGTGAGTTAATTTTGATATTTGCGATCCCGATCGCGAAAAAGGACTAAATCGCAAAAAAGGGAAAAAATTGCATTTTAGTACCCAAATGTGTTAAATAGCTAGAGATCTAAAATTTAGGGGTATTTAAAGTGAAATTAGACCCTTATGGCTTGGACGGCCATGAGACAATAATTTTTCAAATGGTCAATTGTTTAGGTAAGTGATGTCATTTTATGTGATAAAATAATACCCTAAATGCCTAGTCTTCATCTTTTCCATCATTTCTCTTCTTCTTGACCGATTATACCAGAAAAACAAAGGGTTTTGAGAGCTTGAAACTTTCAGCCACTTATTCTCTCTACAAGTAAGTGATTTTAATGAGTTTCTTGAAGATTTTTACATTTTTGGAACCCCTAAAGCATGAGCTTTCATATGAGGGACTATTTTGCAAAATGATTAAGAGTTTAGGGTTTTGAAATGGATGGAATTGTGATGTTTTCTAAGTTTTTATGGAAGAATATGAGTCTTAGAAGAGTTCTAAATAACTTTTGTGAAAGGTGTTAATATGAAAACACCTAAAGGGGTTATTTTGCATAAGTTGCAAAATAGGTGATAAGTGTGTGAATAGTGAAATTTAGGGGTTTCTACAAGAGTAGAAAGGGTTAGATTAGACCTAAAATAAGAGGAAATTCGATAAAAATCAATTTTCGAGCATAAGGGTAAAATGGTCATTTTGCCAAAGTCTAGGGGAAAATGGTCATTTTACCAAAGATGTGAAATTATGATTGCATAATTGTAATTAGTGACTAAATGAGTGCATTTTTTATTATAGATCAAGATTTATCAAATTCGAACCTAGACCGGGGGAAAGCAAAGCAAATCGACTAAACCAACTAGTCGAGTACATTTTGTAAACCAAGGTAAGTTGTATGTAAATAATACAACTATATTAATAATATATGTGTTTAAGTTGTCATTGAATGGATATAGCATGAATTACTTGATTGCGTATTGAGAATGCATAAAGACAATGAGATGATAGAACTCCCGCTGGAACACTAGGCAATATACCGAATATTCTAGTTGTGACATTTGGGTCACTTGTGTGAGCTAAAGTAAGACATGTCTGGGACATGCGTCGGCCACATTATTATATCCAGTGTAAGACCATGTCTGGGACATGGCACCGGCATTGAGACGAGTGCTTTTATGTTTATTTATATGCAACTTACTAAGCTTTTATGCTTACCCTCATTTCTTTCCATTTTCTTATAGCGCCGCCTAATTAGCTCAAGGATCACTTAGAGTCAGATATATCGATCATACTATCGTCTGAAATCTTCGGTATAGTTGGATTTATATTTTTGAATATGGCATGTATAGGGCTTAGACTTGATTATTTTGTGTCCTTAAGCATTGGCCTAATGTGTAGGCTTGGGATAAGTCCCACACTTTGAATGTGGTCTTGATATTGACTATGACTCATTTTGATTATATGCAAGGATGATATTGCCTTAGGAAAGAGTGTCTATTGTAGCTGATTTGGTTATATGGTATAGACTAGAATTGGTGTTGGTTGAGTTTGAGTTAAATTATGTAAGTAGGGTTGGCAAATAGGCTTGGTAAATAACCTTATTTTATCCACAAGGGTAGGCACATAGGCGTGTGTCTAGGCCGTGTGTGACACACGGGCATGTGTCTAGGCCGTGTGTGACACACGGTCAGCCCCATGGGCGTGTGATGAGGCCGTGTGTCCCCTGCATGTAAAAATTTCAAGTCAGTATGCATGGTAATAAAGACACGGGTAGAGACACGACCGTGTGTCTCAGCCGTGTGAAGGATATGGCCTAGCACACGGGCGTGTGCTATGGCCGTGTGACATGTTAGGTGTGCTGATGTCAGAAACAGAATACTCAAGTTTTCTCACACGGGCTAAGACACGGGCGTGTCAAAGCTGTGTGAGCAGCACGGGCCAGGGACACGGGCATGTGTCTAGGCCGTGTGAAGTCTGCACTTGAATTTTGTAAAAAAGTGTAAATAAATTAGCAACACAGAAAAGGGGCACGGGCGTGTACCTAGGTGTTTAGGCCGTGTGAGACACACGGGTCATCAACACGACCATGTTAGGATGGTCACACGGGCGTGTTCCCTATTTTAAATGTAAAGTTTGCATAGATCAGATAAGGACCTGGAAGGGTACTGAATGGTTTTCAATGGTCGATTTAGCTTCATAGGTCCATATTAAGAGGTTTAAAGTAGAAATTGAAAAAGTTTTAAATTGGACCAAGTCTTGGTGACATAAGATGTGTTGCATGTATGAGATTATGTAGGTAATACCGTGTACTCTGTCCTGGTTTGGGTTACGGATATGGGGTGTTACATTTAGTGGTATCAGAGCTATGATTTAATTTATTTTAAGACTAACCTAGCGAGATTACGAGTCTAGTTATACATGCCATAAATATACATTGATGGTGTGACGATTCCTGATGATTATAAATTATATTTTTATATAGTAAATGGAACCTGATAGAGCCATGGCAGATGACGTGAAAAGTAATGCGTCGGCTCCTGCTGAAGAGACTGTGCCAGTGGAAAGCGAACCCGTGAATATGGGCCAAGGCGGAGGGGCTAGGGAAGCCTACCTCCGAATGATAGATGCTTGGTATACGGAGTTTGTTCATGCGAATCCGAACACTCCACCTCCCCCACCTCCTCCAATTCTTCAGTATGCCCCGGTAGCTCCGCAAGGTGCGAACATGTTTAGAAGAGAGAAGCCTCCGGTAGACAAGATCCGAAAATAATGGGCCGAAGAATTTCAGGCTAGTATAGATGATGACCCGGAGAGGGCAGAGTTCTGGCTAGAAAATACCACAAGAGTATTCGATGAACTGTCATGCACACCTGAAGAGTGTGTGAAATGTGCCGTGTCACTTCTACGGGACTCAGCTTATTAGTGATGGAACACTCTTGTGTTCGTGGTATCGAGAGAGAGGATTAATTGGAAATTTTTCCAGGAGGAATTTCGGAAAAAGTATATTAGCCAAAGGTTCATTGACCAAGAGAGGAAGGAATTCTTAGAGCTAAAGCAAGGTCAATTGTCAATGACGGAGTACGAGCGTGAATTTGTGAGGCTCAATAAGTATGCGCGGGAATACATGTCTTCGGAAGCCACAATCTGCAAAAGATTTGATGATGGCCTTAATGAAGATATTCGAGTGTTTGTGCGCATCCTAGAATTAAGAGAATTTGTGGTGCTTGTCGAGAGAGCGTGTAAGGCAGAGGAGTTGGTAAAGGAGAGGAGGAAAGCGGCCATTGAGTTGCGAGATTTAAGGAAGAGGCAGATGAGAAAGTCACATCAGTCCTCTTCCAAAAGATCAAATAAATTCTCCACCCGATCAAATGCTTCGGTGTGGTATTCAAATAGAAACAAGAACCAGCAGAGCAAGGCATCTAGAGCCCAGACCACCTCAGTTGTGAGTGTCGGCAGTGCTCGGCTAAATAGCCCAAAGTGTTCGTAATGTGGGAAACGTCATTTCGGTGAGTGCCGGGGAAACGGGAGGGGCTGCTTCAAATGTGGGTCACTAGACCACTTCATCCATAATTGTCCTGAATTGGATGACAGAGAGAGAAAACAAGATGTGAAAGCAAGTAATGCTCCCTTGAGGGGTAGACCACAGAAGAACCCGGGCAACGGGGCCAACAGTAGAAGTGCCCCTAGAGATACTGCAGTGGGATCCGAGGGCAGGGCTCTTGCAATGACCTATGCGATACGAGCCCGTAAAGAGGCTGAGTCTCCGGATGTAATCACTGGTACTATTTCTATCCACGATATAGTTGTTGTTGCTTTAATTGACCCGGGATCTACCTACTTGTATATTTGTATGGAATTAATACTCCATATGAGCATGATAGTAGAGTCCACCGAGTTTGCGATAAAAGTGTCTAACCCGTTAGGCAAGCATGTGTTAGTGGACCAAGTATGTAGAAATTGTCCTTTGACGATTAGAGGTCATTGTTTTCTGGCCAACTTGATGTTGTTTCCGTTTAATGAATTTGATGTAATCCTTGGGATGGATTGGTTGGCCTCCCATGGTGTCGTAGTAGATTGTGGACGAAAAGTAATAGAGTTGAGATGTGAAGACAGGAATGCTCTTCGAGTTGGACCAGATGAGTCAGAAAATCTACCGGTAGTAATATCGTCATTGACTGCTGAGAAATATTTGAAAAAGGGATATGAGGCTTATATAGCTTTTGTGCTGAATACTCAAGTGTCTGAGTTAAAGATTAAATCAGTGCCAGTACTCTGCGAGTTTACAGATGTGTTCCCGAAAGAGTTACCTTGATTACCTCTAGCGAGGGAGGTTGAGTTTGAGATTGAATTAGTCCCTGGAATGGTACCCATCTTGATCGCCCCGTATAGAATGGCTCCAACGAAATTGAAAGAGTTGAAAGTACAATTGCAAGAGCAAACAGACAAGGGTTTTACGAGACCGAGCTATTCCCCGTGGAGTGCTCCGGTACTTTTTGTAAAGAAGAAAGATGGGTCGATGAGGCTATGCATCGACTATAGACAACTCAACAAGGTAACAGTGAAAAACAAGTATCCTTTGCCAAGGATTGATGATTTGTCCGATCAGTTGAAGGGAGCCACCGTGTTTTCTAAGATCGACCTTAGGTCTAGCTACTATCAGCTAAGGGTTAAAGAATAATATGTGCCTAAGACTGTATTTCAGACAAGATACTGGGCATTATGAGTTCCTCGTCATGCCTTTTGGCTTGACTAACGCCCTGATGGTTTTTATTGATCTGATGAACCGTATTTTCAAGTTGTATTTGGATAAGTTTGTCGTCGTCTTCATCGATAACATATTAATTTACTCGCGTGATGAGGGTGAGCACGCGAATCATCTGAGAGTTGTATTGCAAAACTTGAGAGACAAGAAGTTGTACGCCAAATTCAGTAAGAGTGAATTTTGGCTTAAAGAAGTCGGGTTTCTAGGACACATTGTGTCAGGTGATGGGATCCGAGTGGACCCAAGCAAGATCTCGGCTATTATTGAGTGGAAATCGCCAAAGAATGTGATAGAGGTCCGAAGCTTTTTGGGTTTGGCCGAATACTATAGACGGTTTGTAAGCGGATTCTCTATGATAGCTACCCTGATGACTAAACTACTGCAAAAAGATGTCAAGTTCTAATGGATGGAAAAATGCCAGCAAAGTTTCGAGAAATTAAAGGCTTTGTTAATGGAAGCCATGGTGTTAGTGCAACTGGAGTCGGGCAATGAGTTTGTGATATATAGTGACGCCTCCTTAAATGGGTTGGTGCGTGCTTATGTAAAAAGGTAAGGTCATAGGTTATACTTCTAGACAACTGAAGCCATATGAGAAAAACTACCCGGCGCACGATTTAGAGTTGGCCGCCATTGTGTTTGCATTGAAAATCTGGAGACATCATCTGTATGGTGAGAAATGCCCAGTATTTACCGACCATAAGAGCTTAAAATACTTGATGACACAGAAGGAGTTGAATTTGCGGCAACGCTGATGGTTAGAACTAATAAAGGATTATGAGTTTATTATTGACTACCATCCAAGAAAAGCGAACATGGTCGCTGATGTCTTAGTAGAAAGTTGTTGTTTGCCTTGAAAGCCTTGAATGCCTAGTTGACAGTGTCCAACGAGGGTTTGGTTCTAGCAGATTTAAGGGCTAGACCGACATTTCTTCAAGAGATCCGTGAAGCTTAGAAAAGTGATAAGAAATTTCAAGCTAAGGTGGCTCAGTGTGAATCGAAAATTGAATCAGACTTTAGTATTGATGCCGATGGATGTATAATGTACTGGGACAGAGTTTGTATACCCAAGAACAGTGAACTTATTCAAAAGATCTTGATTGAGGCTCATAGTAGTTGTTTGTCCGTCCATTCGGGAAGTGTGAAAATGTACAACGACCTTAAGAAAATATATTGGTGGTCGGGTATAAAAAGAGACATTTCAGAGTTTGGGTCGAAGTGCCTAGTATGTCAACAAGTAAAATTTGAACATCAAGTACCTTCGGGTCTACTTCAGCCTATCATGGTCCCCGAGTGGAAGTGGGATCGGATCACTATGGATTTTGTGACGGGTTTGTCTTTAACCTTAAAAAGGAAGAATACAGTATGGGTTGTTGTGAATAGAATAACTAAGTTGGCACATTTTATACCAGTGCGTATCGATTACTCCCATAAGAAATTAGCCGACTTATATATTTCTGAGATTGTGAGGCTTCATGGAGTGCAATTATCGATTATCTCAGATCGAGACTCGAGGTTTACCTCGAGGTCCTGGAAGAAGTTACAGAAGGCTTTGGGAACTAAGTTGAGTTTTAGCACGGTATTTCATTAGTAAACTGACAGGCAGTCGGAAAGAGTAATTCAAGTTTTAGAGGACAAGTTGCGGTGTTATGTTCTTGAATTTCATGGAAGTTGGGAAAGATACTTACCATTAGTTGAATTCGCCTACAACAACAATTATCAGAAAAATCTGAAAATGGCACCTTATGAGGCTTTGTACGGACAAAAATGTCGAACGCCCCTATAATGGACTGAGCTAAGAGAAAGACAGATTCATGGGGTCGATTTGGTCAAGTAGACCAAAGAAAAAGTTAAGGTGATTCGTGATTGTTTAAAGGCCACTTCGGATAGACAGAAATCCTATGCAAATTTAAAACCAAAAGAAATCGAGTTTCAAGTTGGTGATAAGGTATTTTTAAAAGTATCTCCTTGGAAAAAGGTCCTCAGATTTGGCAGAAAGGGAAAATTAAGTTCGCGTTTTATCTGACCTTATGAGGTGATTGAGAAAATTGAGTCGGTAGCCTACCGGTTAAGATTGCCATCAGAATTGGAAAAGATTCATTATGTATTCCATATATTTATGCTACGTAGATACCGCTCTGACCCTTCGCATGTGATTGAGCCAACAGAGGTTGAGATTCATCCGAACATGACATATGGAGAAGAATCGGTCAAGATTTTGGCTCGGGAAACCAAACAGTTGAGGAATAAGAGAATAACATCGTGAAAGTTTTATGGCATAGACATGGAGTCGAAGAAGCCACATGGGAACCCGAGAAGGCTATAAAAGTGCAGTACCCGAACTTATTCACTGGTAAGATTTTCGAGGACGAAAATCTCTAAGGGGGAGAATTGTAACAGCCCGATTTAGGGCCTAGTCGGAATAGTGGTCTTGGGACCACAAACTCGGAGTTTGGAAAATTATTTTTATTATTATAAGGTTATATCATGATTATATTAGTGTATGAAAAATTTGGTGAGTTAATTTTGATATTTGCGAGCACAATTGCGAAAAAGGACTAAATCGCAAAAAGGGCAAAAGTTGCATTTTAGTACCCAAAGTGTTAAATAGCTAGATATCTAAAATTTGGGGGTATTTAAAGTGAAATTAGACCGCTAAATATGGCTTGGACAGCCATAAGACAATAATTTTTCAAATGGTCAATTGGTTAGGTAAGTGATGTCATTTTATGTGATAAAATAATACCCTAAATGCCTAGTCTTCATCTTTTCCATCATTTCTCTTCTTCTTGACCGGTTATACCAGAAAAAAAAGGGTTTTGAGAGCTTTAAACTTTTAGCCACTTAGTCTCTCTACAAGTAAGTGATTTTAATGAGTTTCTTGAAGATTTTTACATTTTTGGAACCCCTAAAGCATGAGCTTTCATATGAGAGGACTATTTTGCAAAATGATTTAGATTTTAGGGTTTTGACATGGATGGACTTGTGATGTTTGCTGAGTTTTTATGGAAGAATATGAGTCTTAGAAGAGTTCTAAATAACTTTTGTGAAAGGCGTTAACATGAAAACACCTAAAGGGGTTATTTTGCATAAGTTGCAAAATAGGTGATAAGTGTGTGAAATAGTGAAATTTTTGGGTTGCTACAAGAGTAGAAAGGGTTATATTAGGCCTAAAATAAGAGGAAATTCGATAAAAATTGATTTTTGAGCATAAGGGTAAAATGGTCATTTTGCCAAAGTCTAGGGGCAAAATGGTCATTTTACCAAAGATGTGAAATTATGATTGCATAATTGTAATTAGTGACTAAATGAGTGCATTTTTTTATTATAGATTAAGATTTGTCAAATCCAAACCTAGACCGAGGGAAAGCCAAGCAAATCGACTAAACCGACTAGTCGAGTACATTTTGTAAACTGAGGTAAGTTGTATGTAGATAATACAACTATATTAATAATATATGTGTTTAAGTTGTCATTGAATGGATATAGAATGAATTGCTTGATTGCGTATTGAGAATGCATAAAGACAATGAGATGATAGAGCTCCCATTGGAACACTAGGTAATGTACTGAATATTCTAGTTGTGACATTTGGGTCACTTGTGTGAGCTAGAGTAAGACATGTCTGGGACATGCGTCAGCCACATTACGATATCCAGTGTAAGACCATGTCTGGGACATGGCATCGGCATTGAGACGAGTGCTAGAGTAAGACGTGTCAAAGACACGCATCGACCTTGATAAGGATAGTCAGTGTAAGACCATGTCTGAGACATGGCATCAACTTGAGATGTGAGCCAGTGTAATACTATGTCTAGGACATAGCATCGGCACTTTACCTCTAGATTGAGGTTTATATAAGGACCCGTAATGTACCGAATGGTTCAATGGTGTAAGTATGTTTGCGAGTTAATAATGAAAACATAATCATGTTGCGAGTGATACAGGTACCAAATTGGTACGTATGAGAAATGAGCTCATTAGAGAGCATATGACTTGTATGGATGGTAATGAGTAAGTCATACTTATGCTTATCTTTGTGTCATGAGCATGATGATTATTGATGAATTGTTGTTGCATGTTTATTTATATGCAACTTACTAAGCTTTTATGCTTACCCTTATTTCTTTCCATTTTCTTATAGCTCCGCCTAATTAGCTCAAGGATCACTTGGAGTCAGAGATATCGATCACACTATCGTCCGAAATCTTCGGTATAGTTGGATTTATATTTTTGAATATGGCATGTATAGGGCTTTGACTTGATTATTTTGTGTCCTTAAGCATTGGCCTAATGTGTAGGCTTGGGATAAGTCCCACACTTTGAATGTGGTCTTGATATTGACTATTACTCATTTTGATTATATGCAAGGATGATATTTCCTTGGATGAGTATATTGCCTTAGGAAAGAGTGTCTATTGTAGTTGATTTGGTTGTATGGTATAGACTAGAATTGGTGTTGGTTGAGTTTGAGTTAAATTATGTAGGTAGGGGTGGCAAATAGGCTTGGTAAATAGCCTTATTTTGTCCACAAGGGTAGGCACACGGGCGTGTGTCTAGGCCGTGTGTGACACACGGTCAGCCCCATGGGCGTGTGATAAGGTCGTGTGTCTCCTACACGTAAAAATTTCAAGTTAGTATGCATAGTAATAAACACACGGGCAGAGACACGACCGTGTGTCTCAGCCGTGTGGAGGACATGGCCTAGCACACGGGCGTGTGCTATGGCCGTGTGACATGTTTGGTGTGCTAACATCAGAAACAGAATACTCAAGTTTTCTCATACGGGCTAAGAAACGGACGTGTCAAGGCCGTGTGAGCAACACGGGCGAGAGACACCCGCGTGTGTTCAGGCCGTGTGAAGTCTGCACTTGAATTTTGTAAAATGGTGTAAATAAATTAGCAACACGGGTAAGGGACACGGGCGTGTCCCTAGGTGTTTAGGCCGTATGAGACACACGGGTCATCAACACGGCCATGTTAGGATAGTCACACGGGCATGTTACCTTTCTACATGGGCGTGTGCCTTGTTTTAAATGCAAAGTTTGCATAGATCGGATAAGGACCCGGAAGGGTACTGAATGGTTTCCAATGGTTGATTTAGGCCTCGTAGATCCATATTAAGAAGTTTAAAGTAGAAATTAAAAAAGTTTTAAATTGGACCGAGTCTTGGTGACTTAAGATGGGTTGCATGTGCGAGATTAAGTAGGTAATGCCTTATACTCCGTCCCGATTTGGGTTACGGATATGAGGTGTTACAAATTTAATCTAAAATTCAATTCCTATATAGTGGAAATTGGTCATTTAAAAGAAAATCTTTAACGACATTAATCGTAGATTTAGAAATAACTCTTAAATAATTTTAGTAATAGTAGAAAATTAAAATTTTAGAGATAAATCGTAAATAATTTTAAGAAAAGGCAAAAATTGAACTTTTAATGTATGCCATTGATTGTTTTTAAGTAGACAGTGTCGTATTTGTGTTTGATTAAAGAAAAAAGTTTAAGAATTATATTTTTTAATTTATTTTGTACATATTTAATGTGTAATTGTATAAGGTTAAATGCAAAAGTTTTATTATTTAATGTATAATTGGAAATTTTCTATTTAATATATAGTTTACACACAAAAAGTGTCTGATTAAAATATTTGTTATTGTTGAATGATAAAAAAATTGAGTTGGTGTATTAAGGCCTTGTTTAGTATTGCTTAAAAAACACTTTTGGAAGAAAAGCGGTGCTAAACAAGCTGTTTTTGGCTGAAATTTTTGGTTTTGTGAAAAACACTTTTAGAAAGGAGAAGTTAAAATTTTTAGCTTTTCCTCTACCAAAAGCACGTTTGGTACTTAATTACTTTTTCACCCCTTCAACAATATAGTACTTTCCCCCTTTTTTTTTCTTGGTGCTTAATTACAAATGTGTTAAAATTATTAATTAAAAATAAAAAAGTATTTTTTTAAAATAATACAAATGTATTAATATCTAATTACAAATATTTAATGGTTATATTTAATTATTTAAAATATAGTTTATATATTCTAATTAAATTTTATAAATAATTAATATTTATTGCTTAAAAATATTTAGAATTTATATTTCATATATTAAAATATTAACAACAAGTTATAATAAATTATTTTTTATATTCTTACTAAAATATAATAATATTAACTAATTTGAACATTATTTAAATACATATTTGTTACTTGATAATACCATGTCTAAAATGGACATTTTATTTTTCAAAAGCACGTTTTGACAGCAATACTAAATACTCACATCTTAAACCAAACTTTTTAAAAGTACTTCTCAAAATCACTTTTCCAAGGTGCTTTTTAGAAGCAATGTTAAACTAGCCCTAAGTCTAACCTAAAATATTTATTTGTTATATTTGAAAAACAAATTCAATCTTCCCATTATGGATAATGCATCGTTGTAGGGAAAATAATATGGATTAGATAAGAATTGAATCTTAAACAAACAATTATGTTTGCTACATGCATTATTGACCACGTCTCGGCGTGCATAGACCGAGGCAGAGAATCAACACAAAATTATTATTAAAAATAAACTAGACTATCTACAAGTGTGACGGTCAATTGTAATATTTGTGTTACAACGGAACACATAATATTCTGACGATCAAACCTAACAGAGCTTGGGTGATAAAGTGCCTAACAATGAAAATGCAAGCAATTATGAAGTTTAGCTAGATGCTCACTAAATATTATAGTACGATAATTCATCTATAACACCCTTCACCCAGTCCGGTCGTTGGACTTGAGTTACAAGTTGCTACAACAACTATCGAAACTTATACACATGCATACATAGTTTCAAATAAGAGCAACGACTACCACTATCAACCTTTAGAGATGAAGTCATGACTAATTGAACATTTAAATAAATATTAGAAATAGAATTATTCAAGAAATAAGGACCATTTTGAAAATTTTTGAAACCCAACGTGAGTATCAATACTAAACAAGCAGGTATAGATATTTATGAATTAAGTATGGATACTAAAGTAAGTATCGATACCGTTTTAGCTCTCTGCCAATTTTGATTCAGAATGTTTTATCGATACCTTTGCAGTGGTATCGATATTTTTCTCATGAGTATCGATACTAGTGTATGGGTATAAATACCAAATTTAGTTAGTTTCAATTTTTGAAAACTTTCCATTCACAAGGTATCAATATTTTAGTCTCGAGTATCGATACTTATTCACAACTTGTTAAAAATTCACAAGTTCAAACGCTCTTCTTGCTCAAAAATTTGTTTGAGAAAGTAAAATTATTTTGTAAAGATCATGAGATAGATGTCCCCAATTTAAGTGCTCCGTACAAAGCTTGTCAAGGTCGGTCTCGCATCCAGAGAGATAACCTCATAATTGAGCATCACTATTGGTTTGATATATTCATTGCTGGTATCAATTCATTGCTAACAGAAATGAATTCTCGCTCTAATGATGAGGTAGTGGAGTTGTTTTTAGCTCCGCTTTGTATCCACACGATAATTACAAAGCTTTTCGAGTGGAAGATATCCGCAAGCTTATGAATGATTTTTATCTAGATGATTTTACGAAGTAAGAAAAGCTACACATGAAGATTCAATTGGAACATTTTCAACTTAATGCTCAGCAAAGCATGGAGTTGCAAAAAGCTTCTACAGTTGCCGAGTTGTGTCAAGTGCTAACTAAGACAAATAAGTCAAGTATTTATCCTCTTCTTGATAGAATTATTCGTCTTATGCTAACTCTTCCCATGTCTACTGCAACAGCCAAACGAGCATTTTCAGCCATGAAAATTGTAAAGACAATGCTTCATAACAAAATGGAGGATGATTTTATTTCAACTTACTTGATGGCATACATAGAAAAAGAGATAGCTCAAAAAATTTCGACAGATTTTATCATTGATGAGTCTTACGAAAAAGCAGAGATTTAGGATGTCTAGTATTGATAAATAGGACTAAGGCCAAGTTTTTTTAATTTAATTTTTAGAATTATAATGATATTTATGAAATTTTTAGTGTAGTATTAGTTATTGTTTTTTTCATATTAGAAAGAAATATTTAATTTTATATAGTGTGATTTTTTCTTTTAATTTTTTACAGTTAAATCGTTCATACTTTTAAAAAAAAATTAAATTGATTTGTTTGATAAGAAAAAAAAAATATCTGAAAAAAATTGACACTTGTTTACGTTAAAAAAAATGTCATTCGATTTAGATGTTTCGCCCCCTTTTGAGTAAAATCCTAGATCTGTCCATGTGTATATATATATATATATATATATATATGGATATTATTTGGTATAATACCAGTATAGTTTCTAAACTCCACAAATAGGGTCAGGGAATTGACAAGTGTCCTATAGAGATATAGTTAAATATTTAAAAATAAATATTTAAAAAAAAAAAGACTCGTGTCAATTTTTTATAGCTGCTTGTAGAATAAAAAAATTACACTCCTAGTATACTAAATATATATGAATTCGCCCTAAATTCTCAAAAATTCAAAAAAAAGTTATAAAATAAAAAATAAGTAAACAATTTAGAAAATTACCACTTTGACTACATTTTAAATTGAATCTTTTTTTATTATTTAAAAAAATTAAGAATATTTTTAGAATTATATTTTTTTTTGCAAAACTTTTTAGAATTTATATATTTAAATTTATATGTTATTTTTAATATTCTAAATTTAACTAATTTTTCAATAAAAATTAATTTTTTATATATTTTTCCGGAGTTTTTCAAAAATATATTTTAAAATTATTGCATTTATCTAGAGTTTATATATACACAAATTGAATTTTGGCTTAATACCTCTTTAGACTCTTGTATTATAGATAAATTACAACATTGTTACCCGTGCCATAGTTTGGCTTCTATACTATCATTTTGTTTACCCCATTACTCAACTATATTTTCGGTTAAAAAAGTTAAATCACCCAACGACATGTTGTCACATGTCAACTAAAGTAAATATTCTTTTTTTTTTAAGTTATTAAAAATCGAAAAAACCATAAAAAATTTCAAACCCCAATCTTAAAACTTAGAAAATTATTAAAAAAATCATAACCTATTTTTTGAAAATTATAAAAAAATATATATTTATATGTGAAAATTTAAATAATAATATTTAAAATTTTGCATTTTTAAAAAAAAAAATCATTTGTTTGGAATTCTAGTTTTTTTTTTTTAGGAAATCTTAAAATTTTATGAAATTTTTAAATAACTGTATTTTTTAATAAAAAAATTTAGGGTTTTTTTTTGCATTTTTAATGATTTTGTTTATATTTTTTAAAATTTGGCTCATTTGGATAGATTTAGTTAAATATACCTTTAGAAATATATAAAAAGTTTTCTCCTCATACGATTAGGAAAAAAAATAATTACTTAAAATCATGTCTATATATGAAATTATAAAATATGGAAATAGAATGTGAAAAAAATCCATAAATTAACAAATCAATTAGACTTTTAAACCTGCTTCTTTTTAAAAAAAAAAAAAAAAACATTCCTGCTCTCAAAATGTTCAAAAAATTCCTTAGTTATTATTTTATTCGTCTCTAACCCTTTTTCAAAAATTTTATGGTACTTTTATACTAAAATACTCATGATTGTTTAAAAATATAAATAAATAAAATCATAAAAAAATTTAAGATTTTCTAAAAAAAACCTAGAATTCCAACCAAACGATATTTTTAAAATTTTATGAAATATTTTAAATTATTTATTTTTATTAAGTTTCACATAATTATAATTTAAATTTTTTTATAATTTATAAAATAGATTCTGATTTTTTAAAAATTTAAAAAAATTTCTAAGTTATAAGATTTTTTTGGTTTTTTTCCATATTTGTATGATTTGGGGGGATTTTTAATGATTTTTTTTTCTTTCATTTGGCATTGTCATTAGCTAATTTAACGGGAAATAAGTAAATGGGTAACGAGGGGGATATACATAATGAAAGTATAGGAGCCAAACTGATAACTAAAATAGTGTAAAGGGTGAATCTGATAAAAAATAATACCGGTGCCAAGAGGTATTAAACCTTGAATTTTTTACTCTTTTTTTTTTTTTGTTAGTTTCTAAAGTATAACTTAATTTTCAATTTTTTCATATATATCTTTTCAACTTTTATTTTTTGAAATTTTCTAATACTTTAATTTAAAAAATTCATTCTTTTTATAATTTTTTGAATTTATATTTATATATTTTACAATTTTCTAAAAATTTATTCTAAAAAATAATACAAAATATACAAAACTTTAGAGTAAATGCTCCTAATTTGATCGATAAATAAAGAATGATACAAGATATACAAAACGAGAAGAGGATACTTCTATTTATAGTTGATATTCCTTACATTTGGCTCAAATTCAAAGCCTATTTATAAGATAGTCTTAAAGAATTTAAACTCTCTATTATCTTACCCTTAGAATTTAGATCACTAAGCTTTAACTAAATAAAACTTTTCACAATTTTTCAAGAATAAAGTCAATTTTGGCAGGTTAAAGAAACCCTATTTATTCAAATGAAACCCAAAAGAAAAGAAAAGAAAGCTCTCCTAATATCTATTTTCTCATTTTACAAAATTCAAACTAGAACCTTCGAGAAACCTCAAACTAAACATACATAAAAGAAAAATTAGGGTGAATGACCCCTCAACTTTTAGAACACTTTTATTTCAGTTACCCAAACGTTAAATATTTAATGACGGTTGATTGTACACATCACGTTATCTTTTTACTCTCATTTGGTCACCCAACTTCAAGGTCCCCTTCATTTTGGTCAATAAAAAAAATTATATTTTAAGTATTAGTTGAGGTAAAAAAAAAAAAAGATTAAAGTGAAAAAGAGGTAGAAATTATAATAATGCATTGAAATTTTTTTCATATTGTATTTGTTTACCCCATTGTCGAAAGTTCTAAATTTATTTGTTATTTCAATATTGAAATTTTAAATTTCAAAACATCAAAATCAATTAAATAAGTTGTAAAAAAAATTATCCTTTGATAATGTTTACTATAATATTGAAATTAATTTAATCTCCTTGAAAAATTTAAATATTGTTTTATGTTTCTAAATTAACAACAAATCAAATAACTCATCTTAACCCAAATTATGTTTATTATATGATTGCTAAACTAAAAACAAACAAAAACCCTTTGCAATTAATTTGAGTTGATTTAATTATGAATAATTCAAAAACATTAAAATAAGATTTTAAAATTTAAGTGATTAAATTAATTGATTTTAATATTCTAAAATTAAAAATTTCAATAGAATAAATAAGCGCAATTTGATAAAATTTTAATACATTATTTTGATTTCTGGTTCATGGGTCAAAACTCAAAAAATTTGGTGACTAATATGACAAATTTTTTAAAGCACTCTAAAAACATATATGCTTTCTCAACTTGGTTCTACTTTCGATTTTACCAAATTTGATATATTTCAGTGTTTTATAATATACTAGAATAAAAGCACTTAAATATTTGAATTAAATAACAAACTAATCCACCTCTTCTTTCTTTTTCTTTTTCTTTTTATTATTCTTAATACTTTAAAAGAACTGATTTAATAACTTCACGCATTTAAGGAATTGAAATTATAAAATGACTTAAAAGCTAACGCCAACCACAGATTAAAATTCTCAAAAATACAAGCAAAAGATGCTCAACAAATCCCTTAAAACATCTTCAACAAAACAAACCCATCATTTCATCAAACAGTTTGAAAGCGAAAGGTGAGATTAAGTGATTCAGTATCTTCAATCAGGAAGAATTTGCTCACCATCCGCATCTGCTTCAGTCTCGACCTTGGGTTTCGATGGACCTTGGCCAGCTCCAGGAGCCTGCTTCTTCTTAATCCCACTTACAATGTCATCAATTCGTAAAAGCATGCATGCTGCTTCTATCGCTGTCTTAAATGTTTGCGCCTTCACATTGTATGCGTCCCAAATCTGACACAAATGTTTTTAACATTCAACAGAGTAGCCTATGTAAAGTCAACCGAAAGGAACATTGTGATGCATCAAATATCCGAATTTAATATATGCTTCCATCACCTTTCTCCAACATGTTCAAGGGTCATAATTTGATGCATTGGAGGGTATCCAGCCTCCCTTTACTTATAAGACCCTAGCTTATGTTACACGAATTCGAGTGTAAATGCCAGATACAGGTATGTATCGGACGTGTATGTTTAATTCTTGCTAAGTTTTCCATGTATTTGGAGGATCCTTGGAGGGTCATATTCTTGTAGCCATGTCCGAGTGCGTTGGACATGGTTACTACAAGAAAAAAATATGATGAGTCAAGCAGCATAGGTCATAGCAGTTGAGATATAATACTTTTTCACTTGACACCTAAAAACCAGAATGCATCACCATGCATTTGCTTTCTCAAACTTGGCAATAGAATCACTCTTTTATTTTCCATCTCTCTCTGTACATTACCATGCAAGTATACTAACCTATAAATGTCTCATAGAATACACCTTTTTCTTTCAAAATTTGCTTAACAATTCATTTTTAATAAAAGAAAAATGGTGATTTTTCTATTCAATATGATTGTAGATATCTTGCATAGCTCTAATGTGGACAATGTTGTCCACCAGTCCACCTTATTAACATCTTGAATGGTGTGACATAATGGTCACACATAATCAAGGTTTAGGGTGAAATTTGCAGCAAAGAAAAGTTAAGGTGGAAAGTGAAATTAAGGTGAAAATTTGAGGACCAACACCATACTCGAAGAAAAGTGCAAATTTCATCATACCTTTCTTTCCTTCATGTCAGCAATGGCACCAGTGTTGCCATCTATGCCAATCCATGCATTTTCACCATTTGCATGCTACAATCACAATTTCAGTAAATGGAAATCCTAAAGTAAAGGGTATAGTCAAAAGTGTATAACAGCACTCTAGAAGCATCCATACCTTTCCTTGCAAAGCAGTCATGGTCCGAATCACATTAACTCCACAATTTTGTGCCAAAGTACGTGGTATGGCTTCAAAAGCAAGAGCAGCAGCTTCATACGGCCACTGTTACACAACCAATGAATATAATAAGCATGCTAGAGACAAAAAGATCAGGAAATTACCAAAACTAAATATCTACAGGCATTGACGTTTCCAAGTATATATTCAAATGTCAAGAAAGGTTAGCATTCAGAATCGTATAACTAAATTGATCAATGTTATGCATGAAAGTATCAAGCACCTTTTCTATGCCTTCAACAGATGAACTCTTCTGCTTCAAGGTGGCAGAAACGGTTAATTCTGTAGCACCACCTCCGGGAACAAGTTTCGGATTCTTAATTATGTTTCTAGCAACAGACATGGCATCCTGTAATTGAAACAAGCTTCAGAACTCTATTCCATAATAGACGAAAGCAGCACATTGGATCACTTACCTGCAAATTTCTTTCAACCTCGTTCAGGAGATCCTTGCTAGCACCCCTTAAGAGAACCGTACAAGCTTTTGGATCTTTGCAATCAACAATGAATGCAAAGAACTCATCCCCGATTTTTTTAACCTCAAATAGCCCAGCTCCAGTACCAACATCGGATTCCTGCAATTCATCAGGACGATTCACAATAACAGCTCCAGATGCCTTTGCGATTCTGTTGTTGTCAGTCTTTCTCACCCTCCTAATTGCACTGACACCAGCCTTGCTAAGATAATGGCATGCCAAGTCACTAAGTCCTTTTTCTGTAACCACCAAGTCTGGTTTGAATTTCAGAATCTGCAAGCAGAGGCTCTCAATGTATTCTTCTTCCATTTTCAAAAGAACTTCCCAATCTTCTTCCTTAACCAACTCGGCATTTGTTTGGTTCTCCCCTTTCTTATACTCAAGGGGACAGTCAAGAAGAATAATACGTGGGTTGGCGATCTTTCGTTTCATTTTGCCGGGCGCAACTACATCTTTATTGATCATCACTCCCTTGAGGACCTTAGAATCTTCCAACTGACCACCTGGTACTTTCTCTACTTTAATGTACTTCTTAATATCAACTTCTCGCAGCCCTTGCCCAAGGTCAACTCCGACTGTTTGAGTTGCATCAATTGCCAAATCCTGGATGTTCAAATAAATGTAGCTATAGAAATTATCCATAAAAATATGACATAAAAGAACTTCACTTCTAACTCCTGTTAAAATAGAATAAAATCATCATGAAAGGAATGAAAGTGCTTTGCATCAGAACCTAAATGACTACTAAAGAGATAATTCCTGAGCTACAGTGCAATAAACTGAGGCAAAGGTGAAGAACCATATTGAATTGAGGAGCATTATTTTATAAGCTCGTACAACCTCTCTTGTATCAGTAGAATATCTTTTTCAAAAACGTGGCACTCCAGTAGATTACACTTCCACTCACTAGATGCATCGTATCAAAATTAAGTGAAATCTAATAACAGGCATACAAATTAAAAAAGCATGGCAAATGAAAGAAATGAAGGCAAAAAAACAGAGACATCCTAAGTAAAGGTTTAAAGCTATTTTCTGTTGGAGAAGCAATGGAAGTGTCAAATTTTCCATACTAATGGTGAGGCATACCAAGAATGACTTAATTAAATGCCTAGAGAACCACTTTTTGATGGTCCAATTAAAAAAGTAGGCACATAGGACATATTTTCAGCTAGGAAAAAAAAGGTATGATTATTATTGTTAATTGTATCTAAAAATAGCTTAATTAAAACAGTTTTATCAATGTTACATGGACTCAAATTCTAGGACAACATTCCCATGTCAACACAACACGAAATTGAGTGTGTAAAACATGTCTGATATTGGCAAATGTTGTACAATCATGGTCTTTCATGAGAGCCAAGCCAAAAACCAAAATGAAGAAAATGAACAGAGAAAGCAATGGGAAATTGCTGGGTCATGTGAAAAAAAAATCAATCCACAAACTGAACCAAAAATGGTCTACATCTCCTATTTCTGGACACTCTACAGCCAAATCTACAAGTCTGAATATATTAGTAAAAGACAGCTATACACAGAGACAACCATATCAGATACTCAAATACCCAGAGCATGTAACTACAGTTGCTTTATTTACTGTTTTAAATGTTCCCTGATTCCTTCTGTAACAGACATACATATATAAATGTTTTTCCCCTAATGTTGATTGACATAATATTAAATATTTGGAACTAAAGAAGAGGAATCAGTTCTATTCATATTTGAATATGAGCAAACTGCTAAATAATCAAACAATAGAATGGCCAGGTGATTAGTCTAACATAGGTCAGTTGCAACAAGGAAAACGATTAATTGCCATGCCAATTCAAAGGCAAATGCATATAAATCTATAATCAAAACGCGCATAGAAACAATCTTCAGAAAAAAGAAGAAACTCACGGCAATCAGATCACCAAACTGGCTAGTGAACTTTGTCCCTATACAGCTCTTCACAAGTCCCAACATTGTGGCACCTATCATTCAAACATAAAAGCTAAAATGTGACAACCCAAAGATATTAAAGATGCACGTACAGGGAGATAAAAGAGTAAAAAATTGTTATCAAAAAGTTCCCAAGAGAATCATACGGTCTTTGACATCAATAGACATTGCAATCTTGTCAAGCACAGCAATAGCATCCTCCAAAGCCTTATTGTATGCTGCAAATGAAAGGATTCTTCATTCAATGCTAAGTTATGGTTCAAAAGCAGAGGTTAAGAATCTAGCAGCGCTTCTAAGTTACATTACCTCGACAAATAACCGTAGGATGATAATTTTTCTCAATAAAGGCTTCTGCAACATGAAGCATCTCACCAGCTGCACCAAAAAGTACACCAAATATAAGTACTAAAGGCAATTGGATCCTAACATGTTGATTAAATCATGGATAAACACATGAACCCATAGAAATTAAAATTCCATTGAGCTTCTGAAAATTTTACCAGTTCTTCAAAAAAAATCTTATGGATAAAAGAATAAAACTGGATAATTAACTACTACGTTAAAAAATATCAAACATAGCACATAAACAGCATTCTGCTGTATAAAGATATACCAAGAACAATGACAGATGTTGTTCCATCTCCAACTTCTTCATCTTGGGTACGGCTCAATTCAATCATTGACTGCCAAGACCAACCACAAAAAGATAAGAAAGAATGAAAATAAAACAAATATAGGCGAAAAGGGCATTCACATGCTAAAGCAAATAGATAAGCATGGTGGAATAACATGCCTTTGCTGCTGGATGTGCAAGATCTAACTCGCGTAGGATAGCATTTCCATCATTAGTAACAACAATACCTGGTAGAAACCAAAACCATATAAAAAACTTCATTGCTTGTTGAACAAGAGTGCATTTAAAGGGTAATAAAATGTTTTTGGGAAATCCAAAAACAGCTGCACGGAAAATGGCTAAAAAGCATTACCTCCAGAAGCATCAAGGAGCATTTTCAACATGGATCGAGGACCCAATGTTGTTCGAATAATGTCAGCAACAGCCTGTAAAGGTTTTTGGGTAAGTGAACATTGGACAGACAACAAATGAAAATCAAATTCAAGATCCAAAGCATGTGAATGCCTGATTTCTTAGATAGATGAAGCCCATAGTCAGAACTCAGGAACAGAAACTGGGTTTACATTGTTTTTAAAATTTGAGCAGCTTATTCGGCAATTTCATTTCAGATTAATATAAAAAAAAATAAGTACAAACATAATAAATTTAAAAAAAAAAAAGAACGAAAGAAATGAAAGACCTTGGAGGCTTGGATGTTAGCATGGTGAACCTTCGTCCCAGACTCCCGTTTCAACGAATCCTCTGCGTATTTAAATGATGTTTTTAGAATCTAAAAGCTCCATTTGAGATTGAAATGCATTAAAAGAAAAGGAAAGGAAAGAAACTTACTTAGAACGAGAACCGGGGCGTGCATGATTTACGATTTCGTTAGTATTAGAGCTTAAAACTGTTGAAAACAAACAAATCTGCAAAGGGTTTTCTAAGTTTCTAGTTTCTTCTCAGTGAAAAACCCTACTACAACAATGAACCCTCTCTTCCCCCACTTTTTTCTCTTTGTTTATTTTAAGGGGAAATTGGGGAGATTTGAAAAATGAGCTCCCATTATGGGCTTCCTTTGAGTTCTCGGCCGAGAGGCCCAATTTCTTTTCTCTTTGCTTTTGTGTTTTCGCTCTTGCAAATTGGGTTGCTTAAGGATTATAATGATAATTAAAAATTGGAATAATATGTAAAAAAAAAAAGAAAAAAAAAAGAAGCATTTGGTTGTTTTGTTTAAAATTATATTTCTTAATAGGATTACATTATTATGTTTGGTTTATTTAGCTGGAATTTGTAAGGTTTAAATATTTGGTTGACTGAATATATAATTATTTAGAAGTACACTTTACTAATTTGTCTTGATTATAGAATTTGTTTTTTAGTCTCATTCACATGAAATTATGATAAATTATTATAATTTTTTATATAAATAAGTAAATATATATCATTGAAATAAATTTTTAAATCATAATTATAATCATTAACTATAATTAATATTGTTAGAGTTGTGTGACTTGAATCCCGTTTGATCCGGCTTAAAAAGTTCAAGGTGCAACTTACTTGTTAAAAATTAATAAAATAGAAAGTTCGACCCTCGATCCTTTGCCCCCACAAATCCCCATAAACCACTAAACTCAACTGGGGGTACGACTAAAGGTGTTGGGCTTGGCCCCCGCGATACAAATCATGCCGCACAAGTTGAATTCGTATAGGACTATACTTATTCTATTAGACATTAATTATAACAGGATTGTTTAACCCTTAAAATATGTGTAGTCGAAAACCTCTTGTATTATTATTTTTCAATATTAGTGAATTTCTCCTTCTCTACCCGTGGTTTTTTCCGAAAAAGGTTTTCTATGTAAAATCTATGTGTTCTTATTTTTCTTTCTTATTACTTTGCGATTATTATTACTGTCATTATCAATGTATATTATAAAAATATATTAATAAATAAATTATTAGAGTAAATATAATAATTATAATTTTAAATTATCATATATACTATTTCATTGTTAAGAAAAATATATATTTTTTAATTAGTTTTAAAGTTTATTTAAAAAAAAGCTTAAATTGATTAAAATAATAAAAAAAAGGTAAATTAATCAAATATTTAAGATTAAGCTTGTAATCTAAGATAATTTAACAAATGAGATTACATCCTATATTACGAGATCTTGATACCATTTTGGGAATGTAAAATTACAGGGTAACTAGAATATTAAGAATCTAAACAGCGTAATCTTATTCTAGAATGTAATATTACGGGTCATAATATAAGATTCGGCCGACGAATGCACTCTTAAATATTATAAAGAGGTGGTTATTATACATATATAACAACTTTTGATATTGAGATTATATTTGAATTTTTTTAACTTTCAATTAAAAAACTATAATTTATTAATAATATTATTTAATGAAATTTAAATCATATTTTAATAAAATTTAAGAATATAATTATATTTATTAAATGTTATTAAAAACATATCTTATAATTTTTGTGTAAAATTTAAACATTTTATTAAAATAATATCTTAAGTAAAATTTATAATTTTTATTTCATTTTGGAATAGAACTAAGTTTACTAAACTTTAAGACAAGAGGTTGTTATAGAGAACTAATTTACTAAAGGGTGTACTTCATAGTTTATGGTTATTGTTCTAGAAGAAAAGCAGTTATAAAGAGTAAAAATAAAATATAAAATTCGATCCTACAAAAAAAATTAATTGTTATAATTAAGAGTTTCTATTATGAAAAGGATGGGCTGTTATCAAGAAAACCTCTCTATGGGCCGAGTTAGAAGTATCCCATCCACTTTGGTAGATTTGACTTTATTTAAGAAAAAAAAAACAATATAAGGTTTTTATCTCCTAATTTCATCAATTTTTTTTTAAAAGTTGGTCATAATTATAATATACTATATTATATCGAATGTATTTTATATTAAAATTTAAAATATGTCATCCAAGACTACACATTGGTTAAAGAAGTTTGGAAACAATAAATCTCAAGAACTAAACAATTTAACTTTTTTTCTAACACTCTGCACGAATGGTTGTCTTTTAATCCACAGGTCAACCCAAATTCCCACGGTGGGGAAACTAGCTGGGCATGCCTCTTCGGACTATTGGCTTGGCACTTATGGAAGAATCGTAACATCTTCATTTTTTAAGGAAAATCATGAAGCTTGGAGGAGATAATTAAAACCTCAGTGTCTTTGGCCAAGCATTTCTCCTTGACAAGTAAACAGGCTACGGATGTTGAAATCGAATCGACTTGTGGAGAACCATTGGTAGGAGAGTGGACTTACCTTAACATAGTTGGTGCCATTCGAGTGCACTCAGGGGTTGCAGCTGCGGGGGGAGTGCTGTGCTATAAAAATGTAGAGTGGATCCTAGGTTACAACAAATACTTAGGTAATTACTCGATCCTTGATGCAGAACTTTGGGGCATTCTTGACGACCTAAAACTCATCCAGCGAAGAGGCGATGCCAAGGTTATAATTCAATCTGATAGCTTGGAGGCAATTAAAGTTATTCACGGAAGTGTCTCGAAAACCTTACACTCTGCTCTAATCATACACCGCATCCTATCCCAAGAAAGAAGTTGGCTCCTACGCTACATTCCTAGGGAGCAAAATCAAAGTGCTAATTTTATAGCCAAATTGGCTTTTGGAGAAAATGAATATCTACAACTAATTAAAACCCCCTAGAAGCAGTCTCAGCACTCATCAACGCTGATAAAAAGAAGAATCTTTGTATTCCATTTTCCAATTTTGTAACTTAGTTTTGTAAGTTTCATTTTTCACCAAAAAAAATGTAATATTAAAAAATATTAATTTTAAATAAGGAAAACCAATTTGTATATCACATGTATCACAAACTAAGTAAAACCGGATCAAACATCAAAGTTTTTTTTTTTTTAACAATTTCATTATAAGTTCTAATCATGTATGTTCTTTTTGACACAATGTTTAGAACTACCCATAGCCCCTCCCCAATCCATAAATAGAAGGATAATACGTTTCAGTGCACTGGAACCCACGTCCTACTGCATTGGCAACAATGCCCATGCTAATCGAGCTAAGACTCAATTAGCTTAAACATCAAAGTTTTAAATAATACAGCTAGAGATTTACCTATCCTCATAACATTTACGTTAATATATAGTAAGTGAAAGGTTTAATTCTAAAGTGTCAACGAGATTTTCAGTTGAGGTTTTAGAAATGTTGAGATTTGATATTTTAATCTCATCATGTGTGGATTATGTTTAAAATTAATTTAATTTAGGTTCGATTATATTTCGATTTTCGTTTATAATGTTGATTTTAACTTTATTTATTTAGATGTACCATTATAATTGTTATTGTACTTGTAACATTTAAAAAAAAAACTTTAAGATCCATAAATTTAAAACCAAAACTGTCACACCCTAAAATATAGGCAGTTAATTGAAATAATTAATCAAGAAATGAATTAGGTTTGGTGGTTAAGTAGTTAATGTATTTTTAAGAGGTTTTAGGTTCAAGCCGTTCCTTTTTCATTTTTAGCAAACTAGGATAAAAACCATATTAAAATAAATATTGTTGGGAGTAAAACTTAATAAGAAATAGGCCTTAGGCCTAATGGTCAACACACTAGCTTTTCCCCTTATACACTTGAGTTTGAGTTGCCCAAATCCCTCTCCATTTTCCCTAGGGTACAAAAGCCCTAGGTATCTAGTGCAATTTTTCCTAACTAGGCATGGATTTTGTTTTCTCTTCAAACACCATTTAGAATTTTTCTTTTCTCTCCCTATTTCTTCTCATCTTTCTTTTCTTTACTCTCTTTTACATCATATTTTTCATCTTTTACTATTGAACCTTTTTTTTTCTTCTATTAGATCAACCTCGTTCTTGATTTCTTAGTGGTATTGTCAAATAACATCCCTAATATTTGTCAAATATTAGGTAAGTACATCTTAATTCTAGTGTTTAATCTTGATTTTTTGTAGAATTCTATCCACGCTAATCTTGCGATCGATTAAACGATGTTTTATGGATCTTGCCAAAATCTTTGTTAATCTTATTAAATCTTGATACCCTATTATAATTCATACGAATTTGTCGTTGAAGGAACTGATTTAGGTGAATCAGATCAGATTTGATCGCAAGGAACGTCGATCAGACTTCCGGTGAAAGGTGTGTGTTCTTTCTGCGTGAATCGGGGCAAACTGTATCTAGGATTAAGGCCACACGGCCATGTACCCTGAAACCCTAAGCTAGGTTATAAACCACACGACCAAAAACCTCCACACGGTTGTGTCTCCCCTGTAGGTTAATTTTTCCATTTGCCACACGACCACAGTCTATTACACGACCGTGTAACCCTTCCACACAACTTCAACCCTCTCACACGACCTAGCCACATAGCCGTGTGACCCCTGTATTACAGGTTTACCCATAATTTTATGATTTGTTTAGTTTAGTCCTTAAATAGTCCCCGAACTATTTTTAGATTTTTATTGCTTTCAAATGAACCTTGATAATATGAGAATCGAAATGCATGATATGAAAGACATAATTATTATTGAATATGCATGATATGTGAATAAAATATGCCTGTTGTGTCTGTATTACTAGTTGTATGTTTAGTATGTCGTATGATACTATTAAACTGAACACATGATAAACATGTCTTTTGCTACTGTATTGATTTTTTTATAAACATATTAATTGCTATTGTATTGATTTGTTTCAAGCATATTAATTGCTACCGTATTGATCTGTTATAAGCATGTCATATTGCATTGCATGGGGTGGGATGATATGTATGGAGGAAGATTAGCAGTTTATCTGCAAAATTTGTTCTGTAAACCACAACCATCTATAATTTATCTGCAAATTTGTTGTGCACCCATAGTAATTGACAATATTTTTCCTTTAACTACAAATATGTTGTGAATCCACAACCTATTGACAGCTTTCACCTGCAAACATGTTGTGCATCCACAGCCAGTGATAGATTTTATTTGCGAAATTTTGTTGTGTATCCAATGCCCAGTGGCATTTCTTATCTGCAAATTCTACAGTGTGTCCACAACCATTGGCAGTTTATTTACAAAACATTGGTGATTAAACCGCAACCCAACGTATAAGGTTGTTAGAGTTTAGTGGTACTCCCATTGTGGTGTGTAGCAGAGTTGGGTAGGATCTATATTTTAATATACTGATATTGCATTGCCATTAACAAAGACGTGCATACAAAAACTGTGAATTTTGAGATTTTATGTTGAAGGCTGAATCATAAAATTGATACTCTGAATTGAAAATTGATTATGTTTGTTTTGTGCATTGTTATTAAGTATGTTTTATCTACTATTTGCACTAAATTTCTTGCGATTGAACTTACACTGAGCTTCATAGCTGACTCCCTTTTTATTTCCATCTTTACAGATAACCTACCAGAATAGGACGCGAACATGACATCTGGAGGGTCTTAGCTTGAATTTGTTTTTAATAAAGTATTTTAGAGTTATTATTTGATATTTTTATTATACAGAGACTTTATTATTTTATTTTGAATTTTGGCATGACACTTAGGATTTGGGTTTATTTAGCATGCATGATTTTTAATTTGAATTTAGAAAATTGAACATTGAATTAGATTTGTTATGCATAAAATATTTCTGATTTAACTTAATTAAAACTAAGTTGAATATCACTTTTCCGCTACTAGGCTATTAAACTTTGAGTAATAAATAAATTAGATATTAACTAAGTTTTCAAAGGTAATCACCATTACAAGATAATTGTTAAATTTTAATCGATTTTTGTTAACTCATGGGTTTTTCTGAAACTAGATTAAATTATCTTCTAAGATAAATAAATGTTCTAAAATGACTGTTTTATAAACTCCGATAATTTACCGGGACATTTCGGTGGCTAATATAATCTTCTGAATTTAAGCCTAACGTCCAAGTCAGGTTGGAGAAGTTACAAAAACAATTCGTAATAATATTTACATTATGATGATTTTAAATAAAATACATTAAAATTGAGTGTTATTTAATAAATTAAAAATTTAAGTACGGGGAACACAAATACTGAATTCAATAAGTGTTAATGGTATTTAATAAGTGTTGAATATAAATATATTCTCTATTAAAAAAATATAAATTTATGGTTTGAAAAATGTAAATTTTAAGGTTTGAAAACTATAAAATAATATTGAGTAATAAATAAAAATCATAAAAAATACAATCTTAAAAGTGTCCAAATAAATAATAAAATTTATTTATTTATTTTATTAAGACAATGTTTTTTATTTAAACGATAATATAATGTGACAATAAAAATAAATTAATGATTGACTAAATGTATTAAGTGATAAAGAAATGCGTGAGAAATGTATCTATTTGTAAGACTAAAAAGAAAGTGTTTGGTTTAAAAAAATTAACTTTTAAAGATATAGTTGAAATAATTTTTAAATCAACTAGAATCATATGCATCATGTTTAGAATGGTTCACGTTCAAATATACTTAGATTGAAGCTACCACGTCCTTTTAGTGGTCTTAGTCTCTAAGTAAAAGATTCCAATTCAATTAATGACTTCGTCACAACTTACAAGACACATGCTATTAATACCTTATTTATCCCACAATACATGGAGATTAAGCTGAGGAAGACAAGTCAACATTTGTCCTCTATTTATTGAAACCCTTCTATGGATTTTGATAGAGATTTAAGAGTCTCCTTTTATGTTCATTTTAACTAATTGTATTCACTATCTTTTTTATTCATCTTAGTTAACAATATTTAATACCATACTCGTTGGTATAAAATGAAAATTTTTTTATTTAAGTTTTTTCAAATTTAGAAAAAATTTAAATTAATAAATATAAAATTGTACTTTAACCCCCTAAAAATGATAAAATTTTGATTTAATCCTTTAAAAATTATAAAAATACAAGCTATTAAAATGGTAAAATTATATTTTTACTATTATAAAAATTACAATTTAATTTCACCCCTAAAAGAATTTCTGATTTCACCCCTACTCGTTGAAGAAAATTCATATCAAATGTATTAAAGAGGTTGCAATTATCTAAAGATTAACTTAGGTTGGATTTAAATCATTACTTGTAGTGTGAGTTTAGTAGTAAATTTTTTTTCCCTAAATAACGCCCCCAAAAGGCAAGTGGTGCATCAAACTAGGTAAGTAAAATTTTGAGTTGGTTCTTTCATTAGCTCTTACTTGTGTCAGTGTTTATGCCAAATGTTGTAGGCACATAGTTTACCATAATAGGTTACTACAACTTACAACTTACAATTAAACATACCAACATTTGGCCTTCTAATTAATATAATTAGTGAGATCTTATATTTGGTACTCGAATTGGTAATGAATAAAAAAGTTTATGAATGAAGTCAGTTTAAACATACATATACCATGTTAGGCTTTTTGTTCTATTAGTGTAGTAACTTCATAATATTTGATAAATTATTAAAATTATAAAATTAATTATTCATGGAAATAAATAAATATGATTCATTATCTATATATTAAATCACCTTTAATGGTTTTTACACGTAAATATAACCATTTAATTATTTGAAAATGGAGTAGATATATTAAACTCGAGATTTAAACTAAAAGATTATCAAATTCATCATACAAAATTAAAAATTCTATGAAAAGAAATCATTCAAAGCTTTGGAGAGGTCAAACATATTTTATTGTTTTTTTTAATATAAACTTATCATATTGTTGGTTAATTTTCCAATGAGCTAAAATTAAATTTAAATTTTTTTAAGGGCGATAAAATAAAATTTGTAAAATTGTAGGGGATGATAAGATAAAATGGTGGTTTTTGAAAATTTTATTGATGATTATAGTTGATTGGTTGCAATTTTTGAAAAAAAAATATAATGATTTATTTGGCTCTCAAACTTTATAAAAGGAGTTATTTTAATTTTTCATATCTTTTTAACTTTTAAATTTATATTATTTATCAAATCAATAGAAAAATTAATGTCTGTTGATTTTGCTGACGTGACACCTATGTGGAAGTCCACATACATGTCACTTTAACAATTAATTAATTTTAAAATTAAACTATTAAAAAATATTTTTTTTATCATTTTTATACTTTTTAAATTTGTAGTAATTTTTATGCTTTTTTCAAATTTTTTATATTTAAAAAATTAATTAATTACTAACATGGTAATCCACATGTATGTACATCAGTAAAGTTAACAACTATTAATTTTTCACCCATTTTAGGTGATTTGACAAACAATTTAATTTTAAGAGTTAGAGATGAATTGAAAATAAATACATGCACATACGCACTCTCCCCACCCTCCCCAAAAAAAAAAAAAAGAAAGAAAGAAAGAAAAGAAAGCGCACACACACTCTCTTCTCTCATAACCCAATCATCACTACTTAGGGCTTATTTAGTAGTACTTAAAAAAATTATTTTTGAAAAAAAAGCTATGCTAAATAAATTACTTTTAGTTGAATTTTTTTGCTTTTCAAAAGCATGATAAGCTAAATTTTTAGTTTTTCCCTACCAAAAGTACTTTTGGTATTTAATTACTTTTTCACTCTTTCAATAACATAGTACTTTCCATTCTTTTTTTTTCTTTGTGCTTAGTTATAAATATGTTAAAATTATTAATTAAAACTAAGTTTTTAGTTTTTCCCCTTCCAAAAACACTTTTGGTACTTAATTACTTTTTCACACTTCAAATAAGATAGAACTTTCCATTCTTTTTTTTTCTTTGTGCTTAATTATAAATATGTTAAAATTATTAATTAAAAGTAAAAAAAGTACTTTTTAAAATAATAGGAATGTGTTAATATCTAATTACAAATATTTAATGGTTATATTTAAATATTTAAAATATAGTTTATATATTCTAATTAAATTTTATAAATAATTAATATTTATTGTTTAAAAATATTTAAAATTTATATTTTATATATTAAAATATTAACAACAAATTATAATAAAATTTTTAGATTTTTACTAAAATATAATAATATTAATTAATTTGAACATTATTTAAATGTATATATGTTAATTAATAATATCATATTTAAAATGAACATTTTATTTATCGAAAGCACTTTTTGACAATAATGTTAAACATTCAAATCTTAAACTAAATCTTTTAAAAATACTTCTTAAAAGTAATTTTCTACAATACTTTTTAAAAGAACTATCAAACTAGCCTTTAACCTGCTTACTATTGCAACTAAGGTGGCTAGGCAATCGACTCTTCAAAGATCGTCTGCTACCTTTCTTTTTCTTCCTCATCTCCTGTATCAACTTCCACCACAGTTTACTGGCAACTAATTATGAATTGTGAAAAACATAATTAAAAACATTTAAAAACATAGTTAATAAAATTTTAAAAATAATTACAATATCATTAAAAATATTTAAAAATACTAAAAATTGTTTTCATTCATAGTAATAAAAATTTCAATCAATAATAATAAAAAGTTTATGTTTCAAATAGTAAACAAAATAAAGTATTTTAATAAGTGTGTTAAAAAATAAATTATCCATAAAAAAGATTTTGCAATTTATAAAAAATATATTTTATTAAATCAATTTGTTTAATATATAAATTTAAAAAATAAAATATTATTTTTAAATTTTTTTAAAAATAATATTTATTTAAAGCTTTATTTTTGTTTAAAACATAATTAAAGAAACTTATTGTAACGCTCCAAAATTTTAAGAATTTAATTGTGAGACTCTGCAGTCACTACAGCAAAACAGGTTTTTACTAGCCTTTTTTTGGGCCTATAAGTGCCGCTAAAACAATTTGCAGCATTTTGATAAGCGCCGCAAAGAACACCGCTATAGATAACGCCACTAAATTTTACTACGTTTATGTGGAAAAATGCCGCTATAGAATATGACCTTTAGTGGCACAAACGCAGCTAAAGGTCATGAAAAATAAAAAAATTAAAATATTACAAAAAGCCACAAATCCATTCCTATCCCTCTACCCACTTAAGTAAATCCTTTAGAAATGTTGTTATCAGTACATACATCACTCCATTCTTTGGTTAGAGAGTGCAACAGAAGTGGGATTCCACCAGTAGAGTATTGAAAAGAACAAACTTACCCCAATATGTCATGCATAGCATGCTCTAATTCATTTCAAAGAAAGGAAGTGTATTTTATAAAGTTCCAAAACTCTTTATCTTAGGAACATGAAATCTTACCTGGTGGAAGCATCCAAAATTCATTATCAAAATATTGAGAAGAAGAAGAATATCCATGATATAAATATATATCCCATCAAACAGAAAGTTGATCAATAACAATCAAACAAAATACCACACTTATCATACTACACCTCAAATCTAACAAAATACAAACAAAACAAAATAATGATAAAATGCACACTTTAAGATCAATAGTTAGCTCAAACAAGTCGTCACTATGCATGAATTCAGTTAATTCTGGACCATGCATCCAACAAAAACTCAAACATGCAATAATGGTGTTTGAGATGAACTGGACTCTTGCCTCCAAGGTGGAGCAAAAGTTGTGGGGGCTTGGCTGTTTGAAGTGGGATATCCACCACTAACACCAGGAACCTGAGACACCTGAGGTAATTGAGTGGATGTACTAGCAACAGACAAATTTTCTATTCCAGGGGCACAACTAACTTCCGTTTGATTGTAATAATCAGCCCATTGCTTGTAATGCTGCTGATAATGCAAAGAATTTTCACCTATATTACCAGCGCATAAGCCCCACTTGAATCTTGAGTGTAGTTTGAATACTGCTAGTAGTATAATTTGCATAATTGCTCCCATTCCATGTGGTAGTCTGATGAGTGTAACTGCTGATTGGGTAACCTCCAGCTGTCTGATAATCACCAGTATAGTAAGTGCTTGAATAACTTGTAGGCCCAGCATAAGAAGGCAAATGAATGACATACCGGTTTTGAGAAAAAAAAAACAAAAGTTAATGAATGACATATGAAGGCAAGAACCAACCAAAATAACAGAATCAGATTCCAGTTATTATAAAAGCAAATAACTTATCTAAGATAAGGTTCTTCTAAATTCAGAACCCTAAATTAGATTAATAATAAAATATGCAATTAACAAGTCAACATTAACGCCACATATAACATCAAATTGCACAGCTTAATATACCCAATACATTAGCATAAATAACATCACATTGAATAATGAATTTAACACATTTGAATAGATCAATTTTAAGCTCACTAACGGCTAATTTAGCATGTGAACAACATCTACATGTTTTGCTTTTACAATATGGTTTAATCAACTTCAAGCAGGAAATTCATTTACATCATGGTTTAAACAACATATACATGTTTTGCATTTAACACCTAAATTTTCAGCTTACTAACATCATAAATTCATATCCATTTGGACGTCATTAGTTAACATTTAACAATTTAGTTTCACATTGTTTAGACCATTTTAATTTCCTGATCACTTGGATGATCTTTAATTATTATTTGGACAACAATAAACAACCATCGATCAGACCACCTAAATTGGTACGAAATTAGATAGCATGCATACAAACTGCATGCTTCAGCAGCTCCCTCGACAGCTAGAAGTTTCACTAAAATTTCACTTAATTCCACCACTTATACCAGCATAAAGATACAACAAAACAACCAAGGAAGAAAAGGTAAAGAACTCAGTATCATTTATTTAATTAAATAAATAACATATGCAATTGTTGCATTTTTAGCAAGGTTAAAACATCTTTAAATAGAGAAATTAAATGCTGAAAGTCTAGCATTTGGATAGAGGCCAGAGTTGGAATTTAATCTCTCATAATTCCCTATTATTTCAATCAATAGCAGTCCATCTCCTCAACAAATTTAAGTATATTAAGTTTAGCAATTTCACACTTAAAATTGAGCATTCTTAACAACAGTCATCAACAATTAATTCAACATTTAATCTCTTCAGTTTTTCTTTTATCCTAAATAGCACATACATTAATTTCAAACGAAAGGAAATGTACAAGAATTTAGGAGAATACCAAACTCCAAACGAGCTGTTGATCAAGTTTGTCAAGCTAAATTCATTTATCCAAAAATAACAATATTTAGTTATTCAAATACCAGCTTCAGACATGATTGCAACATTTAAATGCCTAAAATTTCAGCAGTCAGATAACATGGTTTACAACATATAACACTCTAAGTTTCCAGGTTTCAAACTTAATAAATTTCAGCATTTGAACATCACCTATTTACCATTTAGACATCATAATTTACAATATATAGCAGTCCAAATTTCTAGATTTCAAACATAATAAATTTAAGCATTTATTCAATAGCATATGCAAACTTTAAAAATTTCAATTGACCATTTTCACACATCATAAAGTTCATTCATTTGCACCAAGTTAATTACTGACAAATTAACTCAATACTGCAATTTTTAATCATCAATGTAATAGCCACAAACATTTTTTTTTCATTTCTCTAAAACATACACAATTTTTGCATTCCAAATGAAATGTTTTAATATAAGCTAAAAGCTCCCTCACATACCAAGCAAATATAGGGGAAAATTACATTTCTCAGACTTCAACGAATGATAGAAACCATAAAATCTAAATATTTAAATGATTTATGACCATGTTACCTACTCATGTGCATATTTAAAATCATCCATTTTCAGAGAACAAATGTCAGCACTGCTATACAAGGAAGGCAAAGGTCTACTCTCAGCCGCAACCAACGCTCTCTCTTGAAATTGCATGTTATATCAATATGTACTCGTGCAAGTGAACTTTCATGTCTTCTTCTCTTCTTTCTTTTGTCTCTTGAAGATTTTTTTTTTATTTTTTCCTTTCCTTCACACTTCATAATTATTAGCACCAGAAGAAGCATCTTTGCCCATTCTCATCTTATTTTTCCTCTTGTCTGCAGATAAGATAAAAAAATGGAAAAGTAAAATTAAAAAGAAATAATGGCCAAGCCTCATGCAGCACCATACAGGTGTAACTTTGGTAGGTCTACCATAAATTAGATCATGATATTCCATCTTAAGAAATATACCCTCTAATCAAAGATGACTATGACCTATACCTTCAACGACTTTACCACAATTAATAATTTTCACTTTCACAGTTGGTATTCCTTCCTCATCACCCACATTTTCAATTTTCTTCAACACTTCATTTCCTTGTACAAGCTGTCCAAAGACTATATACTTTCTGCAACATGCCACAAATGCAAAAGCTCAAGATCCAAGGATGAATAATAGCAAAGCATATATCTAGGAATGTAGGGAACTGAGAACAAATATTTGAATATAAGAAACTACCTATCAAAGCCATGATTAGCCTTGAAGGTGATAACAAATTGTGAACCAACAGTGTCACTGTAACATCCCTTACCCGTATTTGACACCGGAACAAGGTACGAGGCATTACCGGACTTAAACTCAAACAAACATTCAAAATCGAGACATGAATTTCCACTCAAATTTAAAACTTTTCAAAACATTCATATCGTTTCTTAAATGAGCCTATGAGGCCCAAAACATGCATTAGGAGAGGTTTGGGACTAAACCGAGAACTTTAGAAAACTTTCCAACACTTAGAAAATTTTTCATCAAAACAGAGGTCACACGCCCGTGTGGCTTGGGGCATGCCTGTGTGGGTAGGCCGTGTGGTCACACACGCCCGTGTCCCTAACTCGTGTAACTCTCTGTTTATGACGTCATCAATAAATTAAAGTCGCACAGCCAAGTCACACGCCCGTGTGCTTAAGTCGTGTAGGCGATTTAATTTTCATAATTTTTCATAAAATAGGTGCAGACTTCACACGCCCTGCGTATACGCCCATGTCCCTAAGCCGTGTCCTTCACACGGTTGGGACACACGGCTGTGTCTCTGCCCGTGTGGACAATTTGAAGCTAAAATTCAAAATGTATGGGACACACGGCTGGATCACACACACAGCCTAGACACACGCCTGTGTGGACAAAAATAAGGCTATTTACCAAGCCATTTTGCCACCCTTACTTGCACCAACCTACACAACAAAAAGCAACACAAATCTAAGAATATTCATACAACCAATTTAGCCACAAACAAGATATCAATGTATCATTTACATGCAATCATCTACCACATACAAACATCACCTACTTATCAACTCAATCTATGCAAATTCACACATCCATGAAAGACATCTTCATATTCATATATACATAACCAATATTAGCCAATTTTAATTTCCATTTACAAAATGAATTATCAAATAACATAAGCCAACACTTTTGGCCAAACCAACTATGATACACAACAAAAAAACCAAGTCCCTATACATGCCATAGCTTAAAATATTATAATCATAGGTACCCAAAATGATAATTTGATAGTGTGAATGGATCACCGACCGCCTTCGATCCCCGAGCTGGCTTGGTGAAACTATAAGACAAGGGAAAAAGAAAGGGGAGTAAGTTTTAAAGCTTAGTAAGTTCCTATGTAAATAATAGGCATCATAAACATACTTTAACATATATTTAACATAAAGTAAATTAACATAAATTTCATTGTGAATTCATAATTAAGCATAGCATAGATGTATTTAGAATCTTAACATCATAACTTACTCGATCAAACCAATCCGAGGTTTCATCACATATCGAACTCATTAAGCATGAGTTTTGTGTACATACTTGTACCAACTTGCAACTCACCATAATCTTTCACAACATACCATAGTCTTTCCCAACTTTAACATTGCATTAAGTTTCCCGTTGAACCACTTAGAATACTAAAGATTCTCGGGAAATCTCACACACATAGTACTATACCAATGCCATATCCTCGATATAGTCTTACATGGGATCTCATATCAATGCCAATAGCCCAGCTATGATCTTACACGAAATCTCATATTGATGCCATATCCCAGTAATGGTCTTACACGTAATCTCAACTAACCTTAATGTCATGACATTTGTATCCTATCTATTCTTAAGGTTCAACCGGGATATTTCTCACTTGTCGAAACTTTGTCGAATTCATTCAAAGAGTAAATCACAATTCATACAAGTATAACACAATTAAAGCATAAATAATAATGCATTATTTACATATGAACTTACCTTGGTACAAAAAAATAGGAGAGATGGATTTAATTGTCAAACACCTTATTCTTTCCCCGATCAAGGTCCGAACTTCGTTTTTCTTGATCTATAATAGTAAATTTAGCTTATTTATTATTCAAATTATTCAATTTAGTCCAAAAATCATGTTATGAAAAAATTACATTTTTGCCCTTAAACTTTAACATATTTACAAATTAGTCCCTAGGCTTGTAAAATGAAATGTATTCAATTTCTTGGTTACCCAAGCCTAGCTGAATCATAAACATGCTCATATCAGCCTAAATTATTCATCAAATCAGATTCTTTAACTACCCATTTCACAACTTTTTATAAATAGGTCCTTTTAGGTATTTTCATGAAAAATCACTTTGTAAAAGTTGTTTATCACATCTTAAACATACAATATCTTCCATCAAACATCAAAATACATGCATGTCACACATGGGTAGATTTTTAAACATGAACCCTACTTCAAAATAATGGTAGAAATAGGTAAGTCGGGTTACAAGGACTTCAAAAATGTAAAGAGCATTAAAAACGGGGTTAGGATGCACCTACTATCAAGCTTGAAAGTTAAAGAAACCCTAGCTATGGAGCCCTTATGAAATTCAGCCAAGGTAGAAGAAAGATGAGCAAATTTTAGCTTTATTTTCCCTTTTTATTATTTTATTAACCAAATGACCAAAATGCCCTTAAAGCCTTTCTTTAAAATTTTATCTCACAATGTCCATTTTGTCCACTAATTTAAAAAATGGTCTAATGATCATATAAGGACCTCTAATTTAAAATCTCATAGCAATTGGACACCTTTAACATGTAGAACTCAACTTTTGCACTTTGTACAATTTAGTCATTTTGACTAAATTGAGTGCCCAAACGTTAAAATTTTTGAACGAAATTTTCACGAAATCATTTCGTAAAATCGTAGACCGTAAAAATATAAAAAATAAATTTTTCTGCGTCAGATTCGTGGTCTCGAAACCACTGTTCTGACTAGCCCCAAAATCAGGCTGTTACAACTCTGCCACCTTTAGGGATTTTCGTCCCCGAAAATCTTACTAGGAAAGAGGTTTGGGTACTGTTTTCTCATAACCTCCTCAGGTTCCCATGTAGCTTCCTCAATACCATGTATTTGCTAGAAAACTTTCACTAGGGTTATATTTTTATTTCTCAATTGTTTAACTTCCCGAGCTAAGATTTAATCAGTTCTTCACCATACATCATATTTGGTCGAATCTCAATCTCCGTCGGAGAAATCATATGTGAAGTATCGGAATGATATCGTCGTAACATCGACACATGAAACACATTATGGATCCTCTCCAACTCTGTCGATAAAGCTAATCGATATGCCACTGGCCCTATTCTTTCAATAACTTCATACGGCCCAATAAAACATGAACTCAACTTGCCTTTATGGCCAAATCTTAGAATCTTCTTCCACGGAGATATTTTAAAAAATACTTTATCCCCAACTTGAAACTCAATCTCTTTTTTTTTCAAATCCACGTATGATTTCTGTCTATCGGAAGTAACTTTCAAACAATCTCGAATTACTTTTACTTTTTCTTCGGTTTCCTTAACCAAGTCGACCCCGTGAATCTGTTTCTCACTAAGTTCGGTCCAATACAAAGGTGTTCGGCACTTGCGGCCATACAATACCTCATAAGGTGCCATTTTTATACTTGACTGATGGTTGTTGTTATAGGAAAATTCGACCAATGGTGGATATTTTTCCCATCTACCCTCAAATTCTAGAACACAGCATCGAAGCATATCTTCTAGTATCTAAATTACCCTTTTGGATTGACCGCCAGTCTGTGGATGAAATGCTGTACTAAAATTTAATTTCGTACCCAAGGCTTCGTGCAACTTTTTCCAAAACCGCGAAGTAAACCTCAGATCCCTATCCGAGATAATAGAAATAGGCACCCTGTGCAATCTCACAATCTCAGTAATGTACAACTCAGCTAACTTATCAAGTGAATAATTAATACGTACTTGTATAAAATGAGGTGATTTTGTCAATCTATCAACCACAACCCATACGACATCTTTCTTTCTCGAAGTTAAAGGCAAACCCGTTACAAAATCCATCGTAATTCTATCCTATTTCCACTTGGGTGCCATCACTGGCTGAAGTAAACCTGAAGGTACTTGGTGTTCACCTTTCACTTGTTGACAAATCAGACATCTCGAAACAAACTCGGAGACATCTTTTTTCATGCCCGACCACCAATACATTTTTTTCAAGTCATTATACATTTTTGTACTACCCGGATGTACAGATAAACAACCATTATGTGCTTCATGAAGAATTTTCTAAATAAGTTCATCATTTTTTTGGTACACAAACTCTACCTCGGAACATCAAACAATCATAGGATCCGACATGAAAATCTGAATCACTAACTGATTCACAGTGAGCTCTCTTGGCTTGCAAATCACTGTCACATTTCTGTACTTCACAAATCTATTGAATAAACATCGGCTTAGCTCTCAACTCGGCTAGAATAGAATCGTCATCGGATAAAGTCAATCTCGTGTTCAATGCTTTCAAAGCAAACAAAGTCTTCCTACTCAAGGCGTCTGCGACTACATTCGCTCTACCTGGGTGATAGTCAATCACCAACTCATAATCTTTCAGCAACTCGTGCCATCTTAGTCACCATAAGTTCAAGTCATTCTGAGTCATCAAATACTTTAAACTCTTATGGCCGGTAAAGACATGACATTTCTCACCGTACAAATGGTGTCGCCATATTTTCAAAGCAAACACAATAGCGGCTAATTCCAAATCATGCGTCGGGTAATTCTTCTCATGTGGTTTCAATTGTCTCGAGGCATAGGCTATCACCTTACCCTCTTGCATCAACACACATCCTAATCCATTCAGTGACGTGTCGCTATAAATCACAAACTCTTTTCTTGGTTCAGGTTGCACTAAAACCGGTGCCTCGGTCAATAATGCCTTCAACTTCTCAAAACTTTGCTGACATTTTTCAGACCATTCAAACTTAACATCTTTTTGCAACAATATCGTTATAGGGGTAGCAATCATCGAAAACCCTTTGACAAATCGGCAGTAGTAACCGGCTAAGCCCAAAAAGCTTCTAGCTTCGGACACATTCTTTGGTGGTTTCCACTCAACAATTGCCGAAATTTTACTAGAATCAACTCGAATACCATCACCTGAAACGATATGTCCCAAAAATCTGACCTCTTGGAGCCAAAACTCACTTTTACTGAACTTAGCATACAATTATTTGTCTCTCAAAATTTGTAAAATAGTTCTCAAATGCTCAGCATGCTCGATCTTATCACGAGAATAAATCAATATGTCATCAATAAAAATAACTACAAATTTATCCAAATATGGTCAGAAAATTTGGTTCATCAAGTCCATGAAAATAGCAGGGGCATTAGTTAATCCAAATGGCATAACAAGAAATTCATAGTGCCCGTACCTTGTTCTAAAAGCAGTTTTTGGCACCTTTGACTCTTTAACTCGTAACTGATAGTAGCCGAATCTCAAATCAATATTTAAAAACACAGTTGCTCCTCTCAACTGGTCAAACAAGCCACCAATCCTTGGTAAATGATACTTATTCTTTATGGTAACCTTATTGAGCTGTCGGTAATCTATACAAAGTCTCATAGAATCGTCTTTCTTCTTTACAAATAACACTGGAGCACCTTAGGGGGAATAAATCGGTCTCGCGAATATCTTATCTTTCAATTCTTGCAATTGAGCTTTCAATTCTTTTAACTTAATCAGAGCCATCTTATAGGGAGTAATCAGTACCGGTGAAGTACCAGGGACTAACTCAATGCCAAACTCAACTTCTTTAATTGGAGGCAATCCTGGCAACTCCCCTGGAAAAACATCTGAATATTCACACACCACCAGAACTGATTCAATTTTCAATTCAGACTCTTTTGTATTCAGCACATAAGCTAGGTAAGCTTCACAGCCTTTTCTTATACATTTCTAAGCTGACATCGAAGAAATCACCACAAGCATTCTATCTAACTCATTTGATTCAACCTGAAGAATTTCACCATTTTCACATTTCAATTCAATAACTTTCTATCGACAATTCACTATAGCATCATGCGACATCAACTAATCCATACCCAAAATAAGATCAAACTTATCAAATGGCAACAACATCAAGTCAGTCGAAAAATAGTAACCTCTAATCATCAAATGACATTTCTTACATACTTTGTCAACTAAAACTGTAACGCCCCATACCCGAGACCGTCGCTGGAGTCGAATACGAGGTGTTAACAGACTTAATTCATTACTTAAACAGCTCAAACAATTTAATTTTAGAAATTCCAGACATGTTTGGCTAATCTGCGTCATGATCGCTTAAAAATTCATATCTCGAGTTTTGAAACTCAAAATCTAATTACGTCAATTTTCCCTGAAACTAGACTCATATATATATATTTATTAATTTTTTTGTAGAATTTTTGTCTAGGCCAATTAGTACAGTTTATTAGTTAAATTCTCCCCTGTTTCAGGGTTCGACTGCTCTGACCTCTGTGTATTACGAATCAGATATCTCTCTGTACAGAATTTCAATGACTATGAAATTTATTTCTCATAAAACTAGACTCAATAAGAAATCTTTACATATAAATTATGACTTCTAACTATTTTTATACAATTTATGGTGAATTTTCAAAGTCAGAATAGGGGATCCAAAAATCGCTCTGGCCCTGTTTCACAAAACTTTAAACATATCATAAAATATAACTCATATACCTGTTTCGTTTCTTCCATATGAAAATAGACTCATAATTCTTCAATTCCATATTTTATTCATCATCTAATTATATCTCTACTATTTTTAATGATTTTTCAAATTCACGTCACTACTGCTGTCTGAATCTATTTTATGGTAAATTTTACCTATTTCATGGTTTCCATGGATTAACTAGCAATTTGACATACATAACACCAAATATGATCATAATTAGCCATTCCAATGGCTAATCATTACCAAGCATTTTTATACTACTCAATAACCATATCATAAGACCATATATACAAAATGATTATAATGCTATACATGCCATACTCAAAATATACAAGCCATTATGCCAAGATGGTATACGGATAGTGTGAGCGTGCCTCCGACCGTTCCCGATTTCCGAGCTGGCTTGTCAACACTACAAGGAATGAAAAGGAGGAGTAAGCATAAATGCTTAGTAAGTTCACATGCAAATAGCAAGTAACATAACCATATAGGCAAACATAAAACATCATTTGCATAATCATCACCAAGACATTCATATCATATTTTCATTTATCATCTTATCATATTGTTGTTATATCGATTTTTCAACCCGAGGGTTAAGTACATACCTGTTCAAAGTATCCATTTCACAACACTTACCAATACGTCCCTTTCATCTTGAGTATTCCTCCATTTGAGTAGAACTTTACCCGTTGAACACATCGGAATATAATTCGGATACATGGAAAGTTTGCACATAAGTGCCACATATGTAGCCAAGCTACTATGTAACCCGCCCATAAGCGAACTCGGACTCAACTCAACGAGCTCGGGCGTTCCCATCCATAAGTGAACTCAGACTCAACTCAACGAGCTCGGATGCCTAGTTACATTTTACGAACTCGGACTCAACTCAACGAGTTCGGACATTCGCATCCATAAGTGAACTCGGACTCAACTCAACGAGTTCGGATGCCCAAGTATCCCAGTGACATGTCACTTGTATCCTAATCCATTCCTAAGGTTCAACGGGACCTTTTTCCCAATCATGTGTCTCAACCATCTTCTACGGAATGCCGATACTGATACTACTGTAGTATTTCACATTTTCCAAGTATATCACATAATTTGACATATTATCAAACAATTATCACGAGTATAATATTTCATAATAATTATCATATCATTTAAATAACATAAAAACATTTAAAATAATAACTATGTAACCAACATTTACATATGAACTTACCTAGTATGCGAAAATGGCTACTTTTACCATTTCGTCCACAACTTGGTATTTTCCCCATTTTAGCCCGAATTTCAGTTTTCCTTGCTCTATCATTTAAAATATAGTCTAATTAGGACTCACATTATTCAAATTGACCCAAAATCATATTTTGGAAAAATACAATTTTGCCCTAAACTTTTGCATATTTACACTTTTGCCCAAAAGCTCGTAAATTAAACTTCAGCCTATTTTCTTATGTTTTATGACATGTTGATCATTTCCCCTTCTATGGCAACATCAAATTCTCACTCTAACATGTACTTATGACTATTAGGTATTTTTACCGATTAAGCCCCTTTGCTCGCTTTCACTTAAAACCGAGTAGCACAAGTTGTCTAACATAATTTAAAACCTCATATTCTATCATAAAACACCAAAATACACAAATTTCACCTATGGGTATTTTTCCAAATATAAACCCTAGGTTAAATTATTGCTAGCATAAGCTAAATCGAGCTCACAGGGACTCCAAAAACGTAAAGAACTTGAAAAACGGGGCTAGAATGGACTTACAATCGAGCTTGGAAGCTTGAAAAACCCTAGCCATGGTTTCTCCTTGCTATATTCGGCCATGGGGTTGAAGATGAGCAAAATTGGCTTTTAATTTTGTATTTTAATTCATTTTACCCCTAAATGACCAAAATGCCCTTACTACTAAACTTTCAAAAAATTCCATCCATATCCAATTTTTGTCCATAAACTTAGAAATTGGTCAAATTGCTATTTAAAACCTCCTAATTAATATTTCAAAACAATTTCATACTAGAAACTTCTAGAATGCATGTTTTGCAAATTATTCGATTTAGTCCCTAATTTCAATTTAAGCACTTTATGCATAAAATTTCTTCACGAAAATTTCAAAAAATCATGAAATCATATCATAGACCTCAAAATAATCATAAAATAATTATTTCTATCTCAGATTTTATGGTCACGAAACCACTATTCCGACTAGGCCCAAAATCAGGATATTACAACTCTCCCCCCCTTTAGGGATTTTCGTCCCGAAAATCTTACCAGAAAAGTGGTCTTCACTTTTAATCTCATATTCGGTGCCAAAGAACTTTCACTTAGACTGTACCTCCAATACTTCTCTTTAATTTCTCATATGATCTGAAAGCTTACATCTCAACTCTCAACTGTTCTTAAATTTTCAACCCTTCTCAGTTTCCCATGATATCATGACATAAAACCCGGATCTTAACTTGATTAATGGAGGCCGAAATTCCAAGAAATCCAACAATCAAAGAGACCTGAATTTCCATGAATCCGATGAATAGGAATTCATTCAATACAGATATGATTTATAGATCTCGCCAAACATTTAACAATAGGATACATCACATTTTCCTCTTTCTGCCATGAAAATAATTCTGATATGGCCTCAAGAATAATCCTTCTCATTTCCATCCCAATATCAACACTGACAAGGATAGTTTTGATAGATCCCAATGCTCGGCTTTAACCCCTTTAACAACTCTGATTTTATGTAACAGCGAATGCTCTAAACTATCATATTACCTCACTGTCTTGAAACACATCACAATTCATACCATAGTACATTACTGAAAGTCAGGAAGTCTTTACTCAATGTAGACTAGTCTAGTTCAGACGCTTCGGTTACCAATATTCTCATCTATCTGAACTTTGTCAACATGTAATAAACTTTTCAGCTGTCACAAAATGAAAACCTTATCATTCGTAGTGACTTTAACTAATATCAAACTTTTTCTAATAAATATACACTTCTCGTTCAGACTATTTACTCTTTTATCCGTACAAAATGAAATTCTATTATCAGATTTGGGAAAAATAATCCTGAAATAATTGTCACATGAAATCTTTCAAATAGATAACTCACCATACCGACTGAAACTCGCGCTTTTATCACTTATGCCTTTTCGATGTCAAATCCTTACGTAAATTAGAAAAGAAAAAACCCCAATACTAAAATCACCACATTACCAAGATCAAATTAGAAGTATAGTCATATTTGACATGATTATCACAAGTGAAGAACGCACTTGAACACGAGTCATAATTGACAAATTATGGAACAAAGATAACAAGAAAACCGAATAAAGAAATCCAAAATAGAGAAATCCGAATAAAGAAATCCGAATAAAGAAACCCAAGATACGATACTATCTTTGGAGAATCGAAAACCAAGCCTAGGAGAATCGAAAACCAAACTCATAGAAAAATACGGAATACCCCGATAATTCTTCAAAAAAGAAAGTCCAAAAGAAAACATCATTTAATCCACTGGAATCAAATATAACAAGAACAATATATCTTCCCATACATATATATCAGATGAAGCATCAAGTAGAAGAAACAGAATCATAATATCATATGTATTCTCTCATCAATTCTTATTAGACGAAATGAAATAGAATACCCGATGAAATAGAATACCCGATGAAATAGAGCAATATAAATTATAAACGAGTCGGACTACCAATGCTTTCATCCAACACCGAGATTAAAAGACATTCCCATATAACAAGAATTTCTTGAGTAAGATCAATAGCCATAGAAATATTTTCGAGAACAGTAAACACATAGAACATCTCAAAAGAGACTGCTAAATCTGTCCGATTATAACTATCACACTCAGATAGTTCACATTTCAAATATCATTTCCCCAACTAGTTCTCTGCCGTCACAAATTTCATATTAAACCATTCACTAAAGAAGGCCATTTTGAATAAATTTTGATTTACACTTTCTCGACCTTGCACCCGAGTAATTCGGTTTACCAAGGAGAATTCCTTTTCTAATCGGAGCAGTGCATAATTCCAATAATCTTTACGTCAATCCGATACTTTTTATCGTCTCTCGACTTTACTTATCAGCTCATTTTCAATCTCTCGATCATACTTATAATTATTCTATCTTTGAACTCTTTGGGTTCTTCTCAAGGAAACTTATTCAATACAAATCTCATGAAATTCCATTATAAGTACCATTTCGGTAAGGGGAGGGGTTGTAGGACCTCGACTCGACTTTCTTATACATACACATATGACACAACTTCCATCATCATAGCAACATCATCAAAATCATGTCATTCATTCATGTTGGCTTACACCAATTTTCCTATTGTCCCATTTAGACAATATACTTATGCATACATTCTATGTTTTCTAGATAGCTTTACTTATCCATTCATTTAATTAAATTAAGTCATGCTCATGACATCATATAAGGCCAAACAAACATAGATATTTGCACCACAATCATAACTTTCATTTCGTGCATCACCATGTACATATCATTACAATCATATAATTCAGTCCAACAATTTAACATAGATAAGTTCATTTCATTATAATCCTTTATCTCATAAAAATTATATATCATTAGCATTCATCAACATTCGACGTCCAAATCAAAACAAGGACATTTTCATTTGTATCATAATATTATGACTTTTATTCATACCTCTACTACTTTCTATTTATTCCGTTCATCTTATCAAGTAAGCCATATACGCTACATCATATGAGCATTAAGCAAATATGAATATTTATCACATATGTATCATAAACCTTTATTCATACTTTTCTGAACCGATACTTATCATAATCATAATTTTACTCAAATACCTTCACATAACATTGAACATGGTCGGCGCAGCTCGGTTGGAGAGTACCCTGTCTAAATAAGACAGTACTCATACGTGTCGGAAGACATCACACTATCACAGATCAGTGGCATGTATAGCTAAACTTTTACACATGCTAGGTTAGTCCGAGAACCGACTAAACCTGCTCTGATACCACCAAATGTAACGCCCCGTACCCGAGACCGTCGCTGGAGTCAAATACGAGGTGTTAACAGACTTAATTCATTACTTAAACAGCTCAAACAATTTAATTTTAGAAATTCCAGACAAGCTGGCTAACTGCGTCACAGTCGCTTAAAAATTCATATCTCGAGTTTTGAAACTCAAAATCTAATTACGTCAATTTTCCCTGAAACTAGACTCATATATATATTTATTAATTTTTTTGTAGAATTTTTGTCTAGGCCAATTAGTACAGTTTATTAGTTAAATTCTCCCCTGTTTCAGGGTTCGACTGCTCTGACCTCTGTGTATTACGAATCAGATATCTCTCTGTACAGAATTTCAATGACTATGAAATTTATTTCTCATAAAACTAGACTCAATAAGAAATCTTTACATATAAATTATGACTTCTAACTATTTTTATACAATTTATGGTGAATTTTCAAAGTCAGAATAGGGGATCCAAAAATCGCTCTGGCCCTGTTTCACAAAACTTTAAACATATCATAAAATATAACTCATATACCTGTTTCGTTTCTTCCATATGAAAATAGACTCATAATTCTTCAATTCCATATTTTATTCATCATCTAATTATATCTCTACTATTTTTAATGATTTTTCAAATTCACGTCACTACTGCTGTCTCAATTTATTTTATGGTAAATTTTACCTATTTCATGGTTTCCATGGATTAACTAGCAATTTGACATACATAACACCAAATATGATCATAATTAGCCATTCCAATGGCTAATCATTACCAAGCATTTTTATACTACTCAATAACCATATCATAAGACCATATATACAAAATGATTATAATGCTATACATGCCATACTCAAAATATACAAGCCATTATGCCAAGATGGTATACGGATAGTGTGAGCGTGCCTCCGACCGTTCCCGATTTCCGAGCTGGCTTGTCAACACTACAAGGAATGAAAAGGAGGGAGTAAGCATAAATGCTTAGTAAGTTCACATGCAAATAGCAAGTAACATAACCATATAGGCAAACATAAAACATCATTTGCATAATCATCACCAAGACATTCATATCATATTTTCATTTATCATCTTATCATATTGTTGTTATATCGATTTTTCAACCCGAGGGTTAAGTACATACCTGTTCAAAGTATCCATTTCACAACACTTACCAATACGTCCCTTTCATCTTGAGTATTCCTCCATTTGAGTAGAACTTTACCCGTTGAACACATCGGAATATAATTCGGATACATGGAAAGTTTGCACATAAGTGCCACATATGTAGCCAAGCTACTATGTAACCCGCCCATAAGCGAACTCGGACTCAACTCAACGAGCTCGGGCGTTCCCATCCATAAGTGAACTCAGACTCAACTCAACGAGCTCGGATGCCTAGTTACATTTCACGAACTCGGACTCAACTCAACGAGTTCGGACATTCGCATCCATAAGTGAACTCGGACTCAACTCAACGAGTTCGGATGCCCAAGTATCCCAGTGACATGTCACTTGTATCCTAATCCATTCCTAAGGTTCAACGGGACCTTTTTCTCAATCATGTGTCTCAACCATCTTCTACGGAATGCCGATACCGATACTCGGTAGTATTTCACATTTTCCAAGTATATCACATAATTTGACATATTATCAAACAATTATCACGAGTATAATATTTCATAATAATTATCATATCATTTAAATAACATAAAAACATTTAAAATAATAACTATGTAACCAACATTTACATATGAACTTACCTAGTATGCGAAAATGGCTACTTTTACCATTTCGTCCACAACTTGGTATTTTCCCCATTTTAGCCCGAATTTCAGTTTTCCTTGCTCTATCATTTAAAATATAGTCTAATTAGGACTCACATTATTCAAATTGACCCAAAATCATATTTTGGAAAAATACAATTTTGCCCCTAAACTTTTGCATATTTACACTTTTGCCCAAAAGCTCGTAAATTAAACTTCAGCCTATTTTCTTATGTTTTATGACATGTTGATCATTTTCCCCTTCTATGGCAACATCAAATTCTCACTCTAACATGTACTTATGACTATTAGGTATTTTTACCGATTAAGCCCTTTTGCTCGTTTTCACTTAAAACCGAGTAGCACAAGTTGTCTAACATAATTTAAAACCTCATATTCTATCATAAAACACCAAAATACACAAATTTCACCTATGGGTATTTTTCCAAATATAAACCCTAGGTTAAATTATTGCTAGCATAAGCTAAATCGAAAGCACTGGGACTCCAAAAACGTAAAGAACTTGAAAAACGGGGCTAGAATGGACTTACAATCGAGCTTGGAAGCTTGAAAACCCTAGCCATGGTTTCTCCTTGCTATATTCGGCCATGGGGTTGAAGATGAGCAAAATTGGCTTTTAATTTTGTATTTTAATTCATTTTACCCCTAAATGACCAAAATGCCCTTACTACTAAACTTTCAAAAAATTCCATCCATATCCAATTTTTGTCCATAAACTTAGAAATTGGTCAAATTGCTATTTAAAACCTCCTAATTAATATTTCAAAACAATTTCATACTAGAAACTTCTAGAATGCAAGTTTTGCAAATTATTCGATTTAGTCCCTAATTTCAATTTAAGCACTTTATGCATAAAATTTCTTCACGAAAATTTCAAAAAATCATGAAATCATATCATAGAACTCAAAATAATCATAAAATAATTATTTCTATCTCAGATTTTGTGGTCACGAAACCACTATTCCGACTAGGCCCAAAATCAGGATATTACAAAAACATGCTTACCTAAAGGGTTTGACACCTTAATCACAATTTTGGTAAACTCGACAGGCAATTTCTTATTGTTTACCAAATTTATACAAATATACGAATGAGTAGATTCAGGGTCAATCAATGCAATAACGTCAGTATTATAAAGAGAAAAAGTTCCAGTAATAACATTGGGAGACGTCGCTTCTTCACGAGCACGGATGGCATAGGCTTTCACCGGTGGTCGAGCTTTGGATCTTACAGCAGTTTCTTTAGTCACACTTCTACTACTGGCTCAATTCCAGTATTCCTCGGGGGCCTTCCTCTAGAAGCAGTATTACTAGGCCTCGCACTTTGAAATTTCTCTTTCTCTGCCATGTCCAGGCAATCTCTGATAAAATGATCTTGAGAACCACACTTAAAACAAGCCCAGTCATTCATTCTACACTCGCCGGGATGTCTTCTTCCACATTGCTGACATTCAGGTCTATTAGATTTTACATTACTCACACTTGCCATAGAAGTAGCCCGAGATTTAAAACTTGAATGTTGTTTCCCATGATCTCTGTGTGAATACCCCACTGAAACATTCGAATGGGAATACATTTCTTTGGACTTCTTGGACTGAGATTAGAATAACTTATTCATCGGTCTCTTCCTCGAATCTCTAGCTTTAAGATCAGCTTTCCTCTTCTCTTTATTCAATTCTTCAGCCTTACAAGCCCGTTCAACCAATACTACAAACTCTTTCAGCTCTAAAATCCCAAATAACACACGAATGTCTTCATTCAATCCATCCTCAAATCTTTTGCACATGATGGCCTCAGTGGAAACACACCCCCGAGCGTACTTACTCAGTCTGAAAAATTCTCACTCATACTCTGTTACGGTCATACGATCCTATTTCAGCTCAAGAAATTTTTTACATTTTTGATCAATGAATCGTTGGCTAATATATTTCTTTCGAAACTCCTCTTGAAAGAAGTCTAATGTGACCTTTTCTCTCGGAACTACAGATACAAGTGTATTCCACCAATGATATGCAGAATCTCTCAAAAGTGAGATAGCATACTTTAAACACTCATCCAGTATAGCATACTTTAAACACTCATCCAGTGTGCAGGACAACTCATCGAATACCCCGATAAAGTTTTCGGCCAAAACTTAGATCTCTCAGGATCATCATCCATATTAGCTCGAAAATCTTCATCTCTATGCTTTCAGATCTTATCAACCGGGGGCTTATTCATTCTTACAAAGTCCACACCTTGTGGGGCTACAGGAACCGGTCGAGGGATAGGTGGGGGTCGAGGAGGTTGGGCATTCAGATTTATTCGAACAAATTCTGTATACCACTCATTCATCATATGGAGAAAGGCTTCTCTGCCTCCTTCTACCTGACTAACCGTGGGAGGCCTACTATCAGACAGCGCTACCCCTTGAGTGGGAGTCGGTGCATTATTTTCGACTTCATCAGCCTCAGCTCGATTGGGATCCATTACTATATGAAAACACAATTTACAATTGTCAGGAGTCATCACACTATCACAGTTCGTTTATGGGATGTGTAGCTAGACTCTCACACATGTTATGTTAGTCTGAGAATTAACCAAACCGTAAATCTAATACCATTAAATGTAACACCCCTTACCTGTATTCGACACTGGAATAGGGTACGTGGCATTACCAGACTTAAACTCAAACAAATATTCAAAGCAGAGACATGAATTTCTACTCAAATTTAAAACTTTTCAAAACATTCATATTGTCCCTTAAAAGAGCCTACGAGGCCCAAAACATTCATTAGGAGAGGCTCGAGACTAAACTGAGAACTTTAGAAAACTTTTAAACACTTAAAATTTTTTTCATCAAAACAGGGGTCACATGCCTGTGTGACTTGGGCACGCCCGTGTGGGTAGGCTGTGTGGTTACACATGCTCGTGTCCTTAACCCGTATAACTCTTTATTTATGACGTCATCAACAAATTGAAGTTACACGGCTAAGTCACACGCTCGTGTGCTTAGGCCGTGTGGGTGATTTAATTTTCATAATTTTTCATAAAGTAGGTGTGGACTTCACACGCCCTGGGCATATGCCCATGTCCCTAGGCCGTGTCTTTCACATGGCTGAGACACATGGTCGTGTCTCTGCCCATGTGGATAATTCGAAGATAAAATTCAAAATGTCAGGGACACACGGCCGAATCACACACCTATGGGACAAGCCATGTTTCACACATGGCCTAGACACACGCCTGTGTGTCTACCCGGGTGGACAAAAATAAGGCTATTTACCAAGCCATTTTTCCACCTTTACTTGCACCAACCTACACAACAACAAGCAACACAAATCCAAGTATATTTATACAACCAATTCAGCCATAAACAAGATATCAATGTATTATTTACATGCAACCATCTACCACATACAAACATCACCTACTTATCAACTCAATCCATGGAAATTCACACATCCATGAAAGACATCTTCATATTCATATATACTTAACCAATATTAGCCAATTTCAATGGCCATTTACAAAATGAATTATCAAATAACATAAGCCAACACTTTTGGCCAAACCAACTATGACACACAACAAAAAGACCAAGTCCCTATACATGCCATAGCTTAAAATATTGTAATCATAAGTACCCAAAATGATGATTTAATAGTGTGAATGGATCTCCGACTGCCTTCGGTCCCTGAGCTGGTTTGGTGAAACTATAAGACAAGGGAAAAAGAAAAGGGAGTAATCTTTAAAGCTTAATAAGTTCCTATGCAAATAATAGGCATCATAAACACACATTAACATATATTTAACATAAAGTAAATTAACATAAATGTTATTGTGAATTCATAATCAAGCATAGCATAGATGTATTTAGAATCTTAACATCATAACTTACTCGATCAAACCAATCCGAGGTTTCATCACATATCGAACTCATTAAGCATGAGTTTTGTGTACATACTTGTACCAACTTACAACTCACCATAATCTTTCACAACATACCATAATCTTTCCCAACTTTAACATTGCCGTTAAGTTTCCCGTTGAACCACTTGGAATACTAAAGGATACTTGGGAAATCTCACACACATAGTACCATACCAATGCCATATCCTAGATATGGTCTTACATGAGATCACATATCGATGCCAATAGCCCAGCTATGGTCTTACACGAAATCTCATATTGATGCCATATCTCAGTTATGGTCTTACACATAATCTCAACTGACCCTAATGTCATGACATTTGTATCCTATCTATTCCTAAGGTTCAACAGGGATATTTCTCACTTGTCGAAACTTTGTCGAATTCATTCAAAGAGTAAATCACAATTCATACAATAATAACACAAATAAAGCATAAATAATAATGCATTATTTACATACAAACTTACTTCAGTACAAAAAATAGGAGAAATGGAGTTAATCATCAAACACCTTATTCTTTCCCCGATCAAGGTCCGAACTTCATTTTTCTTAATCTATAATAGCAAATTTAGCTTATTTATTATTCACATTATTCAATTTAGTCCAAAAATTATACTATAGAAAAATTACATTTTTCCCCTAAACTTTGACATATTTACAAATTAGTCCTAGGCTCGTAAAATGAAATGTATTCAATTTCTTGGTTACCCAAGCCTAGCTGAGCCATAAACATGCTCATATCAGCTAACATTATTCATCAAATCATATTTTTTTACTACACATTTCACAACGTTTTACAAATCGGTCTTTTTAGGTATTTTCATAAAAAATCACTTAGTAAAAGTTATTTTTCACATCTTAAACATAAAATATCTTCCATCAAACATCAAAATACACGCATGTCACACATTGGTAATTTTTTAAACTTGAACCCTACTTCAAAATAATGGTAGAAATAGGTAAACTGGGTTACGAGGACTTCGAAAATGTAAAGAGCATTAAAAACGGGGCTAGGATGCACTTACTATCAGGCTTGAAAGTTGAAGAAACCCTAGCTATGGAGCCCTTATGAAATTCGGCCAAGGTAGAAGAAAGATGAGCAAATTTTGGCTTTATTTTCCCTTTTTATTCTTTTATTAACCAAATGACCAAAATGCCTTGAAACCTTTCTTTAAAATTTTATCTCACCATGTCTATTTTTTTCCACTAACTTAAAAAATGGTCTAATTATCATATAAGGACCTTTAATTTAAAATATCATAGCAATTGGACACCTTTAACATGTAGAACTCAACTTTTGCACTTTTACGATTTAGTCATTTTGACTAAATTGAGTGCCCAAACGTCAAAATTTTCGAACGAAATTTTCACGAAATCATTCCGTGAAATTGTAGACCATAAAAATATAATAAAAACAAATTTTTTTGCATCATATTCATGGTCTCGAAACCACTATTCTGACTAGCCCCAAAATCAGGCTGTTACAGTCACGATCAACAATTGCCATAGATAAAAGGCCAGGTCCATCATGCTTTAGCCTAAGTGATTCATCTGAACAAGATTTGAAATTATCCCCTGTTACTAATCAATTATTAGTGAAAAGAATAGCCTACTGTCAAATTCTAAAAGAATAATCATAAGCTTGGAATTAAGAAAGCATTAGACTTCAACCAGTAAACATACTTTCTTTGAATTATATCTGTTGATAGTTTGTGGAGATCATAAAATTTAGCATTTAATAGTTCTTAAATAATTTAGCCATCATGTCATTATGTTAGCACCAACCAATTCTCAAAGACATCTAGATTATTGAGAAAAAAATGCTATGACCTAGGCATTTATGGTGCAAAATAAAACTTGTGAAGTGATTTGAAGAATGCATATTGCTCTATCAAAAAGGCCTTTTAGGTGAAGATAGGCTTAGATCAAGAGCCATGGAAAGCACCTACTATATACGATATTAATGCAAAAGAAATCTTTTGCAAAAATCCTGGGAACACCTATTGCTCACTCAGAAACATTTCAATTGCAGATACACCCAAATCTAGATTCAAGGAAAAAACTTAATACAATGTCATCTTGGTATAAAAAACCCTAATACCAAACCTAAAATTAAGTCCAAAAAAATTGATCAATTCCATATTATATAGCAACAAATTAAAAATTGAAAATAAATATTTGACATTTTGACCATTAGAAACACAACTTGGTAACAAAATTAGAGGCTTTGGTCACTTATGGAGAGTATGATACTATGTATATTATTAACACATATGAACTCTTCCATAATGTGCATGATTATGATATAGTTAGAATATTATTGAATTTTCATGAACAAAGAGTAATTACAAACAACAATAGCATAAATAGTACAATATTTAAATCATTTCCACAAAATGATTGATTTTTAAAATTTTAAAAGAAAGGAGAATCTTGCATCCATTCTTCATTAATTTTAGACAACCTAAACTATGTCTATCACTGTAACATTGGAAGGATGGGAAGATATCACTCACTTAGAAACTTCCCATCATATATGCTTTGCCCACTAGTTCCTGAAAAAAGTACAGTTAAAATATCAATATGCGTTTCAAGAGAAACTTCAACTAGCAGCTCACATAGGTGGCAACCCTTAAAGAGATCTTATCTAAAGTAAAATCAATTAACAGCTGCAAAAAATTAAAATAAAAGTCCTCTTTGTAAAAAAAATACATACCATCTCTTCTTACAAAATCACCAGCTTGCACAACAAACATAAGATGTTAGTCCATAAGAAAAAAAGACATTTATGTGCAAAAAAACTGGGTTGGACACAGTGAAGTTTAGTAAAATTTTGAAAATTCACAACATGGTAAATACAACCTTAAAAACTACATCACAAGAAAAGCAGCTGTGACCATCAGCCCTGTTTTCTACGACATAAAGAATAGTAACTGACTAAATGACATTCAACTTCAAAGCCATGTTCTACAAGAAATAGCTAGTGGAAATCCCAAATAGTAGCTTGATTCATCATTTCATTATCATCCCTATGTTTCTCCAAAAACAAAAGAATATTAGCATTATAAAAAAAATTACTAATTGTACCAAATCAAGAATGAAGTAACTCGAAATAAGTTAAAACTTTTGCATTGAAATAATATTAGAAAATTGGAGGGGAACTACAAAACCCTAATTAAATCTAAAGGAATCAAACCAACTTCTTACCTTAAAAAACCCTCGGAATTGATGTGAGAGGACGTATGTAACAGCAAATAACAAAGTTTTGAGATCAAAGGACAAAACCCAAAAAGGAAAAAACAAGAAAAGGACATTTTTATATGCCAAAAAGTTGAATATAAGATTTCGTCAAGTAAAAAGAATAAAACAACATAGAGCAGAGAATATAGAGAAAATTTGAATTAAAAAAAAAGGAAAGAAAACCCACGAGCGAGAAGAAAAAACAGACAAAGAAGAAAGAGAATCAAAGGAAATTTATATCTGGGAAACAAAAAAATTAATAAGAAATAAATAAGAAAAAATGGATTTAATAAGAGAGTTACTGTTTATAGTTTTTATATGCCAAAACGGTGCCGTTCTAATAAAAGTAAAAAATATTTCGGCGTTTATGGGAAAAACGCTGCTATTGCTTTACCTTTTATGGCATTTATGAGAAAAACACTATTATTGCTTTACCTTTTGTGGCACTTATGAGAAAAACACCGTTATTTCTTTACCTTTTGCGGCATTTATGAGAAAAAAGCCGCTATTGCTTTACTTTTTGCGGAGTTTATGCAAAAACGCTGCAAATGGTTTACCTTTGCGGTGTTTTTTATCCAAACGCTTCTAAAAATGCTGCTAAAACCTGTTTTGCTGTAATGAGTAATTAATTTCTGTATCTGTGGTTATGTGCTCTGTTTCTGTATTTAAGGTTTGGAGTTCGAGTGCATCTTTTGAAAGTTTTGTTGTTTTTGAAATCAACTCATAAGCATGCGCTAACCACTTACATTTGATTCAGAGTGAAATTGTGACAAGAATGAGCCTGCTGGTTCACTAGTTAAGCATCTGTCTGTATTCTGCCTAGTTTCGAGTTCGAATCCCATCGTATATATTAGGAAAATCTTTTTGTCATAAGCCAGAAATCTTCTTGGAAGTTAAGGAATTAATTTTAACGATAGTTTCTTCTTTTTCTTTCTTTTTCTTTTTATTATTATTTTTCTTTTCGCTTTTATATTTTTGTTGTTAACTAGAAGTGGTGAGGGTATACAGATTAACAAAAGTTCTATTATCAGTCACTGGTCAAAAGATTGTCGGTAAGTAACTGTTAATGCGAGTATCTCCGCGAATTTTTCCTTTATTTTGTAAATTATTTGGAATGGAGGATTTTTTGTGAGTTTCGAGAATCTTTTCTGAACGAGTGTGTATTTACTTAGCAGGCAGGGTTATTAACAACAAGGAATAGCACCAATACAATCTCTGTGATTATTGCTGAAGTTTTAGTAAGTTTGGGATATTTGAAGGTTTCATGTCGAAACTTTCGACGTAGGTATTAAGTGAATAATCGGGATGTTTGTTGATTAATTGGCTAAATTGTGTTACTGAATGCTTGTTTTAAGCCTTGAGGATCTTTAGGGTTGTTGTCACTTCGAAATCTTTCCAAATGTGTATTGAAAACCTTAGTTTTGCAAGTTTTGGTCGCCAAAAATGGTGGCTGTCGACACTACACGGCTAGGCACATGGGCGTGTGGCTAGGCTGTGTGAGCTATACGGGCATGTGACAGACCGTGCAATCAGTTGTGTAACTCACTGTTTGTTGATTTGAGGCCACACGGGTGGGAATACAAGCGTGTGTCTAGGTCGTGTGTGGCATGTTAGAGCAAGGTTCACACATGCGTGTGCCTAGGTTGTGTAACTTACTGTTTGGGGTATAAAAGCCACATGGGTAGGGACACGGATGTGTACCCAGGCTGTGTGAGCCACATGGACAAGGACATGGGCGTGTGTCCAGGCCATGTAACTCACTGTTTATGCTTTGGAACCACACGGGAAAGATACACAAGCGTGTGACTAGGCCGTTTGGTGTGTGATTGCAGCCCGAAACCTATTTTTGAAGGCGAAAATGTTATCTAACACTGATATTGGCTTCTTTAATGTATAAATAATGGAAATTGATGATATTAGAACTGTCCGATACTTTGAGATTGATCTGTGAATAACTTGGATATAATACACTGTAATGTTTATTCTGTTATTGATCTATCTTATTGATTGTGAAATGATTGGGAATGAATGTAGACATGATACTGGTACCTGTATTCTGTATTGGCATGGGTTGGGATACTGTGAGGGAGGAAGAAATCTGTTCTGAAATCATGGCTATGCCACGAGGAATATTCATTTGATTCTGGCGCTAGTCGCATACTGAATTAGTAGCTAAGCTGCATTTCTGTAAAAGTGTCAACGAACTCTATGTGGTGTGTAAGGTTGGTTGGGCATTGAATGTCTTTAATGGTGTGTTGGGATGGCCGAAGACGATGTGTAGTAGGCAGGAATAGGAATATTGCATCTGAATCTGATTGGTTTCGTATATGAATTGAAATTGTATATACGTACACATGTAATTGGTCTGTTCTAAATCTGGACTGAATTTACTCTTGTATTGAATTGAATCTCTGTATTTGGGCCTACACTGTAATGATTGTTAATTGAATATTAAGTTTACGCACTGAGTTCACAACTCATTCTGTTATTACTTAGATTTCAGGTAGTTCACAGACTTGAACGGTCGGTGCCGTGGGAGCTCGGTCGAAATATTAACTTCCTATTAACTATTTTAGTAGAAGCTTTTCTAAATTATAGTAAGATGACAGTAGCATATTATATACTTAATTAATGTTTGCGTTGAACTTATATAAATTAAGGTTTGGTATTATGGTGTTTTGAGTGGTACTTTTGTGCATATGGTTATATAAATTCGGGCTGGACGTCTAGGCCGGGTCTAGGGTGTTACATTTAGTGGTATCAAAGCCAAGTTTACCAACATTTAGATTGTGTCTGGCCTCAAAACGGGTGAGAAAAGTAGTTTAGTGGTAATTAGTATCCGAACTAATACAGAAACACTAAAACTTTAGTGAACGATTGAACCTCCGACGCTAACCCTATAAGTATTTCTGTTATGTTATATTGATTATTATACTTAAACTGTTATGGGTAAACTGTTTGATGTGAACTGGTGAACTCATCTTGTTGGATGTTTGAACTGATTTGTGTACTCTAACATTGTAGCTAGATTGCTAAAAATGAGTTCGCGTGGTAGTCGTGGACATGGTATGTGGGGGTGTCGAGGACGTCGAGGAGGAATAGCTCGAGCAGAGTCATCCTCTATGGGTAGCATGCCCAATCTGGAGACCAGCGAGATTGTTGGTACTCCCACTATTGATATGGAGTCCCAAACTCCGATGGATGGGGATGACACACTGTTCCAAGCATGATACGGGCATTGGAGAGGGTCGTTAGGACCTATTCGGGATCAAGAGGCTGCGAGTTAGTTACTGAATATCTCTAGTCGAATGGGACTGAATTTTTCAAGGGCGTCATAGGAGTCGCTCCTACCATTGCTGAATATTGGCTCGAGGCTACCGAACGTATTATGATAGACCTTGACTGCACTCCTACTCAAAAATTGAGGGGTGCTGTGTCCCTACTCCAGGGCGAAGCCTATCACTGGTGGCTAACCGTTGAGTAATGTGCTCAGCCTGAACAAGTGAACTGGGGCTATTTCAAGAACGCCTTCCAGGGTAAGTATGTAGGGGCGAGTTATGTTGAGGCTTGCCGACGCGAGTTTATGAGCCTAGTTCAGGTTGACCAGTTTGTGGCTGAGTATGAGGCCGAGTTTTATGATTGAGTAGGAATGCATTGACTCTGGTAGCGTCTGACTATGATAAGTGTGTGAGGTTCGAAGAAGGATTGATGTATGATTTGCGAGTTCTAATAACTCCTTAGAGGGAGCTGGTTTTTGTGGTTCTAGTTGACAAGACAAAGATAATAGAAGAGGTAAAGTGCACTGAAGGTGAGCGGAGTGATCGTGAGAAGGATTAGAATAAGGTTAAGAGGGATTCGGGTCCTTCTGGTTCTAGTCAACGCCCTAAGAAACGGGCGAGGTTTGATAGGCTGCCAAAGGCCGAGGCATCATCGGTAGTGACTGAGGTTTAGCTGTGTGGTGAGTGTGGGAAACACCATCTGGTCGAGTGCTGGAGGAAGCTAGGGGCATGTCTCCGTTGCTGGTCATGGAGCATCGAGTTAGAGATTGCCCTTGTTGACCAGATTCAGTGCCAGCTATGGCATAGACTCTAGCCCCAAATTCTGTTCGACTTGTGAGAGAGTCTTAGCAACCATTCAGAGGTCGTGGTATTGGTAGGGGTGGTGGTAATAGAGTTGAGAGAGGATAACGAACACCAGGTAGAGGCTCTGGTCAGGCTAAGGCTCGTCATTTGACACTGGTTTATGAGGCGAGACGCCGCGAGGAGAGTGATGATGCTGATGTCATTGCAGGTACCTTCTTTATTCACTCTGTTCCATATTATGCTCTCATTGATATTGGTTCTACTCACTCGTACATAGCTAGTGTTGTTTCTGTAACTCTAGGTTTAACTACTGAGAATACTACTAGAGAGTTTTCTGTGATTAGTCCGTTGGGTCAGTCGATTCGAGTTGATAAAGTATACTAACGGGTACCTTTAGAACTTCAGGGTATGGTGTTTCCAACTTATTTAATGGAATTACCCTTCAATGAGTTTGATTGAATTCTGGGAATGGATTGGCTCGTTGAGTATCGGGTTAGTCTAGATTGTGCGACCAAGAGGGTTACTCTGAGACTGACTGAGAATGATGAGGTGATTATGATTAGTGAGCGTCGAAATTACCTTTCTAATGTAATCTCCGCTCTTGTGGTAGATAAGTTAGTTTGAAAGGGATGCGAGGCATACCTTGCTTATGTATCCGACTCTGTTCCCGAAAAGCTTTCAGTGAGAGATATTCGCACCGTGAAGGAATTCCCAAATGTCTTTCCCGAGAAATTGCCCGGAGTACCCCCAGCTAGAAAGGTGGAGTTTAGAATTGACCTGTTACATTGTACTGCCCTAGTGTTTATTACGCCTTATCACATGGAACCGAAAGAATTGACCAAATTAAAAGCTCAACTTTAAGAACTCCTTGATAGAGGATTTATTCGACCAAGGGTGTCTCCGTGAGGAGCACCAGTATTGTTTGTTAAGAGGAAAGACGAGTCGATAGGAATGTGCATTGATTATAGACAGTTGAACAAGTTGACAATCAATAACAAGTACCTGTTACCTAGGATTGACGACTTGTTCGACCAGTTTCCAGGAGCGTCCGTCTTTTCCATGATCGACCTACGCTCTGGTTACCATCAGCTCAAAGTTAAAGAGACTGATGTGTACAAAACTGCCTTCAGGACTCGTTACGGACATTATGAGTTTCTAATAATGGCTTTCGGTTTAACGAATACCCCAACATCATTTATGGACTTAATGAATCAGGTGTTTTAACCGTATTTGGATCAATTTGTAGTGGTTTTCATCAATGATATCTTGATCTACTCTAAAATTGAAACTGAGCACGATGGTCATCTCCGTGTTGTACTTCAGATACTGCGAGAAAAACATTTGTATGCCAAGTTCAGTAAGTGTGAGTTTTTGTTGTAGGAAGTCGCCTTTCTGGGTTGTATGGTGACTACGAAGGGGATCCGATTTGATCTCGAGAAAATTGAAGCTATTTTTGTCTGAGCTTTGTAGCTTCTTCGGTTTAGCTGGTTACTACCGCAGGTTCATTAAAGGGTTTTCTCTGATTGCGTCACCTTTAACAAAGCTGTTGCGTAATAACACCCCGTTCATGTGGATTGAGGCATAACAGTCTAGTTTCGATAAGCTTAAGTCCATTCTGACACAGGCTCTTGTTTTCGTTCAACCAGAATTGGGTTGGGAGTTTGTGGTATATAGTGATGCTTCACATGTCGAGCTAGGATGTGTGCTTATGCAAGATGGTAAGGTGGTCGTTTATGCCTTGCGATAGCTGAAGATACACGAGGGTAATTACCCTACACACAATCTTGAACTAGTTGCTGTTGTATTTGCTCTGAAGATCTGAAGACACTATTTGTATGGTGAAAGGTGTATTATTTACACGAACCACAAGAATCTCAAGTATTTGCTATCCCAGAAAGAGTTAAATCTTCGGAAATGCTGATGAGTTGAGTTACTCAAAGATTATGATTGCGCGATAGAGTACCATCCGGGTAAGGATAATGTGGTAGTTGACGCTCTTAATTGTAGAGCGATGAGTGATCTGAGAACAATGTTAGCTCGTCTGAGTTTGATTGAAAATGGAGGACTGTTGGCTGAATTACAAGTAAGGCCGATTAGGGTGGAAAGACGAGTCGTTAGTTCAGCATATGCAACATATTGACCCGAACGAGAATTCTGATTTTAGCTAGAACAACGATAATGTGTTATGCTTCAAAGGCTGGATTTGTGTAACACCCCTTACCCATATCCGTCGCCGGAACATGGTACGAGGTATTAACAAATTATAGTAAATACTATTAAATAAAACCCAACAAAAATATAACGTGCAATTTGATCATTATAACATATGCTATTAACAATACAAACTAATTTCAAAGACTTCATACAAAATGATTAGTTTGATGCTATAAGTGGTAATTTAAACCTAGACATTTATGACACGTAACAAAATAAATAAGTCTGCTATACATGCCATATTTCAAAATAGTGTTTATAAAGTACCAAAAAGTATTGATAGTGTGGATGGGTCTCCGACGATCTTCAATTCCCGATCTGGCTTAGTAACTCTATAAGACAAGAAAAAGAAAAGAAGATAAGCATATAGCTTAGTAAGTAAGTATATAAATAACAAATAAGGAATCTAACATGTTTACAACATAACTCAATTATATCATATTTTTAAATTTTATTGTTTACTCCAATTTGATCAAGCTGTCCCTCCTGCGTCATGATCACTAAATAAATCATAACTCGAGTTGCGAAACTCAAAATTAAAATCCGTAAAATTTCCCTGAATCTAGATTCATCAAAATTCTCACTAATTTTTTTTTTAGAATTTTTGGTTTAGCCAATTAGTACAGTTTATTAGTTAAAATTTCCCTTATTACACAGCTCAACTGATCTGATCTCTGTTCACTTCGAATTGAATTTCTCTCAGTATTCAATTCAAATAACCATGAAACCTGTTTCATTTAAAACTATACTCAATAAGGAATTTAGGCATGTAAACTATATTTCTTAATTTGTTTTGTACAATTTTTAATAATTTTTCAAAGTTGGAACAGGGGATCACTTAGTCATCCTAAGCAAGTCACACACAATTGTAAATATCTCAAAATATAGAATTCCTTTGCTTGCTATGTTTCTTTTATATGAAAATATACTCATTAAGCTTTAATTTCATATCTCATTCAATCTCTAATTAAATTCCTTATATTTTTGGTGAATTTTCAAAATCACGTCACTGCTACTGTCCAAAACAGTTTTAATACTAATTTCACTCTTTCACACATTCTTTATACTAATCTCATTTTAACTTACACACACACACACACACACACACACACATATATATATATATATCACAAATCATTTTCACCACATTTCATATATCACAAGTGTAGGTCCATGACTACAATGTCATCACAAAACCATCCCGTTGAACATTTCGAATTAATCCTCAATACTTGATGGTTTCAGCACACAGCCCCACCATCATATTTCATTTAGTTCGACTCTCTTGTACACATGGTGAACACTTAGTACCACTCATGCGACCTAGCCGATTTGTCTCGTAGCTCTCTTGTCTACATGGTGTCCTTCACTTGGAATCACGCATGCGACCTAGCTACATTTATCTCTCACATAGCTCTCTTGTCTGCATGGGATACATCCCGTATCACACATGTGACCTAGCTACTACATAGTATCTCGTAGCTTTCTTGTACACATGGTGTGCACTCGGCACCATACATGTGACCTAGCTACACTCCCTCTATTTTATTCGATCTTTCCGAATGTTCAACTGGGATCTCTCTTTCTATTACTTATTTCCATTCTTCCAATAGTCGATTTATACTTCAATATCAACTAATATATATATATATATATATATATATATATATATATAATAGGCTGAAATATAAGAATGTAAATGAAATTAATGTATTATTTACATACAAACTTACCTCGGTGCAAAATATGGGAATTTTGCAATTTAGTCCAAAACTTTCTCCTTCCCCCGTTCGAGGTCGATTCCACGTCTTTCTTGATCTATAACAACATATTTAGCTCATTTAACACTCGAAATATTTATTTTAATCCAAAAATCATATTATACAAAAATTATATTTTTGCCCCCTAACTTTTAGAAAATTATAATTTTGCCCCAAGGCTCGGAAATTTAATTTCAGCCGTTATTCTTATGTTTAATGACCTACTGATCATTTTTCTCTTCTATGGCAACATCAAATTCTCACTCTAACACATAGTTATGAACAATAGGTATTTTTATCGATTATGCCGTTTTGCTCGTTTTCGTTAAAAATCGCTTAGAAAAGATGGTTCCCCTAACTTCAAACATTCATATTCTACCATCAAACAACAAAATACATGCCTATCATTCATGGGTAAATTTTTAAACATAAACCCTAACTCAAAATAATGGTAGAAATAAGTAAACCAGAAAGCTACGAGGATTTCAAAAATGTGAAGAACATTAAAAACGGGCTTGAAATCACTTACTATGAAGCTTGAAAGTTGAAGAAACCCTAGCTATGGAGGAGAGCAATTTTCGGCAGCAACTAATGAAGATGATAACCAATTTTGTGTTATTTTTCCCATTTTATTTCATTTAATATACAAATGACCAAAATGCCCTTACTACTAAACTTTCCAAAAATTCCTTCCATGTCCTAATTTTGTCCATGAACTTAAAATCGGTCAAATTGCTATTTAAGACCTCCTAATTAATATTTCAATGCAATTTCATACTAAAAACTTCTAGAATGCAAATTTTGCAACTTATTCGATTTAGTCCCTACTTTCAATTTAAGCACTTTAGGCATAGAATTTCTTCACAAAATTTTCACACAATCATGCAATCATATCATAATCATCAAAATAATTATAAAATAATTATTTCTATCTTGGATTTATGGTCACGAAACCACTATTCCGATTAGGCTCTAATTCGGGTTGTCACAATTCTCCCCCTTTAAAGATTTTCGTCCCCGAAAATCTTACCTGAAAGAGGTTAGATCATTGTTTCCTCATAGCTTCCTCAGTTCCCATGTAGCCTCTTCTATCCCATGTCTATGCCACAATACTTTCACTAAGGTTATACTTTTATTTCTTAAACTGTTTAATTTCTCGAGCCAAAATCTTTATTGGTTCCTCCTCATAGGTCATATCCGATCGAATCTCAATTTCGTTGGAGAAATCACATGTGAAGGGATCGAACGATAACGTCGCAACATTGATACATGAAACACGTTATGAATTCTTTCTAACTCTGCCGGTAAGGCCAACCGATATGCCACTGGTCCAATCCTCTCAGTAATCTCATACGGCCCAATAAAACGCGGACTCAACTTGCCTTTTCGGCTAAATCTCAGAATTTTTTTCCATGGTGACACCTTCAAGAACACTTTATCACCCACTTGAAATTCAATCTCTTTTCTTTTTAAATCTGCATATGACTTTTGTCGATCTGAAGCAGCTTTCAAGCAATCCCGAATTACTTTTATTTTCTCTTCGGTTTCTTTAACTAGATCAACTCCGTGAATCTGTTTCTCACTAAGTTCGGTCCAATATAAAGGAGTCCGACACTTACGACCATACAAGGCTTCGTATGGTGCCATTTGTATACTTGACTAATAACTGTTATTGTAGGCAAATTCAATCAAAGATAGATATTTCTCCTAACTACCTCCAAATTCTAAGACACAGCATCTAAGCATATCCTCGAGTACCTGGATTACTCTTTCCGACTGACCATCTGTTTGTGGATGAAACGCGATACTAAAGTTCAATTTTGTACCCAAAGCTTCTTGTAACTTTTTCCAAAATCTCGAGGTAAATCTCGGATCTCTGTCTGATATTATTGACATAGGTACTCCGTGCAACCTCACAATTTCAGTAATATATAATTCGGCTAATTTATCAAGTGAGTAATCAGACGCATCTTGGTATAAAGTGGGCTGACTTTGTTAATCTATCAACCACTACCCGATAAAGCATCTTCTTTTTAGGAGTCAAAGGAAAACCGGTCACAAAATCCATGGTAATCTTGTCCCATTTCCACTCAGGCACCATTACCGATTGAAGTAATCCTGAAGGCACTTGATGTTCAGCTTTTACTTGTTGACAGATCAAACACTTGGTTACAAATTCGAAATGTCCCTTTTCATACTTGGCCACCAATACAACTTCTTTAAATCATTATACATTTTTGTGCTAATGTGGTGAATCGATAAACGACCATCGTGGCGCTTCATGTAATATTTTCTGAATTAATTCATCGTTTTTCGATACACATATCCTGTCTCGAAACATCAAGCGATCGTCTCGGTCCAACTCAAAAAATCGAGTCAGAACTCGATTCGCATTGAGTTCTCTTGGTTCGCAACTCACTATCGTTCTTTTGAGCATCACAAATCAATCGGAGAAATAACGGTTTAGCCTCATCTCGCTAAGATTGACCCATCATCGGACAATGCTAACCTCGTATTCATGGCTCTCAAAGTAAAAAGAAATTTCCTGCTCAAAGCGTCAGCAACTACATTTGCTTTTCCTGGATGATAATCAATCACTAGATCATAATCCTTTAATAATTCAAGCCATCTTTGCTGTCGCAGATTCAAATCCTTTTGATTCATCAAATACTTCAAACTTTTGTGATCGTAAAAATTCGGCATTTTTCACCATACAAATAATGTCGCCAAATTTTCAAGGCAAAGACAATAGCGGCCAATTCCAAATCATGTGTAGGATAGTTCTTCTCATGCGATTTTAACTGTCTCGAAGCATAAGCTACCATTTTACCCTCTTGCATCAACACACATCCAAGGCCTGTCAATGATGCATCACTATAAATTACGAACTCCTTTCTGGCTCAAATTTTGTACTAAAATTGGTGCTTGATCAATCGTGCTTTCAACTTTTCAAAAATCACGACATTTATCATTCCATTCAAACTTAACATTCTTTTGCAACAACTTAGTCATAGGAGAGGCAATCATCGAAAATCCCTCAACAAAACGTCTATAATATCCGGCCAAGCCTAAAAAACTTCTAACCTCGGATACATTCTTTGGCGGTTTCCAATCAACGATCGCAGAAATCTTACTTGGATCCACCCGAATACCATCACCTGAGACTATATGTCCCAAAAATCTGACTTCACAGAGCCAAAACTGACTTTTACTAAACTTAGAAAACAGTTTCTTTTCTCTCAAGATCTGCAATATGGTTCTCAAGTGTTTGGCATGTTCAGACTCATCTCGAGAATAAATTAGAATGTCATCTATAAACACTACTACAAACTTATCCAAATATGGCCGAAAGATCCGATTCATTAAGTCCATAAATATATTTGGAGCATTTGTTAAGCCGTAAAGGCATCACAAGAAACTCATAATGTCCATACCTTGTCTCGAAGGCGGTTTTGGCACATCCGACTCTTTAACTCTCAATGGTAGTAACTGGACCTCAAATCGATCTTTGAAAACTTTGTGGCCCCCTTTAACCGATCGAATAAATCATCAATCCTTGGCAATGGGTACTTGTTCTTTATAGTCACCTTATTAAGTCGACGGTAATCAATGCAAAGTCTCATTGAACCATCCTTCTTCTTTACGAACAATACAGAGCACCCAGGAGAGAAACTTCGGTCTCACAAATCCCTTATCTGTTAACTCCCGCAATCGAGCCTTCAATTCTTTTAATTGATCTGAGCCATTCTATATGGAGCAATCGAGAGATCGAGTGCATGCCGGCAACAAATCAATGGCAAACTCTATCTCTCTGTTCGGAGGCAACCCAGGCAATTCCTCTAGAAATACATCTGGGAACTCACAGACTATTGGTACTGATTCAAACTTCAGTTGAGGCAATTCAGTATTCATTACATAAGCCAGATAAGCTTCACACCCTTTCCTCATGTATTTCTGTACAAACATGTGCGAAATCACCATAGGCAATTTATTTGATTCATCTGTTTCAACCCACAGAATTTCTCCATTTTCACATTTCAACTCTAGTGTTTTTTGTTTACAATCTACCTTGGCATCATACAATGTCAACCAGTCCATTCCCAAGATAACGTCAAACTCATCAAATGGTAACAGCATCAAATTAGCCGGAAAATAGTGACCTTGAATCATTAATGGGCTATTCTTGCAAACCTTGTCAACTAGCACATATTGGCCTAAGGGGTTCAACACTTTAATCGTAAACTCAGTAAACTCAACAGGCAACTTTTTATTAGATACTAAATTCATGCAAATATAAGAATGAGTGGACCTGGGATCAATCAATGCAATAACAATAGTATCATAAAGAGAGAATGTACCAGTAATAACATCGGGAGACGATGCATCTTCTCGAGCACGTATAGCATAAGCTCTAGCAGGTGTTCTAGCTTCTAATCTTGCCACTGAATCTTTCATCACAGTTTTACTACTAGTCCCACCTCCAGTATTTCTCGGTGGTCTACCTCTACTAGCGGTGGTATTCTGTCTAGCACTCTGAAATCTTTCTTCTTTAACTTTCTCCGGACAGTCTCTAATAAAATGCTCGCGAGAACCGCACCTGAAACAAGCTCGCTCGGTTCCCCAGCACTCACCATAATGTTGCCTGCCACATTGCTGACACTCGGGCTTTCTAGGTCGCACATTACCCATACTTGCCACTGAAGTAGCTTGAGCTTTAGACCCCGAATATGCTCTACCACGATCTCTGTGTGAATCCCCAGTTGAAACTATCACTCGAGGGTTTGTCTCTTTGGACCTCTTTGATTGAGATTGAAATGGCTTGCTTATCGGCCTTTTTCTGACATCTCGAGCCTCAATAGCAGCTTTTCTTCTTTCTTTGTTCAATTCTTCGGCTTTAAGAGCTCGATCAACCAATACTACAAATTCTTTCAACTCCAAAATTCCTACAAGCACTTTAATGTCCTCATTTAGCCCATCTTCAAACCTTCTGCACATAATGGCCTCGGTGGATACACATTCCTGGGTATACTTGCTGAGTCTCACAAATTCGCGTTCATACTCTGCCACAGACATCTTGCCCTGCTTCAATTCAAGGAACTCCTTCTGTTTTTGGTCAATAAATCGCTGACTTATGTATTTCTTTCTAAATTCTTCCTGGAAGAAATCCCAAGTAACTCTTTCTTTTGGCACCACTGCTACCAAAGTCTTCCACCAATGGTAGGCCGAATCTCTCAAAAGTGATACAGCACACTTTAAGCACTCCTCGGGTGTACATGAGAGCTCATCAAATACACGGGTAGAATTTTCAAGCCAGAATTTCGCTTTTTCAGGATCATCATCGATCTTTGCTCTAAACTCTTCGGCCCCTTGTTTTCGAATCTTGTCAACCGGAGGCTTGTTCATTCTTACCAAATCTATGCCTTGAGCAGCTACAGGAATCGTCTGAGGTATAGGAGGGGGTGGAGGAGGTTGAGCATTTGGATTTGCTCGAATAAATTCAGTATACCAATTGTTCATCATTTGGAGAAAGGCATCCCGAGCCTCATCTCTCTGTCTCAATGTCTCAGGTCTACTTTCCACAGGCGCGGTCCCTTGTGCGGGAGCCGGCGCATTACTAGCAGCATCATCAGCCGCATATCCTTCAGGATCCATTACTATATTAAACCAAAACACAGTTTAGAATAATCAGGAGTCACCACACTATCACAATATTTTTATGGCATGTATAACTAGACTTTTACATACACTTTATTAGTCCGAGAACCGACTAAATCATAGCTTTGATACCACTAAATGTAACATCCCTTACCCGTATCCGTCGCCGGAACAGGGTACGAGGTATTAACAAATTATAGTAAATACTATTAAATAAAACCCAACAAAAATATAGCATGCAATTTGATCATTATAACATATGCTATTAACAATACAAACTAATTTCAAAGGCTTCATACAAAATGATTAGTTTGATACTATAAGTAGTAATTTAAACCTAGACATTTATGACACGTAACAAAATAACTAAGTCTGCTATACATGCCATATTTTAAAATAGTGTTTACAAAGTACCAAAAAGTATTGATAGTGTGGATGGGTCTCCGACGATCTTCAATTCCCGATCTGGCTTAGTAACTCTATAAGATAAGAAAAAGAAAAGAAGATAAGCATATAGCTTAGTAAGTAAGTATATAAATAACAAATAAGGAATCTAACATGTTTACAACATAACTCAATTATATCATATTTTTAAATTTTATTGTTTACTCCAATTTGATCAAGCTGTCCCTCCTGCATCATGATCACTAAATAAATCATAACTCGAGTTACAAAATTCAAAATTCAAATCCGTAAAATTTCCCTAAATCTAGACTCATCAAAATTATCACTAATTTTTTTTTAGAATTTTTGGTTCAGCCAATTAGTATATTTTATTAGTTAAAGTTTTCCCTGTTACACAGCTCAACTGATCTGACCTCTGTTCACTACGAATTGAATTTATCTCAGTACACAATTCAAATAACCATGAAAACTATTTCATTTAAAACTAGACTCAATAAGGAATTTAGGCATGTAAACTATATTTCTTAATTTGTTTTGTACAATTTTTAATAATTTTTCAAAGTTGGAACAGGGGATCACATAGTCATCCTGAGCAAGTCACACACAATTGTAGATATCTCAAAATATAGAATTTCTTTGCTTGCTCTGTTTCTTTTATATGAAAATATACTCATTAAGCTTTAATTTCATATCTCATTCAATCTCTAATTAAATTTCTTCTATTTTTGGTGAATTTTCAAAATCACGTCACTGCTACTGTCCAAAACAGTTTTAATACTAATTTCACTCTTTCACACATTCTTTATACTAATCTCATTTTGAACTACACACACACACACACACACACACACACACACACACACACACATATATATATATATATATATATCAAAAATCATTTTCACCACATTTCATATATCACAAGTGTAGGTCCATGACTACAATGTCATCACAAAACCATCCCGTTGAACAATTCAGATTAATCCTCAATACTTGATGGTTTCAGCAAACAGCCCCACCATCATATTTCATTTAGTTCGACTCTCTTGTACACATGGTGAACACTTAGTACCACTCATGTGACCTAGCCGATTTGTCTCGTAGCTCTCTTGTCTACATGGTGTCCTTCACTTGGAATCACGCATGCGACCTAGCTACATTTATCTCTCACGTAGCTCTCTTGTCTGCATGGGATACATCCCGTATCACACATGTGACCTAGCTACTACATAGTATCTCGTAGCTTTCTTGTACACATGATATGCACTCGGCACCATACATGTGACCTAGCTACACTCCCTCTATTTTATTCGATCTTTCCGAATGTTCAACTGGGATCTCTCTTTCTATTACTTATTTCCATTCTTCCAATAGTCGATTTATACTTCAATATCAGCTAATATATATATATATATATATATATATATAATAGGCTGAAATATAAGAATGTAAATGAAATTAATGTATTATTTACATACAAACTTACCTCGGTGTAAAATATGGGAATTTTGCAATTTAGTCCAAAACTTTCTCCTTCCCCCGTTCGAGGTCGATTCCACGTCTTTCTTGATCTATAACAACATATTTAGCTCATTTAACACTCGAAATATTTATTTTAATCCAAAAATCACATTATACAAAAATTACATTTTTTCCCCTAACTTTTAGAAAATTACAATTTTGCCCCAAGGCTCGGAAATTTAATTTCAGCCCTTATTCTTATGTTTAATGACCTACTGATCATTTTTATCTTCTATGGCAACATCAAATTCTCACTCTAACACATAGTTATGAACAATAGGTATTTTTATCGATTATGCCGTTTTGCTCGTTTTCGTTAAAAATCGCTTAGAAAAGATGGTTCCCCTAACTTCAAACATTCATATTCTACCATCAAACAACAAAATACATGCCTATCATTCATGGGTAAATTTTTAAACATAAACCCTAACTCAAAATAATGGTAGAAATAAGTAAACCGAGCTACGAGGATTTCAAAAATGTGAAGAACATTAAAAACGGGGCTTGAAATCACTTACTATGAAGCTTGAAAGTTGAAGAAACCCTAGCTATGGAGGAGAGCAATTTTCGGCAGCAACTAATGAAGATGATAACCAATTTTGTGTTATTTTTCCCATTTTATTTCATTTAATATACAAATGACCAAAATGCCCTTACTACTAAACTTTCCAAAAATTCCTTCCATGTCCTAATTTTGTCCATGAACTTAAAATCGGTCAAATTGCTATTTAAGACCTCCTAATTAATATTTCAATGCAATTTCATACTAAAAACTTCTAGAATGCAAATTTTGCAACCAAAAATCTAAGGTGGAAAAATTATTTTAATATTATTTTATGTGTTTACAACATGTGAATATGTATGTGTGAAAGTTTCGTGAAATAATTTTAGTGATTGAATGCTTAATTTGAGAAAAAGGACTAAATCGCGTAAAATGCAAAAGTGGTATTCTATATGTTCAATTTGTTTAATTGCTATGGTTGATTAAATGTGAGGTCCTTATGTTGATATTAGACCATTGATAGTGGAATTTGACAAAAATGGCCATTAATATGATGATTTTGATATTGTGCCATTAAGGTTAAATTTGTAATTTGGTAATTAATCTTAACATTAATAAAACAAAACAAATATTTGGTTTCATTATCATCTTCTAGTCGAATTTTAAGGAGAGAAAAGATTAAAGCTTCCTAGGGTTCGACCCTTGTTGTTCTTGATTGAGGTATGTTTCGTGCTCGGTTTTTGATAATTTTTATGTTTTTGTAATCGTTGCTTCATGTTCTAACTAGCCCGTGCCTTAATTTTTGAATTTTTTGATGATTTTGTGAAATGCTATTGATGAATGCTTGAGATTTTGAATGTTTGATGATGAAAAATGAATTTTTGTTGATAGATTTTCATGTTTTGTAAAGTGTTTTTTTGCTGAAAAAGCTTATATAGGATTAAATTGTGAAAATTGTAAATTGAGGGGTTGAAATGTGAAATAATTGAAAAATATAGGCTGTTAGGGGCACTATGGTAATTTGGCCAAGCGTGGGTCTTGTTGAATTGTGTGAATTTTTTGTATTTGTAAAATAGGGACTAAATTGTAAAAATGTGGAACTTTAGGGGGTAAAGTGTAAAAATGCCAAATATGTATTTTTAGACTAAATTGAATGATTTAATGAATAAATGAGTCAACTTTGAATGTGTATAGATCAAGAAAGAAAGAAATCGGATTTAGATCGGGAAAAATCAAAAGTTATCGAATAGTCGATCCAGTTTGTTTATCCCGAGTACAAGGTAAGTTCATATGCAAATAAATACCTTTAAATTTTATAAATGTTTATTTGTCATTGAATTGCTGTGGATGTTGAACGAGCAAATACGAGAAAGAATCGACGAAGTTATGATATCCGAAAGTCCTGTACGAACCTTAGGAATAGTATAGGATATAAATGTCATGACATTAGGATTATCGAGATGTGATTACATGTAAGACCATGTCTGGGACATTGGCATTGTATTGTGATTACATGTAAGATGATGTCTGAGGCATTGGCATCTTTATATGATTTCATGTAAGACCATGTCTGGGACATTGGCATTGATATGTGATAACATATAAGACCATATCTAGGATATGGCATTGTATGAGCTATATATGATTTTCGAGTATCCTTAACGATTCCGAAAGGTTCAACGGGCAAAGTCAAGTAGAGGAAGAATGTATAAATAAGTTAAGCAATACGTATGAGATTTATACAAGTATTGAAAAGTAAGGTATTTGATGAATTCACTTATGAAATTGAATATGTATACATTTGGGAAGGTTTGTAAGCTTATATGTGTTTACTCATATTGATGGAAATGATGTTGATTCATTTGTAATTTTATTTGTATATGGCTTACTAAGCTTTTAAAGCTTACTTTGTGTGTCCTTCCCCTGTTTTATAGATAATCGAAGCTAGCTCGGACATCGGGGATCATCGAGAACTGTCATCACACTATCGACTACTTGTTGGTACTTTTGATGCTATGTAAATATGGTATATGGCATGTATAGGCTAGTGAGTTGAAGAGAAGTTTTAAGTTATGATATTAGCCATGAGATTTGGCTTGTAAATGTTAGTGTGTATTTGGCCATATAAGTTGGCTTAATTCATAAGTTTGATAAGTGATATATGATGCATATAATGTCTTATGTTTTGGCAAGTTTAGTATGGATTCATGTGTTTCTTAGATGGTTAATTGATTTGGCTAATTATCAATGATGTGTCATGGTTGAGAAATGGCATGTTGTGAATTGGTTTTAAAATGATGAATTGATATGTTTTGAGACATGAAATAGTTAATAAGATGGTGAGAAAATGCATATAGAAGTTAAGGTTATGGCATATTGTCTTGGCATGATTTTGGTTATGGATTTGAGTAGTGAAATGGATGGAAATTAAATGGCATGAAATGTGCATGAAATAGTCATTTTTGGTTGCCTATTGTATGTGAAAATGATTCCAAATGAATGCTTTTAGGTAAATGAATGATAGGTAGGGTTAATGGCTTAAATCAAGCCTATTTTCATGCCACACGGTTGAGCACACGGTGGTGTGACTCGACCGTATGACCCCTGAATCTTAGTTAAACAAGTTAGTGAGTTACATGGCTTAGACACAGGGGCATGTCTACTGGCTGTGTGTGGCACACGGGTTAGCACATGGGCGTGTGGCCGGCCGTGTGGCCAAGTCAGTCTACCCTCTAGTTTTCACATGGCCATGGCATACGGGCATGTGTCCGGCCGTGTGATGCAAGTTTGTATATATGCCCTGTTTCCACACGGCCTGTGACTTCACATGGGCATGTGAACCCCGTATGCATGAAAATTTTCTAAGTTTCCCAAAGTTTTGAAATGTTATCAGTTTAGTCCCGAACCTCTTCCAAGCATGTTTTAAGGTCTCGTAGAGCCTTATAAGGGATTGTAACAACCCTTACCCGTATCCGATGTTGGGACAGGGTACGAGGCGCTACTTATCTCAAACACATACAAACATACATTTTCGAGTCATGAAATTCCATTCCAATTTAGAACTTTTCACAATTGATCTTAATGTCCCTACTATGGGCTTACAAGGTCCCAAACACACTTTGGAATTGATTCAGGACTAAACTAAGCACTTTAGAAAACTTTGAAAAAAATATTTCAAGGCAATAGGGGCACATGCCTGTATAGAAGAGTGACACGCCCGTGTGTCCTTTTAACATGGTCGTGTTGAAGGCCTGTACGGATTTATTTCACAATTCAAACCTACAGTGGTTTTCACACGGCCTGCTGCACACCCGTGTCTCAGCCCATGTACTAAAAGCTTGACATTTTATTTTTGACGTCATCAATCATTTAGGGGCACACGGCCAAGGCATATGCCCGTGTGCTAGGCTGTATGGCGAATTTAATTTTGTATTTTAGGTGCAAACTTCACACGGCCTGGGCACATACCCATGTGTTATGGCCGTGTCCTCCACACGGTTGAGACACACGGCTGTGTCTCTACACGTGTGGTTACTTCTGGGCATTCTGTTTTGCTAAAATAGGATGCAGGAGACACACAGCCAAACCACACGCCCATGGGGCAGAGCGTGTGTCACACACGGCCTAGACACACGCCTGTGTGTCTACCGTGTGGACAAAAATAAGGCTATCTACCAAGCCTTTTTGTCACCCTTACTTACACCAACCTACAAAACATCAAAAAATACTAATACAAACATAAACACATGACCATATTAACCAATACCAATGCATACACACATCATTTCCAAGCTATTTTCTTTTCACATACCACATCTTACTTATCAACACAAACCATGCAATAACCACATCCATGAAAATCCTCATCAAATGCATTTAGCAATAATCAATATTAACCAACATCATTGGCCTATACAAAAAGAATATCACATCAATATGAGCCAACAGTTATGGCTAAACCAACATGACACTTAACAAAATGACCAAATCCCTATACATGCCATACTCAAAATGTTAAGTCTAATTATACCCAAATATTCTGATTAATAGTGTGATTGAGTATCTGACTCCCTTTGATCCCCGAGCTAGCTTGGCGGCACTATAAGAAAATAGAAAAGAGAGGGAGTAAGTATAAAGCCTAGTAAGTTGCATGTAAATAAGTAACAACATCAACCATGCATCTTTAATTACATAGCATATTATAAACCAGCACAACATTCTTGATTTAACAATGGTAGATTTACTACATATTTATGCATCACGAGAATAAGCCAAAGATTAGAAGATCGTCCCAAAATCATTCTCATAGATAGAACTTACTCAATTTCATCCTTACCATCAAGGCATCATAACTAAGCTTATATCTCATGAGTTTTGAGTAAGAACCTGTACCACTCACAACAGGATTATATTCTTTCATAAATTTATCGTAAGCTTTAAATAACCCTTGGAACCATTTGGAATACTAAAGGAATATCCGATAAGCCTTGCACAAGAGGGTAAAATACCGATGCCATGTCCCAGACATGGTCTTACACTAGCTCACATGTCGAGGCTGATGCCATGTCCCAGACATGGTCTTACACTAGCTCACATGTCGAGGCTGATGCCATGTCCCAGACATGGTCTTACACTAGCACACATATTAACCAAATGTCATGGCATGGATACCAAATCTATTCCAAAAAGGTTCAACCGGGAGTTTACCACATTAAATTTCACCATGCATTACTCATATGAGTATTCAACTATGTTATACAAAATCAATCATTCAATACATAATAACGATAAAGTTGCAATATTTACGTACAACTTAGCTCGGTATACAAAAAGCAGGCAACTAGATTGAATTAGTCTACTAGCTTGGTCTTCCCCCGGTCTAGGTCCGAATTTCGTATTTCTTGATCTATAATGATAAAATTCACTAAATTAATCATCACATTAATTAAGAAATTTCATAATTCATATTTTGGCAAAATGACCGTTTTTCCCTTAGACTTTACAAAATTACAATTTTGCCCCAAGGCTCGTAAGTCAATTTTCATCAAATTTCCTCATTAACCAAGCCTAGCCGTATCTATTTTAAGCTTATTTCAACTCACAAATCCAATTATTTCACGCCTTTACTACTTATTTTGTAACTTTTACAAAATGGTCCCTTTGAGGGGCTTTCAAGAAAACCATTTCACAAAAGTTATTTATTTAACAACCATAATTCATTTCCTTCCATAAAATTTTAGAAATAAACATGATTACTATCATGGAAAAAACCTAGAATCTCAACCATTTTGCAAAATAGTCCCCCCATTGGTTAGCTTAAGCTACAAGGACCCCAAAAGTACAAAAATCATCAAGAAATACCATCAAAATCACTTGGAAGAGTCTAAATTTGCTGAAAATTTCAAGCTCCCATGGCCTTCTTTCTTAGAGAAAATTGGTGGAGAAGAAAGAGAAAATGAAAAAGATGAAAGCTTCTCCTTATTTTATTATATTTCTAGTCAAATTAGTCACCAAATTTCACCTAACTTTGACCTTACAATTTCTTTGTCTCCATGTTCAGCCACTAACAAATTTGTGGTCTATTTACACAATAAAGACCTCTAATTTTATGTTCCATAGCTATTTGACACCTTTAGCTAGTAGAACAAAATTTTTGCACTTTATGCGATTTAGTCCTTTTTCAAAATTAAGTATGCAATCATTGAAATTAATTCACCAAAAATTTCAAACACTCATATAATCATGCTATAACACATAAAATAATATTAAAATAATTTCTCCAACCTTGGATTTTGAAATCACTGTTTCGACTAGGCCCAAAATTAACTGTTACAAGGACAATAGGATTATGTTTGATTAACGTTGATGAGATAATGGGTTCATGTATGAGAAATATATGTTGTATGCTATAATTGATCATTAATGCCTCGTAGCTCTATTCCAACGATGGATATGGGTTAGGGGTGTTACATTTATTGGTATTAGAGCTATAATTTAGTCGATTCTAGAACTAACATAGCGTGTAAGAGTCTAGCTATACATGTCATATATATAAACTGCGATAGTGTGATGATTCTTGATAGCTTAAAGTGTGTTTTCGTATAGTAAATGGATCCTTAATGAGCTTTAGTTGACGATGTGGAAAGTAATACGCCCGCTCCTAGGGTAGCGCAGGCTGATTCTAGGCCGATTTCGAGTAGTCAAGAAAGAGAGGCTAAGCAAGCCTTTTTCCATATGATGAGTGAATGGTTCATGGAGTTCGTTCAAACGAATCTGGCTGCTCAACAACCTCCACCCCACATGTTTCTCAACAAATCCCTGTTGTTCCTCAAGTTATAGATCCGATACGATTGAATAAGCTGTTAGTAGATAAGATTCAGAAACATGGGGCTGAAGAGTTTCAGGCTACCATTGATGATGATGCAGAGAGAGCTGAGTTTTGGCTCAAAAACATGATACGAGTATTCGACGAATTGTCTTGTACTCCTGATGAATGTATCAAATGTGTTTTATCTTTGTTGAGAGATAATGCATACCATTTGTGGAAAACGTTGATATCTGTGGTTTCTAGAGAACAGGTTATCTGGGAGTTCTTTCAATTCGAGTTCCAAAAGAAGTACATAAGTCAACGGTTTCTTGATTAGAAACATAAAGAGTTTTTAGAATTGAAACAAGGCCAGATGACTGTTACTGAGTACGAAAGAGAATTTGTACATTTAAGCAAGTATGCTCGAGAGTATGTGTCTACTAAGGAGATCATGTATAAACAGTTCATTGATAGACTGAAAGAGGATATAAAACTATTAGTCAGAATTTTTGAATTGAAAGAATTTGTCGTTTTGGTTGAAAGGGCTTGTAAAGCTGAAGATCTCAGCAAAGAAAAGAGAAAAGCTGATTTTGAAGCAAGAGATTAAAGAAAGAGTTCAACTAGTAAATCTTATCAGTCTGCATCGAAAAAATTTCGAAACTTGTTTAATCATTTTAATGCATCTATGGGACATTCAAACAGAGATTGTGAAAGACAACATTTGAGCTTTAAAGCTCCGACTATCTTAATAGCTAGTGTCAGGAGTGTGAAACCAAATCGATCTGAATATAAATAGTATGGAAAATGATATTTCAGTGATTGTATATTGAATGATCAGGCCTATTTTAAATGTGGACCATTAGATCATTTCATTCGTAATTGTCCTGAGTTGGCTGAGCAAGATATAGTACAAAACACGAGGCCGAGTAATAATGCAGTTAGAGGTAGACCATCCAGAAACACGGGAAATGTTAGTGGTAGCCAGAGAGCGATTAAAGACTCTATTGTGAGGTCAAAGGCTAGAGCACCTGCACGAGCCTATGCTATTAGTGCTCGCGAAGAAGCGTCATCTCCAAATGTTATCACTGATACTTTTACTCTCTATGATACTAATGTGATTGCATTGATAGATCCAGGATCAACTCTGTAACAGCTCAGTTTTTAGCTAAATCAAAACAGTGGTTTCGAAACCACAAATCTGAGGTTGGAAAATTATTTTAATATTATTTTTAGTGTTTATAGAATGTGAATATATATGTTTGGAAATTTCATGAGCTAATGTTATTGTTTAATAGCTCAATTTGAGAAAAAAGACTTAATCGCGTAAATTGCAAAAGTACCATGCTATAAGTTAAAAGTGCTTAATTGCCATGGTTGATTAAATGTGAGGCCCTTATGATGTAATTAGACCATTGATAGTGGAATTTGACATAAACGTTCATTCATTATAAGTTTGATTAATGTTTTAATTAAAGGCATTTTAGTAATTATGTAAATAAAGGTTAATTAAATAAAAATAAAGCCAAATAAGTCCATATTTTGTCTTCCTTAACCGAATAGAAGGAAAGAAAATATATTTTGGAAGCATTTTAGGGTTCAACAACTTAGAAGCTTTATTAAGGTACGATTTTGACTCAGTTTTTTGATGATTTCTACGTTTTTGTGATCGTTGCTTCGAGTACTAGCTAGCCCATGCCTTAATTTTTGAAATTGTTGATGTTTTTATGAAATGCCATTGTTGAATGCTTAAGCTTTGTGAAGTTTGATGATGAATTATGAAAGCTTGGTGCTTGATATACATGTTCTGTAAAGTGATTTTTAGTGAAAATACGTATTAGGAATTAAATTGAGAAAAGTGTAAATTGATGGATTAAATTGTGAAATAAATGAAAGTTTTGGGCTGCTAGGGACTTACATGAAATTCGGCTAGGCTTGGGTGTAATTAAATTTTGTATAATTTGTGTTCTTGTGAAATAAAGACTAAATTGAATAAATGTGGAACTTTAGGGGATAAAGTGCAGAATGCCCAAATATGTGTTCTGGACTAAATTAAGATATTATGTGATTAAATGAGTTGAAATTTGTTATAATATAGATCAAGAAAAGAGAAACCCGGACTTAGATCGAGGCAACAACAAAGTACTCGATTAATTGACTAGTTTCATCGTTTTTATGTTCGAGGTAAGTTCGTACGTGATAGACATTGTTACAATTATGTTTTAAATTCTTTAATATTGCATAAATTGTACATATGCGACTACAGTTGTGTACGACAATGAATCGACTATGTTTGGCACTTAGTGTGCGGTTTGAGATGGCTTCAACTATATAAAGCACTTAGTGTACGATACTAAGATAGTTTTAGTTTAATGTGATGGCACTAAGTGTGCGATATCGTTATAGCTTCAGCTAATCATTAATGCACTAAGTGTGTGAGTTCTTTGAGTATGGAAAGTTTTCCAGATGGTTTAACATATTGAACAATGAGGTGAAAATGAAATAAATAAATACGAGAAAGTACAGGTACGCACGATACCTATGTGGTAGTTGATACTATGTGTATGAAGCTTGATGGATTTGTATATATATGATAAATGATCATAGATTAGAATCGAATGATGATATGAGATTTATTAATTGTTTATTAATTGATGATTTTGTATATTATAAATTTTTGAATATATATTTAGTACGAACTTACTAAGCAATGAAGCTTAATGTGTGTTATTTGCCAATGTTTTATAGAGTATCAAAGCTAACTTAGACTTAGGGATCGTCGAGAAACGTCATCACACTATCGATCATTTCGCTGGTACTTTTGAAGCTTTGTATATATGATGATATGGCATGTATAGGCTAGTGTCACAATGGTACGTTTTGTGTTATGGAATTATAGCCATGTGATTTGGCTTGTATATGATAAAGTTGTGGGATGTGAATTTTTGCTTATATAATGTGTGTATATATGCTATGTGGTATGAATGGTATGCCTTATGTGTTTGGCATATTATTATGGCATGACTTTGGTTGTGACTTTAAGTAGTGAAATGGTTTACTATGAAATGGCATGAAATGTGTGTGAGTTGGTATGTTTTAGCTGGTTATATATGTATTGAAATGATATCATGTTGATGGCCAGGTGTCCATGAGAGTAGGGTGGCAAATTGGCTTTACAAATGGCCTATTTTTGTCCATACAGATAGAGAAATGGGTGTGTGCCTCAGTCGACTATGACGCACGATCATGTTACACGACCGTGTGTTGCATGGGGTACTTTTTTGAATTAAGGTAGTATACCCTGCAGTTTTGACACGACTTAGACAAATGGGCGTGTCTACTTGCCGTGTGAGACATACATGCTAGCACATGGGCGTGTAGCTGGCCTTGTGACCCAAGCCAGTAACTTCCTTAGTTTTCCCACAGCCATGGCACATGGGCGTGTCTTCGAATATATGGTATGAGTCAGCATATATACCCTATTTTCACACGGTCTATGACACGGACGTGTCTGGTAACCGTGTGAAGCACACGGCCTGTTCACACAGGCGTGTGATCTTTAAAAGTTTGAAAATTTTCTAAGTTTTTTAAAGATTTCAAATGTTATTGATTTAGTCCCAAACCACTTCTAAGCATGTTTTATGGTCCCGTAGGACCTTATAAGGGACAAAGTGATTGAGATGAATGGTTTTTAATGATGATTGCACAAATGTATGATTTATGTTGTTGTTGATCGGTAATGCATCGTAACCCTATTCTGGCGACAAATACGGGTTGGGGGTGTTACATTTAATTGGTATCAGAGCTACAGTTTAGTCGATCTAGGACTAACATAGCGTGTGAGAGTCTAGCTATACATGCCATATATATAAACTATGATAGTGTGATGATTCTTGACAGTTAAAATGTGTTTTTTTATATATAGCAAATGGATCCAAAAGAAATATATAAATCAGAGATTTCTTGATCAAAGAGTTTCTAGAATTGAAACAAGGTCGGATGATGGTGATAGAGTATGAAAGAGAGTTCGTACGATTAAGCAAGTATGCTCGGGAATATGTGTCTATTGAGGAGGTTATGTGCCAACAATTTGTTAATGGGTTAAATAAAGATATAAAGCTGTTAGTCGGGATACTTGAATTGAAGGAATTTGTAATACTGGTTGAGAGGGCTTGTAAAGCCGAGGATCGCAGTAAAGAAAAGAGAAAGCCTGATTCAGAGGCAAGAGATTCGAGGAAGAGATTGATGAGTAAATTTTATCATTCCTCGTCGAAGAAATCTAGAGACTATTTTAACTGATCGACAACTTCAGTAGGATATTAGAATAGAGATCGTGGAAAATAATACACCAACCCTAAAGCGCAAGCCACATCGGTATTGAGTGTTGGTAACGTAAAAGAGGTTAAACTTGAGTGTCAACAGTGTGGAAGACGACATTTTGGAGATTGTTGGGTGAAAAATAATAATAGAACTTGTTACAGTTTTGGTTCACGAGATCACTTTATTAAAGATTACCCAGAGTTAGCTGAAAAAGATAATGCTCAGAACATGAGGTCGAGTAACATTGCAGTTAGAAGGAGACCATCCCGTAATATTAGAAAGGTGAGTGGTGGTAGAAGTGCAACATGAGTCACTGCTATAAGATCTAATGCGAGAGCACCTGCACGAGCCTATGCTATTTGCGCTTGCGAAGAAGCGTCACCTCCAGATTTTATTACTGGTACTTTTACTCTCTATGATACTAAAGTTATTGCATTGATAGATCTAGGATCAATCCATTCGTATATATATGTGAATTTAGTATCCAGTAAGACATTGCCTGTAATGCCCCAAAAATCCCAAAACCCAAAAATCTTGAAATCCCAAACTTTTTTTGTTTTCAGTTTTGAAAAAAAATTGTGTTTTATATTCCAAGCCAAGTGATAATTATAGTAGGTATTAATTAATGTTTGAGTTTGAATCAAGGGGTAGAAGAAATTATAGTTTAATTATTAAAAGAATCAAGGTTGGCAAGTAGTTGGGCTTTTAAATAAAAAATAGGAGAAAAACAACATCAAAAAGCCTTATGGAGGAGTGGTTAAGTGACGCCACTTAGGGAGTAGGGAGGGGCGTTAGTGGTTAGCAAGGAGGTCCAAGGTTTGAATCCTAGCTTAGTAATTTTTAGAATTTAATTTTGGCCTTCTAGAAGGATAGAAGTGGCGTGAAAGTGGACTCCAAGGGAAGTGTTCAGGAGAGAAAATTAAGGAAGTGATTAAGGGGTTATCAGGGAGATAAACGAGGAGATGAAAAGGGAGAAGTGATGGAGCCGATTGGGGAATTGGGCATGGGAAAATTCAGCTATAAGGCTTATAAATAGGTGCCGAATGCTAGGGTATAAAGCTAATGCCGAATTTTCTCTACTCTGTTACCAGAAACTCTTTTCTTTAAAAGCCGAAAACTCTCTACTTTTTTTTTTCTTCTTCCTTGTGCCGAATTCTATTTCTCCTCTACCTCATTGCTGACTTTTCTTTCTCTTTCCTTGGAGCCGAATAACCTTCTTCTGCCATACAAAATCGTAAAGGGCCGAACCTCTTTGGCCGAATACCCTTGGTGTAATCACTACTCTTTCTACTTCGGTCAAATCTAATGTAAGTGTTGTTCTTCCAAACAGTTTCTTTGCTAAGTATCAAATATTGTCCCTCACTCTTTCTAATCAATTGTGGTAGGGAATTAGTATCAGATCCCAGATCTTAGCTCATTGCCGAGTTGCTCCTTAGGTGTTGCGGTTTTGGTAAGTATTCCTCTTCCATTGGCTAAGGTTGGCCGAATGGCCATAGTCAAGGTAAGGGACTTATGTTGGATACAAGTCATCTACTATTCGGGTTTTAATAAGTTAAGATTGGTGTAGATCTAGGAAATATGTGATCAAAGAAAAGCGATTAAGGATTGAGCTCAAGGTAAGGTTAAGGTGATGTTTCGGTTTTTGAGTAAATAAGTAGTAAGCACGTGATTAATCTTTGAGTGATATCGATTGCAGGTTTGGGATAAGGAGATCGCATCACGTTTGCTTACCAGGTGTGTACATACACTGCACACACACTATGAATCGACAAAAGCTGAAATACCGAAAAGTCGAAATGCCAAAAAGTCGAAAGTTTGGCTACGGTAGTCTTGCGAGTGCGCGAACACTCGTAAGGGGGGACCGATAGGTTGCTTGAGGCCCACGGGCGATTCCGTGGCCTAGGGTTGTGTTTTGGCCATATGGGCCAGAATGGGCTAAATGGGCCCGATGGGCTATTGGGCCCATAATAGGCAAAAACTAAATATTGATGCTATGTGATAGGAATTTGTATGTGAGCATGAATATGAATGTGACTGGGCCTAACGGGCCATATGAATGTGATTTGGGCCTAATGGGCCATATACCGGTGATTTGGGCGTAATGGGCCATATGAATATGATTGGGCTTAATGGGCCAGATACAAGTATGTGAATTTGATTGGGCTCTGTAAGGGGTTTTGGGCTTAGTATATGATAACTATATAAAATTTAATTAATATATTGCGACCGTGGACAAGTCATAGGGTTAATGTGTGGCAATGGGTATATGTATGTCTAGGATTGGATCTAGGGAGAGCTTGGTACTTAAGTGGTCTTAATGACCCACCTCCTCTTTTCTGGAATCCTACCTGGTGTATAGTATTCATTCATCTTAGGTCACAGGACTTGTTAACGGGCCAAGGTAAGTGAAAATCGTAATTAAGAGAAAATTACCGAAACGCCCCTAAGGGCAAAAATGACAAGAATACCCCTAGGTGTTGAATGTAAGTTTTGTGGATGTGACATGCATACATATGATATTCTGCTTAGGTTGCATATGGGTTTGAAATTAAGGAAAGGAGGAAGTATATGAGGATCGCATGGTTGCTTGACAATCTTGGGTCCACTGTCGGCTTTTAAAGCCCAATGTGTAAATGCAGGTAGTTTCGCAACCGGGCTACCATAGGTGTGTGGGTTGGGTGGGTCGATATTTATATCCCCACATGGTGTGACGGGGGACGGAGCTGGTGTGTTGCGGATGGACAATTTGGATGGGATTGCATTGCATGTTTGATGAATGACGTTTTTGTTTGATTGCTTGTTTTCATCGAGGGTTGTGCACACTGAGTTTGCGAAAACTCATGCCCTCTTTTATTTTATTTTCAGGTGATGCTCAGTAGAAGGTTCGATGTTTGGAGGGACTCTGGGTGGCCAGCCAGCAAGATAATATGGACTTGTTTTTTTTAAGCATATAAGTTTTTATTTTATTAAGTATGTTTCAGATCAGATTGTAATAAAGCTTCCTTTTTATCATTATTTGGTTTGTTATTTTATTGTGATGTAATTATGAAAAGTTGAACATGGATTTCTTAAATTATAGTATGTTTTCTACGTTTCCGCAACTAAGTTTTTTTTAATCAAATGTTTTAAACAAGGCTTTCGTAACTGAAGGTTTTTTTTTATATTTAAGTTAATTAGGGTTTCTTTTATTTTAAGAAGGGTTTTCAATGAAAACACGGTTTTCGCTAAAACACTTCAATGTAATATGCCGAATTCGGCCATAACGTCTAGGCCGGGTTTGGGGTGTTACATTTCCTACAGAGTCTACTGAATTTATAATTAGGACATCGAACCCTTTAGGCAAGTGTGTTTTAGTTGATAAAATATGCAAGAACTGTCCTTTGATGATTAGGGATAATTGCTTTCCGACCGATTTGATGTTGTTGCCATTTGACGAGTTTGATATAATCCTAGGTATGGATTGGTTAACGTTGCATGATGCTATTGTGAATTGCAAACGAAAGACGATTGATTTGAGATGTCAGAATAATGAAATTATCCAAATTGAGTCAGATGATCTGAATGGCTTGCCAGTAGTGATTTCATCGATGTTAGCTTAGAAATATGTGAGAAAAGGTTGCGAAGCTTATTTTGCTTATGTGCTTGATACGAAAGTGACTGAAAAGAAGATTGAATCAGTGCTAGTTGCGTGTGAATATCCAGATGTGTTTCCTGAAGAGTTACCAGGTTTACCACAGATCTGAGAGGTTGAATTTGGCATTGAGTTAATGCCGGGTACAATGCCGATATCGATAGCTCCATACAAAATGGCACCGATAGAGTTAAAAGAATTAAAAGCTCAGTTGCAAGAATTAATTGATAGAGTTTTTGCAAGACTGAGTTTCTCACCTTGGGGTACTCCCATGTTGTTTGTGAAAAAGAAAGATGGCACGATGAGAATGTGTATAGATTACCGACAACTTAACAAAGTGACAATCAAGAATAAGTACCCTCTATCGCGAATTGATGATTTGTTTGATCAATTGAAAGGGGCTACAGTGTTTTCAAAGATAGATTTGAGATCGAGCTATTACCAATTGCGAGTTAAAGATTCTGATATGCCAGAGACTGTATTTAGAACTAGGTACAGTCACTATGAATATTTGGTTATGCCTTTTGGACTAACGAATGCACCTGCTATATTTATGGACGTAATGAACCGGATTTTCAGACAATACTTAGATCGATTTGTTGTTGTATTCATTGACAACATATTGATATAGTCACGAGATGAAACTGAGCATGCCGAGCATTTAAGAATTGTTTTACAAACTCTGCGTGATAAGCAGCTATATGCAAAGTTTAGTAAATGTGAATTCTGGTTATGTGAGGTTGGTTTTCTGGGGCATATTGTGTCAGCATCAGGTATCCGAGTCGATTCGAGCAAGATTTCTGCAATAATGGATTGGAAGCCTCCGAGAAATGTATCTGAAGTCCACAATTTTCTGGGACTAGCTGGCTATTATCGACGGTTTGTAAAAAGATTTTCGATGATTGCGACTCCGTTGACGAGATTGCTTCAAAAAGATGTAAAGTTCGAATGGTTCAAAAAATGTCAGAAAATTTTTGATCAAATGAAAACTCTTTTAACTGAAGCTCCAGTATTAGTACAACCAGAATCGGGTAAAGAATTTGTAATCTATAGTGATGCATCGTTAAATGGTCTGGGCTGTGTTTTGATGCAGGAAGGCAAAATCATAGCTTATGCCTCGCGACAGTTGAAATCTATGAAAAGAATTACCCGACGCACGATTTAAAGTTAGCTGCGATTGTGTTCATGTTAAAAAATTGGCGTCGCTATTTGTTCTGTGAAAAATGCCATGTTTATTCAGATCACAAGAGTTTGAAATATTTGATGACTCAGAAAGATTTGAATTTGTGACAGAGGAGATGGCTAGAATTGTTAAAAGACTATGAGTTAGTAATTGACTACCATTCGGGAAAAGTAAATGTTGTTGTTGATGCATTAAGTCAAAAATCTTTGTTTGATCTACGTGCAATGAATACTCAGTTGGCTCTATCTGATGATGGATCAGTTGTAGCTGAGTTGAAAGCAAGACTGTTGTTTTTATAGCAAATTTGTGAAGCTCAAAAAGTTGATAATGAAATGTTAGCAAAACGAGCTCAGTGTGATACGAACCCTGATTCAGAATTTCAAGTTGACGCTAATGATTATTTGATATTCAAAGGTCGAATATGTGTTCCAAAAAATTCAGAGTTAATTCAGATGATTTTGAATGAAGCACATAGTAGTTGTTTATCTGTACATCTGGGAAGCACGAAAATGTATAATGGTTTGAAACAGCTTTATTGGTGGCATGGCATGAAACGTGATATTTCAGAATTCATTTTTAAATGTTTGATTTGTCAGTAAGTTAAAGATAAGCATCAGATACCGTCAGGTTTATTGCAGTCGATTATGAATCTCGAGTGGAAATGAGATAGAGTCACTATGGATTTTGTTTCAGGTTTGCCCCTGTCTCCGAGTAAGAAAGATGCACTCTGGGTTGTAGTTGACAGGTTAACAAAATTGACCCATTTCATTCCGGTACGAATGGATTATTCGCTTGAAAAGTTAGCTGAGTTGTATATCTCCGAGGTTGTGAGATTACACGAAGTACCTATTTCTATTTTTTCGGATAGAGATCCGAGATTCACATCGAGGTTTTGGAAGAAATTGCAAGATGCACTGGGTACAAAACTACATTTTAGTTCTACATTTCACCTGTAGACGGATGGTTAATCTGAGCGAGTTATTCAGATACTTGAGGATATGTTGAGATGTTGCATTCTTGAGTTTGAAGGTACGTGGGAAAAGTATCCGCCGTTGATTGAATTTGCGTATAATAATAGTTTTCAATCGAGTATTAAAATGGTACCGTACGAAACTTTATACGGTCGAAAGTCTCGAACATCGTTGTACTAGACTGAACTTAGCGAGAATAAGATTCACGGGGTTGATCTGATTAGAGAAATAGAATAAAAAGTGAAAGTAATTCGTGATAGTCTAAAAGCAGCGTTAGATCGTCAGAAATCATATACAGACTTGAAACGGAAAAATATTGAGTTTTAGATAGGGGATAAAGTGTTTTTGAAAGTATCTCCATGGAAGAAAATACTCAAATTCGCCAGAAAGGGAAAGTTGAGTCTGAGATACATCGGATCGTATAAGATTATCGAGCGAGTTGGACCAGTTGCTTATCGGCAAGCATTGCCATCTGAGTTAGAAAAGATTCATAATGTATTCCATGTATCGATGATACGAAGACACATATTTGATCCTTCGCATGTTATTTCATTAACCGAAGTTGAGATTCAGTTAGACTTATCGTACAACGAAAAACCGATTCGAATTCTTGCTCGTGAGATCAAAGAGCTAAGAAATAAAAGAATAGAGTTAGTAAAAGTATTACGGCATCAACATGGGGTAGAAGAAGCTACGTGGGAACCCAAGGATGCTATGAGATAGCAATATCCAAACCTATTCACTGGTAAGATTTTCGGGGACGAAAATCCCTAAAGGGGAGAGTTGTAACAGCCCGATTTTTAGTTAAATTGGAATAGTGTTTTTGGAACCATAAAAATAAGGTTGGAAAATTATTTTAATATTATTTTTGGTGTTTATAAAATGTGAATATATATGTGTGAAAATTTCGTGAGTTGATTTTATTGTTTAATAGCTCAATTTGAGAAAAAAGGACTTAATCGCGCAAAATGTAAAAGTAGCATGCTATAAGTTAAAAGTGCTTAATTGCCATGGTTGATTAAATGTGAGGCCGTTATGATTTAATTAGACCATTGATAGTGGAATTTGACATAAATGGTCATCCATTATAAGTTTGATTAATGTTTTAATTAAGGGCATTTTAGTAATTGTGTAAATAAAGGTTAATTAAATAAAAATAAAGCCAAATTAGTCCATCTTTTGTCTTCCTTAATCGAATAGAAGGAAAAAAAAGAGAGTTTGGAAGCATTTTAGGGTTCGACAACTTAGAAGCTTGATTAAGGTACAATTTTGACTCAGATTTTGATGATTTCTACGTTTTTGTGATCGTTGCTTCGAGTACTAGCTAGCCCATGCCTTAATTTTTGAATTTGTTGATGTTTTTGTGAAATGCCATTATTGAATGCTTAAGCTTTGTGAATTTTGGTGATGAATTATGAAAGCTTGATGCTTGATATACATGTTTTGTAAAGTAATTTTTAGTGAAAATGCATATTAGGAATTAAATTGAGAAAAGTGTAAATTGAGGGATTAAATTATGAAATAAATGAAAGTTTTAGGCTGCTAGGGACTTACATGAAATTCAGCTAGGCTTGGGTGTAATTAAATTTTGTATAATTTGTGTTCTTTTGAAATAAGAACTAAATTGAATAAATGTGGAACTTTAGGGGCTAAAGTGCAAAATGCCCAAATATGTGTTCTGGACTAAATTGAAAGATTATGTGATTAAATGAGTTGAAATTTGTTATAATATAGATCAAGAAAAGAGAAACCTGGACTTAGATCGATGCAAGAGTAAACTACTCGACTAATCAACTAGTTTTGTCGTTTTTACGTTCGAGGTAAGTTTGTACGTGATAGACATTGTTACAATTATGTTTTTAATGCTTTATTATTGCATAAATTGTACATATGTGACTACGGTTGTGTACGATGATGAATCGACTATGTTTAGCACTTAGTGTTCGATTTGAGATAGCTTCGGCTATATAAAGAACTTAGTGTGCGAATTGGAATAGCTTCGGCTATATGTGGCACTAAGTGTACGAAAACGAGATAGTTTCAGTTTAATGTGATGACACTAAGTGTGCGATATCGTTATAGCTTTGGCTAATCATTTATGCACTAAATATGCGAGTTCTTTGAGTGTGGAAAGATTTCCAGATGGTTTAACGTATTGAACAATGAGGTGAAAATGAAATAAATAAATACGAGAAAGTATAGGTACACACGATACCTATGTGGTAGTTGATACTGCTTATTGGATTTGTATATATATGATAAATGGTCATGGATTGGAATCAAATGATGATATGAGATTTATTAATTGTTTATTAATTGATGATTTTGTATATTATAAACTGTTGCATATATATTTAGTACAAACTTACTAAGCGATGAAGCTTACTGTGTGTTATTTGTCAATGTTTTATAAAGTATCAAAGCTAACTCAGACTCAAGGATTGTCAGGAAACGTCATCACACTATTGATCATTTCGTTGGTACTTTTGAAGCCTTGTATATATAGTATATGACATGAATAGGCTAGTGTCACAATGGTACATTTTGTGTTATGGAATTATAGCCATGTGATTTGGCTTGTATATGATAAAGTTGTGGGATGTGAATTTTTACTTATATAATGTGTTTATATATGGTATGTGGTGTGAATGGTATGCCTTATGTGTTTGGCATATTACTATGGCATGACTTTGTTTGTGACTTTAAGTAGTGAAATGGTTGACTATGAAATGGCATGAAATATGTGTGAATTTGTATGTTTTTGCTGCCTATATATGCATTGAAATGATATCATGTTGATGGCTAGGTGTCCATGAGAGAAGGATGGCAAATTGGCTTTGCAAATGGCCTATTTTTGTCCACACGGACAGAGACACGGGCGTATGTCTCAGCTATATACGATGCACGGTTATGTTACACGGCCGTGTGAGACACACGGGTTGGCACATAGGCGTGTGGTCGATCGTGTGACCCAAGTCAGTAACCTCCCTAATTTTCCCACGGCCGTGGCACACGGGCGTGTCTTCGGTCATGTGGTACAAGTCTGTATGTATGCCTTGTTTTCACACGGTCTATGACACGTGTGTCTGGTAACCGTGTAAGGCATACGGCCTGTTCACAAGGGTGTATGAATTTTAAAAGTTTGAAAATTTTCTAAGTTCCTTAAAGATTTCAAATGTTATCGGTTTAGTCTCGAACCACTTCTAAGCATGTTTTAAGGTCTCGTAGGACCTTATAAGGGATAAAGTGATTGAGATGAATGGTTTTTAATGATGATTACACAAATGTATGATTTATGTTGTGGTTGATCGGTAATGCCTCGTAACCCTATTTTAGCGACGGATACGGGTTAGGGGTGTTACAAACTCATTCATATATATGTGTGAATTTAGTATCCAGTAAGACTTTGCCTGTAGAGTCTACTGAATTTGTGATTAGAGTATCAAACCCCTTAGGCAATTGTGTTTTGGTTAATAAAATGTGTAAGAATTATCCATTGATGATTCGGGATTTCTATTTTCCAGCTGATTCGATGTTGTTGCCATTTGATGAATTTGATAAAATTTTGGGTATGGATTAGCTAAAGCTACATGATGCTATAGTAAGCTGTGAACCAAAGACGATTGATCTAAGATGTCAGAATAAGGAGATTATCTGGATTAAGTCAAATGATTTGAATGGTTTACCAGTAGTGATTTTATCGATGTTAGCTCAGAAATATGTGAGAAAGAGTTACGAAGCCTATTTTGCTTATGTGCTTGATACGAAAGTGACTGAAAAGAAGATTGGATCAGTGCCAGTTGTGTGTGAGTTTCCAAATGTGTTTCCTGAAGAGTTACCGGGTTTACCACCTATCCGAGAGGTTGAGTTTGACATTGAGTTAGTGCCGGGAACTATGCCGATATCGATAGCTCCGTACAGAATGGCTCCCAAAGAGTTCAAAGAATTGAAAGCTTAGTTGCAAGAACTGATGTATAGAGGTTTTGCTAGATCGAGTTTCTCTCACTGGGGTGTACCAGTATTGTTTGTGAAAAAGAAAGATGGCACGATGAGAATGTGTATTGACTACAGACAGCTGAATAAAGTAACTATAAAGAACAAATACCCTCTACCGCGGATTGATGATTTGTTTGAACAATTAAAAGGGGTAACAGTGTTTTAAAAAATCGATTTGAGATCGGGTTATTACCAGCTGCAAGTTAAAGACTCCAATGTGTCAAAGACTGCTTTTAGAACGAGGTACGGACACTACGAATTTCTTGTTATGCCCTTCGGATTAACAAATGCACCTGCTATCTTTATGGACTTAATGAACCGGATTTTCAGACTGTACCTAGATCGATTTGTCATTGTATTCATTGATGACATTTTGATTTACTCTCGTGATGAATCTGAGCATGACAATCATTTGAGAATTGTGCTACAAACTTTGAAAGATAATAAGTTGTATGAAAAATTTAGCAAATGTGAATTTTGGCTACAAGAGGTTGGATTTTTAGGACATATTGTTTCAGCTGATGGCATCCGAGTTGGCCCAAGTAAGATATTTGTGATTATAGATTGGAAGCCTCCGAGAAATGTTTCTAAGGTTCACAGTTTTCTGGGACTAGCCGGCTATTACAGATGATTTGTGAAAGGTTTCTCGATGATTGCGACTCCGATGACATGATTGCTTCAAAAAGATATTAAGTTCGAGTGGTTAGATAAATGCCAGAGAAGTTTCGAGTAGTAAAAGCTTTATTGATAGAAGCTCCAGTGTTAGTTCAGCCTGAGCTGGGTAAAGAATTTGTAGTGTTCAGTTTGAATTTGTAGTGTACAGTTGAAGCCATGCGAAAAGAATTATCCGACGCACTATCTTGATGACTCAGAGAGATTTGAATTTTGCGACAACGGAGATGGTTAGAATTACTAAAAGACTATGACTTGATAATTGACTATCATCCGGGGAAAGCGAACGTAGTTGCTGATGCTTTAAGCCAAAAGTCCTTATTTGATTTACGTGCTTTGAATACACATTTGGCTTTGTCTGACGATGGTTCGATAGTAGCCGAGTTAAAAGGGAGACCGTTGTTTATATAGCAGATTTGTGAAGTTCAAAAGTTTGATAATGAATTGCAAGCAAAACGGGTTCAATGTGAGTCAAATTTTGATTCAGAGTTTCAAGTTGATTTTGATGATTGTTTGAGATTCAGAGACCGAATATGTGTTTCGAGAAATTTAGAGTTGATTCAGATGATTTTGAACGAAGCACATAGTAGTTGTTTATCAGTGCACCCGGGAAGCACGAAAATGTATGATGATTTGAAACAGTTTTATTGGTGGTGTGATATGAAACGAGATATCTTAGAATTTGTTTCGAAATGTTTGATTTTTCAGCAAGTTAAAGCTGAGCATCAAGTGCCGTCAGGTTTATTACAGCTTATCATGATTCCTGAGTGGAAATGGGATAGAGTAACTATGGACTTTGTTTCAGGTTTGACATTATCTCTGAGAAAGAAATATGCGATTTGGGTCGTTGTAGACAGATTGATGAAATCAGCTCACTTTATCCCTATACGTACAGATTTCTCGCCTGATAAATTGGCTGAGTTGTATATCTTAGAAATTGTTCGATTGCATGGTGTGCCACTATCTATTATTTCAGATAGAGATCCGAGATTCACTTCACGATTTTGGAAGAAACTACAAGAGGCATTTGATACAAAACTACATTTCAATACCGCTTTTCACCCATAGACGGAAGGTCAATACTAGCGAGTTATTCAGATACTCGAGGATATGTTACGATGTTGCATTCTTGAGTTTGAAGGTAGTTGGGAAAAATATCTACTGCTGATTGAATTTGGTTATAACAATAGCTTTCAATCAAGTCTAAAGATGGCACCATATGATGCTCTATATGGTCGTAAATGTTGAACACTGTTGTACTGGACTGAGCTAAGCGAGAATAAGATTCGCGGAGTTGATCTGATTAGAGAGACTGAAGAAAAAGTGAAAGTATTTCGCAATAGTTTGAAAGCAACTTCGGATCGACAGAAATCTTACGCAGACTTGGAATGGAAAGATATGGAGTTTCAGATCGGGGATAAAGTGTTTTTGAAAGTGTCGTTGTGGGATTTGGTCGGAAAGGAAAATTGAGCCCAAGTTTCATCGAACCGTATGAGATTACTGAGCAAATTAGGCCATTGGCTTATCGGCTAGCATTGCTGTCTAAGTTAGAAAATATTCATAATGTATTTCATGTATCGATGCTACGACGATACAGATATGATCCTTCGCATGTCATTTCCCTAATGGAAGTTGAAATTCAACCAGATTTATCGTACAGTGAAGAGCCGATCTGAATTTTGGCTTGTGAGATCAAAGAATTGAGAAATAAAAGCATAGCGTTAGTGAAAGTATTATGGCATCGACATGGGGTTAAAGAAGCTACGTAGGAACCCGAGGATGCTATGAGAAAGCAATATCCAAACCTGTTCACTGGTAAGATTTTCGGGGATGAAAATCCATATGGGGGAGAGTTGTAACAGCCCGATTTTAACTTAAATCGGAATAGTGGTTTCGAAATCACAAATCTGAAGTCAAAAAATTATTATAATATTATTTTACATGTTTACAGCATGTGAATAAGTATGTGTGAAAGTTTCATGAAATAATTTTAGCGTTTGAATGCTTAATTTGAGAAAAAAAAAGGACTAAATCGCGTAAAATGCAAAAGTGGCATTCTATATGTTAAATGTGTTTAATTGCTATGGTTGATTAAATGTGAGGTCCTTATGTTGATGTTAGACCATTGATAGCGGAATTTGACATAAATGGCCATCAATATGATGATTTTGATATTGTGTCATTAAGGTTAAATTTGTAATTTGGTAATTAATCTTAAAATTAATAAAACAAAACAAATATTTGGCTTCATTATCATCTTCTAGTTGAATTTTAAGGAGAGAAAAGAAGCCATTGAAGCTTCCTAGGGTTTGGCCCTTTTTGTTCTTGATTGTGGTGTGTTTCAAGCTTGGTTTTTTATTATTTCTATGTTTTTGTAATCGTTGCTTCGTGTCCTAGCTAGCCCGTGCCTTAATTTTTAAATTTTTTGATGATTTTTTGAAATTCGATTGATGAATGCTTGAGCCTTTGAATGTTTGATGATGAAAAATGAATATTTGTTGATAGATTTTATGTTTTGTAAAGTGATTTTTGATGAAAAAGCCTAAATAGGATTAAATTGTGAAAATTGTAAATTAAGGGGTTGAAATGTGAAATAAATGAAAAATATGGGCTGCTAGGGGCACTATGGTAATTCAGACAAGCGTGGGTCTTGTTGAATTGTGTGAATTTTTTGTATTTGTGAAATATGGACTAAATTGTAAAAATGTGGAACTCTAGGGGCTAAAGTGTAAAAATTCCCAAATATGTATTTGTGGATTAAATTGAATGATTTTATGAATAAATGAGTTAATTTTAAATGTGTATAGATCAAGAGAGAAAGAAATCAGATTTAGATTGGGGAAAATCAAAGGTTATTGAATAGTCAATCCAGTTTGTTTATCCCGAGTACAAGGTAAGTTCATATGCAAATAAATATCTTTAAATTGAGTTATAAATGCTCATTTGTCTTTGAATTGTTGTGGATGTTGAATGAGAAAATACGAGCAAGAATTAACGAAGTTATGATATCCGAAAGTCCTGTACGAACCTTAGGAATAATATAGGATATAAATGTCATGACATTAGGATTATCGAGATGTGATTACATGTAAGACCATGTCTGGGACATTGGCATTGTATTGTGATTACATGTAAGACCATGTTTGGGACATTGGCATCGATATATGATTTCGTGTAAGACCATTTCTGGGACATTGGCATCGATATGTGATAACATGTAAGACCATATCTGGGATATGGCATTGTATGAGCTATATATGATTTTCGAGTATCCTTAATGATTCCGAAAGATTCAACGAGCAAAGTTAAGTAGAGAAAGAATATGTAAATGAGTTAAGTAACTTAGGTACGTATGAGATTCATACAAGTATTGAAAAGTGAGGTATTTGATGCATTCACTTATGAAATTGAATATGTATACATTTGGGAAGGTTTGTAAGCTTATATGTGTTTACTCATATTGATGGAAATGATGTTGATTCATGCTTAATTTTATTTATATATGGCTTACTAAGCTTTTAAAGCTTACTTTGTGTGTCATTCCCCTGTTTTATAGATAATCGAAGCTAGCTCAAACATCGGGGATCATCGGGAACCGTCATCACACTATTGACTACTTGTTGGTACTTTTGATGCTATGTAAATATGGTATATGGCATGTATAGGCTAGTAAGTTGATGATAAGTTTTAAGTTATGATATTAGCCATGAGATTTGGCTTGTAAATGTTGGTGTGTATTTGACCATATACGTTAGCTTAATTCATAAGTTTGATAAGTGATATATGATGCATATAATGTCTTATGTTTTGGCAAGTTTATTATGGATTCATGTGTTTGCTAGATTGTTAATTGATTTGGCTAATTATCAATGATGTGTCATGGTTGAGAAATGGCATATTGTGAATTGGTTTTAAGATGATGAATTGATATGTTTTGAGACATGAAATAGTTAATAAGATGGTGAGAAAATGCATATAGAAGTTAAGGTTATGGCATATTGTTTTGGCATGATTTTGGTTATGGATTTGAGTAGTGAAATGGATGGGATTTAAATGGCATGAAATGTGCAAGAAATGGTCATTTTTGGTTGCATATTGTATGTGAAAATGATGCCAAATGAATGCTTTTAGGTAAATGAAAGATAGGTGGGATTAATGGCTTAAATCAAACCTATTTTCGTGCCACAAGGTTGAGCACAAGGGCGTGTAACTCGACCGTGTGACCCCTGAATCTTAGTTAAACAAGTTAGTGAGTTACATGGCTTAGACACACGGGCGTGTCTATTGGCTGTGTGTGGCACAGGGACTAGCACATGGGCGTGTGGCCGGCCGTGTGGCCAAGTTAGTATACCTTCCAGTCTTCACACGGCCATGGCACACAGCCGTGTCTCTGGCCGTTTGATGCAAGTCAGTATGTATGCCCTGTTTCCACACGGCCTATGACACTGGTGTGTCTGGTGGCCGTGTGAGGCACACGGCTTGTTCACATGGGCGTGTGAACCCCGTATGCATGAAAATTTTCTAAGTTTCTCAAAGTTTTTAAATGTTATCGGTTTAGTCTTGAACCTCTTCCAAGCATGTTTTAAGGCCTCATAGAGCCTTATAAGGGACAATATGATTATGTTTGATTAATGTTTATGAGATAATGGATTCATGTATGAGAAATGTATGTTGTATGCTGTAATTGATCGGTAATGCCTCGTAGCCCTATTCCGACGATATACGGGTTAGAGGTGTTACATTAGGCACTTGACTTAATTTCAACACTGCGTATCATCCTTAGACTGATAGACAATCAAAACGAGTTATTCAGATCCTAGAAGATATGCTTCGGGGTTGTGTGATAAACTTCAGAGGTAGTTGGGAGGAGTATCTGCCGTTGGCAGAATTTTCATACGATAATAGCTTTCAGTCTAGTATTCAGATTGCACACTACGAGGCCTTATATGGTCATAAGTGTCGTACTCCGTTATGCTGGACTGAATTAGGTGAATGTCGGATACTGGGTCCTGAACTGGTTTCTAAAATTGAGTATAATGTGAGAGTAATTAGGGACCGATTGAACGCCGCGTCTGATTGGCAAAAGTCTTATGCTGATTTAAAAAGGGAAAATATTGAGTTTTCTATTGGTGATCAGGTTTTCTTGAGGGTGTCATCGAGGAAAAAGGTCCTCCGATTTGGACGCAAGGGCAAACTAAGCTTGAGATTTATTGGGCCTTACCAAATCTTAAAGCGTGTCAGACTCGTTGCATACCAATTAGAATTACCACTGGAACTGGATTGGATTCATGACGTATTTCATGCCTCAATGCTGAGATGGTATCAGTCGAATCCGTTGCATATAGTTACTGTCGACGAGTTTGAGTTGCGACCGGATTTAACATTCGAATAAGAGCCTGTTCAAATCTTGGAGCGACACGTTAAGGTACTGAGAAAGAAAACTGTTCCTTTAGTAAAGAAGCTATGGTGATACCACGGTACCAAGGAAGCCACGTGGGAACCAGAAGAATCAATCTGTCGGCTGTACCAGTATCTGTTCGACTTAGGTAAAATTTATAGGTTGAAATTTCTTTTAGGGGGAGAGAGTTGTAACGGCCCAAAATTTTAAGAATTTAATTATGAGACTCTACTGTAATTAATTTCTGTATCTTTGGTTTTGTGCTCTAATATTGTGTTTAAGGTTTGGAGTTCGAGTTGCATCTTTTAAAAGTTTTGTTGTTTTTGAATTCAACCCATAAGCATGTGCTAACCACTTATGTTCGATTCAGTGTGAAATTGTGACAAGAATGAGCCTGCTGGTTCACTAGTTAGGCATCTGTCTGTATTCTGCCTAGTTCCAAGTTTGAATCCTATCGTATAAGTTAGGAAAATATTTTTGTCATATGCCTAAAATCTGCTTGGAAGTTAAGGAATTAATTTTAACGATAGTTTCTTCTTCTTCCTTCTTATTTTTTTTTTATTTTTGTTCTTCTTCTCATTTTTATATTTTTGTTGTTAACTAGAAGTGGTAAGGGGGATACGGGATTAACGAAAGATCTGTTGTTAGTCACTGGTCAGAAGGCTATTGGTAAGTAACTGTCAATGCGAGCATCTCCGTGAATTTTCCTTCATTTTGTAAATTATTTGGAACGGAGGATTTTTGTGAGTTTTAGAATCTTTTCTGAACGAGTGTGTATTTACTTAACAGACAGGGCTATTAACAATAAGGAATAGCAACAAGACAATCTCTGTGATTGTTGTTGAAGTTTTGATAAGTTTGGGATATCTAAAGGTTTCGTGTCGAAACTTTCGACGTAGGTATCAAGTGAGTAATTGGGAAGTTTTGTTGATTAATTGGCTAAATTGTGTTACTGAATGCTTGTTTTAGGCCTCGAGGATCTTTAGGGTTGTTGTCACTTCAAAATCTTTCCAGGTGCGTATCGAAAACCTTAGTTTTGCAAGTTTCAGTCGCCGAAAATGGTGGCTGTTGACGCCACACGACCAGGCACACGAGTGTGTGGCTAGGCCTTTTGAACCACACGGGCATGTGGTAGGCCGTGTGATCGGCCATGTAAGTCATTGTTTGTTGATTTGGGGCCACATGGGCATATGTCTAGGCCGTGTGTGGCCATATTAGAGCAGGGTTCACTTGGGCAAGGGACATGAGTGTGTGCTTAGGCTGTGGAACTTACTGTTTGGGGTATAAAAGGCACACGAGTAGGGACACGGGTGTGTACCCAAGCCGTGTGAGCCACATGAGCAAGGACACAGGCGTGTGTCCAGACCGTGTAACTCACTGTTTATACTTTAGAACTATACGGAAAGACACATGGGCATGTGACCAGGCTGTGTGGTATGTGATTATAGCTGGAACCTATTTTTGAGGGCAAAAATGTTATCTAGCACTGATATTGGCTTCTTTAATGTATAAATAATGGAAATTGATGATATTAGAACTAGCTGGGTCTAGGTTGTTACACTTATATTAGTAAATAACTTCAAAAATGAAATATAAACAATATAAAAAAATGAAATATAAACAATATAAAAAAATATGAAATTAATGTGCAATTTAATAAATATGTTGAGAATTTTATGTAATAATATTTTAAAATACTATTAAAAATAAAAAAAAATTATATATGTAACTTGTAACCACTTCAATTCGGCCTAGACACTAGGTCTAAATTCGGGAGGTTACATTGGCCACCGAAATGGCCCAGCAAGCTATCGAAGTTTATAAAACAATCATTTTAAAACATTTGTTTATTTTAGAAGAAAATTTAGACTATCTTCATAAAAGCTCGCTAGTAACAAGATACCAATTTCGATCAGTTACGTAACGATGTCTACTTTTCTTTTAAAACTTAATTAATTTCCTATTTATCCATTACTCTAAATTTATTTATAATCTGGCAATAGAAAAGTAATCTTTTCTTAGATTTAATAAAATTCATATTTCATGCATATTTTATTATAATCCATAATCCATTATTTTAAAAACACTTTAAAAGACATTCATGCTAAATAAATCCAAAATCGAAGTCCTATGCAACAATTCAAATAAAGCAATAGAGTTCCCAAATTAACAGAAATTTCAAGTAGAAAATCTAAAATACTTCTTAATAAAAATTAGTCTTAGCCAAGCCCTCCAAATGCTGAGTTTGCGTCCTATTTTGGTGAGTTATTTGTAAAGATGGAAATAATAGGGGATTGAGCTACGAAGCTCAGTGTGAGTTCAATCACAATAAAACCAGTACAAACAGTGGTTAAGTCATGCAGAATATCAAATCATAGAATAAATCACAATTAATTAGTAATAAAGAATTTCGGTAATTCAGATAAACTAGTCAACATAATATCTCAGTGTTCATAGCTATGTAATTGCTTATTATTTCAATTTATCAGAATAGGTCTTATTTGTGCCCGATTTTAATGATATTGGAAACAGTGGTTTTGGGACCACAATTCCAATGAGTGAGTTATTATTTTATTATTTATTTAAGGTCTTCGAGATTATAGTAGGGTTGTATTAAAATTTTGTTAAGAAATTTTGATGTTTAAAAGGTTAATTAAGTGAAAAGGATTAAATCGTAAAAAGTGTAAAAGTTGAGTTCTAATAGCTAAAGGAGTCTAATGGCCATGAAATCTTAAACTAAAGGACTTGAATGGTAATTATACCAATTAATGAGATAGTGGATGTTCATGGATATGGTTTTAATGAAATTTTGATAGTTTTAAAGCGTAAAAAGGTAAATTGATAAATAAAACTAAAATAACCTATTAAAATGCTATCATCTTCCCCATTTCTCTTTTCTTGGTTGAAATCACCATTTTTGAAGGGGGGAGCATTTGGTTTCTTCTTCTACTTGCATGGTATGATTTTGAGTCCCGTTTCTAATGATTTTTGTGTTTTTTAGTTCGTTGTAGCTTAATTTAGCTAGCGCGGGGGTTAATTTGCAAAATTTTTAAAGTTTTAGGGACTTACCATGAATGCTTTTGAATGATTTTTTATGTTAATTGATAGAATATGAATCTTTGTTGAAAAATAAATAAGTTTTGTTAAGTGATTTTTTGATGAATTTTTGGAATTAAGGATTAAATTGTTAAATGTGTAAATCTATAGGTTTTATTGTGAAATGATGGTAAATATGGTTTGTATCAAGGTCCCTTGAATCTATGGTTAACATAGATTTAGGTTAAAATGGTTAGATTTTAAGTTATGAGCTTAAGGACTAAATTGTGAAAAGTTAAAATGTTAAGGCAAATTGGTAATTTATCATAAATATGAAATGTGGATTAAATTGAGTACAAGAAGTATTTAGTTGATTGAAATTACCTATTTAGATCAAGATAAACCACGTTTAGATTTAGATCAAGGAAAAGTTAAAGCTTAGGATTAGTTTGATCTAACTACTATGCTCTAGTCATCGAGGTAAGTTCGTATGAACGATAATTGTGTTAATGTTATTTAAATTGAATGTTTAGTATGTTATTTTTAATGTAAATGAATCAAAATGCAAATATATCAATGCTATGATGAGTTGGTGGATATTGAGTCTTGGTTGAACCTTAAGAATTCGTAGGATACAAATGACATGTCATTAGGGATTTCATGTTTCAAGTGCTGGTTTTGAATGTCCTACCGATGGCTAAGGTCCTGCATTTTTTGCGGATTCTCCACAGCTCGTGTGAGTAGACCCATTTCACAGCTCATGTGAGCATTAATATAAAGGAAATATTACGGTTATATGTAAAGGCACACTATGTGTGAGCTCTCTCGAGTATCCAATGTAATTCTAGATGGTTCAACGAGTAAGAAAAGGAAAAGGAAATGGTAAGTGTGCATATGGAATGAATCATGATCTTATGGAAATGTTGATGAATTAAATGTTATGTTTATATATGGTAAACTTCATATGTTGTGGTTGATCTCATATGTATCATGAACAAGTACACTAACTTGTGAGTTTGATGATGTTGTATAGGCTTTTACTAAGCTTTTGGCATTGGTAATGGTTTATATTTGTCCTATGAATTGTATTATTGAAATGGTAAGTTACATTTTAAGTTTATACAAGCTTACTAAGCACTTATTGCTTACGTAGTTTCTTTTCTTTGTTTTATAGATTATCGGAAGCTCGATCGATTTGGAAACTCGTCAGAGATCTATCACACTATCCAAAAGTCAATTCGGTAGTTTTTAAGCATATTTGGCCAAGGTGTATAATGGCATGTATAGGATGTTTATAATGGTGTCTTGATATGTTTATGACTTAAAATTATGTTTGGTTGGTGTACTTTAGTGTTTACTAAACTTAGTTATTTCTGGTCACTTGCTAAGGCTTGTAAATAAGGCTCTTTATGGTATGTTTAGAATGGTTTGATAATGGTCAATTTGTGGAATGTTTTGGTAAGTAATCGAATTAGATTATGATGTTTGAAATAAGGTAATGTTGACTTGTTTTGGCATGTTTTGTTTTGGTATATTTGTGGTGCCTTTGAATGGCATATTGGTTAAATAATTTAGGTTGTTTGAAATGACTTATTTATACATGTTTGAATGGTGTTTAAAACCCATAAATGTGTGTTTAAATGGTTGGAATAGTTATGTATGAATTAGGTATGAAATGAATTGATTTTAGGCAAAATCATGGGTTCACACGGCTTGGGACATGGGCATGTGACACAACCGTATAAGACACAAGGCCTAGCGACATGGTTGTATGTCATCTAAGGATTTATTAAGGTTCAAGTCAATCAGTTACACGGCCTAACACACGGCATGGCACATGAGCGTGTGACGCTGCCATGTGACCCTACTTAGTGAGTTACACAGGTGAGGACACGGGCTGGGACACGGCCATGTGTCCCTTGTTTGAAAGTTACACGACCTGACCACACAGTAGTGTGAGCCTTATTTTGTAATTTTTGCATCTTTTTCTCAAACTTTCCAAACTGTTTCAAATTAGTTTCGAATTGCTTCTAAGCTATTTCTAGGGCTTTGAAGGCTCGATTTAGGGATGAAATGTTTGAGAATGAATTATTTATAATATATTTAAATTATTGAATGTTGTGATGTTTAAATGTTTTTGATTGTACAGTAATGCTTCGTAACCCTAATTCGGTAATGGAGACGAGTTAAGGGTGTTACATTATCCAACTCTGCTACACTCTATAGCATAAATTTCCCAAAACTCCTTTACCTTTATACCACAGTATGGATGAACCACTAAATATTGCAGATGAATTGGTAGTACGATGTGGATAAACCACTAATCAGTGCAAATAAAACTTGCTAATACAGTGTGTATTAACCACTAAATGGTGCAGACAAACTGCTAACACTTCCTCCGATCATATCATCCCACCCCATACAATGCAACATGACATGCTATAATAGATTAGTACAGTAGCATTAACATGCTTACAACATGTAACACCCCATACCCGGCCTAGACGTTAAGACCAAGTCAGGAGGCTATATCAAACAATCAACCGAAAACTAGGCTTAACTGTTTAAAGTTTAACAATCGAAACTATTTATATAATCAAACCAATGTAGAAATCCAAATTATAAATGGAAATTTGAAATAAAAACCTAAAAGGGTAAGTTCAGAGAAAACATTAAGTAAGCAGTAAAAAGATGACCGAGCTCCTGCCACGCCTACCCGCTTGACCCACTTAAGTTTGTGGGTTACCTGCAATTCAGTTAACAAATAGGATGAGTTTATAACTCAATGTATGTAACAATGTAAAGGAAAGAAAACAATATAATTATAACAATAATTTCCCAAATTCAAATACAGAATCAAAAACAGATGATACTCAATATTATCATAACAGTTCAGATAAGATGTAGAACGAATCAGTTATAGATGCAACCTCCATCTGCTACACACCATCTCTAACCATCCCAACACATTATGTAGGATATCAAGTACCCATCTAGCCCTACACACTAATTAGTGTCGGTATGACACATTTTAGAAGGATTACAGACTAATTGTCAGATCAGTATGTGATAAATCGCCAGTATCATATACAAATTTGTGGCTTAGCCACTCAACTTGACAGATCATTAAACTGATGTCATTTCCTTTTTTATACCATTCCCACCCAATATAGATGCAATACAGATATCATATATCAAGGATATACATATAGTTATCCAAATACAATTCATAATCAGATAATGTAGATCATTATCATTTAATAGTTATCGTATTAATTATATGTACAAATAATTGATTATTCAGCCTTAGAATATTGGATATCAAGTTATACCGTCTAATTTAGATCATACGGGCCCTGCAGTAGGCCTATGTTCGATTTGAACAACACTTACGACCCTATGGGAAATTTCAGTATTTTGGCCTATACGCCCGTGTGGATTCACACAGCCTGGGTGTCACGTGTGTGGTCCACATGGCCTAGCATATGCCCATGTGATTCACAACCCCTCACACGGCCTGGACACACACTCATGTGACCTTAAATCCAAAACAGTCAGTTACACGACCTGACACACGGTCATGTGGCTCACACGGCCTACCACATAGTCGTGTTGCGTTAAGAGCCATGGTTTTCGGTGTTCAAAATTTGCAAAAAATTGGGTTTTTGTTACAGACTTGGTGTAGTTTCAATGTAGGAACAACGCAGAAGAATCCTGGAACCTAAAACGACCATCCAATAACCAATTAAACGACTTAAATGAAACAATTTACACCAAAACACTATTAACTAATTATGTCGAAAACTTTGACGCAAAACCCCCAGAGCGAACCAATGCTTACCGATGAATCACAACAACCCCTCATGCTAGATAGTTAGAGGAACATTAAATGTCTCTTGGCCTTTTCCTACAACGTACTGAAGTAACCATAACAACAAAAGAAATTAAACTCAATTTCAAAGCTTAAAAAAAACCCAACTTCACCACAAATCAGATGAACGAACTAACATTCGAACCATACATCTGACAATTACAATAAACATTATAACGATATAATCCGATAATGAAAAATGCATAAGAACAAATGATGATTACACGAATACAGGCGAAAAGAAAAATGCAAATAAAAAGAAAACAATAAAAAGAAATAGGGGAAGAAGGAAATAAAACATAAAAAGAAAAGAAAAAAATTAACTAACATGCGAGTTTAACCAAAACTAACTAACCACCACACTGCACAAAATATATCCCATTGCTTATGTAGAGACTTGAACACAAGACCAAAGGCAATATAGAAGCCTAACCATCAAACCATCAGGCTCATTCTTGACATAGATTTACACGAAATTTAATTTAAGTTAGAAAGTCCAGAGTAAGGTTTGAATCAAAAGAATAACAAAAATTTCTAAATGCGGAACTTGAACCCCTGATCCCAAACACACATAAACAAAACACTTAGCCATTAAAGCAAATTCATAACTATTGACATAATTTAACAAACAACAGTCCAAAATTTGGGGGCGTTACATAATAAGTATATACAATAGCAATTATCATGCTCATAACCGATCATAACAGTAGCAATAAATTTGCTTGATGTGTTTTTGGTTTAATGGTAGCAGTAGCTATGTATTTCATGCAATCAGTAACATAGTGGTATGGAAAACATTATCAGTTCATCAGAATTACAGTTGTAGTAAACAAGTAATGTTCTCATATCCAGCATGTACAATAATAATTTAGTCAATCAGATAATGAATTCCAACATTATTCATATTATCAGTGACTTAATTAAATGAAATAAAACACTAAGATAGTTCGGGAACCATTCAGGGACTAAACTAATCAATTCAAAATAATTGATGTTTGATTTATGGTATGTGGATGAGTGTTCATACAGTGGTTGATAACAAAGTGTATGACACATTTATTTTATACTAACAATGTTTAATTGAAGCTTACCATGGAGTGGATTACTTGCGACTAAGGTATGTATCTTGTGTTAATTAATTGGTGTTTGCTAAGCGTATAATTGGGTTTTAAATTTTGATTAATTCTTTCATATTTGTTGTAAATAAATTAAATTGGAGATGTGTGGATGTTTATGGTAAATATTTGTAGCTATTTCAAGTTCAGTAGGTAAGTAAAATATGTAAAATCGGGTAATTAAAATGATTTTGTGAAAAAATAGATGCAGTGGTTTGCACACGGGCGTGTGCCTTTTCACACAGACGTGTGAGTTTTTAGGGGTTTGATTTTTGTAATCTAGTAGTCTAATTTGCTTAATTTATAATTTACTCCTAAAACTTGATTAGATTAATTGAAATCTTTAATGATAGAAAAACTTGGTTATATTTTAGGATTACACTTTTAACTATTAATATTTGGCAGAAACACTCTTAATTTTTAATTTGGAAAATGTACTAAAAGTTTGTAAAAATTACGATTTAGTCCCTAATAATAAAACTTGAATTAGACATAGTAAATGAACTCGAATTAACCTGAAATTTTTAGGGCTTGCATAATTTGACTAAAAGAAGTTTGGTAATTATTTAGAAATAAAATCTGGATAGTTTAACCTTATGTGGTAAAATGACCAAAATACCCTTAGGTTTAAATATTTAGAAAAAGTTTTAAAATGGTTCACAAATTGCTTCCGCATTAATAAATGATAGTTAGTTAGTCATAAATGAGGTGTTATAAGGTTGGATTATACATTAATTTGGGTTAGTCTGTCCCGGTCAGGCTTGACGTGTCACATAAGTTCACATATACAGTACTAGATACATATGAATGTGTAGACATAATATCAATCAAAGCAAAATATGAAACAATATGAATAAAGAACGTACTCGCTATAAGGTCGGCGTCGTCTCTATCCTCGCAGCGTCTCGTCGCGTACACTAGAGCAGGCTATCGTGCTTCAGTCTAATACACACCTCTGCCCGATGCTCTCTGACCTCTTCTAGAACCGTTACCACCCCTGGTCATACCACGACCCATAGGTGGCTGCTGAGCGGCCCTCAGTGGTGGAACAGGACCGGATCCAGAACTTGTGCAAAAGCTTGCACCTGATCAGATCGTTGGGGGAAATCTTGAACATGGTGCTCTATCAGTCTATCCTGAAGACAAGCCCCTAACTTCCTCCAGCACTCACCTGGATGGCGTCTCCCACAGTTGTTACAGACCCAAATCTCCGTTGATACAACTGGTGCCTCGGTCCTCGGAGGCCCATCAAACCTCTCCTATTTCTTATAGAGTTGAATAGAATTAAAGGGACCTAACTCCCTCTTAACCTTACTTTGACTTCTCTCCCGACCTCTCCTCTAGCTCTCAGTGCGCTTCACTTCTTCCGTTATCTTCACCTTGTCAACCAAGGCTGCAAACACCCACTCCCTCTGAGGAGCTATTAGAACTCTTAGGTCGTACCTCAGTCCCTCCTCAAACCAAATATTCCTATCATAATCATTCAGAACCAGACTGCGAGCATACCTACTCAATTTCAGAAACTTAGCAACAGACCTCTCATCTTGAACTAAGCTCGTAAACTTGAGTCTACAAGCCTTCACATAACTCGCCCCCATATACTTGCTTTAGAAGACACTCTTGAAGAAATCCCATGAAACCTGTTCGGATAAGGTGCTCTGCTCAACTGTTAACCACCATTAGTAGGCCTTGTCTCGGAGGAGAGATAGAACACCCCTCAATTTCTGTATAGGAGTATAGTAAATATCGTTCATAATATGCTCGGTGGCCTCTAGCTAGTACTCGGCCACAATAGGGGCAACTCTAGTGACATTCTTAAACACTTCAACACCCTTCAGCCGGGGTCATTCTGTAATTGACCCTCAGCATCCCGATCTAGAATGGGTCCCAACGACCCTCTCCAACACATGTAGTATAGCCTAGGATAATATGTCATCCCCGACCATCGGAACCTAAAACCGATTCTCAACTGTAGGAGTACCAATGGCCTCGTTGGTCTTTATATTGGGCATATTGCCCATAGAGAATGAATCTCCTCGAGCTTCTTCTTGGCGTCCACGACGCCTATTGGAACCACGTCCATGACTACCACGCGAACTCATTATAACCACTTATCTACAATGCCAGAAGTTTATAGATCAGTTCAGAGTTCTCATCAGATATCTTATTTCACAATTCATATCACAATTTCTAACTAAAACCACAAGTTCAATCATTATAGGATCTTTTTCTAGCTAAATAGTATAGCTAAAGTAGAAGTACTTACAGGTTTTGCGCTAGAGACTCAATGATTTATAAAATTAATTTTCAAAGTTATTCGAATAAATTTTTCTGTTAAAACACATTTTAACAAAAATTGGATCCCGGAAACACAACTCAAGTTTTATAAACTTGGCTCTAATACTACTAAATGTAACACACCATACCCAGTCTAGATGTTAAGACCGAGTTAGGAGAGCTACATCAAAATGTTTAAGAAAAATCCAACCTTAACTATTAAAATTCGTTAATGGAGAACATTTAAACAATTAAGTTATTAAGATAATTCAAACTTAACCACTGTAATCTGAAAAAAAATGCGAAAGTCTAAGTTTATATAAACAATAAAGATAATAAAAAAGAAGAGATGACCAAGCTCCTAACATGCTCTTAAGTTGATGGGTTACTTGAGTCAACAAATGAAATGAGTATAACTCAATGTGTAACCAACATACATAATCAAATCATAAGTATGTATAAAATATATATGTGTTCATTTTCTCTTTATTCAAACATTTCTCAATTTTGAATACAAAGTTAGAACTGAGGATATTTGCTACAGTTACAGAACATAGTAGATATAGATGTAGACCAGATCAAATACATATGAAGTTTCCTACCCCATCTGGTACATACCATCTCCGAGCATCCCAACACACCATATATGGTATTAAATACCCATCCAGGCCTACACACTATATAGTGTTGATATAACACATTTCAGAATGAATACAGACTAGCTATCAAATTAGTACACGATAAATTGGTAGAATCAGATATGGATTTGTGGCTCAGCCACTCAATTCAGCAGATCATTAAACTACTAGCACTTCTTTATTTATATCATTCCCACCCAATGTAGATACATATTACAGATGCCAGATATTAAGGATGTACATATAGTTATTCAAATACAATTCAGAATCAGATAATATAGATCATTCAACAATTATCACATCAATAATATGTACAGATAATCGATTACTCAACCTCAAAATATTGGATATCAAATTATACAGTCTAATTCAGATCATACAGATCCTACGAAAGGTCTACATTCGATGCGAACAACACTTACGACCATAGGGAAAATTTTAGTACTTTGGCCCACATGCTCGTGTGGATTCACACGGCCTAGGCGTTTGGCCTGTGTAGCCTACAAGGCCTAAGACATGCCTGTGTGACCCTCTTAATGCCACACACAGTTTGTTGTACGGCCTGGCAAACGGCTGTGTAGATTAAAGCAGTGAATTACATGATCTGTAACAAAGCTAAGCGCACACCCGTGTGACTCCAATCTCAAAATAATGCTTACGTGGCCTAGGGATACTCCCGTGTTTATGGCCCGTGTGACACTAATTCAAAAACAATGAGTTACATGGCTTGGAGACACACCTGTGTCCTTGGCCTATTTGACCCTAAATCATAAACAATGAGTTACATGACCTGGACACATGCTCGTGTCCCTGGCTCGTGTGACCATAAATCATAAACAGTAAGTTACACGACCTGTCACACAGTTGTGTGGCGCACATGGCCTACCACACGGCCTGGCACATGGCCGTGTGGCATTAACAAACATGTTTTTCGGTGTTTGAAACTTGCAAAAAAATTGAGTTTCCGTTACACACCTGATATAGTTTCAAAGTAAGAATGATGTAGAAGAATTCCGGGACCTAAAACGACCATCCAATAACCAATTAAACAACTTAATCGACAAAAATCATACAATTCACATAGAACTAACTATGTCAAAAGTTTCTACGCAAAACCTTTGGACGAAACTCACACTTATCGATGAATAAACGACAATTGCATGAATTAGCACGTTGGGAATTGCTACCTTCGATATCTACGCCTAAAAAGGAAAACCAAGCAATCGCTTAACAGATAATTCAAACAAATCAAGTCAAAACCAACTTCAATAGAAACGAATGGAAAAAAATGTTTAACAAAAACTATACAACAACTTACACAATAACCCTTCAAAATGCAATGAACAATGCAGAATCCCTAATTAAACCTGGTAATGGTTTACGAAAACGAGCAAAAAGAAAAATATTTGAAATGTGAAATAGAAAGAAAGAAGAAAAGAAGAAAATGATAGAAAAAAAAACTTTTGAAACAACCAAAAACTAGTAGGCTTTTACAAGTAGCATAAAAATATTTCCTTGACGCACAGATAAAGATTCGAACACATGACTAGAAAGTAGACAAAAGCTTAATCACCAAATCAGCAGACTCATTCTTGGCACAAATTTATGTAGAGTTAAACTTAAGTCGAGGATCCAAGGATAATGTTAAACCAAAATAAACAAAAAAATTTCAAGAGGGAAACACGAACCCCCGATCTCAAACACATAAATAGAACACTTAACCACAAATACAAAGACTTAATTTATTCATAGAAATTAACAAACAACAGTTTAAAAATTTAGGGTGTTACATAGTATCTTCCAAATCGAATCTCTAGGACTTCAAGAACTTTCCGTTATTAACCTATATGCACTTTTAACCAAGAAGACCCCCGTTAAAGAACAAGCCCAATTAATTTTTTTTGTCCCTGCATCTGGATGAGGAGGGGGATGCTACAATCCTTCTAACAACCTCCTCTGGAACCCAAAAATGAAACAGATCCAAATTCCACATGCCACCCTCTGTCACCATTCCACTAAGCAAGCAGTCTAAAACAAGATTAGCATAAGAAGGGATAATATTGTTCAATGGCCCCACACTTGGAATCCATGAATCTTTCAATATTGAATATTATTGCCATCCCCCATAGACCAAACTACATTATCACTTATCATGGACTATACCTTAGAAAGAGCTCTCTAAAAGAATGAGCATTTTCCCCTCACAATATTCTCAGGTAAACTCTCTTTCATACCATCCATTGAATAAAATTATTAATAGGCATATGGTTGAAAAGTCATACATTGTAGTTGCCTACCTAACATTAATGAGACACTTCGTCAAAATATATATACTAGTTTGGATTTTCGTGCAATGCACTGATTAGTTGTATATATTAAATTTATAATAATAATTTTTGTTTAAATTTTTTAATGAATTTCTTTAAAAAATCATTAATAAATTGAAAAGGTCATCGAATTACAAAAATTCTTTTAAAAATATTTAACTAACTTAAAATAAGTTATATTAATGTTATTTAATTTTAAAAATATTTAATATTAAAATAATACAAAAAATCATTATTTGAATATTAATATTAATACATTATAATTTTAAATAATATTATTAAAAAAATTTACATGTTATTTATTTTATAAATATTTTGTAATTAATTTGTTTTAATGTTAAAATTGTTAAAATTGTATTTTTGTAATTCTATATTTATCTTTGCTCTTCTTTAATTAATGAATGTAATTAACTCTTATTATATTTTAAAAATATAAATATAATTTGACAAAATTTATTAATATGTATCTTTTCTTAAATTATATTTTAAGATTAACAATTTAATATTTATTAATTTTAATATTATAAAATTAAAATTTAATTCAAGTAAGTAAAATATTAAAATAAAAAAGATAATTGATTTAAAATCGAGTTAATTTTTAACATATAAAAATTATAAAGAAAAATATTAAAATAAAAAAAATAATTTGTTTAAAATCAAATTAATATTTAACATATAAAAAGTTATAAAGAAAAAATTTAGACAAAAGGCATGGAATAACTTAAAAAAAATTAAAAGGAAAAGAATAAGAGAGCAATTTATCCATCTTATAAATAAGTGTCTTAAATATAGAGTATCATGTGTCAAAAAATTGTAATATAAAAATACATATTGTAACATCATATTGCTATATATATATATATATGATTTGATTAATAAAAAAAATAAGTAAGAAAATATTAAAATATTAAATTAAATCAACCTCTATGATAAGAAACTATTATAAATTATGAATTCAAAAAATATATATTTAATTAATTTTTAAAATTTAAAAATATTAACAAAAATTATAACTTTATACATTTTAAATAATTTTGATGATTTTTAATTTTTTTTAAAAAGTTTTATAATTTTTAAAATTTTTAAAATTTTAAAAATAATTAAATGCTTACATGTCATCCACATGGAAATCTACGTGTATGCCACGTCAGCAAAATAAAAAAAAGATTAACTTTTTCATCCATTTTAAGGTGATTTGATAAAAAGCACAAGTTTAAGAGCTAAAAAAAGGGAAAAATAAAAAACTAAAATGATTTTTTTAATAAAATATGAGGGCAAACAAGTTATTATGCCTTTATGATTGTTAACATTTATGTAAACACTTATTTTGACTGATATCTGAGCATAAAAAATTAGTAAATAAAAATAAGATATCAGAGTCGAGGAGTGTTGTACGGTTTGTGGGCTTTGCCTAGAAGATGTTTTACATGCTATTAGGGATTGTTCTATGGCTAAAGGTGTTTGGTCAAAGGACATTCCTATTGACAAACAAAAACAGTTCTTTTTAGGAGATTTAAAAGATTGACTTGAATCTAATTTGAGAAATCGTCAAAGTATTTTTATGAGGGAGATCGACTGGTCGTGCTTCTATAGGGTAGTAGCTTGGAGAATCTAGAAAAACAGAAATATTTTCATTTTTCAAGGATCGTCGTGAAGTGTAGATATTGTTAAATACTTGTATAATTGGGCTTTACAGTGCAAATCCATGCGCAAGGAAGATCATACCAGAAACAAGAAGTCACACACAAATTCAAGTAGAACTGATAATTGGATGTATTTATACTCATGTGGAGCTATTAAGGTTGACTCTAGTGATGCTGCCGCAGGGGGTACTATCAGGGATCATAAGGGGAATTGGATTCTTGGTTTCAATAGACGACTGGGACAATGTTTGATCTTTAATGCTGAGCTTTGGGTTATTTTAGATAGCCTGTCTCTTCTTAAGAGTAGAAAGTACGGTAAAGTTTTGATTCGGACAAACAACTTGGAGGCTATTTAGGAAATTCAAGCAGCATATTCAAAGACATCACATTTAGCTCTAATAAGACGCATTTTCATCAACTTTTATTGGAAACAGGTCTTTGGGAGTTCGAACATATTCCTAGAGAAGAGAACATAGAAGCAGATGGTATCACTAAACTAACTTTTGACAGGAATGCAAGACTACAGTTGTTTACAGCATGTCCGCTGAATATTTCTAGATAATTTTGTTAATTTCTTCTGTTTATTTTACATTAAAAAAACATTAATGAGACACTTCATTATATATATTAGTTTTTATTCTCGTGTGATGCACAGGTCAATTGTGTATATTAAATTCATAATATTTTTATAATATTAGTTTTTTTAATTTTTTAATAAATTTCTTTAAAAACTCATTAATAAATTGAAAAAGGCATATAATTACAAAATACTTTTAGAAATATTTAACTAATTTAAAATTAGTTATAATAATATTATTTAATTTTAAAATATTTAATATTAAAATAATATAAAAATATCATGGTTTGAATATTATTATTAATATATTATGATTTAAATAATATTATTAATAATTTCTTGCATGTTATTTACTTTATATATATTGTTTAATTGTCACGCCCCCAAAATATAGGGGGTTAATTGAAATAATTAACCAAGAAAATGATTAGGTAGTTATTACACTCTTTAGAGATCCTTGATTCAAGCCATTTCTCTTCCATTTTTTTTTCATTTTCATTTCAGCAAACTAGGATGAACACCACCTTAAAACAAATATTTTTGGAAGTAAAAACTTATCAAGAATAGGCAATAGTCCAAATGGTTAGGCATTCACTTCTTTCCACTTTTGCAAATTGTGTTTGAGCCACACCTTACCCATTTCCATTTCATTTTTTTGGCAAACTAGGGGAATTTACCATACAACCCCTTAAGGTCTGAAAACCCTAACTATTTAGTCCAAAATTTCCCAATTAGACCTATATTATGATTTCTCTTAAAACCCTAATTAGAATTTCTTTTCTCTTTCCATATTTCTTCTCATACTTCTTTTCCATCCTCTTCTTTTCATCAAATTTTCTTCCTATTACTGAAATTATTTTGCTTTCCATGTCAAAACAATCCCCGATAAATTGATTCTCTAGCGATTGTTGAATTCATCGTTGATAGCCTCCGTAATTCTATCAAGTTTGGTAAGTACATCTCATTCTAAAGTTAGGACCCTAAATTTTGTAGAATTTCTATCCTATACTAATCTTTCAAATCAATTAATCAATTTTTTACTGTTCTTGACAAATCTTTCGTTAAAACCATTGAGTCTTGATAAATCTTGGAAATCAAGCGTTAACCGTGGAAAATTATCATTTGAAGGACTCGTTTTAGGTGCATCAGACCAGATTTAAGCGTAAGGAACGTCAGCTGAGATCTGGTGAAAGGTGTGTGTTCTTTTACAAGTGAATCAAGGCAAAGCCGTTCCTAGAATAGGCCCACTGTAACACCCCTTACCTGAGTCTGAGGCCGGGATCGGGCACGAGGCATTACCATACTTAACTACATGCATACAATCATTTCCGAGTCACCAAGACTTGATCAAACTTAAAACTTTTTTGAACCTTGTTTAAACTCCTTAATGTGAGCCTACGAGGCCTCAAACTCTTATTGAAAACCATTCGGAACCAACTCCGGTCCTTAAACCAACTTAATAAAAATGACCCTAGAAATAGGGCACACGCCCGTGTGGAAGGGGAATACGCCCGTGTGATCATTACAGCATGGCCGTGCTGATGGCCCGTGTGACACACACGGCCTAAGCATCTAGGGGCATACCCGTGTCCAATACCCGTGTAAATTAAATTTTAAATTCAAACCTACAGGAGTTTTCACATGGCCTGACACACGCTCGTGTCTATGGTCTGTGTCCCTCACACGGCCATGACACGCTCATGTCCTAGCCTGTGTCCAAAAACCTTGACATTATGTTTCTGACGTTAGCATCTAAAAAGGGGCACACGGCCAAGGCACATGCCCGTGGCTAGAGGCCGTGCCCTCTACACGGCTGAGACACAAGACTGTGTCTCTGCCCGTGTGTTTACTACCATGCATTCTAACTTGCAAATTTTACGTGCAGGGGACACATGGCTGGACAACACGCCCATAGGGCTGGCCATGTGTCACACACGGCCTAGACACATGCCCGTGTGCCTAACTGTGTGGACAATATAGAGCTATCTACCAAGCCCTTTGCCACCTTGAATCACAAAATAACAACATCCATCATGCTAAAGATCATCATAATATGATTCCTCAATCCAACAACCACATCTAAGGCTTTAACACATTTCATACTTACTAAAACAACCACAAATTACCCATTCATGAAATGACTTCTTGTATTCATATAACAACCTTCAACTTTAACCATTCCCGTGGCCTTATACAAAATGAATCAAAATGCTAAGATAAGCCAACATATTTGGACAATTAACAATGACACCAAAATTTTAAAGTCAGGGTCCTATACATGCCATAATCAAAATAAATGGATCTAACTATACCAAGTGCTTCGATTGATAGTGTGATTGATGCCTCCGACGTCTGTTGATCCGCGAGCTAATTAGGCAACACTGTAAGAAAATGGAAGGAAATAGGGTAAGCATAAAGCTTAGTAAGTTGCATGAAAATAAATATAACGACAACTTTACCATTCATCATCATCATGCTCACAACACTAGAATAGACATAAGCGCAACTTACTCGTCACTATCCAACATAATTCACTTAGCATATACTAAGCTCACATCTCATACGTTTCATTTAGGTACATGTATCACTCACAACATGTTTATACTTTTCTCGTTTAACTAGAATACTTTTCTCGTTTAACTAGAACTGTAACTCTCACCGTTGAACCATTTGGAATGCTATCGGATATTCACTAAGCCTCAAACATAGGGTATAATGCTGATGTCATGTCCCAGACATGGTCTTACACTGGCTCATCCATCAAGTCGATGCCATGTCCCGGACATGGTATTACAGTGACTATAGTAATCGAGGTCGACACCATGTCCCAGACATGGTCTTACACTAGCTCTCACATATTCGTGCCGATGTCATGTCCTAGACATGGTCTTACACTGACACCTCTATACGTGTCGATGCCATGTCCCAGACATGGTCTTACACTGGTTCTCATAATGTGGCTGATGCATGTCCCAGACATGTCTTACACTAGCACACAATTAACCCGAATGTCATGGCATGAATATCCGATTTATTTCCTAGGGTTCAAACGGAGGTTCTACTATCTCAATATTCATCATACATAATCATTTCCACAAACAAGTAATTTATGTTATATTGATTCAAACATATACAATAACAATGTAGTTGTATTATTTACATACAACTTACCTCGGTATACAAAATATAGGCGACTAGCTCGGTTTAGTCCACTAGCTTCGCTTTTCCCTGGTCTAGGCCCGGATTTTGTAATTCTTAATCTATAATAATAATTCGCAAATTATAATAATAATTCGCAAATTTAATCACTCTATCGATTTAGGTACTCAACAATTTAAAATTGCGCAAAATGGTCATTTTGCCCTTAGACTTTTGCAAAATGATCATTTTACCTTTAGGTCCAAAAATCAATTTTTATCACATTTTCTCATTAATCAAGCCTAGTCGAATACTATTTACACTAGGAGCAGCCCACAATTCTCATTATTTCACACATTTATCACCTATTTTACAACTTATGCAAAAATGGTCCATTTTAGGGTTTTCACAAGAAATCTCTTCACAAAAATTGTTTATTACACTACCATAACTCATATTCTTCCATAAAATTTTAGAAAACAACATGAACACACTCATGGTAAAACCCTAGACTTTCAACCATTTTGCAAAATGATCCCCTTATTTGAAAGCTCATGTTACAAGGGTTCTAAAAGTATAAAAATCATCAAGAAAAACCATCAAGATCACTTACTTGTGAGGGTTGCAAGTTGCTGAAATTTCAAGCTCCCAAAAACCCCATTTTTGCTGAAAATTTCGGTGGAAGAGAAGGAAGAAATGAAAAAGATGATGGTTAGACACTAGGGTAATATTTTATTATACATTAAGTCACCTACCCATTTGACCATTTTAATTTCTTGTCCCTTAAGGCCGGGCATCAGCTTCTAAGGGGTCTATTTGCCCTTTAAATACCTCCAATTTTGGTTCTCTAGCTATTTGACAATCTTAGCTAACAAAATAGGACTTTTGCACTTCATGTGATTTAGTCCTTTTTCACAATTAAGCATGAAATCACTAAAATTAATTCACCAAAATTTTCATGCTTTCATATAATCATGCCTCAACATATAAAATAATATAAAATATGATTTTTCTGACCTTGAATTAGTGGTCCTGAAACAACTATTCTGACTGGGACCAAAATTTGGCTGTTACACCCACACGGTCTGCCACACGGGCGTGTAGACCATATGGCCCCTCACACAGCCATGTCCCTTTGAAACCTTAGGATAGTTCAAATCTCACACAGCCATGTCCCCTATAGGTTGATTTTGCAATTTCCATACAACCTCAGTCTATTACACGATCGTGTAACCCCTCCACACGGTCTATAGAATCCCATACGGCTGTGTGCCCCTGTTTTCTCTTCAAATTTTACAATTTTCTCCCATAATTTTATGATTTGTTCAGTTTAGCCCCTGAATCGTTACTGAACTATTTTAGTGTCTTAAATTATTCAATTAAGTTCTTAATGATATGAATAATGTTAGAATCCAAGATCTGATTAACTGAATTAATATTATATATATTTGATTGAATAGTGATTAATATGTATGTTTATCTGTATTTGAGATTGTAAGTTCAGTATACCTTATATTACTGTGAAATAGAACACATGATAAGCATGCTTTTAGCTACTATATCGAACTATTATAAGCCTAATATTTGTCGCTATATAGTACTGTTATAGGCATAATGATTGCTACTTTATTGTTCTGTTAAAAGCCCATTAAATGTTACAGTATTGATATGTTTTGAGTATGTCATACTTCATTGTATGGGATGGGACGTTATGAACAGAGAAAGTATTGTCAATTTATCTACATTATTTTGTTGTGTACCTGTAACACCCCTTACTCGTGTCCTACGCCGGGACAGGGTACAAGGCATTACCGGACTTAAACACAAACAATCATGTAAAACCAGGCCATAAAATTTCATTTAAATGAAAAATTAATTATACACATGCATATCATCCCTTATTTGGGTCTACGAAGCCCAAAACATACATTGGGAGAGGTCCGGAACTAAACCGAGAACTTTGGAAAGTTTTAGGAAAAACTTAGAAAATTTTTCTCATGAAACAGGGTACACGCCCGTGTGGACACAAGGGCACGCTCGTGTGTCTTTGACACGCCCGTGTCCTCAAGCCGTGTAACTCTCTATTTATGACATTAGCGAATAATTTGAACCACACGGCAAAGCCACACGCCCGTGTGCTAAGGCCATGTCCCCCATACGGTTGAGACACACAGCGGTGTCTCAGCCTGTGTGGCCAACACTTAGGCTATTTTCCAAGCCTTTAAGTTACCCTTAATCCTTCACATATTTATTTCCATATTACACATTTAATTCATGGCCATGGCCATGACCATTTAGATTGGTCATAAAACATTCATCCACGACCATTTAGATTGGTTATAAAACATTCATCATGTACATATTTCATAACACCAACCATATATGGCCAAGAAGCATAATCACATCACAAGCATTAGAACATAGCACAGATAGATAGGTTCACAAACCATAATCAATATGAACCACCCTTCATGGCCATATACAAATAACTCAATATAGACCATTACATTTGGCTAGTCATGTTAACACCTATCATAAAAAAAACCAAGTCCCTATACATGTCACTGACTTGAAGGCGCTTAACATATATATCAATATTCCAAAATGTGATGGTTTGATAGTGTGGTGCTGCCTCCGACGAATGCAAAAACGGCTAATTATTCCCTTTTTGTCCTAAACCACGTACTTTCTTGATTTAAGCCTGAATCTCAATTTTCTTGATTTGTAAGGGATATAAGTTGCTGATATTTTTGAGCTTTTAAAACTCCCTCTTTGCTGGTATTTTTGGTGGGGAAGGAAGAAGATGAAAGATGATACCTTTTTTTATTTATTTTGTTATTTTACTAGTCAAAATAAGTCACCAAACTTACCTAACCATTGAAAATTTTTATCTCTTTGTCTCTATGGCCGGCCAAGCCTTTCTTAATGGTCTATTTGCTCTTTAAATACCCCTAATTATGGTTTTCTAGCTATTTAACACATTTAGCTAGCAAAACAAAACTTTTGCCCTTTATGCGATTTAGTCCTTTTTTCTCAATTAAGCTCACAAACACTAAAATTAATTCACCAAAATTTTCATGCACCCATATAATCATGTTATAGCACCAAAATAATATTAAAAATAATTTCTCGACCATCGAATTTGTGGTCCTGAAACCACTATTCCGGCTAAGCCCAAAATCAGGTTGTTACAGTACCCATAGCCATAGGCATATTTCATCTACGACGGTCTTGTTGTGTACCCACAGCCATAGGTAGATCCCATCTGTGATGTTTTTGCTGTTCATCCACAACCTAATGACAGTTATTACCTGCAAACATGTTGTGCATCCATAGCCAGTGACAAATTTTACCTGTATTATTTTGTTGTGTATCCACAGCCATAGGCAGATTCCATTTGCAGTGATTTGATGTGTGTCCACAGCCATTGATAGTTATTCCATAAACCATTGGTGGTTAAACCATAATTCAGTGTGTTAGTGGTTGGAGTTCAAAAGAACTACCATTGTGGTGTGTAGCGGTGAGGTAGGATGTTTTCTATTAAAACCAAAACTGTATGACATCCACAAAAACATGTGCATACAAATCTGAAATTTCTGATATGACATATATATATGTATATTGTTGAATGATCTGAAACATCGATATTATGATATTGCAACTGTAAATCATTTCTATGCGACATATTTTCGTATGCTTAATCATTTGCACTGATTATTTGTAATTGAATTCACATTGAATGTCATAGGTCACTCTCCCATTTAGTTCCATCCTTATAGATAACCCACCAGGTTAGGATGCGTAGGCACCAACCGAAGGGTTTCAGCTCGATTTTTAGTAATAAAATATTTTAGAATTATTATTTGATATTTTAATTATTTAGAGATTGTTTATTTTATTTTGAATTGTGACATGGGACTTAGGATTTATTTTCTTTTGGCATGCATAAAAATTAATTTGATTTTAGGATATTGAAATATGAATATTAATTAGTTGTGCATGAACTTCGGTTTTATTAAGAATACAAACAATTATCACTTTTCTACTATTAAATTATACTTAAGAATTTTGAGTAGTAAATAAACTAATAATATTAACTAAGTTTTCTTCCAAAAATAAACAAATATTTTAAAATGACTATTTTCAAAACTCTAAAAACTTACAGTAAAAGTAATTTTATATAAAAAAAATTTATGCATATATATAAATTTTTAGTTAATTTTTAGTTCATCACTAATAAAAAAATAACATCAATAGAAAAGAAATTAAATAATATGAATTAAGTGCAACATATATAAGTTTTCATATAAAAAATTCTCTTACTTATCATACAAAATAAGATTATAATTGGATGATGTTTTACGAAAAAATGTGAAATAAAATAAAATAAAATAAAAACCAAAAACAACTCATAATAAATAAAATAATCACACTGATGCATACGGGACCATCAAAATATGACCAAAGACTTTGGGATTTGAAGCCATTGTTGAGAACGTAAAGGTCGTTTTGAAAGAGTAAATAAGATCTGTAAAGAATCAATTTATCTATATTCAAATTGTCTTATTTATATACAAGTTGAAGATTTTTAGGATTAAGATTTAAAATCCCAAGTAATGAGTGATTTATGAAATTAAATAAAAATTTTAAATTTTAAAACAATTATCATTTAAATAATAATTAATTCAAATATGTTGATTTTATTGGCATATTTACTCTTTTCAAATATAATTAAACTCTATATAAAAATATATTCAAAAGAATAAAAATGTATTATTTTCCAAATATAATGAATCTAATTAATTAAAACATACCTTGTAATTAACACTGATTTAGAGCATTATTAAATAAATAATTTGTATTGAGACTGCCTTTTATCACGTCTTTGTCTGCTTTCTAGCACGTTTCCTTTTTTTCTCTTTATTTCTCTATTATGCTTTTTTTCCTAATATTCTAGTCAAACAAAATCTTGTTTCTGTTTATGATTTTTAAGTTCTGAGAGTGTTGGTTACTTTTTGAGGTTTGTTAATGGAAATGAGTTCGAAGAATTTGAGTATTGATGAAAGGGAAAACGAAGTGTGGGTGGTTGCTTGGGAGGAAGATGCTCAAAAACTTATCTATGAATTTTGTCTTGTGGGATGCTTTTTGACGGCTAGTGTAGTGCATTTTCCAGCAATGAGAAACACTATGGAAAATCTATGACATCCTCTTGGTGGGGTGCAGATCTCAGATCTGGGAGAAAAGAGATTCTTATTTCGGTTTTTCAATGAGATAGATATTGATAGAGTGGAGAATGGAGCACCATGGACATTCAACAATCATCTATTAATTAGTCATCGGCTAAAGGAAGAGGACAATCCGATATTGATCCCAATGATACATGATAATTTTTGGGTCTAAGTGCATGATCTACCTCCAGGTCTTTTTTCAGAATTAGTAGCAAAACAGTTCAAAAATTTTATTGGAAAATTTTTTGATTACGCTACTGAACAACTGACCAAGGGAATGAGGAATTTCTTAAGAATTCGAGTCCAGTTGGATGTGCGAAAACCATTGAAAATGAGAAAGAAAATGATGATTTCATCTTCAAAGTCCATTTATGCCAATTTCATGTATGAAAATTAACTCTATTTTGCTTCATGTATGGTGTTTTGGGGCATAGTGATAGTTTTTGTTTGGTACATCTTCATCATATAGGGAAGGAAATCGAAATAGAATGGGATCTATCATTGAGGCATAACCAAAGAGTACGATGAGCACAAACAATATCTGGCTAAGGGAAAAAAAGGTGAGTTCAGATTTTTAAGAAATAATTTGGGTGGGCAAAATTTGGGGAAAAATCTGGGTGATGATTCGCTGCATAATTTTCGGAATCAAACTAATCTTATTTTAAGATTTAATCAGGAAGGCAAATCTTTCAGACATAATCCGAATGAAGGACCCTCAAACATAGAGGCCCAAAAGGTAATAGATCAAGAAGAAGAAAATCCATTAGAGTTTATGGAAGAAAAAAAAGGCCTCACTCTGAGGTAGGGTGTTCAAATGGGCCGAATGTTCCAGCCCAGATTGGGGAGTCCAATATAATTGGCAATGACAAATCTTAACTGATATTAGCGCCTGTCAGCTGGCAAGCCTATCAGACGCAATGAAGTTGTTATGTTGGAATGTTCGCGGTTTGGGCAATCCACAGGCAATTTGAAGATTTTAACATTTGCTGAAAATTTATAATCCCCAACTTGTCTTCTTTATGGAGACAAAACTTAATTCAAAGAGGATGAAAAAAGTAAGAAAACATCGTGGCTTTTTTTGCGAAATTGACGCGTCGCTAAGGGCACGAGAGGTGGCTTATGTTTCAGATAGAGAGAGGTTGTTTGATTTCCCTTTTCAAAGTTTCTCAAAAAACCACATTAATTTTGTTAGACAAGGAGCCCCAATTAGTCAGGAGTGTTATTTTATGGGCTTTTATGGTGCACCAAATAATAGAAATAGGGTGGAAACATGGACTCTTTTAAAAAAATTGAGGAGGACTTAAAATTTCCCTTGGCTCGTTAGTGGTGATTTTTACAAAATTTTGTTTGATTACGAGAAGAAAGGGGGTATTCTTAGAGATGAAAGGAGAATGAAAGAGTTCAAGAAGGCGTTGTTTGAGTGTGGTTTGGAGGATATTGGGTATACAAGCCCATGGTTTACTTGGGAACGTGGAAACTTACTAGAAACCAATACCAGAAAAAGACTTTATTGGGATGTTGCTAATGATGAGTGGATTCAGAATTATTTGAAATTTTTTCTGAGGCATCTTACTCATTCATTTTTTTATTATTGCCCTTCATTCATTCAAATGGATCAAGAGGAAAATAGAAGAGTAAAAAATCAATTTAGATTTGTAGCATGGTGGTGCATGGACGAGTCATGTAAGACAGAAATTAGGAAGTTATGGGAATCTAGCTCTAGAGAGCTAATTGATAAATTAGGATGTATAAGGGCATATTTGAAGGTGTGGTCCGAAGGAGTAAAAATTAAAAAAAGGGAGGTAACAACGGGGCTGAGGAAAAAACTAGGGGAATTGGATTTTCAAGTAAGAACGGATAATGTGATGGCAGAAATAATTGATGTTAAATTGCATCTTAATATGGAGGATGATCAAGAATAAAGTTATCGGGAGCAAAGAGCGAGAGAAAATTGGTTAAAATTGAGTGACAGAAATACATCTTTTTTCCATAATTTTGCTATACAAAGGTGTCAAAAAAATCAGATTAATTGGTTGCAAAATGAGGGTGGAATTCTAGTCACTGAACGAGGGGATATGGAAAGGGTTGCTCGAGATTATTTTTCTAAAATTTTTGCAAGTAGAGGAGAAAGCAATTCTGATAAACTTTTAGTATAAGTTCAAACTTGTATTACTAATGATACAAATAGAGAATTGAAAACTGAATACAAAGGAGAGGAAATTTTCGAAGCTTTGAAAACGATGGGCCCAACTAAAGCATCGGGAAAGGATTGATTCCCAGCTTTGTTCTTTTAAAAGTACTGACACATTATGGGAAGGGATATTTTCCAATTCTGCCTCAATATTTTGAACAAAGGTAAATCTTTGGAACCTTTGTATAGAACAAATATTGTTTTAATCCCAAAAGGGAATCATCCTACTAACTTAAAAAAGTTCAGACCAATAAACTTATGTATAGTGCTTTACAAAATTATTGCGAAGACAATTGCAAACAGATTACAAAAGGCTCTAGAAAGATGCATTGATGAGGCTCAGAGTGTTTTTGTGCCCGACAAACTAATCATAGATAATGTACTCCTGGCTTACGAAGTTTTACATGCTTTTAAAAAAAAGAGGACATGGAGGAAAGGATGCTCGGCTCTAAAATTTGATATGAGAAAGGCCTACGATCGTGTGGAGTGGAACTTTAATGAAAAAATGATGCTAAAAATGGGCTGTGCGAGATCTTCGGTACAGTTTGTAATGTACTGTATTAACTCTGTTTCATATTCACTACAGCAAAACAGGGTTTCAACGGCGTTTTTAGTGGCGTTTTTGGTAAAAACACCACAAATATTATACATTAGCGGCGTTTGAACCAAAACGACACTATAAGTCGAGAAATAGCGGCATTTTCAGAAAAACGCCGCCAAAAGTCCGAGAATTAGCGGCGTTTTTCAAGAAACGCCGCCAAAAGTCTGAGAATTCCCGGAATTTTTCCAAAAATGCCGCCAAAAGTCTGAGCATTAGCGGCATTTTTAGAAAAACGCCGCCAAAAGTCTGAGCATTAGCGGCGTTTTTACCAAAACGACGCCAAAGGTCTGAGCATTAGCGGCGTTTTTGGAAAAGCGCCGCTAAAAGACTGAGCATTAGCGGCGTTGTTGGAAAAACGCCGCTAAAAGTCTGAGCATTAGCGGCGTTGTTGGAAAAACGCCGCCAAAAGTCTGAGCATTTGCGGCGTTTTTGGAAAAACGCCGCTAAAAGTCTGAGAATTAGCGGCGTTTTCCGAAAAACGCCGCCAAAATACTGAGCATTAGCGGCGTTTTTTGGGAAAACGCCGCCAAAAGTCTGAGTATTAGCGGCGTTTTTGGGAAAATGCCGCCAAAAGTCTGAGTATTAGCGGCGTTTTTGGGAAAACACCGCCAAAAGTCTGAGTATTCGTGGCGTTTTTGGAAAAACGCCGCCAAAAGTCTGAGTATTCGCGGCGTTTTTGGAAAAACGCCGCCAAAAGTCTTTTTTGAATTATATTTTCTTAGTTAAGTTTTAAGGTTTAGTTCTTATTTTTTGGGTTTACGGTTTAATATTTAAGGTTTAAGGTCTATGGTTTAGGGTTTAAGATTTAAAATGTTAATTTTATGGTTTAGGGTTTTGTTATTTTGGGTTTGAGGTTTAGTGTTTAGTGTTTAGTGTTTATGATCTTAATGTTTAGCGGTATTAAGGGTTTATGGGTTTAGGTTTAAGGGTTCATGGTTTATGTTTTTGTGGTTTAAGGTTTAGGGGTTTAAGGGTTAGTGGTTAGGGGTTTAGTGTTTGTGATTTATAGTTTGTGGTTTAGGGTTAGGGGTTCATGGGTTTATGTTTTTTTTGCGATCTCTTCTCCCTCTTACACGTTCTTCTATTCTTTTTTCACGTTTTCTTCTTTTTCTTTTAATCTTTGATTTTCTTCTGCTGTTTCATTTCAATGGGTTGTTTTCGTCTCAATTGGAGTTCTACTCTTTTGCTTCTACTCCATTTCTTTTGTTGCGTTTTACAATTTCGTCGACAGGAGTTTTCGGAATTGGTGGATTTGAGGCGTCGATCATTTTTGGGTGTTTAAATCGTGAATTCAGGTATGAGTTTTGTAGCTCTTTAATTTTATTCTTGAATTATTGAATCAATTTTGTGAAATTCAGTAATTTCGTGTGTTCCGATGATTGTGTAATCGTAATCGTAATGTGGCTCTAGTTAGGGTGTGTTTCTGCACTATTAGAGTTTAAGGATCATTTGATGTCGAATTTCATGTTTTTCGGACTAATTATATTTTTAAATTATAATTTGTGTGGAAGCATTACTTAATATTGATTAAATTTATTTTTGGGTTTAGGGTTTAATATTTAAGGTTTAAGGTCTATGGTTTAGGGGTTTTATGATTGAAGGTTTAGGGTTTAGTATGTTAATGTTATGGTTTAGGGTTTGTTATCTTTGGTTTTTAGGGTTTACTATTTTAAATTTTGTTATTTAATTAGGGTTTAGTGTTTAAGGTTTAAGATCTTAGTGTTTAGCGATATTAAGGTTTAATGGTTAGTGGTTAGGGGTTAGGGTTTAAGGGATAGGGGATAAGTTAAGGGTTTATGCATGGTTTGTGGTTTATGGTTTATGTTTAGGGGTTTAGGCTAGGGTTTTTGTTTTGTGGTTTCAGCTATATATATAGTTGATTATTATATTTTTTTGAACCAAAAAACCTTCCACGCGCATTTAAAAAAAATGTTAAATCTCATTTTTAATAGGAATGTAATTGTAAAATTAATTTTTTAATGATACTGACATGAAAACCTACAAGGTAATCCACATAACATGATACTATTTTTTTATATGTTAAATTAAAAATTATATAATTCTTCAAAATTATCTTGTCTACTTTTCAAGTGTTTCAAAATTAAAAATTATCTTGTCTGGTTTAGGGTGTAGTGTTTACGATTTTGTGGTTTAGTGTGGGTTTAGGCAGGTTTAGAGTATAGGGTTTAAGGTTGAGTGTTTGTGGTTTAGGGATTTAAGGATTTAGTATCTAGAATTTAGGGTTTAATGTTTATAAGTTTAGGGGTTTATGGTTTAGAGTTTAGGGTTTAAGATTTAGGGTTTAGGGTCTGATTTTGTGGAGAACGGTGCCGTTTTGCTCATTGTATTCTGATCCATCATCGAAGTGCTATCATGAATTATTTTCAAAAACTCATGCACTCTTTCATCATTTTCGAACTATTTTTTGACTAGTTTTTTATATTAATTAAAATACAATTTATTTTTAATTTAATAATTAAAATATTCAAAATGATTAATCACACGTTGAAAGAGTTTGGAACTAATAACATTGAAAAATATATGTTAAAAATGAAAAAATAAAATAAAATACTATTATTTAAAATACTTTTAAATTAAATTTTTTGGGTATATATATGACTGATTGTTTTTAATTTATATAATAAATAATTTACTATATAATTGTAAAAGAGATAATTTTAAATTTAATATATTAAAAATATCATTATAGTTTAAGTTATTTAATAGATAGTAGATAAACTTTTTATATATTAAAATTTTAAAAAAAATGTAAAATGTAAAGTATTAGCGGCGTTTATATAAAAAAACGCCACAAAAGTGTTAGTAATGTAAAACGGCGTCGTTTTCTGTTTAAATTGTCATCCCATTAGCGGCGCTTTAGATAAAACGCCACTAAAGCTTAACAATACTGGCGTTTATCCTTAAAACGCCACAAATTTTCATGTGAACGTCGTCGTTTTGTTACGGGAAATTTATCCTTACCCAAATCCCTAAGTGAATTTTTACTATGTCATTTCCCCCCATTCATTAGCTTTCTTCCCTAATTCCCCAACCCCGAAATCCCTTTCCTTTTTTCCCTATTTCGTTTTCAGCATATCCCTAACTCTTCTCCCAAGTGTTTCTTCCCTATTTCTTCCCTAAGTGTTTTTATTCACGAATTCAGCTCCCCCTTCTCCCAAATCCCTAACTCTTTTTCCTTTCCTATCGTCTCGCTTCCCCGAATTCATCTAGCTTTCAAGCTTCCAACTTTCCCCGAATCTCCAAGGCTGAAACCGACGTGGGTATGTTGTTTAATCTTATATTTTAACGTTAATATTAAAACCAATTTTAGTTCTCTTGTTGAATATTATTATGTTGGATTGAAAGTTATTGTTTTGATTCGGGGGAATTGAGGTTTAATAAGAAATATTATATAAAACGCAAGAGGTTTAATTTTGGAAAATGAATTGGTTTTATGCTAATCGTGGGTTCTTTGTTTCTTTTTTTGGGTTCATCTGACATTGGTGCATTTTTTTGGGAAACAGAGAGATCTGGAGACAGAGTTGAAGTGTGTGTTTCACTGTTTTGGAAGGCGTCTTTGCGGGAACAAGGTAATGTAATTTAAGGAGTAATTTCTATTAATATACACCACAGCTGATCACATCAATGGCTAATCACTTTAATATACCCCATAAGCATCCAAGTCCTTTCATTTTTAGTCAATTTTTTTAATTAATCGAAATTTTTTTATCTAATATTATCCTAAATTTTTATATATTATATTAATTTAATTATAGTTTAAAAATAATTTTTAGAATTTATAAATTACCTCTATTAAAATTCAAATATATATATAAACAACTTAGAAATGTGACGAATATGTGCTTATGAGTTCATAATTTGTTAAGGTGAAAATGTATTGGAATGCTTGAAATAATATATGAAAGAATGATAATGTAATGAAACTATTATGAATCTGTTATCAAATGTTTTAGACAGATTATAAAATTAGTTTTATGGAAATTTTTATAGTTTATCTGAGATGAGATGCAGAACACATATTGTTTTGGATGTCTTGATAAGGTGCTAGACACACATTACTTTAATTTATACCGATGAGGCTCAAAGCGTATAGTAATTCAAATGTATCGATGATGCATTGGGTGTAATTTATATTAGTGTAATGGTAGATTGATCTATGTATCCATTTTGAGTTTGTGTTCGATTAATAGGCCCACAAAATTAGAAAAGGAGTTCACCTGATCCAAACATTGGTTTACTTGTGATTCTTCGTGTTTTTACAATATTAAAGCTTCAGCTTAGGCTTTGCTTTTCACATCTTCATTTCTACCATTAAATTTTTGCGTATGCATCTGCTTTGTTGATATATATTTTTTATGCTAGGTGTTGTTGGTTTAGAGAACATTAATATAAATTTCACTTTGGATTTAATTGATACTTTTTATGCAGGCTTCTGATAGTATGAACGGATAGATCACTTGAAATTTCTGCTTGTTCGTGTTAGTAATAACGAAGTGAAGGAGGAAACTAGCTAATCTTGTCCAGAATTTGCAAGGTCGAATCTATTATCTATTTTTAATTTCATAGTTGCACTATTTTGCTACTTATAAATTAACTTGATTTCAAAATATTTTAGTACTGCTAATATTCCTATGAATTAAAAATATATTTTCTTATAATTATTTTAATGTTTTCATCTTCTTTGATATATGAAACATCGGAAATTCTTGAGCTTTAACTAACGGGGTTTTTGACATATGCACTTGACGCCTTTGTTAGAAGTTTCCCGTTTAATCGATTATTGCTTCTGCTCCTCCCGCAAGTATTGGTTCAACTAAAGCTTAGCTTCAATCCACATTGTTTGAGGTAAGAAAGGTCTACTTCCTTTCTTTCTTTGAAAGGTCTGCTCCTCCTGCATTAATATTTTTTGATATTATTAAGGTACGTTTTAGTTCATAATTATGATGAATAATATTTTTATCATGATGATTTTCGGAAAATTAATCTTTTGGGGCTTCGATTTTGTATCGATTTAATTATTGATTTTCCTTTAAATTTTCCATGTTTGGCAGTTTGCCATGTTCTTTTTCAATTACATTTTATTACAATGTAGCTTGCTTGTCCATATCACGTGTAATAACGCCATGTATGGTCAACGGATTAAAAATTCAAAATGACTGAAAAAGTTCTATCAACATTTACTATTGAATATTTATATAACATTAATTTATTTGTAATTTACTTATAAAATTTAAACTACGATTCTTTTTGATATTATTATATTCAAATTATTATTTTTTATATTAATAATGTTTGATTTTAGTACTTAATATTTTTAAAGGTATTTGTATAAAAACAAGATTCAAAGTATATAAGGTTGGAAACCTAACGGGTTGCCTTATATCTCATCTGTAAGATATAACGGATCCTCCTGTGTGTAACAACGCCACGTATGATGAATCTTAAAAAAGCCGCTAAAAGAGTTGAAAAATGTTCTATCGAGCTCGTTGACTATTGAATATTTATATAACCTTAATTTGTATTAAAAAAGATTTAAATTACTATTGTTTTATATTAATAATTTTTATTTTAATATTTAATAATTTTAAATGTCTTTAAAAGTTATAACTAATTTTTATCAAAATATTATTAATATTGATCATTACTTAAATAAGTTACATAACTCACGTAACTTACATAATTTACATAACAACCTACATAACTTACATAACTTACATAATTTATATAACTCACATAACGTATATAACAACTTACATAACTCACATAACTTACATAACTTAACTAATACATGTAGTTTAATCTAATAATTTCTTTAAAAGCATATAGTTTAAAGTTCAAATTTCATAACTTACATAATTTACGTAACTTAAATAAAACATCAACAACTTACCCGTGTAACTTATTGCCAACTTTAGACATCAACAACTACGAAATGGATAGGACTTGGATGAATTTATCAAGGGGAAGCAACGAGTATCGAAATGGAGTGCAAACTTTTTTAGATATTGCATTTCACAATTCAAGCCAAGAGAATATGATTCTTGCCCGTGTAAGAAGTGTGGCAATATCTATTGGCATTATCGTGAAGTTGTCTACGAACATCTAATTGTTGATGGCTTCATTGGGGTATAAAAATGGATTTTCCATGGTGAGTGTACACCCAGTGGAGCCTCTTCGACGATTAATTCGAGTTATCCTTATAGTGGTTACCGTCAATATGTTAGAAGATGACATGGAAGGTATCTTTGCGGGATGCATTTAATATGCGCGAGGCGAAGGTTTTCAATCATGTCCACCAAACTATGTTGCATCCGATGATTATAATATCGGTGGAAATACTTTCATGGAAACGGGAAGAAGTGTGCTGCGGATGAACAGTAGAATGAAGAAGCGGCAAAAGTTCTACACGTTACTTGGTGAAATGAATGAAGAACTTTATGAAGGATCAAAATTTTCGACAATGTCATTACGTGTTCGCCTTTTTCACTTAAAATGTTTAGGAGGGTGGAGCGGAAACTCTTTGACAATGTTTGTTAGAGCTTTTGAGAGAAATGTTTCCATTTGCAAAAATCCTCAATCATGCAAAGACATGAAGAAAGTGATAAAAGATTTGGGCCTTGGTTACAACAAAATTCATAGTTGCCCAAATGACTGCATGTTGTATTGGGGTGATCGGAGAAATCAACAGTCTTGTTATGTTTACGGTAAATCTCGTTGGATGAATGCAGATGCAGAAGATGTTAATGAGGATGAATATGAGCCACAATCAAGAAGGAAGCCGAGCAAGATTTTGCGATATTTTCCGCTAATTCTAAGGCTTCAAAGGCTATTCATGTCGTCAAAGACAGCCGAGTTTATGACGTGGCATCATGATCAACGAACGGATGATGGATTACTAAGGCATCCTGCAGATTCTTTAGCATGGAAATCATTTAACAATAAGTTTCTAAGCTTTGCAAGTGATCCTCGGAGTGTGAGACTCGGCCTAGCATCGGACGGATTTAATCCTTTTAAGATCATGAGCACCTCATACAGTACTTGGCCTGTGGTGCTTGTTCCTTATAATTTGCCTCCATGGCTCTGCATGAAACAATCTTCTTTGATTTTATCTATGATTATCCCCGGAGAGAAAGGTTCCGAAAATGATATTGACATATATTTGCAGCCACTTATTGATGAGTTAAAACAATTATGGGCGGGCGTTGAGACGTATGATGTTGTTAGAAAGGAGAACTTTTACTTACGTCTTTGCTTTGATGTGGACAATTAATGATTTTCCCGCATATGCGAATTTATCTGGTTGGAGTACCAGAGGACGTTATGCTTGTCCTTGTTGTGCTGCACAAACGTGTTCACAGTGGTTGTATAATGGGAAGAAGTTCTGCTATATGGGGCATCGACGGTAGTTAGATGCAGATTATAGATTTAGATTTCAGAGGACTTTATTTTGATGTGCATCAAGAGTTCGAGAAAAGCTCTGAGCGGACCGTTGGATCTCGAAATATTGTTCATGTTAAAAGATATTGATTTCGATTACGGAAAGCTCAATCAACCATCCAACAGGCAAACAAATAGACGACCGAGGGATGAATCTGATGATGAATCTGATTTGGAGGATGACCCTAATGAGGCGGACTTGTGGAAGAAAAGAAGTTTTTTTTTTTTGAGTTGCCTTATTGGGAGCATCACATATTACGTCACAATCTTGATGTGATGCATATTGAGAAGAATGTCTGTGAGAACATCATCACGAAAATTTTGAACGTCGATGGTAAATCCAAAGATAATCTTCAGAGTCGACTTGATTTAGTTGACATGGGAATTCGACGTGATCTTCATCCCCAAGTACTTCCGAATGGAAGATATCGGTTGCCTGCTCCAATTTTTTCAATGTCGAAGGAAGAGAAAGAAATATTCTGCACAGTGTTGAAGGATATAAAGGTCCCAGATGCATATGCATCAAATATATCTCGATGTGTAAGTCTTAAAGATTGAAGACTGTATTCATTAAAATCACATGACTATCACATCTTGATGCAAGATCTACTTCCAGTTGCTTTACGGTGTTGTATGTCAAAGAAGGTAACGTCTTGTATAATTGAACTGTCGAATATAATGAAAGCAATTTGTGGCAAAGTTCTGAACGTTGAAGAACTTCAAAAAATACAAGATCAAGCCGCTTTGACATTATGCAATTTGGAGAAGATCTTTCCACCTTCCTTCTTCACTATTATGGTGCACCTGGTAATTCATCTCCCTCGTGAAGCAATAATTGGTGGACCGGTGTTCTATCGTTGGATGTATCCCATAGAAAGGTGCTAATTTATTTCAAGCTCTTTCATTCATTCAACTCTATACATATAGTTACAACCTTTGATAATGTAGTATATCGTGTTTAGGTTCCTGAGCAAATTGAAGTCTTATTGCCGTAATAAGCGTTATCCGGAAGGATCAATTGCTGAAGGCTACTTGGCAGAGGAATGTATGACATTCTGTTCTAGATATTTAGAAGATGTTGAAACAAGATTGAATAGACCAAGTAGAAATGTTGGGCTCAATGATCCTAACTTGGCCGAAACTTATTTATTTCAAAGTTATGGAGAACCAATCGACAAAGTTGAAGTTGTGGAATTAGATGACCGATCTTGGATACAAGCACATAGATATGTTCTTTTCCACCACGATGCAATTCAACCATTATGCAAGTAAGTTCTAGAATATGATACATATGATAAATATTCATCTTCTTGATTTATTTATTTTCTAACCAACTAAACCTGTTTTCAACATAGTGAGTACAAACAAATATTGAGATCTCGTTTCACGCTCACGAAGATTACCACATCGAGAGATTAATAAGTTATTCATGAATCTTTTCATGAATGGTTAAGCCAAAGCGGTATGCAACGTGTTCTTTTATTATTACTCAAATCATATTCCGATTCAAATCATAAAATTTTCTCGTAACATTTATAATTATTACTCAAATCATATTTTGATTCAATAGGTTTGGAGTGGGAAGGCCGTTAGTGACAAAGTTAAATGGCTTTCCGTGGTCCGAATCGATTAGTGAAAAGATCTGATGGCTTCATCATCAATGGATTGATTTCATACCAAATATCGGGAGAGATTGAGGCGAACCCAAAATTGCGGACTAGTTGTTAATTCTTCTATTACGAGTTATGCTAGTGCTAGGGACAGTAATCCTGTCGAGGGAAATGTGGATTTTTACGGACTTCTTACGGACATTATTGAATTGGATTACTATGTAAAATGGAAAGTTGTCTTATTTCGAGGTGATTGGGCTAATGTGAATACTGCTCGTGGTATTAAAAACGATCAATTTGGGTTTACAATGGTGAATTTCTCTCGATTGATTCACAATAGGAGAACAATTAATAGAGCGAGCCGCACGTATTTTCTTCTCAAGTGAAACAAGTTTTTACTCGAAAGATCCAATTGATGAGGTTGGTACGTTGTACTCGAAACGACCCTAGAGACTTGTTTGACATGGGCAATGAAAGTAGAGATGATATCATTGAAAGATCGAAACTTTGCCTTTTCCACAACAAAACTTAAATGAAAATATCCCTAGTACTAGTACGCATTTTCAATGGGTTAAATCGGGATGTGGATGAAGATATTTACGAATTATAATGTAGTAAGAATTTACAATTTTTTTACTTATATGTAATGTTATTATTTTAATCTTGCTCATGTTATATAATTTAACTATTTTTATGTATCTTGTTGTTGTTCTAATTTGTTATTAAAATTTACACCGTTTTATGTTTATTGCGGGAAAAATGCGTACAAGAAAGTTACGACATTTAAATATTGTTGAGAATAATCCAAATTCGAAGAAAGAAGGCAATAATGAACAACAAAGCGGTTGTTGGATCTTCAAGTGTGCCGGAGATAGTTCACGATACTGCAGAAGTTCAGGGTAATGTTTAGTTTGTTTTACATGCGTGTTCGCTTTTATTATTAATTTATTTTTTATTTTTAATATAATAATATGTCATTTTTTAGTTGAGAGTGCCGGGACGCGCAGAGGTCGAGGTCGTACGCTACTTACAGATTTGTACGACTTAGCTCCTACCGAAGCGTGTCAAAGTTCGTAGAAATAATCATGGTCACTGTGAAATGAAGCTCAAGTTTTAGGCGGCTATTTGGGCATTCTTGCACGAAATTCAAATATGTTGCCCATCAACTACGAATCATGGCATCACATGCCTGACAGCAACAAAAATCAAGCTCTCGACAATATTAAGGTAAGAAAACGTGAAATTAATCTATAATGCTTTGGTTTAAGTTTAATTTTTATTTACTTTTTAACCTTGTGTTTTTTTAGGAGAGATTTATTTTAGAGGTCTCTGATGACTATATCAAGAAGACCTTGGGCAAAAATGGAGAGATAATAAAAGTACTTTAAAAAACAATATTTTAAGAAAGACATAAGTCTCGAGGAAAAATTGCGCAATGTCCCACTTGGGAATCTTTGAGGTACTAGTGGGAAGATACAGTTAGATTTTGGAATTCAAAAAAAAGGAGAGGTATTACGTACTTTCAAACTCTTTTAAATTGTTTGGTTTCTAGTATTTACTATATACATAATAATAATTACTCAATGTAGGACCGTGAGCGTGTTGGAACAAGTAGTAGACGAAACAAAAATTCACACACACAGCAGGGTTAGAAGTTTTGCTCGCGTAGGTGAGGGTGAGGTATTATAAATTTATTAATTTTATCAATTTACGATGAGTCTCTACTACTAAATAATAATTTTATTACTATATTGTAGGAAGTCTCAAATCTGGTCAAAAGTTGGACGCCTTGACTTTTTTACATTATGCATAGGAAGAAAGATGGATCCCCAATGACATCCGGTTCGGAGAAATTATGGTATATTAACTTAATAAAATTTGATTTGTTCTAAATTATGTTGCATTCTTTTTAAATAATGTTATGTTATTTTCTATTTTTTCATTATATATTTCGTTTCTAACTCTTTCATTTATTTTTAGGAGAGACTAAAGGAAAAAAGAAATGAGTCTGACGGCTGATCGCTTTGATCGATAGTTCTGTTAATCATGAGGACATTGATATGAGAATTATTAATGAAGTTTTGGGTCCCGAGAGGTATGGTGGGTTCGATTTCAAGGATCCGTGTTACCCGACCCAATATTTTGGATCCGGCTCCCAGCAATACACATGCCTTAGGAAGTCAAGCTCAAGTGAAGTTCAGAGGTTAAGAGATCACTAGCTCGGATGCAAGCGAGCACAGTTGAGCAAATTGCAGAGGTTCAAAGAAAATATGAAGAACTCCAGCAACAACTTCTAGTGATGCAAAGAGAGAGGAGGAATGGCAGCAAAGAATGAGGAGGCGTGGCAAGCAAAGAGAAGAGCAGCAGAGAGAGAGAAAGTATGATGAGCTACATTTCTGACTTCAACAAATGATGAAGATGTTTCAAACAATCGCAGCGAATTACTTTATTAGATATTTATTTGATTGTTCTGACGATATTTTTAACATTTTTACATTGAATATTATTGTAACAATATACTTAGTTATACTTTATTTATTAATGTAAATCATATATCTTTCATTGAATTTAAAGTATTATTTAGGTTTAATGTTATTGGTTGGATTTGTATGTCATATTTTTGTTGTTATTGGTTGAATTTCTAATGCGGGGAGGGTTCGATATTGGTTAAAACATAACGATTTCAATCAGTAAATTTAGCGGTGTTTGTGGGGAAAGCGCCGCTAAAGGACTCTACTTTTGGCGGCATTTGTGGAGAAAGCGCCGCTAAAAGGTCTGTATTTTTGGCGGCATTTTTGGTGTAAGCGCCGCTATAGGTCTGTAAATTTAGCGGCTTTTTTGGGCAAAAGCTCCGCTAAAGGTCTGTACTTTTAGCGGCGCTTTACAAACAAACGCCGCTAAAGGTCTGCACTTTTAGCGGCGCTTTCCCCGGAAACGCCGCTAAAGGTCTACACCTTTAGTGGCGTTTGTGGGTAAAAACGCCGCTAAAGGTCTACACCTTTAGCGGCATTTTTGGGTAAGCGCCGCTAAAGGTATGTGCTTTTAGCGGTGTTTGTTTGCTAAGCGCCGCTAAAGGTCTATACTATTAGCGGTGTTTATGGTAAAGCGTCGCTAAAGGTATCTACTTTTAGTGGCGTTTTTTTCACATAAATGCCACAAAAATTTGCGGCGCCACTAAAAGCCAAAAAAAACGCCGCTAAAAATCTGTTTTGCTGTAGTGATTCTATCATCATTAACGGTGAATCTAGTGATATCTTTAGGCTAAACAGAGGACTGAGATAGGGTGACCCATTGAGCCCATACTTATTTATTTTTTGTAGTGAAGGCCTTTCGACCTTGATAAGAAGGGCCTTACATGTAGGTCATGTTAGGGGAGTGAAGGTGTGTAGGAGGGGTTCGTAGATAACTCATTTGATGTTCGCAGATGACTGTATATTATTTGGAGAGGCAACTTCTAGAGGGCTAATGTTATAAAGAATATTTTGCACGAATATGAAGAAAATTCTGGGCAATGCATAAACTTTGATAAGTCTACTGCATTTTTCAGTTCTAATGTTTCTACTAGGGACAAGTGGGAAATTTTGCAAATCCTAAGAGTATCCAGAAAAATATTTGGGTTTAGTAAATATGGTAGGAAGAGGCAAAAAATAGGCTTTTCAATCTTTGAAGGACAAGATGCACAAGAAGTTAAGTGGATGGAGTAACAGGTACCTTTCACAAGGAGGAAAAGAGGTATTCATCAAATCTATTTTACAAGCAATCCTTACATACTCTATGTTATTTTTTTCTATTACCCAGTTCATTATGTGTTGAGTTAGAGAGTATCATTGCGAATTTCTGGTGGCAAAAAAATAATACTAAGAGGGGAATTCACTGGTGTGAATGGAAGCATATGTGTGAATTAAAAAGGCAAGGGGAATAGGCTTTCGCAAGTTGTCAAAGTTCAATTTAGCCTTGTTAGCAAAACAAGGGTAGAGATTGCTTAACTATCCAAATTCCTTACTTGCTAGATCATTGAAAGCAAAATATTTCCATAACACAAATTTTCTAAACTCAAGTTTAGAAAGTCTACCTTTTGTATACCTGACAAAGTATATAGGCTACAAAGGGTCTGTTGGCTTCAGGGCTACGATGGCGGGTAAGAAATGGAACAGGTGTTTCGATTTGGAATGATTATTGGATACCTAGGAGAGGCAAAATTATAGATCAGTATCCTGTGGACAATCAAATATTACATAATGTGGTTTGATTGATCATGACACTAGAAATTGGAAAGTAAACCTAGTTAATAGTACTTTTATTATGAATAATGCGAAAAGGATACTTGGAATTCCTTTGACGAAGGCTACACGAGAAGGCTTTCTTGTTTGGAAAGGGGAGGCCTTTGCGAGTATTCAGTGAGAAGTGCCTATAGAATGCTGTTACAAGATGAACAGGGGCAACTTCTAATGACCCATTACTTTACAAAAAAAATTTAGTTGCTGGATTTTCCCAACAAAATTAAAATCACAATCTGGAGAATTATTAAAAATTTCCTACCTACTTTTGCTAATCTACATTACAAAAGATTAACTGGAAATCCTGGATGTCCGCGATGTCCAGGTGGTGCGAAAACGGTGGAACATATTTTTAAATGCTGTAAAAAAATCAATTGAAATTTGGATGTTAATGAATTTTAGATGGCCAACAATGTTACCTAATTCAAACATCAAGGATTGGATGACCCAATTCTTTTACAACCATTCCAATCAGCTTGGCAAAGTTTTTGGATGTGCACTTTGCGTAATTTGGACTGACAGAAACCAATTCCTACATAAAGATAAATAGAGGCCAACATCAGAAATAGTTAATTTCATTAGTTCTTATATTCAAGAACTGGATGGAATAAACAAGAGAGAAGGCATAAATACCATAGAGGATACAAAGTGGAAGGCTTCGAAGCATAGACTACAAAGATTAATTGTGATGTAGCTTACTACCAGAAAGAGAACAAATCAAGTTTAGGCATTATCATTAGAGACGCAAATGGTAAAGTTCTACATTCAAAAGTTCCATTGCATGTAAACATACTGACTTCCTTTGCGGCCAAAGCTGTGGCATGTATGAAGGCAGTGGAATTGGGATTGTCCGTGGGTCTTTCAGTGGTAGAGGTTGAAGGTGACACTTTAACAGTGATCAGGAAGATGTGAAAAGACATAAATGATAGATAAAAAACCAGGGCTTACATTTTTTATATCAGATCTATGAGCAAAAGATTCAAAAAATGTACCTTTAAACATGCACTGAGATAGGAGAACAAAGCAACTCATGTTATGGCTATAGAAGGTTTCAAACGGCAAGAAGAATTTTACCTGAGAAATACAGTTACTCATTATGTAGAATAATCTGTGGTATTTGACAAACGAAGGTTAGGGCTTTCAGCAAGTAGATGATCAATGACCTGGTTCGGAGGAGTTTCTGGAAAGTTGATGTGGGCTAAACTCTAGAATAGAGAAAATAGTCGAGAAGAGAGAAGAAGAGCTAGAAGAGAATTGATGAATTTCCTTCAAGTATTTGCATAACTATTTTTCTGCATACAGCTCAGGTTTTAAAAGAAAAAAATAACAGCAAAAGAGCATGGGTTCATTCTGTTACAAAAAAAATGCTCTGCTTCACTAATTCTCTACGCATCGTTTTGTTTAATTGTAACTAACCGCTTAAACCTACATTTTACCCTCCTTATTTCTACTTAAAATTCTAGCCCATAACAATATTGCCTCCTAGAAAGAGATCATTGTCCTCAATGATGAAAGTTTGGAAAATTGGCTCGGAGTAGGGAAAGGGATTCCTAGGTAGCGTTTTCAGGAAAAGAATCAGTCCATTCAACTAGAACCTCCGTAACAACTTTGTTCCCTCTTTTAACTATCCTTCTATCCATGATTCAGACTGGCTCTTTCTGCATTGCACCATGATCATCAACCAAAGGTAGCTGGACTTGAGTAGGCTTGGAACTAACATGCTTCTTCAGCTGAGAAACGTGAAAAGTAGGATGGATACGGGAGCCCGGAGGTAACTGTAGGGTGTAAGTTACTCCACCGACTTTCTTAATCACTGGAAAAGGACCGTAATACCGAGGAGATAGTTTCTGGTTAAACACCTTACGAACTTTCTATTGTCTATATGGCTGCAGTCAGCGAAATGCTTCATATGAGACTGAGTTTTTTTTCAAATGGTAGTGCAGTAACTTCCTCCCAGCTTCCCGAGCCTGCAAGCTTCTATCAACCAATGCGACCGAAGAAGTGCCAGCTAAGTATAAAACATAGGAGGGCGGTGGCTATCCATATAAAGCCTCATATGGAGTAAGTTGAATAGAGGAATGATAAGATGAGTTGTACCACCATTCAGCTAGTAGTAACCACTGTGACCAGTTTGCAGGTGTCTCCTTAGTCATACACCTTAAGTAATTCTTAAGACATCGATTTAAGACTTCCGTTTGCCGATCCGTTTGAGGATGATATGCCGTGGATAATAAAAGTTTGGTACCGGCCTGTCGAAATAACTCCTGCCAGAATACACAAACAAAAATTCTATCCCTGTCCGATATAATCGAATCAGGCATGCCATGAAGCTTATAAACATGAGTCAAATACTCTTGGGCAACATCCCTAGCAGTATAAGGGTGAGCAAGGGCTATAAAATGACCATACTTAGTCAAATGGTCCACCACCACGAAAATAGAATTTTTCTCACCCAAATTTGGTAGCCCCTCAATGAAATCCAAGCTGATAACTGACCAAGCCCGATCAGGTATAGGCAGCGGTTGTAGAAGTCCTAGTGACATAATTGACCCACTTTTTCACCTCTGACAAACCAAACACTCTCGGGTCCATCGTTTAACATCAGTGGTGAGCCCCTTCCAGTATAATAAACTAGCCATTCTCTTTCTGGTCGCATGCATTCCCGAATGTCCTCCTACGGCACTAACGTGAAAATGATGAAACAATTTTTGTCGCAGCTGCAAATCCTTCCCCACTACAATTTTCCCTTTTCTACGCAAAAAATCGGCCATCCCATGAGAACTTTGGGTTCTAATTTAGCCGTTGTTGGATGTCTTGTACGGTCTTCTTTAGCTTAGCATCCACTTCATATGTATGTTGTACCTGTGCTAAGAGATCAAATATGATTGAACTCACTGACAACTGGAAAAACTGTCCTTGCATCAACTGAGGTTGCTGAGACAATGTGTCAGCCACTCTGTTGTTGACCCCCTTCCTATAGGAGACTCCAAAATCATAACCTAACATCTTCGCCACCCAACGCTGCTGGAATGGTGTAACAACTACTTGATCAGATAAGAACTACAAGCTTTGATGACCGATTTGGATTTTGAAATGCCTGCCCACCAGGTAAGTGTGCCATTTCCTAACAGCTAGTAGAACTGCCAGCATTTCTTTTTCATAAATTGATAAGGCCCGATGTCGCACGCCCAAAGCCTTGCTAAAAAACGCCACTGGTCTCCCTTCTTATTGTAACATGGCCCCAATGCCCACTCTACTCGTATCGGTATCTACGGTAAACTCGAGCTAAAAATTAGGTAATATCAATACAGGTGCTGCACATAAGGCTTCTTTGAGTGCTTGAAAGGCTACTGTTGCCTTGTCAGTCCAGCGCTAGCCATTTGTTTTTAACAAATCCGTAAGAGGTTTGGCAAGAATTCCATAATCCTTAATGAACCTCCGATAATAACCGGAGAGACCAAGGAAACTCCGTAACTCCTTAACTAAGTGAGGAACTGGCCATGAAGAAATACACTCAATTTTAGACTTATCCATGGAGACCGTCCCATCCTGTAACACATGCCCCAAATATTCAATTTGAGAAGTGCCAAAACAACATTTATTTCTCTTAGCAAACAACTCGTCCTGTCGTAAAATGAAAAGAACAGTCCTCAAATACTGTAGATGCTCGGTCCACGACCTCGAGTACACGAGTATATCATCAAAAAATATGAGTACAAACTTCCTCAATAGTGGTTTAAATACTGAATTCATAAGAGCCTGAAAACTAGAGGGGGCATTAGTGAGGCCAAAAGGCATCACGAGAAATTCATAGTGGCCTTCATGTGTCTGGAGTGCTGTCTTATGGATATCAAGTTCCCACATCCGTATTTGATGATAGCCTGACCTTAAGTCGAGTTTAGAAAATATTCGAGCTTCCCCCAATTCATCGAGCAATTCTTCAATAATGGGAATAGGAAATTTATCCTTGACCGTATGTTGATTTAATTGTCTGTAATCTACACACAACCACTAACTTCCATCTTTCTTTTTTACCATCACTATAGGCGAAGCAAAAGAGCTATTGATGTCCCTGATTATGCCAGCTTGAAGCATTTCTTGAATTAGTTTTTTTAACTTATTTTTCTGAATGGCTGGATATCGATAGGGTCTAATTTTGACCACAGCTCATTCATCCTTCAAAGGAATTTGATGATCATGCAGTCGGGGTGGTGGTAGCCCTTTCAGCACTTGAAAAATATCAATAAATTCTTCCAACAACTTTTGAAGCTATTTTTCACACCCATCAATTATCATGGCTGAACGTGCTTCTTGTTTAGGTGCACTCATTACCAGAGTATAAGGTCCAAGAACTTGACCCACAACAGTAAAACACCTTGAACTCGAGCTACTATCGTTTGCCGCCAATGAACCAGGAACAATACCATGAATAGTACATGGCACACCCTTAACCATAAATTGCATAGTAAAGGAACTAAAATTCCAAACAATATCTCCCAAAGCCAAAAGCCATTGCACTCCTAACACCATGTCAAACCCTTTCTAAGGCAATATCATAAAGTCAGTTTCAAATCGGTAGTCTTGGACTTCCTATTGAACTCCTTTACACAACCCTCTAGTAAATAGGCAACTTTCATTTGCGACAGCCACCTTCAGTTGCTCTTGGGGAACTACTGGCAATGACAACCTATTGACCAGTTTTGCGTCAACAAAGTGCTTGCTCCCTGAGTCCACCAAAATAATGGCCCAAGTTTTTCCAACTCGAGCAGCTACCCTTATAGTATTATGACCATGTAGACCAGTGAACTCGTGTAGCGAAATCACAAGAGACTTAGAGGATTCCTCTTTAAGACTACTCTTTTCAAGTTTGTCAGAACACTCTAGAAATTCCTCTACTTCACTGTCAAATTGGGGCTCCCACAAAAACTGGTATAACTGGGATTTAACACATTTGTGCCCCACATGATATTTAGCCTCGCACCAAAAACATAAGCCTTTTTTGCTTTCGTTCGGCCATCACAGCTGGTGGAATAGATCAATTCCCGGATTTGTTGACTGAAACATTACTCACAGATTGTGATGCTGCAGTAGTCCTACTCGGAGATGAAGAGTAGCCCGATATGACTGAAGGACTAAACAACGACCTTAGTGAGTTGGTCGAAGGTGTTGAGACCTTCTTTGCCGAGCCAAATAGGAGCTCCTCAATTTTTCGAGCTAACTGGAAAGCCTCTATTAAGGTAGATGGTTCAAACAGATCAAGGTAGTGGCCAATCTCAGATTTCAAGTTACTAAGAAAAATGCTAAGAGCATATGGCTCAGGAAGATGCAATTGATTCAACAAACCAATGAACATATCTTGATATTGTTCAATCGTACCTTGTTGTTTCAAATTCACCAGCTTCTTTATGGGGTTGCCAAACTGTCCAAAACCAAAATGGTCCTTTAGACTCTTCATGTAAGCGAGCCACGATAGCATTTGGAGACCACCATTCCGCTGAAAATAGAAGTGGTGCCATTCTAGAGCTCTCCCCTCCAGATTCAACACCACTGTGCGCACCTTACTAGCCTCCGATATGCCCTCCGCCTCAAAATATGCTCCAGTTTAGACCACCAGCCACGAAAATCACTACCATCAAACTTGGGGCATTTTAGCTTACTGTTCTTCTCAGAAACTCCCATCATGGCTGAGGAATTTCTCAAGGGCACACTACTCATATCAGCCAGATTCGGTCCCAGAGGCACAGTGGGAACCTCCGGATCCTTTGGGGAAAACCCAGGTGGTGCGCTTAACGCTCCCTTCCCTTTGTCTGTGGTTGAATTTGTTGAAGGGCCATTCGTCGGAGCTCCAAAATATTGTCCTAATAACGCCTGCAAGTCGCCACGAAATTCCTCCTTGAACCCTTGAAATTTGGTCTCCATCTTAGACTCTAAACGCATCATCTCTTCCTGGATTTTGGAAATTTCCTACTGCATGCCGCTCACCTCCTTCTGTAACCGAGTTGATACACCATCGCCGACCATTGTTGGGATCGAAAAGAGCTCTGATACCTTTTATGTGGGCTAAATTCTAGAATAGAGAAAATAGTCGAGAAGAGAGAAGAAGAGATATAAAAGAATTGATGAATTTCCTTCAAGTATTTACATAATTGTTTTTCTGCATACAGCTCAGATTTTAAAAGAAAAAAAATAACAACAAAAGAACGTGGGTTCATTCTGTTACAAATAAAACGCTCTATTTCACTAATTCTCTACGCATCGTTTTGTTTAATTGTAACTAACCGCTTAAACCGACATTTTTCCCTCCTTATTTCTACTTAAAATTCTAGCCCATAACAGACACACAAAGCTATCAAACTGGAAAACCGGGATTCTTGAGTACTTGCTGCTTCAGATTCTTGGATAAGAAGAGTGTCGATTCATGTGGCTAGATTCATTTTCTGATTAGAGTTTCATTTATGATTTTTTTTTTTTTGTTTTTTTACTTCATATATTTGGTTGTCATTCGAATTTTTTGTTTTAGTCGTTTCTTTCTGTTTGGGCTTTTGAGCCATTGTTTGGACTTTATTTAATAATAATCCAACCACTATTCATGAAAAAGAAACTTGTGTATTTAATAATTTAAAAATATTAATTAAATAAAAAATAATGATTATGAATTTTTTTGTAAAAATTAAATGTTTAGTTATTAAAATTAAAAATAATTTGAATGAAAGTATTCCAGTAAAATTTGTAATATGGTAATTAAATTAAATTGATTTAAAATGATTTAAATGGGGAGGTGTATTAGGTAAACATTAGCTGTAATATATCTATATATATAGTAAAATTGGTTTCTTGGAGACCCATTAGAAGTAAATAGGGGTAGTTTAGTATAACACTCATTGCCTGACCTAGACGTCAGGTTTGAGCTATAGAATGCTACATTAACTACCAGAGCAATAACAATCAAGTAAATATTCAATTCATGTCATTATTCATTAATATCCAAGCAAAACATGCATATGATATGATACATGATCAATTCCGACACTTACATGGGCTTTTGAATACTCTTACACTAGTCTGCACTCAAATTAGGACCAAATTGTAAAATGTTTAAAAAATTTTGAACCTTTCCATCATAGGAACCAATATGCCACATTTGGCACTAATTTACATCAAAATTATTTATAACAATCCAAGCTATTCAACATTCACTTTCTCAAGTCAATCCATACTCAATATATCCAACATTGGGAACCAAATAAACGTAACACATTATGTTCTCTAGTATGCATACATGTATCATTACCATTTATAACATAAGTTGAATTCAAGTGAAGTTCCAAAAAAAATAAACATTATAAGATATTATGACACTCTTAAGTACATGCCATATATAATCGAACTAGAAATGATTTAAAGGTTACCAAAACAAAATATCAATAGTGTGAGCTTCAAAGGGGTTCGATTGTCACGCTCCACTGTTAACAATCTACAAGTAAGCGAAGTCAATAGTAAGTATAACAAATACTTAGTAAATCCATATGAAATTTAACTTAATTTATCTAAGTTTTATATCAGTTATTCAATAGAAACTCAAAGTTGCACAACATGGTAATACTTTGGCATCCTTAAGTTTATTTATACAATTTAGAAAGCCATCTCAAGTTAGAATATTAGTACCATACATCAAAGTGTTTAGATCACTTACATATACCTAATAGTACTATACCATCCCAACATATACAATGATACAAACATGTCAACTATGTTCCTTATTAGTCTTCCCACCATTCCTTTATCAATTTGTCAACATCCTTGACTGAAGAACTATAATAAATTAATTTCAGATATTCAAGATTGGATTGCTCACACGAGCAGTAGGTCAAGATTGTTCATATAAGTGTTATTCGATGCTGCTCACTCAAGCCATCAAGAATTCGAACAACTTTCAGATCTTAGCCATCAATAAACAAATCCCTGACCAGTACCCGATTTATATCATTTGGGTCTGTTCTCACAAGCTATAGGTTGGGGTTGTTATGATAACTTAATTCGATATGGCTCACTCAAGCCATTGAAAATCCACAACACATGCCAGGTCTCAACTATCGATAAAGAAATCCCTAACCAACACCCAACCTTTTGAACTCTAATGGCATGTCATTCGTATTTAAATCGTTTACTGAGTTTACACAAGCCTATTATCGAATTCGTACCAATTCAACCTCTGTATCCATGTACATACTTATCATATTTCAAATAGCAATCTATATACATTTAAATCGTGTAATATCATCATATTCATATCATCTAATATATTATATCTATTTTTATATTGTTTCAAACCCTATAATTGTGTATACACTTTTTTTATATATATTTTGGGTAGCAATCTATAAACATTTATACCTTGTAACATCATCGTATACATACGATAAAATCACATATCAATTCCACATTCAATGAAAATCATGTATCTATACATATTATTCTTTTATTACATATTTACGATTCAGTCCATTTGTAGCCAAAAGACAATATTTATAAAACAATTCAAACAAAAAAGCAGAACGATATACTAAAAACATAACTCGAATTAAGAAAGTAAGTTCCATATGAACTTACCTGAGAAAACAACAATTAATAAAACATCAAGGACTAATTTACAATTTTCTTTTTTCCTCGATTATCTTTCGATTAATTCAAATATCGATATATAATAATTCATTACAATTTATCAATTCTAAACATCTTTTAACAATCTATTAGGTGCATATGACAATTCAATTTTATTTTACAAAAGTTCCTTAATTTTTTTCATTTTATTCAATTTAGTCCCTAAAATCAAAACAGTTATAACTTTCATATTGGAGCATCATTTTACATCCCCATTTCAATTACATCATTCTATATTCCTCTACTATCAGTTTCTGTCAAATTCTCATGATATTTTCACAATTTATTCATTTTAGTCCTTATACTAAAAAAACTAGCATTTCACTTTACAAATTAGTCCCTTTTTCATTTCTAAGCTTAAAAGCTAACCTATTAACATCAAAAGCTTCAAAAATCATCCATGGTAACATTTTGAATCTTTAAAAATTTTGGAAAATAAAACACAGTTTAGCTAAATCGAGTTACAACGATCTTTAAAATATAAAATTTATGAAAATCGAGCTTGGTTTGCCTTACAATGCAAGGATCAATTGCTTGAGCTTACCTGTAGGCCTATTAAGGGGTAGATGCTGGCCACGAGTTCTAAATTTGTTCCATACCTAGGGTATTGATTGAACCCTTAACCACAAATTATGGTAGGAGAGACCCTTACCATCTTACCTAACTCCCGTGGTTATTTTTTTTAAGCAATGTGTGAAATAGTAAATATCTTAATCCAATTTTTACGCCTAATACTTTTAATAATATTTTTAAATGTATACAACGTAAACATATATATAGCGTGTCATTATAATACATAACTAATGCTTTATTATTAATAATTACTCATATATATTTATTTACATGATTTTTTTTATTTAAGAAATTTAATATTTTTTAATAGTATACCATTTAGTATTAATATATGGGCCTGAAAAAACAACATACAGAAAGTCCAAAGAGAACTAAAACTAGGAGAAACCCAACAAGCACATCTACAAGTCCAAAAAAAGAAGCATGGAAAAAACAAAAAAAAATGAAATAAAAGATAAAGCGAAATTCTAAAAGTTTCAAAACAGGCCTCTTCAAATACCACATACCCTAAATGGCAGCAAAACCTCCCCTTGTTTTCAGTGAACTGAGAAACAATTGGAAGGGATTACGTTTACCTTGCTTTATATCAAGAATGTCCCCAACCCGCCATAGAAAAGAGAGTTGGATGGCTACTGTGGATGAAAAAATCGGGGGTTAGAATCTTCCATCTCCTTTGTTTTCATTGCGCGTCTTCAACCTAGAAACAATCCTCAAGCCTTCTTATACATTCCTCCACTAATGCATGTGCAAGGGAGTTTCCTTGCCTCACGGTGTACTCAAATTGACAATTGGAGAAGTTTCTTGCCCATGGCTTTACATCCCAGGTAACTGCTCTCTTCTCTGAATAGTCCTCACCTGGGGATGTAATATTTTTTATTGTCATCTTTGAATCGCTTTCTAGAATTACTTGCATGAACCCTATTGGTAACTCTTGAAAAGAGTTATATTTCATTTCTTTATACCTAGCTAATTGCTTGTACTTGGGTACATTTAGTGGCATTTTAGGACATTTTATTAGTATTTTTATCATTTGTATTAGGAGCTTGGACTGTGTTTACATGTTAGATACTTTTAATTGCATGTGGAAGGGTTGGGTTTGGTAGTTTGCCAGGTGTAGGATGTGGAGAAAGAAATAAAGGAGTGAAGGTTTACTGGGGCAAAAAGGATAGACAGTTTGCCACATTATATGTTGTGGCAATTTCAGGAAGATGACCGAGTCAACATTTAGTGGATACCAGTCTCAGTCTAACTCTACTTGTACTAAAAAAAATTTTGACTAAAAAAGAGAAGAAGATATCGTGGGTTGTTGGAGTTACCCTAGGAATAAATGCTTATAAAAAGTCGTTGGAGGAAGATCTAAGTGTGGAGATCAGGAGGCAACAATAAGGGGTAGCAGCTGAGTAGAGACGGAAAAAGGAAGCTTAAGGCAATCCCTCTTAGCCACCACAAAACACTGTGTTGCTAGATTGTGGATTGGTTTGGCAACAACCATTTTCCTAATTTCTTCCATTATTTCTTATTCTGTTCTGCCGTAAATTGATTTGATCGAAACGATGTTGGATGTTATTTTGAACTTGAATTTTAATCGCCAACCCATGAATGAAATCTCATAGGGTTGGGATTACATAATGAAACTTTTATGTTCTTTAACGGTTGAAGCATAATTTGATTTAATCTACTGTCTCATTCAATTGCTTTTATTTCCTAACTATATGTGTACATTCTCTAGATATAGATAAGTGTATAGTATGCCCATAAACTGAATCTAATTCTGAAAATGTTGGATTAGTTGGACTGAAATTGAATGATATAAGTGGGTATTCGACCGGATACCTGCAACAGACTCTAGACATAGAGTAACGTTTGTATAGAATGAAGAAAAAATAGTGCAGGGTGCCATGCTAAGGCCTATAGACACATGCCAGGTAACTTGAAATCTTGCTTTTGAAAGAAGCAGGTCACTTTAGGTCTCTTTTGAGCAGTAGGTTAAGTACGATTTTGCTTAGGCATTATTGAAAGTAATAACAGATTCTTAGTAATCCCAACCTTCCAATCAACATCGTAGACCTTCTATCCTTTGTCGTAGTATCTTTACCATAACATTATTAGTTATTTATTTATTCGCTCGCATTTTATTCACGTAATTATTCTCGTAAATGCCATTGCATTTTTACTCTTTTTTTGCCTTAACATTTTCCAATATTAGTCAATATACATTTTGCACTTATCCTTATTATTTTAATTTACCACTGCATACTTGACTTGGTTTTGCCATAACATTAATCATTATCATAACTTGACCATTTCTATACCTAATCAGATCCATGTGGAGACGATTTCACTTATCACTTTATTACTTGATTCGACATGTGTACTTGCACAATTCGCATATCATATTCACACGTTACACCCACCTCTGAGGTGAACTTAATTCCATGAAGCATTGTGGCCACTTCTATCATTGCAATTGTTGTGACAAAGTGATGTACTTGAAAACCAGAACCTAATATGTGCCCTTTTTCAATTCTTATGATAAACCCTAAAATTGCCAACTATTTTGCAGTCGAGAACCCAGCATCCGCATTAACTTTAACCCATCTCGGTGGATGGGGGTTCCATCAGATCATCTCTCTTGGCCAGGGTGTTTCAAAGTCACTGATAAATCATGGTATTCCCTCCCAAAACCTCTGATGAAGGTAATAACTTCTTCTACAGTCTACTGTTGTTTATCATGTAGTAACTTGTTTCGGGCAAACCAAAGGGCCCAAATTATAATAACAGTTTCCTCTCTTTTCATTTTTTTTTATATTTTCAAAAGTCCAGGATAACCACTCTATAAAACTTGAATCTGCAAGTAAAACTAGCCACTGGTAATTAAGTTTTAACCACACTTGTTTTGCAAACAAACAATCACAAGTAACATGAACATTTGACTCACTATAATTACAATAATGCAAGCAATGATTCTCTATCATAATTCATCAAAAATGTAAATTTTGGAATGTGGTAATGTAATTTTAGACAAATTTCCAAACCAAAATTTTTATTTTTGTTGGGAAGTTTAGGCTTCAAATCCGCTTGCATAAGTTTCGCTTCATATCATTTGCATTTGAAGTCTCCATAAGTGCTTTTTACCCACTTTTTACAGAATATCTACTAGATTTTCCCCAAACAAAACTAACTTATCAGATTAATTAGTTAGTGGAATAAGAATGCTTACAATTTTCTTTTCTTCTTTATCAGAGAAAGTTCTAGAGATTAAAGCATGATTCCATCCACTTGAATCGAGTAACCTTAAGTCACTAACTCAGTCTAGGCCAGGAACTAGGCTTGTAGCGATCTCACTTGGTTATGTCTTGGTAGCCAAAAATCGTTCCAAATCGAGATAGAGTGTCCCGATCCAACCCTCTATCTGAGCCCAAAATCTAGTAAATCTTTACAACACCAAATACTCTGCGTTATAAGAGATGGATTTGAACCCAATGATGCCTCTATAAAATTTGAGTCATTATAGTACTTAGCCCTAATGATACGTGTTGTTAAAGAAGTAGGATTCTCTATTAACCTCCACCATTGCTTAGCTAACAATGCAATGTTGAATTTTGATAAATCCAAAAAGCCCATAACCTCACCAAGTTTCGAAACACTTAGTGATTTCCAAGACCACCAATACAACCCAGTCTTTTTGGCTTTTTTCTGATACCAAAACCTTGTGATCATAGCTTCCAGTTCCTTACACAATGAGCTGGGTAAAAGGAAGCATGGCATCACATACAATGGGATTGCTTGAAGAACAACTTTAATAAGGACTTCTTTACCCCAAATAGACAGCATCTTCACGCTCCAGCTAGCCACCCTTTTTACTCATTTTCTCCTTAATTTCTTTGAATGCCAATATTTTGTTTTGCCCATAATCGAAGGAAGCCCAAGGTACCTCCCGGGATTATTGCTTGAAGTAACTCCCAATATTTGACAAACACTCACCCTGATTTCCATACTCACGTTTGAACTGAAAAAAGAGATTGATTTGTCGAAATTTATTAATTGCCCCAAACTATTAGCGTAAATCTTCAATATGTGTTTAAGAGCCTTAGCCCCTTACATCATAGCCTCACTGAAGATTAAACTCTCATCCACAAAAAGTAAATAAGTGATGAGTGGGGCATGTCTGTTCACACGGACCCCCTTGAGTGCACCCATTGTGAAGGCCAATCGCAATAGAACCGAAAGTCCTTCACTACATATGAGAAACAAGTAGGGACTAAGTGGATCTCCCTGTCTAAGCCCACGAGTTGGAAAGAAACTTTCTCCTATCTACCCATTCAGAACAACGAAATAAGAGATTGTTTCAACACTTCTCATAATTTTTTAAATCCACTCCTCAGAAGAAACCATTCGTCTAAGCATGATCTTAAGAAAAGGTTATTCCACTCTATCATATACTTTGCTCTTGTTAAGTTTCGAAGTGAAAGAACCCAGTTTCCTAGTCTTATATTTATCATCGAATGAAGAATTTCATAGGCAGCCAAGATATTATCAGAGACAAGTCTTCCCGGCACAAAAGCGCTTTACGTTTATCGATACAAAAATAGAGCACATTTTGAAATCTGTTTATTAACATTTTTGCAGTAATTTTGTACAAAATATTTCAAAGGCTAATAGGTCTGAATTGAGACATAGAGCTAGGATTACTGACCTTTGGAATTAGGACGATTCATGTCTGATTAATTTCTGAGATATTGTGGTCTCCATTTAACAAATCTATTCAAAATTCCGCTACCTCTTTACCTACATTGTGCTAGAATATTTGATAAAACACCGCACCAAACCATCCTCACCCGAAGCCTTCAATTGCATCATATTTTTAAGGGCCAGACACACCTCCTCATAATAAAATGCCTTTGTGAGATCACCATTCATTGACGCAGTAATGCACGATTCAACTCCTTCAAAAATGGCTTCGGCATTAGCAATACCATTTGATGAAAATAAGGATTCAAAGTACCTGGTGGCAAGCGACAAAAGACCCTCATTGCCATCATGAACATCCCCATTTGAGTCTATCAGCTTTTCCACTATGTTTTTTCTCATTCTTTTTGATACTGCTTTGTGGAAAAAAATTATGTTTCAATTGCCATTCTTCAGCCAATTTGCTCTAGCTTTTTGTTCCCAATAGAGCTCTTCTTTGTTAGCTTCCATACTAAGAGCTAGTTTTGTATCGACAATGTCCCCTAATGCCTCATCAGTTGGAGTTAAAGTATTTAATCTTTAGAGTTGTTTCTCAAGGTCCTTCTTTGTTAGGGCTCTTTCTCGTTTAACTTTTTTGAACCACTTTTCAAGACCCTCCCCAACCTTACGTATCCTTTTTGGAATATATCCCGAACTAACGGCCAACAAGTTCTTAACCTCCATTTCATAAGTCTCCTCCAACAGCCAGGCCGCCTCAAAACGAAAATGATGCACTCTTGTGTTCATACTATCCACTTTCGAATTGAGGAGCAAAAGATAGTGATCTAACATGAATTCAATAGTTTTACATAAACTATTTAAAAAAAGAAAAGAAATAACATACTAAGTATATATTGTCTATAGATATCACAATATAACAAGATTATTTTTTGCAATTAAATAATTTTATCAATTTTTTATCATAGAGATATCTTTAATGTAATATTCCAAAAATATATAAACTTTTTTTTATTAATTATTTTAAATTTTGATGTCGCATGGAGAGATTATATTTCTAGTATATATATAAAAGATATAATTACATTATTTGACTTTTTAACAAAATTACTAATTGACAAAATTTTTTGGTGAATTACAATAACAGGGCAAAGCCCAAACAACCAACTGATAACTCTTGAAAAGAGTTATATTTCATGCCTTTAGACCTAGCTAATTGCCTGTACTTAAGTACATTTAGTTGTACTTTTGTAACACCCCTTACCTGTACCCGAGACCGAAACAAGGTACAGGGCATTACTGTGCACGAACATGATATTTCTGGAAAATTTTAGGCTATAAAAATTTTGTTCCAAATTAAAACCAAATCAATCATATTCATAATGTCCCTATTATGGACCTACGAGGCCCAAAACCTACATTGAGAATGGTCCGGGACTAAACCGAGAACTTAAGAAAGTTTATATTTTTTTTATTTTTTGAAAATTTTTTAAGTTAAGCCTCACATCCCCGTGTGGAGGCAATACACACACCCGTATGCTTTGGGGCATATCCGTGTCCCTTACCCGTGTAGAATTAATTGAATTTATTTCTCATTTCGAACCTACAGGGGTTTTCACACGGCCGAGCACACGCCCGTGTCCTTGGCCCGTGTCCTTCACATGGCCTAAACATGCCTGTGTTGTCGTCCGTGCCCAAAAACTCGAGCATTCTATTTATGACATTATCTGCATTTAGGGACACGCGGCCAAGACACACACCCGTATGCTAGGCCGTCTCCTCCACACGGTCGTGCCTCTACCCGTGTGTTTACTACCATACATTCTGACCTAAAATTTTTAGGTGCAAGGGACACACGGCAATACCACACGCCCATGGGGCTGACCGTGGGTCACTTATGGCCTAGACACACGCCCGTGTGTCTATCCGCGTGGACCTTCTTGGAGGCTACAAATCTAAGCCAATGGTCACCCTCAATAACAGCTCATATTCGTGAACCCTAATGATGTTTAACATGGCCTAAATATGCCCAAGTACTATCATAAATGGTCTATTGCATGTTAACCTCATCTCATCAGTTATGTACATGCTAATTTATCCTCTTTGTATTTAGGATTTCCATCTCACTCAAAAACACATTTAAACTTGGCTCATTGTTATAACTCATTGCCAATTATGACTTAACCGCCCCAATTGATTTGGCCACATTTCATATGTCTATTTATAATACACCACATTTAATCATCTCAAGAATATTTAACCACAAACAAGCACAATTAGTAGGTCATAGCCTACATCAAAATGAACCATGTCTTATGGCCATATACAAAAAGAATAAGTTTAATATTTAAACCTTTACATAGGCCGACCAATGACACATAACACAAATTAACCAAAAAAAAAACTATACATGCCATTGAAACAAAATAAAGTATTTATATACCAAAGCAAGACAAGTTGATAGTGTTGACAATGCTCCAATTGTCTTCCAATCTTCACAAGTCCATGAGCTCTGTAAAATAGGGTAAGGAGAGGGGGTAAGCATTAACATGCTTAGTAAGTCCGGATAACGGGAAAGTAAACTTACCGGTTATTTAGCATGCAATCATATAAGACATTCAGGCCAGCATTCATAGTAAAATTTCCTATAACATGTACTCAACCATCAAGTTAGTCTCATGCCAGTACAATGTAACATCTTTCATAGATGAGCTCATCAATTCAAACATGTCTATTCCCATTAAACATTTTAATCTCATCGAATTTCTTGGAATCTCGATGGATATCTCGTTTACCGTCAAATCATACAAGTGATCCTTTAAATGTGCACTCCTGTAAACCTCGCTTTTATGGCAGGATTACCAGTCCAGGCTAAATCCCTCACAACATAACTCACAGAGTAATGTCGGGATCACCAGTCCAGGCTAAATCCACTACAATGACATATACTTCTACGAGTTCAGGTCTGAATTACCAGTCCAGGCTAAATTCAGATCCTATTTGGATTACCCGTTCGGGCTAAATTCGTCAAAGCACACATATTCTTCAGGATGCTAGATCACTATAGGATCACCCATCCAGGCTAGATCCTTTATACCATTATTTCATTTTCGAGTAATCTATCAAACATCCCTTTTTATTCAACCGGGACATTTCATCATAACACTAATATTTCATGAGTTGTCATACAATAAATATTACCATTATAATTCATACATGTACATACATCTTTAATGTATTTAAAGATAGTTTACATTCGAGTTACACGAACTTACCTGGTAATTGTTTAGGTTTCGTATTTCAGTTATTCTGAAACCTTTCGTTTTCCACAACCGGTCTTCGAAATCGATTCCTCGGGGTCTATATTAGTAAAAATAAATTATCAATACCTCATGCTATTTATTTCAAACCTAAAATTCACTCCTGGGTAAAATGACCATTTTGCCCCTAACATTTCAAAATTTTACAACTTAGTCTCTAGGCTTGTAAAATGAAATACATGCAATTCCTTGGTTACCCAAGCCTAGCCGAATGTATTATAAACTCATACTAGCCCACATTTTTCTCTATTTCACATTTCTACCACATAATTTGTTCCTTTTGCAAAAAGGTCCCTTTTAGGGGTTTTTCATGAAAATCACTTAGGAAAAGATGTTTAACACACATCTAAGTTTCATATTCCCCCATAAATCATCAAAGAACAAACATGTCACACATAGGTCATTTTGCATACATGAACCCTAGCTTAAAATATGGGTAGAAATGGAGAGAACATGTTACAAGGATCTTAAAAATACAAAGAACATTAAAAATGGGGCTAGGAGTCACTTACTACTGAGCTTGAAAAGTAAAGAAACCCTAGCTATGGTGTCCCTTGGAGTTTCGGCAGCAAGAGGGAGAAGAATGGCTGATTTTTGCCTTCATTTTCGTTTTTTATTGATTTTATTACCAAATGACCAAAATGCCCTTCCTTACTAGACTTCCAAAATTTTCCATGCATGCCCATTTTTGTCCAAAAACTTAAAAATTGGAAAAATTACTCTTTAAGACCTTCTAATTAAAAATATAAAGAAATTTCATGCAAATTGCTTCTAGAATCCAAGTTTTGTAATTTATTCAATTTGGTCCCTAATCTCTAATTGGACACCTTACGCTAAGAATTTCTTCATGAAACTTTAACACATGCTTAATTTCATATTCTAGGCCTTACAATCATAAAATAAATATTTTTACATCAGATTTGTGGTCCCGAAACCACTGTTCTGAATAGGCCCAATTTTGGGATGTTACAACTTTAGGACATTTCATTAGTATTTTTCCTTAATCATTGCATTAGGAGCTTGGACTGTGTGTAAATGTTATTTGTTACTTTTTAATTGCTTGTGGAAGGGTTGTGTTTGGTGGATTTGCAGGTGCAGGATGAGGAATGAGAATAAAAGAGTGAAGGTTTACCGAGGCAAAACAATAGACAGATTGCCAACTTGTATATTGTGGCAATTCGTGAATCTGGGAAGATAACCAAGTCAATATTCAATGCATACCAGTTTCAACCAACTCTACTTGTACCAGATAAATCTACCTAAAAAGAGGAAGAGATAAATCTTGGGCTGCTAGTTTTATCTTAGAGAAAAAGAATTTAAAAAGAGGAAAAAGATCATGAGATAATGAGCTGATAACCACCTACCCAAAAGGAAGGGATTTTTAAACCAAAAAGAACTTAAAAAGAGAAAAGATAATCTTCGGCTGTTGGCTAAACCCTAGTACACTTACTTATAAAAGGCCAATGAATGAGACCTCAAGAGAATAGAAAACACAACAAACAAAGAACAACAAGACGGGAAGATCCTAAGGCAAGAGTAAGAAGGTTCGATTAAAAGAGGTAATCATCCTCTCGACTAACATAAGGCACTGTGTTGCTAAAGTGTGGACCAGTGAAAGTTGTTCTCTCGACGTTCTTCCATTATTTCCATTGTGTGCTCTTGTGAATTGATTTGGTTATAAATGATTGTGATGGTTTGGAATTTTATTTCCCAACCAATGAGTTAAATCTCATCGGGTTGGAATTATTTTGATGACACTTAACAATTTTTAATTTTCATGGTATAAATCTTATTATCTTGCTGCCCATTCAATTGTTTAAGAGTAATCCTTAGAAATAGCCGATGGCATATTATTCTTGTTAAGTTAATTTAATAAGGAAAAAGTTAAATTAATTTAACTAATATTGCATGGCATGAGCAAGCATTCGAATGATGCTTGCATCATACATAAAGAATTACACAGGCTACTGTAGTAAGATCCTATATGAGCAGGGACAGTAACTTGAGGTTTTGCCCCCGAAAGAGACAAACCACTTTAAGACTCTTCTGCAGAGTAAGTTAATCAAGATTTTTCCATGGCATTATCGACAGTGAAGGTTGATTCTGAATAATCCTAACCTACAGCATAAATATCGTAGACTTTATATCTTTATTCTTTGCCGAAGTATCTTTGCCACAACATATTTAGTAATTTTTTATTTATAAAATATTTGTAAATCACTCTCATATTTGCCATTGCATTCCTACTATCACATTTGCCATAACATTTTCAGTTATTTACTAATTCCATATATTACTTATCATTGCATATTTACCTTAGTTTTTCCATAACATTTCATTCAATCATTTTTCCATAGCATTAACCCGACTTTATTAAAATAACTTGACCAACTTTGTGTCTCAATCCGATCCTCGCGGGAACGATACTCACTCATCACTTTATTATTTGAACCGACATGTATGCTTACAAAAGTCGCATATCATTTCACATGCGATACCAACGTAGCGCAACTCGAACCTAGACACCAATTAAAAATTTAAGATAGCATGTAGTTGCCCCTTTTGATTTTTTTTTTCCTTTTAATAACAACATTGATTGTCTTTTTTTAAAAAAAAAATTTTGGCGAGAGTCTAAATTTAAGAGTATTACATTAATTAATTGATTTTTAATTTTTAATGTTAAACACAGTACGATGCAATATTATTGTTGGACATTTATTGGAACAATTGATAATAAAATTAGAAAAAATTAAGGAAATCAATAATATTTAGGATGTTTTTGGATGAGTGTTTTGTTAGATTTGTAAAATAAATCTAAAAATAAAACTTAATAAACCAAGATCTATCATGTTAAATCATCAAGAATAAAACAAAAAATAGAAGCGTACCTGAATCCATGAATTCCTTGAAGTTTTTCCTGATCTTGGGGATTTGATCTTTCAAATTAGTACACAAGAAATTCAAAGAATATTTACTCTCTCTTTCTTAAGGATGGGATATTAGAAAATATATCTTATGTGTAATTTGGAGACCATAACCCTAATATTTATAACATTTACATATTAATTCTAATTCCTAATTAGCCCATCATTAATTATAATTTGATTAGAACTCAATTACTAGAGTATCTACACATATTTGACCCATACTTTATTTAATAATTAAAGCCCAATAAAATTTTAACCAAATTAGACCACTTTTAATTTGGGTTAACCTATCATAATAGTAAATAATAACATGTAATTACCCTTATTATATATGTGATGTCTATATTTTCCAACAATCTCCCACTTGGACCACATATATACTAATTATCCTACAATTACATGTCATTATATAACCTTATGAGCTAAAAAATTTTACTATCATATCCAAAAGGTATTCTGAACAATCTTGTCCATTCATTATGTTAACATAGAACCAAGGCGACTTTCGTTACATATATCATAACTAAGTCCATCCCTGATCACATATATTAACACACAAAAAATGACATAAATCAATTATGGATGTGTAGTATGGAAATTACATGCAATATGATCTAAACATGTCTATTTCCAACTGGTCCTCTTAAACCTCAGTGAGATCAAACTTTACCAAAATTAGAGTGTGAATAAACCAAATAAATTTTATTTCTGCAGAAAATAAACTTAATATCTTTAAACTGAAATAACTGAAAATATGTTTATAATATAAAAACATTTAAAAATACAAACTCCCACTAAAACCAAATATCATTTAAATGATATTACACCCATATGAATAGTGTGCTCTTATAAAACCTTAGGTGTAGTTCCCTAGTAAGCGAATTCGAAATCATGGAGTTTGTCCTAATATACTTTATAGGCACCAAGCTACTCTGAAATTTTACTTTAACAACAAGTAACTTAAAGTCTATGTGTTTTGACTTTAATGTACTCTTGTTGATATTGGAATAAATTTCTTTTTTATCTCTCGTTATAATATTTAATTTTACTGCCACCATTATTTTTATATTAAGTGTAAGTGAACACTCAACTCATGAACCGTTATTTTCATATTTTAATATTCTTACACGTGATTTAAGGAAATTAAAATTAAAGGAATCAAAATAATAATATTTGATGTTAAGACAATCATCGATTTTAAATGCGATATGTTTTGGGTTTTTTTTTTTTTTTTTTAGTTTACTTGTGTTTAAGGTTAATTTAGACGTGGACTATGGAGTTGAATATAATTTTAAGGTTAAAATTGTTCTATATTCAAGTTTTACTTTATTTTTAAAATCTCTTGAACTGAATTTATAAATTTTAAAAATAGTGTATTAATAAAATTTGTATGATGGTAAAAAAACATTAAAAAATTGTAAGAGAGTAACTATAATTGATTTTAGGTTTTATTCACCGTTTGGCTCTTGAACTATCTCATTTTTTTTATATTGGTACTTAAATTTTTTTTTTTGTTTTATTTTGATATCTAAATTATAATTCCATTACACTTTTTGGCCTTTACCAGTGTTAATAGAAATCAACCAATTAGAACATGCTAAGTGTCCTCGTTGACTGCTGATTTGGACTATTATGAGGTCGTTGACCACATTGACTGTAGGTTGACCAAATCAAAAAATTGTAAAAATATTTTAAAATTGTAAAAAAAAATATTGTAAATAATTATTAAATATTGTTTAAAATATTTTAAAATTGTAAAAAATTATAAAACATTATTTAGAATTTGTAAAAATTATTAAAAATTAGAAAAAAAAAGTTCAAATAATTATTAAAAAATTGTAAGTAATTATTAAAAATTTTTAAAAAAATTATTTAAAAATTGTGAATTGGTGGCATTTAATCAATAATTTCACAATTTTTAAATAATTTTTACAATATTTTTAATTAAATAATATGTTGTTATTTTTTCAATACCGCAAATTTGAAAACAATAATGTCAAAAAAATCAAAAAAAAGAAGTAGATGACATCATACAAAATCACATTATATTCTTTTGAAATTTGTAGCGAAAATCAAAGAAGAACAAGAAGAAAAAGAATTTAGCTTTTTACTTATTTACAATTTTTTAATAATTATTTATGATTTCTAATAATTTTTAAAAAATTAAATGATGTTTTATTGTTTTTAATATTTTTTCTATAATGTTTTAGTTTGGTAAACGTGATCAAAGGTTACACCATCATCCACATTAACGGTCAATAGGAACATTGGCATGTTTTGATTAGTTGCTATTTTTTTAGCACCATTAATAGCATGGACCAAAAAATTATAACGAAAAGTTCAGATACGTATAGGATAAAAAAAGTTACCACTGTAAAAAATAGGTGTAATTCAGAAGCTAAACAATGAATAAAGCTTTAATTTTAATGTAAAAACACGTGTCACTGAATAAAATATATCACTTTTCAAAAGGAAAAATTATTAAAAACTCAAAAGTTATAAAAAAAATACTTAAAAACCTATATTGGATTTATGAGACACGTGAGTAAATAAATAATGAGCCCATTTTGTAGATATGAGCCGAGGCCGGGGAGAGAAGTGAGATGATGCAAAATGAATGGGTGAGATGATGCATCCATGAATTAAATCCTCCCCGACGTGACCGATCCACACTATCCTTATCTTTAACACCTTGAACATGGGGATGTTCCACTCCAGATTTAATCATAAAATTATTGTGATAGGATATTTGTTTCAACAACGATAAGAGAAGTCACAATAATTTTTTGGGGGATAGAATAAAATTATAATTTTTTATAGTTTATATTTTTATAATTTTTAAAGGATTAAATCAAATTTTTATAATTTTAGGGAAGTAAAGTAAAAGATAAAATTTTTAAAAAATTTCAAGGGCCTAAATAATAATTTTACATTTTAGGGGGCCATAGCTCCTACCAGCCCCCTAAATTCGCCACTGCTCCGGCAATCAATCGTCTGGTAGATATACATTGTTGTCAGCCACATCGATGATACTCATACATATATCATTCAAACAAAAACATTTCACTCCGAAAAATATAGATATCACATATATATAATAAAGATAATTACATATTATTTACATATATATGATACTCATACATATAATAACATGTAATCATTTTTATTATATATTATTATAATAGATTAGTTCAAATTAAAAGTGATCTAATTTGATTAAGATTTATTAAGCTTTAATTATTAAATAAAGTATGGGTCAAATATGTGTAGATACTCTAATAACTAAGTTCTAATTAATGATGGGCTGATTAGAAATTAGGGTTAATGTGCAAAAATTATATATTAGGGTTATAGCCCCTAAATTACATACAACATAACTTTTTAAATATCCCATCTTTAGAAAAGAGAGAAAATTTTCTCTGAATTTCTTGTGTTCTAATTTGAAAGATCAAAACCGTAAAATTTAAAAAAAAATCAAGGAATTGATGGATTTAGGTATGATTCCACATCTAGTTTTTTTAATGATTTATTTTTGATGATTTTACATGATAGATCCTGATTTATTAAGCTTTTGTATCAAGTTTTTTTTATCGATTCTAACAAGTAGTATTAGAGCCTCGTCATGTCGAATAACTGAGAATTAATTTTTTTTTTGAAATGATTGATTCATGAAATTTTATGAGTTTAATATTTCGAATATATATTGATCTTTGAAGGTTTATATTAAGTTTTCTTTAGATCTTGATTATGTTGGATTCATATTAAAAATTTTGGGGTTTGAAATATTTGTGTGATCTTGAAAATCAAAGACGATTGAAATTCTTTGATTGTTGTATGATTGGACTGAATATGTTTTATTTTTCATATTCTATTGAATTCAACCGTGTCCATGTTTCTGTTCGGCTATTGTATTTTTTTTTCTTTTGTTTGAGTTGCATCCACTGCGATCTTTGTTCCTTATAGGTACTGCAGAACATTACATTTTTGTTTCAGATCATTTATGTGCTTATTATCTCAATACTCTATTTGGTCCAACTTTTTACATACGAGTTCATTAAATAATGGTGTAAAACGTGTTTTAATCTCTACTTTTTTCTATTGTCAAGTTTCTTAGTTGAGCGTATGACGTTGTTATGTGTAAAAACTTACCAAGGAAAGAGAAAAGCATTCTTGCCTCGATTAAGTGGTGTTTTATATAATAATTAAAAAAAAAAAGAAAGAAAGAAATAAAGATAGGACTGCTAACCAATTCTACTAACAATATACCGGATTGTATAACAAATTAATAACAACCTAATGTATTATTGTACTCTAACATTCACCTAGCTTCTCAATAGGTAAGACCCGAAGTAGACTACAAAACCGAGTAAACACGGAGACAGACAAAGGTTTTGTGAAAATGTCAGCAACCTGGTCACAAGTTGGGACCTCACCGACAACGAGCGAGCCGTTAGCTACCTTTTCGCATACAAAAAACATATCAAGTTCAACATGTTTGAATTTGGAATGTAAGACCAGATTGGCAGCAACCGCTACCACACTAAAATTGTCACACCAAACGGCAGGTGAATCGGCAGAATGAATTTGTAACTCCATTAGTAGAGAGACTAACCAGGTAATATCACTGGTAGCTACAGCAAAACTTCGATATTTAGTCTCTGTTGTCGAACGAGAAACATTTTGTTGCTTTTTCAAACAGCACAAGATGAGCGTATCACCAAAATACACACAATATCCTGTCTTAGACCAGCGATCATCAAAATCCAATCCCTAGTTAGCATCAGTATAGCCAACGAGAGATAGTTTGTCAGATAGAGGAAAACCCATGATCAATAGTCCTACATAAATACTGTAAGATTCTTTTTAAGGCTACCAAATGAACTGAAGTAGGTGCATGCATAAACTGACAAACACGATTCACAGCATAAGCAATATCAGGCCGGGTCAAGACCACATATTGAAGTGCTCCAGCAAGACTTCGATATTCTATAGGATTAACAAGATGATCACCCTCATCTTTATATAACGCGGACAAACTGATCATTGGTATGTGGACACTCTTTGCATTAGTCAAAGAGCTCCTGTCAAGAAGATCTCTGATGCACTTGTGCTGGCATAAGTTTAGACTCCCAATGGAAGATCGAATGACTTCAATACCTAAAAAGTAGTGAAGGCCTCCCATGTCCTTTAGGGAAAACTCATTATGTAACAATTGAATAAAACCACTTATACTGTCAGCCATACTTCCCATAACAATAATATTATCCACATAAACCAGAACATAGAGGACAGACTCAGTTGTTACTTGAAAAAACAGAGACGCGTCGGATTTGGACACGAGAAATCTGGTAGAAATAAGAAACCATTTCAATTTTTCAAACCAAGTGCGTGGAGCTTGACGCAACCCCTTATAAAGCCTTTGTCAGACGACACACCAAGTGCTCACCAGTCGGACCAGACTGAACATAACTTGGAGGTTGGTGCATGAATACTTCGTTAGTGAGATCACCATTTAAAAAGGCATTGTTGACATCGACTTAACGAAGTTGCCAACCACGAGAGACAGCAACCGCCAATATGGTTTGAATAGTCGCAGGTTTGACCACTGGGCTAAATGTTTCCTTGAAATCACACTTGGGAACCTGTGAACACCCTTTTGCCACTAGTCGAGCCTTTCGCCGAGCAATGGTCCTATCAAGATTTTTCTTTATTTTGAAAAGCCACTTACACCTTATCACTTTCCGTCCAAGAAGCAGAGAAACAAGTTCCTAAGTGGAGTTAGCCATTAGAGCATCAAACTCAGTTTGGACTGCTAGTTTCCATTCTAGATTAGCAAGCGTTTCCTCAATCGTGTGTAGTTCATAGTCAACGGCTTCAACAAACAGAACCTTGGGTTTAAAAATCTCAGTCTTAGATCTAGTAATTATAGTATGAGTATTTCCTAGTGGAACAGACAAAGGAGACGAAGAAACCATGCCCGGAGCAGACGAACCACCAGTATCCGTTAGGATTGATGGCCGAAACTCCTCACGAGCAGACCCTAACTCGGTCGATGAATCACTTGATGTGGATTGTATGGAACTATAGTGAGGAGGAGAAGGCAAAACAACAGTGGGTCTCTCGATTATTGCAGTAGGACGGGAGGCAGTAGACTTAACAAAAGTAACATACGTGGAGACAGACGGACTAGGCTCAACAGTGTTTATGGTAGGTGAACAAAACAAGAACCGACGTTCATCAAAAGCAACATGACGATCATCTGGTGTGAGACAGTAATAACCTTTATATTGGGAGCTATATCCCAAAAATGTACAAGGCTGAGAACGAAAATCCAACTTGTGATGCATAAACGGACGCAAATATGGGAAACAACAACACCCAAACACCCTTAAATAATCATATGTAGGCTCACAACCATGAATGATCTGATATAGAAACTGCCCTTTCAAGACTGGAGTAGGTAGACAAATTATGAGATGAAGGGCACTCCAAAAAGCATAACCCTAGTAATCCATGGGCAAATTGGCTTGGGCTAAGAGAGTAAGGCCAGTCTCAACAATGTTTCTATGTTTTCGCTCAACCACTCCGTTCTGCTCAGACGTATATGGGCAGGATAGACAGTGAAGTATCCCAAAATCAACCAGAACCGATGTGAATGCATGATACTCACCACCCCAATCACTTTAAAAGCTTTTGATATCTTTCCCAAACTGAGTTTTGGCCATCTTCTAAAACTGAAAAAAACACTCAGAGGTTACGTTGAATGAGATAAATCCAAGTGAATCGACTACACATGTCAATAAACGCAACATAATATCAATTATTAGCATATACAACTGACGTCGGTCCTTATAAGTCGGAGACAAGCAAATAAAAAAATCCTTATATTCAGTAGCAGAACTTGAAAATTGTAGTTTATGAGATTTCTCCTTTTGAGATGCAATACAAACATTATCAAGGCACATTTTATTGGAGATAATTTTACACTTATCAAGAACAATTTTAACAATTGAAGCAAACGGATGGCCAAGTCTGCAGTACCATAATGAAAACACATCATCACCATCGTTGCAAGCCTGAAGTCTAGTGTTGTGGACAGAAGGAGCATCGATGATGAAGCATGAGTGACCAGCGAAAAGTAATAGAGCACGTTACTAATGTGGCCCCACAGTAAAATTTCCAAAGTCGAGATGTCTTTAACAACACAATAAGATGGATGAAATTTAAAAAACACATTATTCTCCTCAGCAAACTAAGAGATAGACAACAGATTCTTCCTTATATTTGAAACATATAGAACATTAAACAGATGAAGCATCTTACTCATTATAGGTAAAATAAAATTCCCAACACATGATATTTTTGTAGGAGTCCCATCACCCATGAGAAGAGGAGATATACCTAAGTACGGCGTGGATTTATGCAAAGTGGTGGCCTCGCGACAGACATGATGTGTAGCCCTTGAATCAGGATACAAGATGTGGTCCTTACAGGCATAGGAATATGGGAATTATCATTATCAAAGTTATATTGGCATTGGACCCAGAGGTGGTCAAAAAATCAGATGCATGAAAATTAGGGATATGAGGTATCTTAACGTACGGCGAGGCATCAAAATCATGAATACGTGCCCTCAGTTTAGTGCGCCACGCCACACCAAACCCATGATTTTGTATTGAAATATTACCAGTGGGCTCAAACCCAACAAGGTTGGTATTCGGCCTATTATGTTGGCCAACATTAGGGTCTGTACTAATTGGCTGACCATACGGCCCAACCCCATGGCCTGAAGAAAGTGGCCTAGAAGCACCAAAATAACTAAAGGCATTCGGCCTATATTGTTGACCCAAGGTTGGCGGCAAGGGAGGAGCACCATAAGACGGGCCTGATCTAGCAGCGAGCCCAACCGCTTGACCTACCCCAATATCATGAGTAGAAGTAAAAGGGTTAGAAACCCTAGCAGGTGGTTGAGTAGGCACAGAAAAATTGTTTTGCAATTTGCCCTATGAAGAACTTAAAGAAAATGTTATTAGAGCCGCAACCGAAGGATTGATGTATTGCTCAAGTCCATCGAAGGAGATCGAACTTCCGTAAGTCAATGAACACCGGCCAGGCTTGCCAAAAATGACTTCATACGATCCGGGACCAGCACGTCTAGATTGCGCTGGCGCCATGACCGGAGCAGATGAGTCACCATATTCACGATCAAATCTGTAAACCTACCGCAGATTTAGCACTGAAGCCGAGTCTAAAAACCTCACCCACGAGCAGTAAATGGTGGACAACCACCACACACGGAGTTCGCCATCGGTGTCGTCAAAGTGGCCTCCACCAAATATGTATAAAAAGACGTGTTGATCACTCCACGAGCTTAACAACTCTCAAACTCCACAAGTACATCGATCAGTTTTATGGAGAAAGGGTTTCAATCAAAAATTAGGCCAAGGTTAGAATAGCGTCATAATCCAATGAGAGTCTGGCAAGGATGATCTCCACATTCTCTACTCCGGTACCGTAGATCCAAACGCCTAGAGCATAGCAACATATTCTTTGACAAACATTACCCTTTTCTTAATGGAGTAGAGTTTGTGCCTTATTCGTGATAACTTTGCTCTAGTGGCAGCACCGAAGAGGCGATTTGTCGTGCTCTAGACTTCACACGTCAATTTTGCAGCTATAAAACAAGATAACAAAGAAAAGCTAATCGTAGATAGTAACCAATAAGTAAGAAACTTATCTTGCTGAACAAAGAGAGATGCATCAGAATTTGGAGTTAAAACTCCATTTGGAGAAGAGACAAATCGAGGCGGAGCAAGTAATATCCCTTCTAAATATCCTAGCAATTCATATCCTTCAACTATTAATCTGATATGTTGTTGCCATTGCACAAAATTTCCTTCATCCAACTTTACCGTATCATGACAAGGAAAAGTTTGAACCAAACGAGAGCTGAAGAATGCGGGACTGCCACGGTCAGTAGTGGTAGAATCAGCGAAATTGGCCATTGATCGGCAGCGGAAAAGACCTCCAGGAAATCAGACGACTGATACCATGTTAGTAACTATATCAAAACTGAATAACAAAGAGTAAATTTAGAATATTGAATGAATGACTGAATATTTTTGTATTCTTGACTTCTGAATCAGTACAAAGATAGGAGTTATATACATGAGTGAGTGTGACTAACTGCTGCTAACCAATTCTACTAATAATATACCAGATTGTATAACAAATTAATTACAACCTAAAGTATTCTTATACTCTAACATTGTGCGTGCTTAATTCATATTATATGTTTCGATTATGTATACACAAATAATATACACATGTTTTGATAGTTCAATGTATGGAATGCGTTTCTATATTAAACTCTATTAGTTGAGTATATGTTTTATGAATTTTGATAGTTAAGATATGATGTATGCTATTTTGGAAAATTATATAAATATATATATACACGATTATCTTTTAATTTGATTGAAAGATGAAATTAAGAGAAATATTTTGAAACAAACAAATTTTGATTTTGACTTTAGGTTTTAATTAAGGATGTCTAATATTTTAAATAGATTAGTTGAAACAAAAACACCACCAAAGTGGCCTCTTTTACGTAGAATATTTTGTATTAAAATATCAAGATGATTATATGTTTTTTTTATTCATGCGTTTATTAATTGACCTAAAGGTAAGTTAATATTTGGCAGAATTTCAACGAACATCTGTGGTGATAAACGTGTAACAATCATAAGGTGCTTTATGTGAGAAATAAGTTAGTCCAAAGATTGATTCATTATTTGACATAATTTATTGTCAATATTTGCTAGCTACTTAATATTACTGTCTAAAGACTTGATATTAATGTTGTGTTTGGTATCTTGAGATGGGATTGTCACTATCTTGAATTTATTGTTTACTTATTAATATTGAAGTGAGCTTTTTTTTATTTATTTTTTTTCTATCTTCAACTAGTTCATCTTCTGCTGCCACAATATTTGCTAACATCAGTTCTATATTCATGCTTAATGGGACTAGTTTCAAGGAATGGAGAAGACAGTTACTTATAGTGCTTGGCTGTATTGACATAGACCTTGCACTAAGGGAAGAACAACTCGTACCTCTCACTACGGAAAGTAACCTGATGTTAAAAGGGATTTTAAGATATGGGATTGTTCAAATCACATAAGTCTAATGACCATGAAGTACAACATTCTATAAGCCTTTAGGGGCATAGAATCTGAAGAGATTACTCAGGTCAAGTGTTTCCTTGACGAAATTGAGAAACATTTTGCTAGAAATGATAAGATTGAGATAACATCACTTCTGACTACTTTGATGTCTATGAAGTATAAGGGTAAAAAAAATGTGAAGGAGTACATTATGGAGATGTTCCATGTTGCTTCAAGACTTAAGGCACTTAAGATCGAGCTTTTAGAGGAATTACTTATTCTTATGGTTTTGGTATCACTTTCTGCATTGTTTAATCAATTTAAAATTAGTTACAACTGTCAAAAGGAGAAATAGACTCTAAATAAGCTCATTTCTCATTGTGTGCAAGAGGAAGGAAGGTTTAAGCATGACAAGTCTAAAAGTGCTCATTTGGCCAATGTCTCTAAAGACAAGGGCTAGAAAAGAAAATATCAGAATGAAGTTGCTAAGGGTCTAGTTCAAAAGAAACAATAGCAGGTTACAGAAAGTTGTTTCTTTTGTAATAAGTCTAGACTCGTGAAGAAAGAATGTGCAAAATATCACGCCTGGTGTGCAAAGGAAGGTATAATTCTTACTTTGGTCTGTTTTAAGGTTAATTTAGCTTCAGTACCTAGAAACACTTAGTGGATAGGTTCTAGTGTTACTACTCACATAAGTGTTTCTATTCAAGGCTGCTTGAGCTACCGAAAGCCAAGTGATAATGAAAAACACATCTTCGTGGGCAATGAAAAATCGATGGAAATGGAAGAAATTGGGCATTTTAGGTTGTTATTAGGAACTAGGTTTTATTTGGATTTAAAAGACACTTTTATTTTACCATCTTTTAGATAGAATTTAATTTTTGTTTCTTTGTTGGAAAAATATGGATTTTGTTGTTCATTTGGAAATAATTATTTTACTTTGTCTTTAAATTCGAATGTTGTTGGAAATGGTTAGTTAAATGCTTTTGACAACCTTTATTTGTTAGAAACAATTGCATCCTATAATGAAACCTAGCATGTGGAATCACGTGGTATTAAACACAAATTAAATAAGAAAAATTCGACATCATTATGGCATAAGCCTTTAGGTCTATTTCAAAAGGTAGAGTTGAATGCCTTATGTCTGATGGTATTTTAGAGTCTCTTGACTTCACAGACTTTGATGTCTACGTCGATTGTATTAAGGGAAAATAGACCAAAACCAAGAGATTGGGTGCCAACAGATCTTTAAATGTCTTAGAATTAATTCATACTATTATGTGTACCTATATCTCATTCATGAGAAATCTCAGTCTTTAGAAGTGTTCAAAGATTATAAAGCTAAAGTTGAGAATCAAGTCAACAAAAGGATTAAGAACATCAGATCTGATCGTGGTGGTGGGTACTACGGTAGATATGATAGCTGAAGTGAACAACGTCTAGGACCATTTGTGAAGTTCTTAGAGGAATGCAGTATTGTCCCATAGTATACCATGCTAAGATCACCCAATATGAATGGTATAGCTAAAATACAAAATAGGACTCTTAAGGATATAGTAAGGAGCATGATTGCTCATTCTATCTTACCCGAGTCCCTCTTGAGACAGAAATTAAACACAATAGCTTACATTTTGAATAGAGTACCCACTAAAGCACCTGCAAAAACATCTTATGAACTTTGGACAGGTCAAAACTTAGTCTAAAACACTTTCACATTTGGGGATATTCAGCTAAGACAAGGCCTTACAGGCCACATGAAAAAAATATTAGACTCCAAAATAGTGAGAAGCTACTTTATTGGTTATTCTGAGTGACCTAGGGATATAAGTATTATGATCCCACAATTAGGAATAATTTTTAGACAAGAACTGTAACATTTTTTAGGATATTAAGTTTGGAGGGGAAATAAGGTTAGAGACATTGCTTCTGAGGAGGAATTAGATTCTAGCTCAGATCCTGCTATCACTTTTGATGATGTTTAGGTTCTCATGCCTATCATTGACCAAGAAGTGAATTTAGAACCTCAACAAGACGATGTTGAACAACTTCTTATTCAATATGAGGTAATTTTTCCGGAAAAACAAACTTAACAAACTCAACAACAAGTGCCATTAATGAGGTCTACGAGAGAAAGGAGAAATAATATTCTAAACGATTATGTTGTATTTCTCCAAGAACATGAGGATAACAATGAAATGATGGAAGATGATCCAATCAACTTTCGTCAGGCCATGAAAAGTTCTAATTTTCAAAAGTGGATTAATGCTATGAAAGAAGATTATAAGTCTATATAGGACAATAAAGTTTGGGAACTTGTCCCATTACTTGAAGGTGCAAAACCGATTGGTTGTAAATGGATATTTAAAACCAAAAGGGGTGTAAATGGTAATGTGGAGAGGTATAAGGCATGTCATGTAATTGTCTCATTCAATTTTGAGATGAATATTGTTAATGATTGAATGTATCACGAATTCAGTTGGAGTAAGTATATATTTCTGGTTTTATATGTTTATGACATTTTGCTTGTCGTTAATGATATAGGTTTATTACACGAAACTAAGAGGTTTTTATCTAATCATTTTGAGATGAAAGATCTTGAGACGCCTATTTTATTTTAAGAATTCAGATATATCGAGACCGATCTCGGGGTATTCTTAGATTGTCACAAAAAACTATATCATTAAAGTACTCAAAAGGTTTGGAACGCAAAGTTATTAACTAGGTGACACCTCTATCGCTAAAGGAGATAAATTTAATCTTACTCAATGCCCTAAAAGTAACCCTGAAATTCAAGAAATGCAATAGATTTCCTATGCATCAAATGTTGGGAGTCTAATGTATGCTCAAGTATGTACGTGTCTGGATATTACGTACATTGTTAGGATGTTAGGAAAATATTTAAGCAACCCTGGTATGAACCATTGGATAGCAGCCAAGAGGGCTATGAGGTATCTTCAGAGAATAAAAGATTACATGCTCATTTATAAGAGATCAAATCATTTGGAGGTCATAGGGTATTCTTTAATTTGATTTCATTGGCTGCCAAGATAGCAGGAAATCTACATTAAGCTATTTACCTATTAGTTGGAGGAGTTATATCCTAAAAAAGTGTTAATCAGACACTTGTAGCTTCTTTCACTATTGTAGCAGAGCTTGTAGCATGCTATGATGCATAAAACCATGGAATATGGTTGCTAAACTTTGTCATTGTGCTGAGCATTTTTGAAAATGTAGAAAGACCACTCAAATTATTTTGTGACAATAAGTCAGTGGTGTTGTATTCCAACAATAATAATAGTTTATCAAAGTCGAAGCATATTAACATAAAATTCCTAGTTGTGAAAGAAAGTGCATAATGGACAAATATCTATATAACACATTAGGATAAACTCCATGATAGTGGATCCGCTCACAAAAGGTTACCAACCAAGGTCTTCCATGAGCACACTGCTCATACAAGTGTTACATTATTTAAAGACATCATGGTTTAGTGGGAGCTTATATTTTATTTGCTTTATGTTTGTTTTCATACATTTATATATTTGGTTATTTTCTGATCATAAATGAAGTATTTAGTTTATTCACTCTGTTTGATATTAACTTCACCTAAGTTTAATGAGGACTAGTTGGAAATAGGCATGTTTGGTTCATATTGCAGGTAATTTCCATGCTACACATCCATGCTTGATCCATGTAATTTAGTTATGTTAATATATGTGATCAGGGACGGAATTAGTTACGGTATATAAGTAACGAAAGTCGTCTTGGTTCTATGTTGACATAATCAATGGACGAGATTGTTCGGAATACCTTTTTGGATATGATGGTAAAATTTTGAGCTCATAAAGTTATATAATGACATGTAATTATAGAGTAATTAATATATGTGGTCCAAGTAGGAGATTGTTGGAAAATATGGACATTACATATATAATTAAGGTAATTACATGCTATTATTTATTATCACTATCGAAACCTCCCTTTTTATGGGGAGGGTATTTTGAAAACGGGAGTCGCCACCAACCTTTTAAAGTGCGATTGGATCACCTTATAAAACATTTTAGTCTACGAAATTATGCGAAAACAAGCTCGGGAGTCGGTTACGTATGAGGAAGGGTTAGCACCCTCGTAACGCCCAAAATTGGTACCAAATTGAATAGTTGTCTTAATGTCAAAAGCTTGAAAGAATTTAGCAATAAGATCTCTTATAAAATCATAACAATTTGAGTTGAAAATCAAAATTCTTTCGTCCCAAAAGAATGCGAACATCACATCCAGCATGATTGGACGCGATATTCTTAAACTTTTGTAACTAAAAATCGTCTCATAATTTGCAAAATCTATTAAAAAAGGATACTTTAGATATTTAGACAAACGGGAAATCGCAACCCAGCATGTTAGGGCACTATTTCCCGAATTCTTAAATACCAAAGACGTTGCCTTTTTTTTAAGATTCCTTTGGATTAAATGAAAAAAAAATTTAAAAATGATGATGCATTTAACCTATTACAAAAGATCAATATTGGATTAATTAAACACATACTTTAACATTTCATGCAAATATAATGTGGAAAATGGTAAATACGACATAAATCACACAATATATTTTAACATTTCATGCATATATAATCACAAATAACATGAATATACACATTATCATTTCATGCAAAAATACAAAGTGGCAAAATAATGAATATATCAATACAAATTAAACATATATAATAATATTTCATGCGAATATATTCTTAAAATAACAACGTAAAACGATCAATTTTCATGCGGATATACAAGAATAAATAACATAATAATAAATAATTTATGTAATGAAATTAGCATGTTAAAACAATACCTAATAAATACAAAAAGGATAAAAAAAAATAAAAAAAATGAATTATATTAAACAATATAAGTAATAAAAGAAAAAAAAAATTTAAAAAATAAAAATTAGTAGCTTGATATATTTATAAAAAAATGTTAAATTGGAACAAAATTTTGTAGTAAATTTTAAATATAGACATTAAATATATATAATAACAATATATGTATTAGTTTATAATAATTTACAAATTTAATACTAATAAATAATAAATAATGAAATAATATATATAATAAAAACAAGATAATATAGGGAATAATATATAATAATATAATATGTAATAAAATATATAAATAAAATATAATGAAATATAAATAATACGATAAATATCATATAAATAAGGATTATATATATATACTATTATTTAATAATAAATTAAAGAAAATTTAAAATCTTACACAATTAATGAATAATAAAAATAATACATAATTTATAATAAAATGCAAAGAATAATATATATAGTAAAATATATAATATATAATAAAATTTATAAATAAAATGTATAATAATATTATAATGGATAATATATGAAGAAAAATAATATATACTATTTTATATAACTGGTATTTATAAAAAATATAATATATAAGATATTTAATAAATAAATTATGCAAAGATATTTAAAAGGATTAAAATTAAATAAAATTAAAGTTCTAGGGCTAATTTTTAATAACAAAAAGAGTTTAGGCCTAATTGGAACGCACTCAGAACTACAAGGAACTCACTGGGCAATTTGCCCTAATCCCCAAAACGACACCGTCTCGAAATAAGCTTTAAAATAGGAAATAGGACTGAATTGAAATAAGAATAAAAGGTTAGGGCTAAATTAAAATAAAATAAAAATGGAATTGTAAATAATAAAAATGAGGGAGGACCCATTGGGCAATTAGCCCATTTGCTAAAAACGCGCGGATCCTCCCCGGGTCACGAGTCAACGCGCGGATCCTCCACTTAAACGGAGCCGTTTTAGTGCTTATTGTACTAAGCAAAACGACGTCGTTTTTGTAATGCTATATATGCCAAATTTTAGCCCAGAATTTCATTTCTAACATGATTTAAAAAAAACTTAAAGAATTCTCTAGCAGAGGGTTGAGAACCAGCCCTCGGAGCTCTGCCGAGCCATCGTCCAGGGGATTACACGCGCCTACGCGCCACCGTCAACACCGTCTCTTACGGCGGCCGAAAACTGGAAAACTTCGGTTTTTCCGCAAAGGTAAAATTCCTTTTCCCTTATTTTCAATACTTATATATTTATGGAGAAAAAAAGTAAAATAATCACCTTTGTTCTGTCAACTGTTTTCGTCTCTTTTATTACAAATATTTGTATATCCCTGTATTCTTTTATTGAATCTCTATTTATTAAAAAAAAACCGTCCCCTTACAAAAAATCAAAAAGGGGTTTTTATAACCCTCTGTTACATTTTAGGAAAGAATCATTTGATTTCTTTCTCTGTTTGTTTCTTTGGTTGTTGTGGTTTCTTCTCCTTTTCCCGGTACCAGCGAGGAGGCTAGTAATAAGCGAGGCGGCGACGACGGCGCGCGGTGTTGATTCAGCGTCGATCATGGCGTGATACGAGCCCGGAATCACGCAGCGATGGTGGGTCATTTGTGAGACGAACGGACGCGTCCGTTGGGGTGCTTGCGGCGCCTAGGATTTCTGAAACCCTAGGCCTTTCTGTCTCCTGTTAACGAATTGGGCCACTTGGGCCCTATGTATTTTGGGCAGCACTTGGGCACTTGGGCTTGAGTGTAACCGGGTACTGGGTAGTGTAGGCTGATTGGGTATTGGGTCATCAGTTGGGCTATTGGGTTTTAGGTATTTGGCCTAAGGGTTTTGGGTTTTGTTAATGACTGTAAATGGACTTTATTTTAATAAATTTTTATTTTTATATTTTTATTTATTTACTGCCCAGGTAAATTTGGGTTATTTCTGATTGCCTCTCTTTGCTTGTTCTTTGTAATGAGAATAGAGCAAAGATTACTAAATGACCAAATTTGCCCGGCCTGGCCAAGTCTCGAGATCTTAATCCTCATCCTCTTCAAAGGTATTCTGATAGCTTCAGGTATGTCAAATTGGCTATCTTCAACCTGCTTCTTGTAAACTCAGGAACGCCAAATCTGTTATCCTCGATCTTCTCTCTGACAATACAGAAACGCCAAATCTGTTATTTTCGATCTACTTTCTGACAATACAGAGACGCCAAATCCACTAGTTTTGATCTACTCTCTGACAATATAGAGACACCAAATCTGCTATCTTCGATTTGCTCTCTGACAATACAGAGAATCCAAACCTGCTATCTTCGATCTGCTCTCTGACAATATGGAGACGCCAAATCTGCTATCTTTGATCTGCTCTCTGTCCATACAGAGACGCCAAATCTGCTATATTCGATCTGCTCTCCGACAATACAGAAACGCCAAATCTGCTATCTTTGATCTGCTCTCTGTCAATACAGAGACGCCAAATCTGCTATCTTCGATCTGCTCTCTGTCCATACAGAGACGCTAAATCTGTTATCTTCGATCTGCTCTCTGTCCATATAGAGACGCCAAATCTACTATCTTCGATCTGCTCTCTGTCCATACAGAGACGCCAAATCTGCTATCTTCGATCTACTCTCTGCTCATACAGAGACGCTAAATCTGCTATCTTCGATCTACATTGTCCCTTAAAAGGCGTAACTTGTAGAATGCATATGTGCTCATGCCCGATGATTAAGGTGACATGATCGAAATGAGTCAAATGCTCCTAAATAGACATATTATGATGTAAAATGTTATGAAAATGATTCCTATTTCGGACGTCTTTACTCATTCATCCATCAAAGTTCCACTCCAAGTATCAATCATACTCCGTTCATGTGTTTTGAATCAAATTGGTCCTATTATACCATTCTCCGAATGTTACGACCCGTTGTAGGCTATCCTCTCCTATGACTGAATCGTTTTGAATTGTCCAATTATCTTTTGGATTGAAAAGGAAATTTCCTTGAGTACCTTCGACCTTTACTCATGGGAATTCTTCAAACAATTGTTCTGTTTTAGTTTCTCATATTTTCTAGCAATTCCCAGAGTAATATGCAAAACTTCATTTGTAAAAATATTTAGTTCGTCAATCATTATTTCAATACAACATACTTTAGAAACAAATAATCTGATCTTGAGAATAATTAGATAAATCATCAGAGTACAACAAGAAATTAATCTGAAAACATATCTTTGAGAAGAAAAAGAATCTAAAGATAGTAATCAGAACAAAAATTCGATGTCTAATATATCACAGCTTGAGCTTCTGTACACAAATTCCATAAAGACTATTTTGAGTTTAACATGTGTTTAGAAGATCCAAAGTACTTTGTTGATGCCCCGGTATGTAACACACTCCATTTCTTGTCAAATCCGGTATAGCAAAGTCACCACATGTTTCTCGAATATTTGAGCAGCCCTTTCGGGTTTTCAACTCAAAAACCCCTTTGGTCTCAAGGCGCCCTTTGCGGGTTTTCACCCTGGCCTCTCCATTTTTTTATTTTTTTATTTTTTTTTAGAAATCTCAAAGTGCCCTTTATGGGTTTTCACTTTATTTTCCCTTCTCTTTAGACAAAGTACTTCTTGACTGAGTCTGAATTCACTGGATTGGGTAAACTTTTCCCATCCATTTCTGTTAAAATTAAAGCACCTTCAGAGAAAGCCTTCTTTACAACATACGGCCCTTCCCAATTCGACATCCATTTTCCTCTAAAGTCTTTCTGTATGGGAAGGATCTTTTTCAGCACCAAGTCCCCTTCGTGAAATTCTCTTGGACAAACCTTCTTATCATAAGCTCGCATCATTCGCTTCTGATATATCTGACCATGACGAATAGCCCTTAGCCTCTTTTCTTCAATCAAGTTCAATTGGTCATACCGCGATTGAATCCATTATGCCTCATCTAGCTTTATTTCCGACAAAATTCGAAGAGAAGGTATTTCAACTTCAATAGGTAACACTGCTTCCATCCCATAAACCAACGAGAAAGGAGTTGCCCCAGTAGAGGTTCTGATGGACGTTCGATAAGCTAAGAGTGCAAATGGTAACTTCTCATGCCAATCTCTGTAGGTTTCAGTCATTTTCCCCACTATCTTCTTGATGTTTTTGTTAGCAGCTTTGATTGCTCCATTCATCTTTGGGCGATATAGAGATGAATTATGATGTTTAATCTTAAATTGGCTACAAACTTCCGCGATCATGCTGTTATTCAAATTCAATGCATTATCCGATATAATCCTCTCAAGCATCCCATACCGGCAAATAATCTCCTTTTTCAAGAAACGACTTACTGCCGACTTGGTAACACTAGCATATGAAGCTGCCTCTACCCATTTTGTGAAGTAATCAATGACCACGAAAATGAAACGATGCCCATTCGAAGCTTTTGGTGATATTGGCCCAATGACGTCCATGCCCCACATGGAAAAGGGCCATGGAGAAGTCATAACATGTAAGAGTGAAGGTGATACATGGATCTTGTCTCCATATATCTGGCATTTATGAGATTTCTTAGCATAACTGATACAATCTCTTTCCATAGTAGACCAATAGTATCCAAACCTCATTATTTGTCTTACCATCGTAAAGCCATTAGCATGTGTACCGCAAACTCCTTCATGTACTTCTTCCAGGATTTGTCTAGCTTTTACAGCGTCAACGCATCTCAAAAGCACCTGATCTTTCCTTCTTTCATAAAGGATATCCCTATCTAGCACATATTCGTAGGCTAACCTCCTTAAAGTTCTTTTGTCATTTTCGGTTGCCCTCTCAGGATATTCACGATTTTTCACATATCGTAATATATCTTGATACCAAGGATGATCATCATTTTCCTCTTCTTCAATGTTATAGCAATGAGTTGGAACCTCAGAAATACTCATTTGAATTGGTCTAACATCCTCTTATTTATTTACTTTAATCATGGAAGCCAGTGTTTTTAAAGCATCTGCCATCTGATTTTTATCTCGTGGGAGATAATTGAAGGTGATATTATCAAACTCCTCAAGTAACTCCAAAACTATCTTTCGATAATGAATCAATTTGGGGTCTATTATCTCCCATTCACCCCTAAGCTGATAAATTATCAACGCAGAGTCTCCATACACTTCCAGGGTTCTAATTTTTCGCTCTTTGGCCACTCGAATCCCCATGATACATGCTTCATACTCGGCCATATTGTTCGTGCAGTCAAAATCCAATTTACATGTAAATGGATAATGATCACTATTTTGGGGATACCAAGATTGCCCCAATTCCATTTCCTACCGCGTTGGATGCGCCGTCAAAGTTCAGCTTCCATGGATGTTCTTCAATAGTTGCCACATACATCAACTCCTCATTAGGGAAATCAAAGCTCAATGGCTCATAATCTTCTAGAGCTCTGCTAGCCAGAAATTCTGCTATCGCGCTCCCTTTTATAGCCTTTTGACTCACATAGATTATATCAAACTCTGAAAGCAGTACTTGCCACCTTGTCATTCTTCCATTTAGGGCTGTTACTCCATCATGTACTTTAATGGATCAAGTTTTGAAATTAGCCAAGTTGTATGATACAACATATATTGCCTTAACCTTCGAGTCGTCCAGAGTAAAGCACAACACAACTTCTCAATTGGCGAATATCTCATCTAACATTCTGTGAATTTCTTGCTGAAGTAATATATCACCTTCTCTTTTCTTCCCGACTCGTCATGTTGGCCAAGCACACATCCCATAGAATTACTAAACACTGATAAGTACAAAATTAATGGTTTATCTGGACTAGGCAGAGATAACACTGGAGCGTTTAACAAGTATTGCTTAACCTTATCAAAAACATTCTAGCATTCTTCATCCCAAGTACCTTGGTTGTGTTTTCTAAGGAGGCGAAATATAGGATCACATCTCTCGGTTAATTGTGAAATAAATCGAGCAATATAATTCAATCTTCTAAGAAAACCTCAAACTTCCTTCTAAGTACGTGGTGGAGGCAATTCTCGTATGGCTCTAACCTTGTCTGAGTCAACTTCTATTCGCTTTTCACTGATCACAAAGCCTAATAACTTCCCCGACTTAGCTCCGAAGATGCACTTTACCGGATTAAGCTTCAACTGAAATTTTCTTAATCTCAAGAACAACTTCCTCAAAACTTCAATATGTTCCTTCTCTGTTCGAGATTTAGCAATCATGTCATCAACATACACCTCAATCTCTTTATGCATCATATCGTGAAATAAGGTCACCATAGCCCTTTGGTATGTCGCCCTTACATTCTTTAGCCCGAAGGGCATTACCTTGTAACAAAAGGTGCCCCACAATGTTAGAACAGTGGTTTTATCCATATCCTCAGGATGCATCTTTATCTGATTGTACCCTAAGAAGCCATCCATAAAGGAGAACAATAAATATCCCGCTGTATTGTCCACCAAAGTGTCAATGTGCAGTAAAGGAAAGTTGTCCTTTGGGCTAGCTTTATTCAGATCTCTATAATCAACAGACATTCGTACCTTCCCATCCTTCTTAGGGACAGGCACAATGTTGGCCACCCATTCTGAATACTTAACCTCTTGTAGGAATCCAGCATCAAACTGCTTTTTGACTTTATCTTTTATTTTCAACACAATATCAGGCCTCATCCTTCGCAATTGTTGTTGGACTGGCTTGCAATCTTGTCTTATGGGGAGACGATGTACCACGATATCAGAAATTAAACCCGGCATATCCTTATATGACCATACAAAGATATCTTTGAATTCCCGTAGTAGCTCAACAAGGCCTTGTCTCGTTTCCTTAGCAATATGTGTGCCAATTTTCACCTTCTTCCCTTCTTCCAAGGCTACATTCTCTATTGCCTCTTTCTCACGGGGTAGGATTTGTTTCTCCTCTTGTTTCACCATTCTCAACAGATTTGGAGATATATCACAATCTCTATCATCTTTAAAATCCTGAAGTTCTTCTAAACACATGTCTTGCTCAAAAGAGAATCTAGGGTTCGTAGTATCAGTGCTCATGTCATTGATATCTAGGGGACTGCGGAGTACGAAAGAATGTACAAAGAATGAATGAATCTATTTATATGTTATGAATGAAATGGGAAAAAATTTGAAAGAATTTAAATGTCAAAAGAATATTGAACGGTATAAAAGAATATTAACTTTGAATTGATAACAAAAGTTGCGTTCTATTGAAATGTAAATATCTGAACATGAGTCTATTTTACAAATGAAATCTTATTACTCCTAGGCTTTAGAGTAATAAGAGTGTTCTGAAGATTACTCTGAAGAATCTTTAAAAACTACAGGAAGTTCTTCTGCAACCCAATTGTTTAAAGAGCTTCCTGGTTCGTAAGGGCGAATGCCCTCAAGGTTTCCTCGTTCAGACTCTTTATTATGCACAACATTGATGTGATAACCTCTTTTTTCAAGCAATCCTCTCTCAGGGTGAATCATCCCTCCTGATATAAAGGTTTGAGATATATGAGGGAATGTCATCGGTTCCCACTCTACCTCCCTTCCATCTAAACGCGCCCTTCTTCTCTCTTGGCGCTTCTCTATTTCTTTCCTCCTCTGCCTGTAATCTGGCCTGAAAACCGAGCTAAAACGGTCTCTCTTCTCCTTTAGTTCAGGACCTTGAATCCTTCCTTGGAGATATATTTCCAATCCTTTTCCTAGCAAGGCTCATTTCCCCACTGTCATCTGCAAACCCATTCTTGTGGTTCTGGACATTTTAGGCACTGGTACCTCATTCCCCTCTGAAATGAATGTTGTATTAACGAATTCTAAGGAATGAAAAGAGCACTCAATGGCCTCCTCGTTTGCTTCTACATAGGGTGCATCACTAGTAACTGTTGCTATAATGTCCTCTTCTGCATTTATGGTGACCAACCGCCCATCAGCTACTAACTTCAATTTCTGGTGCAGAGATGAGGGCACCGCTCCTACCAAATGTATCCAAGGCCTCCCCAACAGGCAATTGTAGGAGGGCTTGATGCCCATCACTAAAAATTCCACCTCATAAGTATTTGACCCAATCATCAAACGAACATCAATTCTTCCCATGACTTTTCTTTCCGTGCCATCAAATGATCTCACTATATTATGGCATGTTTTCATGTGAGAACTGTCTATGGGCAATCTGTTTAATGTGGATATTGGCAAGACATTTAAGGCTGATCCATTATCAATAAGCACACTCGGCAATGTATATCTTTTGTAGCAAGTGGTAATGTGCAAAGCCTTAGCTGATCCCATGCCTCCAGGTGGGATTTCATCATCGTTGAAATAAATGAAATTATCAGCACTTATGTTACTAACCAATCGATCCAACTTATTGACGGATATATCATTAGTAACATAAGTCCTTCATTAACACCTCACGATGTACCTCTGAACTCAAAAGCAAAGCCAATACCGATATACGAGCTAGTTGTTTACACAACTGCTCTACCATACTGTACTCACTGTGTTTCAGGAATTTTAGAAACTCTCTAGCTTTTTCTTCCTTCACTGGCTCATTAACGAGTACTTCAACCCCTTTTCCTTTGTCAAAGGCTGTTGCTTTCACAGGTTCAACTCTGACGTCTTCTACATCATAACACTTCCCACTACATGTATAAGAACTCTCATCTTGAGCCTCCTTAGAAGCACTAGCTATATCCTCTTTCTCCGGCATTGTCACATTGCAGTCATAATTCCAGGGTACCCTCTTGTTATCTTTATAAGGAAAGGAAACGGGTTTGTGAATAACAACTTTCGGTGCTGTTGGTATTTCAACTTCATTATTTCTTGGTAAAGAAATAATGATCCTTGGCCGGTTTTGATTCTTCGGTCCACCTTCTAATATGCATATACGTCCCTCATCTGAGCCAGCTTCATAAAATTCCAGCTCCTTATTATCCATAAGGCTTTGTACCAAGGCCTTAAACTCGTCACATTCTTGGATTTCATGTCCCTCTTCTACATGGAACTCGCAGTAGTCCCTCACTCCTCTACTTCCTTCTTTAGAGATTATCATCTCTCTTTTCACCATTTCTTCCCAAATCATTTTCATCGGTGTTCTCACTTCGGCCATGCCCTCTTTAATCCTTTTCATACCAATACCTCCAACTGCATTTACCCCTTGATCACCATGATTTGGCAACGAGTTTTCTGTACTAGGGGTGTCGTCAAATTTTACGACCCCCATCTTGATTAGTTTTTCCACTGCCTTCTTAAAACCAATACAATTTTCAATTGAATGCCCCGATATCCCCGCATGGTACTCACATTTAGCGTTTGCATTATACCATTTGAGATATGGGGGTTGTAACGGTTTCAAATAAAAATGAGCTATTGCATGCGCATTGAATAAACTTTGATAAAGCTCCCGATACGTCACTGGGATAGGTGTAAATGAGACCTTTTCAGAATTCTGTCTTGAACTAGATCCCTGCTTTTGAGAATCTTGTTGCCCAACTGTAGTTGCTTTGGGCTGACTAACCGTAACCACTTTTGAATTATAACTACTCGTATTATTCACTTCATTATCTTTCCTTCTTGAGGCCGATCTTTTAGTAGTTTCACCCTCTATCTTGCCACCTCTTATGGCGTTCTCAATCATTTCTCCCGCCATAACTACATCCGCAAAACTCTTGGTGGTACTTCCAATCATGTAGGTAATGAATGGGGCCTTTAAAGTGTTGATGAACAGCATGGTGGTTTCTTTCTCTAAGAGCGGTGGTTGAACTTGCATGGCAACCTCCCTCCACCTCTGTACATATTGCCTAAAGCTCTCATTAGGCTTCTTTTCCATATTTTTCAAAGTAATCCTATCAGGAATCATGTCAGTCACATGATTATATTGCTGCATAAAGGCTTGTGCTAAGTCTTTCCAAGAACCGATCCTTGCGCGACTCAGTTAATTATACCACCTAGCCGCTGCCTCAACCAAACTATCTTGAAAACAATGGATCAATAATTGATCATTATTTGCATAACCAGTCATCCGTTTGCAGAACATGGTGATATGGGCTTTCGGGCAAGTAGTCCCATTGTACTTCTCGAATTCCGGCATTTTAAACTTATGGGGAAACACCAAATCTGGGACCAAACTCAAGTCCTTAGCATCAATTCCCTGACGATTATCAGTGTTTTCTAGTGCCTTAAATTTCTCCTCTAACCATCTGCAACTTTCCTCTAATTGCCTTGATGATTCGAGTCTCATCTCTTCCCTCTCAGCTATATCTAGATCAGGGATAACTGGATTGGCAGGGTTGTCTCCAGGGTTGAATCCCAAACCAGTTTGAAAGTTCATGGGTATTCCAGCATTGACTTGTCCTTGTTGAGGCCTTATTGTGATGGACGGCCCTCGGGGATATGCCTCAGGTTGAGTTTGCATATGAGGTGGAGTAAAACCAGGAGAATGACCCTCATTATCCTCTTCAGTGGTGGTCATAGGGGCCTTTACTTTATCTGTTGTCCCCCTTAATAGCTGAGCCATCTCAGCCATCATATTCCTTTGAGCCTCCAACATTTGATCATTCATCTCTTGTTGGATTTTTGCCAATTGTTCCTGCAACTGCTCTTGCATTTCTTTCTGAATCTGCTCAAGTCTTTGATCCATATTCTTTGACTTAGCGCATGTACCGTAAGGATGTGTTGTTTCCAGATTTTCTTTCCCTTACCCTATCTTTTCCCCTTTAATAATTTTAACTAATTTGGGCCTTTCTATAAATTTGAATGCATATGATGCAACGATATGCAAATGCATGAATGTAAAAGATATCGATTTTGATTCAGTTTCTTTTAGAAAACATTATTTAAGAAACAAAAATCCTTACACAAAATGGATTACAAATACGCCTTTGCCCTTAGGCCCAAAGTTTTAACCCTATCCAATAACAAAGCTAACTCTAGACCTCTATCCGGCACTAACTCATACTTTGTACTCAATACATTAGCTTGTGCTGCCAAGTCTTACAAATAATCAGCAACCTCTCGAATCTGTACTATAGCTTCTCCCATGAGATAGTCCATATCTCTGACTTGATCCTGAAAATGATGAAGCTCTCCCTTCCAATGTTCTTCTCTTGCCTCGAGCTGCTCAATCCGTAGCTCACAGTCCTGTAATGCTGCTTCCAACCCTCCAATATTGTGCCTCATTTCCTCGATCTTATCCAAACTTGCCTTCAACTCGACCGCAGAGTTACGATTTCGGTGATGATGAAGAGATCGTCCAAGCTCAGTCACCTTAGTTTTTAATCCTTGATTCTCCTTCTCTAGGGCCTGATTATGTGCCTGCATCTCTTGGAACTTCTTCTCCCAATACTCGGCTTTGACTCTTTCTTCTTGAACCTCTTGTTGCCACTGCTCTAAAGACTTCCCTAATCCAGCTCTCTTCATTGATAAATGTATCCTCTTATATTGCATCTTCAAGTCATCTCGATCCTCCTCAATCTTTTTTTTTCTTTCCTCTCTTTTTCGACCTCAATTCTATGGACATCGATGTCTAAGCTTAGGTACATCTTCTCCTCCTCAAGCCTCTCTATCTTTCTCCCAAGCTCCAAATTCTTACTTTCAAATTCTTGCTTTATGACTTCTAATTCTGTTGGAATCACTCATAAACTCTCTTCCATTGATCGAGTAGCCTCCAAACTCGGTCTAGGGATGTTATCATTGACCCTCTTATCAAACCACCCTTTGTATTCAAGAGTTGTCGTCAGACCTTTAGTCAGAATCTTCACACAGCAAACCTTCTTCCAAGCCTCTGAAATTTCTCGCATCTTCTTCTTATAATGATCCCCTTTATACGAAAAATCACTCTGAGCTAACCCTTGCGTTGCTGGTATAAACTGCTCTGCCTTATATTTTCTTAGGACGAGTAATGGTGCATAACCGACAACTCCCCAAATTCCAGGAAGAGGTACCCAATCAAAGTTCCCGCAACGATAAATGATTTCGCTAGGAGTCATCCAAGGGGCTTTCCACATAACATCTTCTTCTCAGAGGTTCTAAAGTATTTCTATCCACCTTTCCTCTGTAGTGTCATCTCTCCTCGGTGTAGCTACTGCTTCCTTTAGTGGAGAATAGTCTTTAAAGAACACTCGGTAAGAAACCTTATCAACCTTCTAAAAGTGACTGTGGAACCAAACTAACAACAATTGTGCACATCCAATGAATCTACCTTCACCAGCTCTCCGACATGCACTCAAGGATCTAAACGTCTCGGCTAGGATTGCAGGCACAGGTGTGTTCTGTTTACAAATTCGATCGAATAAATCTGCAATTGCCTCATCTATGTGCCCCATAGCTTTTGGGAAAATCATCAATCCATACATACTTAAGGTCAAGACATCAACCTTCTTTTTCACATCTGGGTGTGCCAATATCAAATCCCTCAAACTTGCCCACGGAATGCATTTGCTATCACCCTTTTGTTGGATTCGAGCTGCGGCCCACTGTTCACTCACCCCTGTAATTATCATTAATTTTTTCACGAAAGTTGGGGGATTAGCAACCCTAAAATAAGCTTTGTTACCTTGAATTTTTGGGCAGCGAAGCAAGGTCGTATACTCCTCCAAAGTAGGTACTAAGTCTACCTCTCCAAATGTAAAACAACTATAAGCAGGGTTCCAAAACTGTACCATAGCTCGGAATAGATGCTTATTTACCTTGATGTCTAGCAAATAGGGAAGATCTCCATAATTCTGATAGAAAAGCTGCTTAGCCTCGTCATCCCATTGGGCCCAAATGTCTCTCAACTCTTGAAACTCATTCTGTGTTGAACTAATACGAGTGAAGTCCCACAACTCTGATGTATACCCCTCAGTGACACTATGTACTTTCTCTAACTGGGTTTTCTCTGACCAGGTACAGACAGAAGCGTTGTCCTCCACTTTATCAAGATATTCGTTCCTCATTACAAAAATTTCTAACCCAGAAAATGAACCATGAATCGATACATTTAAATGTTGAATGACATGCAATGACAGCAAAATAAAATAAGTTAGTATCGTATAAAAGTATATCGTATAAAAGTATAACAAACAAACACTTATAAGGGTAGCTTACTAAAGATTATCATTATACTCCCTAGGGTAAGCGCTTAAAGTTCACTATGTGAGTTTCAGTTCTAAAGCGAGGGTACCTGAATCAACAGATTCCTCGGTCCTTACCCATTATAGGCTCATACGGACTAAGTTCGGTTCAGGGGGACACCTTTCCCTACGGCCATACGGAGATGAAAATCTCACGAAGACATAGGTATGGATATCCCGGAAATAATCCACTAGCCCATACGGAGGTGAAAACGTCACGAAAGCGTAGTTTTTCACTCACACTTAAAGGTGCGACTGCAGAGGTCATGCAAATGCAATGTATGCGAAAACAAAATAACAAACATGTGCAGCAAACACATATAAAATGATCAATATTTTTAAAATTTCCAAACTTTTGACATTAAGACAAAAAAAATCAATTTTTTGGCTTGACTCTCTTATAAGTTCCCCAGCGGAGTCGCCAAGCTGTCGAAACCTCCCTTTTTATGTGGAGGGTATTTTGAAAACGGGGGTCGCCACCAACCTTTTAAAGTGCGATTGGATCACCTTATAAAACATTTTGGTCTACGAAATTATGAGAAAACGGGCTCGGGAGTCGGTTACGTACGAGGAAGGGTTAGCACCCTCGTAACACCCAAAATTGGTACCAAATTGAATAGTTTTGTTTTAATGTCAAAAGCTTGAAAGAATTTAGCAATAAGATCTCTTATAAAATCGTAACAATTTGAGTTGAAAATCAAAATTCTTTCGTCCCAAAAGAATGCGAACATCACATCCAACATGATTGGACGCGATATTCTTAAACTTTTGTAACTAAAAATCGTCTCGTAATTTACAAAATCTATTAAAAAATGATACTTTAGATATTTAGACAAACGAGAAATTGTAACCCAGCATGTTAGGGCACTATTTCCCGAATTCCTAAATACCAAAGACATTGCCTTTTTTTAAGATTCCTTTGGATTAAATGAATTTTTTTTAAAAAAAATTATGATGCATTTAACCTATTACAAAAGATCAATATTGGATTAATTAAACACCTACTTTAACATTTCATGCAAATATAATGTGGAAAATGGTAAATACGACAAAAATCACACAATATATTTTAACATTTCATGCATATATAATCACAAATAACATGAATATACACATTATCATTTCATGCAAAAATACAAAATGGCAAAATAATGAATATATCAATACAAATTAAACATATATAATAATATTTCGTGCGAATATATTCTTAAAATAACAACGTAAAATGATCAATTTTCATGCGGATATACAACAATAAATAAATAACATAATAATAAATAATTTATGTAATGAAATTAGCATGTTAAAACAATATCTAATAAATACAAAAAGGATAAAAAATAAAAAAAATGAAATATATTAAGCAATATAAGTAATAAAAGAAAATTTTTTTTAAAAAAATAAAAATATAGTAGCTTGATATATTTATAAAAAAATATGTTAAATTGGAACAAAATTTTGTGGTAAATTTTAAATATAGACATTAAATATATATAATAACAATATATGTATTAGTTTATAATAATTTACAAATTTAATACTAATAAATAATAAATAATGAAATAATATATATAATAAAAACAAGATAATATAGGGAATAATATATAATAATATAATATGTAATAAAATATATAAATAAAATATAATGAAATATAAATAATACGATAAATATCATATAAATAAGGATTATATATATACTATTATTTAATAATAAATTAAAGAAAATTTAAAATCTTACACAATTAATGAATAATAAAAATAATACATAATTTATAATAAAATGCAAAGAATAATATATATAGTAAAATATATAATATATAATAAAATTTATAAATAAAATGGATAATAATATTATAATGGATAATATATGAATAAAAATAATATATACTATTTTATATAACTGGTATTTATAAAAAATATAATATATAAGATATTTAATAAATAAATTATGCAAAGATATTTAAAGGGATTAAAATTAAATAAAATTAAAGTTCTAAGGCTAATTTTAAAATAACAAAAAGAGTTTAGGCCTAATTGGAACGCACTCAGAACTACAAGGGACTCACTGGGCAATTTGCCCTAATCCCCAAAACGACACCATCTCGAAATAAGCTTTAAAATAGAAAATAGGACTGAATTGAAATAAGAATAGAAGGATAGGGCTAAATTAAAATAAAATAAAAATGAGGGAGGACCCATTGGGCAATTAGCCCATTTGTTAAAAACGCGCGGATCCTCCCCGAGTCACGGGTCAACGCGTGGATCCTCCACTTAAACGGCACCGTTTTAGTGCTTATTGTACTAAGCAAAACGACGACGTTTTTGTAATGCTATATATGCCAAATTTTAGCCCAGAATTTCATTTCTAACATGATTTAAAAAAACTTAAAGAATTCTTTGGCAGAGGGTTGAGAACCAGCCCTCGAAGCTCTGCCGAGCCACCGTCCAAGGGGTTACACGCGCCTACGCGCCACCGTCAACACTACGGCGGCCGGAAACTGGAAAACTTCGGTTTTTCCGCAAAGGTAAAATACCTTTTCCCTTATTTTCAATACTTATATATTTATGGAGAAAAAAAAGTAAAATAATCACCTTTGTTCTGTCAACTGTTTTCGTCTCTTTTATTGCAAATATCTGTATATCCCTGTATTTTTTTATTGAATCTCTGTATATTAAAAAAAAACTGTCCCCTTACAAAAAATCAAAAAGGGGTTTTTATAACCCTCTGTTACATTTTAGGAAAGAATCCTTTGATTTCTTTCCCTGTTTGTTTCTTTGGTTGCTGTGGTTTTTTCTCCTTTTTCCAGTACCAGCGAGGAGGCTAGTAATAAACGAGCACTGACGATGGCACACCGGCGTTGATTCAGGCGTCGATCATGGCGTGATACGGAGCCTGGAATCACGACACTGATGGTGGGTCACTGCGAGACGAACGGACGCGTCTGTTGGGGTGCTTGCAGCGCCTAGGGTTTCTGAAACCCTAGGCCTTTCTGTCTCCTGTTAACGAATTGGGCCACTTGGGCCCTGTGTACTTTGGGCAGCACTTGGGCACTTGGGCTTGAGTGTAACCAGGTACTGGGTAGTGTAGGCTGATTGGGTATTGGGTCATCAGTTGGGCTATTGGGTTTTAGGTATTTGGGCTAAGGGTTTTGGATTTTGTTAATGGACTGTAAATGGACTTTATTTTAATAAATTTTTGTTTTTATATTTTTATTTATTTACGGGCTCGGGTAAATTTGGGTTATTACAATCACAATACGTTAGCCCAAATTAAAAGTGATCTAATTTGGTTAAGGTTTATTGCGCTTTAATTATTAAATAAAGTATGAGTCTAATATGTGTAGATACTCTAGTAACTAATTTCTAATTAATTGTGGGTTATAGTCCCCAAATTTTACATAATGTAACTTTTCTAATATCCCATCTTTAGAAAAGAGTAAATTTTCTCTGAATTTCTTATGTGCTAATTTGGAAGATCAAAATCGTAAGATCCGAAAAATATCAAGGAATCGATGAATTCAGTTATGCTTTTGCATCTAGTTTTTATTCATGATTTAGTCTTGCTAATTTTACATAATAGATTCTAATTTATTAAAATTTTGTATCAAGTTTTTTTTACGGTTCTAACACGAAAAACCATGTGTGAAAGAAGTAAATGTGGAAGGATTGTAGAGAAAAAGATAGTCGAAAGGGAGAGAGATTGGGAAGCTAAATGGATCACCTTATTATGGGGTTTGGAAAGTTATAAAAAGTTGACTTTCATAAGCCACATGTCCTTTTTTTACGGTTCTTTAACCTGAATTGTTGCACCCTCATCTACTCACTCCTATTATCCACGATAAGGTCTGTAAAACCACAAAAAACAAAATAAACATATAACCATGCATGTCATTAGGAAAGTAAGCAAACATTACATACCCCTTGAGGACCTAACAACTATTGTATCATACTCGCTCGAAGTAATACTGACAGTAGGGGAAGAAATTGACTTCTCCAAGTCTGGCCTCAGCATGGGTACCATGCATGGAGACCCAGGAGGGATTTGCCATCTTTGTGATAAAGACCTACCAATTCTTCTATGTCTTTTCTCAACTCTAACCATTTTCTTGCAAAATTGTGAAAACAACGACGAAATAAAGAAAATCTCTATTTGCAACTACAAAGAAGGAACCCTAAGCAACAGAAAAGCACAAACCAAAAAAACAACAAAACTAGTTTTAGAGAAGTTAAGAACCCAAATTTATAGATTTTTTAATACACCCTCTTAAACGCACTATTTTGAGAACAAAAAACCTTAACAAATAGTATTTGGCCACTTGTATAGTGTCAGATACTCCTCATCATGGCCACTCTTCCCTAAAACTTCGCATTTATGCTTGTCTTTTTAAAAGGAATCTAGTGTTCCTTCATCTTCTTTGGTGGGACAAACCTTAATCAAAATTCAAATAATGTCTCACGAAAGACTACTTTATAATCTTTCATTTGACTCAGGGGAGGGGTTATTGTTATACGTTGCCACCACTCGAACATGTGTCAGCACAAGTCACATTTGACCTTCGCATTGATTCCTATTGAAGTGGCATTTTAGCAGGTCACCTGCTCTCAGTACCTCTTGACAATACCACTCATTCTACCTATAAGGAGTCACTCACCTGTATTTAAGTGTGAATACTCTCCTAGTGTGAACACACTTCTAAGACAATAAGGAGCCCATTTAGGCATGACAACCTCGTACTAATAAAGTCTCATGATACATACCTATGATTATCTCTTACGCATTTAGTGAGACTAAATATATATCTTGCCACGTCATACTAACGAATAATGAACCTATCCTATAAATGCCTTGACAAATGATAAAAAAGGAAACAATCTTTTAACATTCTAAAGTTACTCTAGGCAATAGTCTTCTTAATTAGCCTGCTCCTTTGCCCTTGTTTCAGCTCGCAGTCTCTTTAGGTTAACCGACCTTCATTGCACCACAACGATCTTCTTTTTACTTTTCCTTATCTTCCTCATTTGTTGTACGCTGTATTAATAATTTTACATCATAAAAAAAAATAGTATTTCGAATACTCATGAATTATTAACTTTTAAACCAAAGAATAATTTTTCCATTTTTTGATTTTTTTAGGCGTAGTTATAGATTATTCTTAGTATATTGGGAATGAAAATTTTGAAACTTTACAATCACAAGTGAAATTAGGATCTTGCTATGCCTGTCTTAAATAGTAATTAAAAAATAAATAAATTTTGAAATTGATAAAATTGATAAAATTTCAACCCGTTCGTAAAAAAAAAAAATTATACTAAATAAAAAGAATGTGACCAAATATTGAAATTTAAAATTGTTGAAAAAAATTGTAGCTTTTGAATTGTGTTAAATAATAATAAATAATATGCAATGCTTAAAATATTGTTGATATGATGCGTAAAAACTAATGCATGCCTCATGGATGACAAATCGACAAAGGTGGAGTGAAAATAGTGGAGATCTGCAAAAATGCCAAGGAAGATGCTACCTAAATTTGTTTGGAATGTGACCGACAAAACTCTAATTTTTCAATTTATTATATTTCTCTTGTTTCAGTGTACAACTTTTAAAAACGTCTCAAACTTATTTCCTTTTTTCAAATAAGTCCTTATACTATTATATGTAAATAAGTTTTTATTTCAACTGAAAATATTGATCTATATTATGAGTTTCTTCACATATAAATTATAAAAAAGATAAAGTTTAATGACTTTTGTTTTTAATTTTAACACTTTCAAAATAAATTTTAAAATTTACTCAGAAAACTACCTATTTTCTTTTTATCACATTTTACTTACTTTTCACAGTGGACTGAGAATTGAGATGTCGTATTAACAATTTGACCAGTATTTTTTTAATTGGGTTAACAATTGAAAACAAGGACATTTTAGTCAAAATTCTGAAATAAGAGGACCAAAAGAAAAACTTCCCCAAAATGATAAATATAAAGTAAAAACATTAAAGCTGACAAATTAACTTGGACGTCAAACTTTTTCCAGCCTATAATAACGTGGCCACTGAGTCTGAGCGGAACACTTTTATAAAGGTCAGTCGAGTCTCCGGCGACCCACAACTTGCCTCCCACTCTTCCCTTTAATCGAATTCATTTCCTCGCAAACCTAACCCAAATTCAAGACGTTGCTCTGCTTAGGTATTCTTATTATTATAATAATTCTTTGGTATTTTTGTCTTCAATTTTTTAAGCTGGGTTTTTCCCCCTTTATAGTTGATTCGTTTATGTTTTGCTCACACGGCTAGTGTGGTAGACATTGTCTTCTTCCTCAAATTATTGCCATCCAAAACTCTTCACGTCTCCTTCAGTCCCCGTTCATTTTACTTTTCCTATTCTGACCAAAATGTTAGATAAAGAAACCATTTTTGAAACTATGCAAACCCTTTATAAATTAATGCAAGTAAAATAGAAAAAATGATGTCTTTTTCCTCATACCACTTTTCTTCACTTTGGAATCTGTAGTAGATCAGGTTGCCGACTGTTTGTTTGTTTACTACTTGTTTTGATTCTGACTGAATTTGATCTGATGTTGGTATGGTAGAAGTTGTTAGTGAAGTTTCCGGTGACCCACAAACTTCGGGTCAACCAGCTGCTGGCTGTATAAGTCCACAGAATCAGCCTGTTTCAGTATCACAGATACAGACTACCGTTGATACGAAACATCCGAGTTCCGAGGAGGATGAGGTGATCTGCATGCCTTTGAGCTTTCCGGCTGTTTTATGTCTTTGTTGTTATGTTATTTTCTTTTTGATGGCTTAAAAGTTGCTATTTGCTATTTGCTATTTGCTGTAAGGTGATAGTAAGCATCTGAGTTCCGAAGAGGATGAGGTAATCGACCTGCCTCTGTGCTGCCTGGTTTAGGGTGTTTATCAGATCTCCGGCTGTTGTTCAGCTTTTATGTTTTTTTTTTTGCTTGCTTTCATCATGGTATTTTCTTTTTGATTTGCTATAAAGTGATGATAAGCAATAGAAGCCGACTTATGATAAGTGGTTCTAAATGAGTGAATGGCTAAAATTTAACAGCAATACCATCATGGTTCTCTTACATTATATATAAAGAGTAAAATCATTCATTTGTTCGTCTAAGAAAACAGAAATTTTAGTTGTTATTCTTCACATATGTTTTCTTAGAAGATTAAGTTCCATCCAAGTGACAGCGAAGAAGTAAAACTAAGGTCCTTAGGTGCTCGCCTGCTAGAAGAGGTGCATTAGAAGCTGACCTCTCTTTCTCTTTTTATAAATCGTTTCTTTGTAGAGATACATAGTTTTCTTTCAGTCTACCGTCTCTTATTATCAATTGCAAGTCGCGAGGAAAGTTATATATGCTTTTGTTTAAATTGAAACACTGTGTTCTGCGTTTTAAACAATGAGTTTCTGGGTTAGAAGTATCTCAACACATGGTTTATGTTGATAGTTTATCAAGGTTGCAGCTGATCCATCTCTAATTGAGCTGCTTTTGTAATATTGCAATACACGGCTGAGCTTTGGCTATTGTGAAACATTTTATTTTTGGGTATTTTGATCTGCTTTCGGAATGCTTGAGAACTAATTATTTTACTTTCACCATTTTGATGGATTTGCATGAGGCATATATATTTTAGTAGTTCTTTGAAGTTTTGCACTTTGTGCTTTTGAAACAAGGACTAAAGAAACCAAATTGTTGCTTTGCTGAGAACTTGATTCTCTTGCAGAAGTTGAGACACACACCAAACACGAGAGCTTCTTCCGCAATGGGGCAGTATGACAGTGCTGAATATGTTACTATTGGTGAAGTGCCAACTCCCCCGGCAGATAACTTCAAGAAAGTCTCAGTTTTACCACTTATTTTCCTGATCTTCTATGAGGTTTCTGGAGGTCCATTCGGAGTGGAGGACAGTGTCCAAGCTGCCGGACCATTTCTTGCTCTTCTCGGTTTTTTGGTGTTTCCATTCATCTGGAGCATTCCGGAAGCATTAATTACTGCTGAGATGGGCACTATGTTCCCTGAAAATGGTGGTTATGTTGTTTGGGTTGCATCTGCATTAGGTCCCTATTGGGGGTTTCAGCAAGGCTGGATGAAATGGCTGAGTGGGGTCATTGATAATGCTTTATATCCTGTTTTGTTTCTTGACTATTTAAAGTCTGCAATCCCTGCATTAGGAGGTGGCTGGCCAAGAATCTTTGCCGTGCTAGCTTTGACGTTAGTGCTCACATACATGAACTATAGGGGTTTAACAATTGTAGGATGGGTTGCTGTTCTTCTCGGGGTTTTCTCGATCCTTCCTTTTGTGGTCATGGGGTTTGTGTCGATTCCAAAATTAAAGCCTTCAAGATGGCTTGTGGTAAACATGCATCATGTGGATTGGAATTTATATTTGAACACGCTCTTTTGGAATCTAAACTATTGGGACTCTATAAGTACTCTTGCTGGAGAGGTAGAGAACCCAAAGAAAACTCTCCCAAAAGCATTGTTTTACGCTTTGATCTTAGTGGTGGTTGGGTATTTCTTTCCGCTTTTAGTTGGCACGGGGGCTCTTCCTCTTGATCGTGAGCTGTGGACTGATGGTTATTTCTCGGACATAGCTAAATTGCTGGGTGGAGTTTGGTTGAGATGGTGGATCCAAGCAGCTGCAGCGATGTCAAATATGGGGATGTTTGTGGCTGAGATGAGTAGTGACTCTTTCCAACTTTTGGGAATGGCTGAACGTGGGATGCTGCCTGAGTTCTTTAGCAAGAGGTCTCGCTATGGAACTCCTCTAATCGGGATCTTATTTTCGGCTTCAGGCGTTTTATTGTTGTCATGGTTGAGCTTTCAAGAGATTGTAGCTGCGGAGAACTTCTTGTACTGTTTCGGGATGATTTTGGAGTTCATAGCATTCATACGTCTAAGGATGAAATATCCAGCTGCATCACGACCTTACAAAATACCCGTTGGAACAGTTGGGTCGATTCTCATGTGCATTCCTCCAACCATATTGATTTGTGTTGTCTTAGCTATTTCTTCACTCAAAGTTGCAGTGATTAGCCTCGTCGCCGTTGTAATTGGCCTTGTAATGCAGCCTGGTCTCAAGTACGTTGAGAAAAGAAGATGGCTCAAGTTCTCTACTAGCGCAAACCTTCCCGACCTACACAACGATTCCTCATTAAGATGACATATCAAAGGTAAAGTTCTTGGTCAATTCGCGAGCCCATATACTCCATTGAAAAGGTGTTTTAGTTGTAGTTTATGCAAAAGCCTAAACAAGCATGTTTTTTATTGCTGAATTTGATATTGTCAGAATTAATTGGACCGATTGAATCGGAGATCAGCTGTCACAGTTTCCAACCAATAAAAAAACCGACTGCTATCGGTTATAATTGCTAGTCTATGATTTTTATTTCTGAAATTTTATTTTATTTCTAAATGAAATCATTGCACATAATTTTATTTTTTGCATTAATTCAACCGCTAGTTTTATGTTAAAGATTTGTGAGGCTTTCAATTGAGATTTGCAAATTTAAAATTTAAAATTTAAAATTTTAGTTTTTATATTTTATTTTTGTTCCTTTTGTTCGTGGCAATTATTAAAGGGGACATAATTATTTTATCCCTCAATAATTACAATATTTAAATTTACTCTTTACTCTAAAAAAAATATGTACAATTTGTAAAAAATAAGAAAAATCTAATATTTTTTCATATTGTCAAATATCAAGTAGGGTTAAGGAATTGATAAGTGTCTTATAAGAATATAATAACATATTAAAAATAAATAAATAAAAAAAGAGATTTTTCTATTTTTTAAAATTACTTGTGAAATAAAAAAATATATTACTAATGTACCAAATACACTATTAGTGCAACAAATTTCAACTTCCAAATTCCAGCATGTGTTTAGAGAAGCGAGCTAAAACATGTCCTAGTAATACTAATGAACTTGTTATTATTGATTTTCTTTTGTTTCATGTTAGGAAGTTTCTACTTGATGATAAATTAAGGAAAACTCATGTAAGGACAAGCAGATTTAAAGACTACCGCATGCTTTCCTTTCATATAAAGAAAAAAAAAAAAACATATTTTTAAAATTTTTGCAATTTCTTTTTTTTAATTTTTTTTAATATTTTTTTGAATTTTTAAAATAATTTTTACTTTTAATATATATTTTTTGACAATCAAACCTTATCAACCTATATAGTTTTGACAATCCAAAACATAAAAAAGGAAAAAAAAATGAATATTAAGGCAATGAATATGAAAGGGTAGGTGGTCGAGTATACACTTGTACATTTGGCTCGAAAGTCCGCCCAAAAAGTGAAAGATTTTGGGTTAAAGTATAGGCTCGAAAAATGGGATTGGGCAAGAAAAATAAGACCTGTTTAGAAAATGGGGTGGGCCTCGGGTAAGGATTTCTTGGCCCGAGCCCAACCCATGCCTGGGCCTATCCCGACCCAAATATGAAAACAAAAAAAAAACTTGTTTTTGTTACTATTTAAAAAAATTTATTTTCTTGCTATTTTCTTCTTTTTTTTTTCACTATTTTGCTACTATTTCACAATTATGTTACTACTATTTTGTTGTTATTATTTGGAAATTGTATAACTCTTGTTTTATTATTAATTTTGTTACTATTTTTTACATTTGTTTATTGAGTTACATTTATTTTAGTGATATTTAAGTATACATATATATATATATATATTAATTTATTTTCAGTTTATTGGGAAATATTTTTTTAATAATTTTATTATTTTTGATGTACTATATATTTTTAAAATAATTATATAAAAAATAATATGGGCGGGCAGGGCTAGGCTTGAGTTTTAGTATTTTTTATCCGGTCCTGGTTTAGGTAAAATTGTAGGCCCATTTTTTATTCGGGCCTAAATTTTTTATTAGGCCCAACCTGAACCCATCCTGGCCCGACTCATGAGCACCTCTAATAGTCATCCCTCATCCATTTTTCTACAATTTTAAGGATTTTTATTTCATGAAATTTTAAAGATTTAAAAAAATCCATAATTTTTGCAAAATTTAAAAAATATATATTTTTAAAAATTTTTAAAGGATTTTATATTAAAAATATGAAATATTTTATTTTATTTTTTATTTTTTTTCATTTCTATGTACTTTTAAAGAGTAATGGTCAAATTGACAAAACTTTGAAGACTAAAAAAAATTTATATTGCAGTTTCTATTATATTGAAAAAAGCATAAGAAATTCAATGTCTCAAAATTAAAATACAAAGGTTAAATTTAAAAATATATAAAAAACTTTTGGCATATTTAAATCAATTCGTTTCCACTATAATTTTTTTTAATTTCTTTTTCTATTTTTTATTCTATGTTAAGAAAAAAGTTAAGGTTTTTATATTGAAAGTATGAAATTTTTTATTTTTTTATAATTTTAAAGAGAAATGGTTAAATTGACAAAAAAAATCTATAAATATTGAGGACTAAAAGAATTATATTACCTTTTTTATAATAGCCATGACGACAATATTAATAAAAAAATTAGATGGAGAGACCAAAATCATTAAATTAAAAAAATACATAAAATTCAATGTCTCAAAATTAAAATATAAATACTAAATTTTAGAATTTAAGAAATATAAAAATTTCTGACATATTTAAACCTATTCATTTCCACTCTATATTTTTTAATTGCCTTTTCTATTTGTTTTATTTTATGCTATATCATTATGTTTAGTTTTTTTACCCGATGACATAAATTTTCTTATGTTTTCTTGGATTTTTTAAAAGGAGTTTATGAATTCTTTTTAATTCAATCATTATCGAATTGGGAATTTGATTAGTTTGATCACCAATTAACTTCTTATAATATTTTTTGAATTTAATTCAAATAAATTTATTCATATGTATTTGAATTTCCTAAATCAAAATTTTTTAAATAAAGGTTCTAAAAAAAAACAAATTGATTAATGGCTTGAATATTTGAATACATTATTCGTAATAATATAATAAATTTGAATATCAATTCAATAGAATAAAGTGGTTGATTGATGTCCATGTTGCTAGTCAATTATTAGATTATGGATCTAAATTGCTCAAACTCCTAATCGGTTCAATTTTACCTTTTCGTTACCAATTTACCAAATTAAACAATTTAGTCTGATTTATCTCTCGACCTCACTAAAACTAAATTGAGACAATTGAATTGGTTCACAATAGGTCCTCTTCTTGGTCTCACCTATCTAATTGTTAGGCGTCAATTCTAGGTTTTAAAGTCTATTCGATTTAGTTCATTTTTTTATTTAGTCCCTAACCAAAAAACTAACCATGCAATATTTTCATCAACCAACCACCCTAAGATTTAGTGGCTATACATCATCAACATATAAATTCAGTGAATTTCATGCTTAAATTAATCATCAAAGAAAACATAAAAGGCTAAGGTTGAGAAAATCTTAGTGACTTTTGAGGAAGTCTTTGTTGGAGATGATAACAACACTAATGGAGATGAAACAATAGCCAATGTTGAAATTTTTACACTTTAAAACTTCTCAAAGGTAAAACCTATTGCATACTTTAAAGAGAAATCAAAATAATAAGATAAAGTTTTGTATCTAATTGAAAGAGTGAAAGTTAGAGTAAAAATGTATTACCAGCTACTAACTACCTAAGCTAAGAAAGTAAAAATTGAAAACCTAAAAATTGTGAAATGAATAAAAGAGAGAGCTAAAAAGATGATAAATGAGGCTCTTCTTTGTTCGGCATCAAGTGTCTTTAATACAACCAAGTTTACAACCCTAAAGCTTGACAAAAATGTCCTTGGAGTGTATGAGTTGACTTGAGTTGGTGTTGGATACAAAATTGTCCTTGCAATATTTTTCACCCTATCAGGCTTTAGTGTTACGACATCCTTGACAATAGGCACAAACATAGCTTGGGGGTTCTCGATGTCGTAACACAGACTAATTGGTGTCGCGACACCCTCAACAGTGGCCTTAGTTCCTTCACTTCAACCATCAGCAGTGGAGTCGTGACCTCGAAAGCTTGGAGTTACGACACAACACACCTGGTGTCGTGACATCCTTGGCAGACTACTTCAGATTGGTTTCTTGTTGAAGTTTTGCTCCTTTGAGATGATGGAGGATCGATGTCGCGACACACATTCATCAATGTCGCGACATTCAAAGCAGTTGATATTTTTTAATGGTTTGGCCATAGTCATTTTCCTATACGCACTCAAAGAAACCATTAGACTTCCAATGACATAGTTTTTCCAATTTGGGTCTCAAAAGGATCAAAATGTAAGAAAAACTATTATTAACACTAGAAACTAAAAATAAAAAAAATTAAAAAGACTCGTAAATTGCTTGAGAACAAATTCATTAAGTGTTTGAGTGAGTCCAACTTGACATATCAAATTATGACAGATCAGATATCAACCTTACACTTCTTATGAGAGATTGGTTATCATACACAACACCCTCAAGCACAACCGAGTATTGGACAATCAATCCATGAAAACCCACAAGCTACTAATAAAACTCTAGTAGATCAAGTTGTTCAATAAAATCTAAAAATTATTGAAAAACTTGTTAAACAACATAATCCTCAAGAAAATTTTTTGTTCAACATTGATATCTATTAGAGAAAGGAAATCAACAAATTCTAGTGATTATATCGTGTATCTGCAAGAGTCTGACTATAACATTGGAGCTAAAAATGATCTTGAGACTTTTTTACAAGCTATGAGTTGCAGAAATTCAAAATTGTGGTACAATGTTATAGAGGAATAGATGAACTCCATGAAAAGTAACGATGTCTGAGATCTTGTACTGTTTCCTGAAGGTGTAAAAGCAATTGGATGTAAATGGGTTTTCAAAACAAAAAAAGAGACTCAATGGGCATCATAGAAAGATATAAAGCTATACTCGTTGCGAAAGGATTCACTTAGTGCAAATGAATTGATTATACAAAGACTTTTAGTCTCATATCTAAGAAAGATTCCTTGTGCATGATGTTGGCCTTAGTAGTTGGTTTTGACTTTGAGTTGCAACAAATGGATGTGAAAATCACATTTCTTAATGGTGACCTAGAGGAAGAGGCATACATGAAACAACCTAAACTATTCTCCTCTAGTGATGATGAATGCTTGGTATGCAAGCTGAAAAAGTCTATATATGTAACATCCCTCACCTGGCCTGATCGTCGGACCCAAGTTTCAAGATGCTACCATAGACATCGTGTAACAACCCAATTTTCAGTAGTGTCAGAAATAGTGGTTTTGGGACCACAATTCTGATAAGTGAGTTAGTAAATATTATTCATTAATATTTACAAGTCCATTATTGTGTTATATTGATCATTGATTTGGTAATTGGGTTGACTAGTTAGTAATGTTGATGTAAGGACTAAATCATGAGAATTATTGAGTACCTAGTTAAATGTATTTTTATAAGGATTGATCAGGATGTTATGTAGTGATTAACCATATAATCTCTCCAACTCGGTCTAGACGTTAGACCCAAATTCGGGAGATTACATAGGCCACCAAGACGGCTTAGTATAATTAGAGTTTATAAAACAACCAATTTAAAATATTTATTTATTTTAGAAGAAAAATTAGTCTCATTTTAGAATAACTCGAGAGTTATCAAAAAATTATTTTAGTTTAACTTTCCCAAGTAATGATGACTTCTTTATGAAAACTTAATTAATTTTTCACTTAATTTATCTGCAATAAGGTAGCGAAAAAGTGGTTTTTACTTAGTTTTAATAAAGATATATTTCATACCTTAATTAAATAAAAACCATAGTTTAAATAAACTTAAATGTTATGGATGCTAAATAAAACCTGATTATGAGTTCTATGCTACAAAACAAATAAAACGATACTGTTATGAAATAACAAAAATTATAGAAATAAGCTTGATAATATTTTCATAAAAATAAAATGTTTCCAAGCCCTCTGTATGTCGTGTCTGCATCCAAACTTGATGGGTTATCTGTAAAGATGGAAATAAAAGGGGAGTGAACTATGAAGCTTAGTGTGAGTTCAATCACAAGAAAACTAGTGCAAACAATAGACAAAACATATAGAATATTAATTCATAGAATAAATCACAATTAATTAACAATACAGAATATCAGTAAATTAGATCAATTCATCAACATAATATCTCAATGTACAAATTCATGTATTTGTCTTATGAATGCAATGCAATTTCAATTAATTAGAATAGGTCTTACCCAACTTTGCTACACACTAGAGTAGGAGTTCCCTAGAACTCTTTTACCTTTACACCATGATGTAGATAAACCACTAATAAAAAAGGGTGGATGAACCATTGGGGTTTTTTGATAAAATTTTTTTTGCAGGCACACTACAAGTAGGTTGTGGAAGCACAAGACATTTGCATATTAAAGTTGCTAATACCGTGTAGGTAAACCACTAATTGATGTAGATATAAGCTGCTAATTCGATGTGGATAAACCACTAATCAGTGTAGACAAACTACTAACACTTCCTTCGTACATATAGTCTCACCCCATATAATGCAATATGGCAAGCTTAAACAGATCAATACAGTAGCACTCAATTTTGCTTTTAACAAAATAATACGGTAGCAACCAATATGCTTATAACAGCTCAATACAATAACAAATAATATGCTTATAGCAGATCAACTTAGTAGCAAATGGTCATGCTTATTAAGTGTTCGATTTAATGGTATCATAAGGCATGCCATACGTACAATTACAAATACAAATATAATAAACATGTGTATTATTTGCAGTTCATGCAAATGTTTATACAATATTAACTCAGTCAATTAGATCATGGATTCTAGTATTATTTATATTATCAAGGACTCAATTGAACAAAATTAAGCACTAAAAATAGTTAGGGAACCAATCAGGGACTAAACTGAACAAATCATAAAATTTTGGGAAACATTACAAAATTTGTAAAGTTGCGGACAAAATTGTAAAATTTGAAAATAGGGGAAAATGTAAAATATGAAAAATAGGGGCAAAATTGTAAAATTTAAAAAATAAGGGTAAAATTATAAAATCTAAAAAATAAGGGCAAAACTATAAAATCTAAAAAATAGGGGACATACGGTCGTCTGACTAGACTATGTGGAAAGCCATGGACTGTGTGGAGGGGGTACACGGTCGTGTGGTTGGGCTATGTAACAATCTGAGCCCATGTGAGAATTGAAAAACCTAGGGTTTTAGAGGAACATAGTCTTGTGAGGGGCCGTATGTTCTATACAGGTGGCCCACATGCTCATATGGCTTTCCGTGTAGCCCTATTCTGAGGCATGGTTTGCCCAGATTCACATGTAAACAAACACACACCTGTCTCCGAGAGTCTGATCGACGTTTCTCACTATTCAAATCTTATCCGATGCACTTAAAGTGGGTCCTTCAAACGATATTTATACATGAGTTAACATTGGGTATCAAGATTCAATTAAGATTAATGGAAGATTTTGATAAAAACCGTAAGGAATTGATTAACCGAATTTAAAATGAGCATTAGATAGAAAATCTATAAGGATTCAAGATCAAACTTCGGGTTTGAGGCGTACTTATCGCTTCTTGGCAAGAATTAAAAATGTTTCTAGTGGTGATTATAAATCCAGTTGAAAAACAACTTGAATTGGGAATAGATTTTGATTCGGGAAGTAAAAAATAATTTTCAACAATTTAATAAAATTATGATGTAAATGGGAGAAAAGAAAATGAATAGGGATTAAATAGAAAAGATGGAAGGAAAATTCTAAAGGGATTTGAAAAGGGAAAATTGGAATTCTAATTAGGAAAAGAAAATAAAAAGATGGTGGGCTTCTAGTTCTATTGGAATTTTAAAGAAAGAGCAAGTTGTGAATTCTAATTAGGAAAGAATTGGTTTAATTCCTATGGTTTGTAAACCCTAGGGGTGTCACTTGTAATTTCCCTAAATTTTTGTCAAATTTGAAATTAAAATGAAAGGGAGAAAGGAGACAGCAGTTCGAACCCTAGTTTCAAGGAGTATCAACGCCTTATCATTGAGCCTGTAGCTCATTCTTGCTTAATTTTTACACTTAATTTTACATATTTTAATGTTTAGAGTGTCTTTAGTGAAATTGTGAAATAAAAAAGGAAGAAAGGATTCAAACTTGGGTCAATTGAGAAAGAAACAAACGTGCTAACCATTAGGCCTAAGCCTATTTCTTGTTTAGTTTTTACCTCAAATAATTTTTTTTTGTTGAAAATAGAAGGAAAATAAATGAGAGAAGAAAGCTTGAACCCAAGGCCTCTAAGATAAGGGAAGAGCACTTAACCACCAAGCCTAAAACTTATTTCTTGCTTAATTTTATTTCTTAACTGTATATATTTATTTCGAGCTCAACTTACCTATTCTTTATTAGCTTATACATTTATTTAATATTTTATTATCAAATTATTTAACTTTATAGTTTTTAACACATTCCTATGTTAGTTTATATACAATAATCAATTCTCATAGTCAAGTCTCATTATTAATATTTTAATTCATTTAAACCATTTTCTAATTAGGTTTTAACTCAATTAAACACACCATTTTCAAATTAAACCTTGTAACCAAGTTTCATTTTAGATTAATTAATATAATAATACATGATTATATTATTTTAATCCTTTAATTAATTATTTATGACCCTAATTTTGGTATTTGTTTCAAACCCTCGATTTATTTACAATACACAAAGATAACCTTATATATCGGGGCATGACCACTCTCAGTATTCACAAATCTGATTCTTCTAACCCAATTTTTGGGGTGTGACAAACCGCATTTGCTTAGTAATGTACGGTTAGTGTTGAGTATTTAAGTAGAAATTTGTAGTGGATGGAAAGAGAGTTTTTCATTCTCATCTTCCTCCACCGAAACCATCTTCACTAAAGAAGAAAGAAAAGCTCTAGGTAGTCTTGAACAATCGACTTTGCATGTAAGTGTTTTCAAAGACTATTCTTCATGAATTTCATGTTTTTGAGATTGTTGTAGCTAACCTGTATGTCTGACTTCAAAATTGTTAAAGTTTGAGGAGTTTTCATTGATGAATTGAATGTATTAATGTATAGATCAAGAACCAAATCAATTGGTAGATAACAGAGGAAAAAGAAAGATCACATATTAACCTTTGATATTTTACTTTTGCTGTTGTACCAGGTAAGTTCAAATGGTAATATTGCATTTAATTATGAAATGCTTGAGTTTGAATGAATATAGAAAATGTTAACGAATTAGCACATGAGGTGAGAAAAGTATTGAATGGTAAAAAGGAATACTCAAATACGATTATGGATCCCAAATGAACAAAGGATACAATTGGCATGCCAATAAGGTTATTGCACGTGTTATGGGTTGTAAAATAGATGCGAAGAAGATAAAGGAAGTTCTTTAATGTTATTGGAGTCCAACATTTGTTACGGATTTCCAATTATAGCTTTTATGAGCAAACTGCCATTTTATCAGTTGGAATAGCTCTTATGAATAAATTGGCGTGTTGTCGGATGGAATAGCTCCCATGAGCAAATTGGTATGTTTCGGTTGGTTACTCGTGTACCCAGCTTTGTTCATAAATTTTTTTGGGTTGACTAGTTAAAGTAAGGGCGTCTTTGATTTTTTTACGGTGATATATATATGTACGTTAAAAAAAGGATAGGAATACTTGATAGTATGATCATGTTTTAATGATGTGAAATACATGGAAAATGTTACATGATTTAATGTGATACACTCACCTTGTACGTGTGAAATGTGTTAACAGGGAGAAATGTGTTTTAGTCAAGTTATTTTTATTAATGTTTTGTAAAGTGAGTGTTATGTTTAAAACATATGAACTTACTACGCATATTGAATGCTTGTTCTATTGAATTTCCCTATTCTTGTAGTTATATTCTGTGGAACTTAGCTTGCGGATCAATCCACAACTCACACTATCTAGCTTCTGTTTTGGTAGATTTTACTTTTAATCTTACACTCAGTCAAATGGCATGTATATAAGCTTAAATTATATAGAAGTCTATTTTGAGGAAATGAATATGTATAGTTGATGACCTAAATTATGGGTATTTATATATATAAGTTGATGATGCTTATTCATGTGTAAGGTATTAATGTGTAATTTCTTGAATGGAAATGAATGCATGTCTTGAATGTGTAAATTTATTTGGTTTCATTTGGCGGACTACATAAATACGAGTTGTAAAAAGGTTATGACAAGTATGAAAGTTGCAAATAGTAATTGTGTGAGCATTCACGACAGATGATCTATAAGTGATTTAATATGCAGACTATGTGAAACCAAGCTAATGTGGCATATTGTCCAGAGACGAATGAACCTGGAAAATAGGCTTGGAAGCCAGTGGACACGACTAGCGGAGTGTATGCGAGAAATTTGGCGAACTGATTTAGGTATCATTCTTGGCGGGTAGTCATTTGACAAATAACATTGGCACATTATGTTTTATTTTTTCCAATTTAAACTTAAGTATGCTTAAGTTAATTGATGATTGCTTTTAAATGTGTTTAGAAAAGTTTTAATGATTTTAAAATGAAATTCTTGTTAAATTTTGCATATGAATGTTCTTGCATTTTTATTGTAGCATCTCGCAACTTGGGTTCGGTGACTAGATCGGATGAGGGGTGTTACACACCGGAACAATCACATATAGATTATATCATTTAATTCGGTTTAAAACATCAAATTATTCCATTTACATGCAAAAGAAATTTTATAAACAAAATGAGACTAAATCGAGCTTACAATTATAAATTAATAGATTCGAGCATGAATAATGACCATTTTGAAAATGTTCAAAACTTTTAAAAAATAAGTATCGATACTTGGTAAGTAGTACCGATACTCTATTAACAAGTATTGATACTAAATACAGTATCAATACCAAATTGATATTCTATCCATTTTAAAATATTATTCAATTGGTAAAGTATCGATACCTAGATGGTAAAAAATCACAAGTTTTATTGTAACGCCCTTACCCGACTCGATAAAATACCTAGATGGTAAAAAATCACAAGTTTTATTATAACAATCTTACCCGACCTGATCGCCGAGTCTGGGTATGGAGTGTCATAATTGAACTAGTTTGGTCTAGCATTAAACTTTACTCAAAAAATTCGCCAATAGACTTTATTACAAATATTTCTTACAACACGAACTTTAATCAAACATAATTTAACTACCTTGAAAATTAAAATTCTAAGATAATATATTTGATTACAATATATCTAACCCTGAGGTGAAGCCTCTAAAGGTACCCTCTTTACGCATGATACCTTACTGATGATGATCCTTGATCTAACATTATCTGACTTGGTCCCTCCACTAGTTCTTTACTCATAGAATAAGTCCTGCAAACATAAGCCAAAATCCTATAAGTTCGAAAGAACTTAGCTAGTTTCTTTATTTCATTACTAAAAAATATACCTCATCTTGCAATGGTAGAAAATGAAAATAACTAAACATGTTTAACTCCCTGATCATTTTAGGACGATTTCTATAACACCCCTCACCCATATTCAACACTGGAATAGGGTTACAAAGCATTATCGAAAATATAATACAATTACACATACATTTTCTCATACATTTTCAATTTCATGCAAATATCAATCAACTACATTCATATCGTCCCTAATACGAGCAAAACATACATTCGGGGTGGTTCGAGACTAAACCGATAACTTTAAAAACTTTTAGAACACTTAGAAAATTTTTTCAAAAATATGGGACACACGCCTGTGTGGCCCGGCCGTGTGTCTCACACGGCCAAAGACACGCCCTTGTTGCAGGCCGTGTGGACATTTGAAATGGGAGCACATGGCCGTGTCCTAGCCTGTGTCATACCCTGTGTAACTCTCTGACTTGGGTCACACGGCCAACACACATGCTCGTGTGCCCTAAAAATGGCCACACACGCCCGTGTGCCAGGCCGTATGCTAGGCCGTGCCAAACCTGTAGGGTATACTGACTTATGCCACTCGGTCAAGTCACACGCCTGTGTGTGAGGCCGTGTGGAGCATACTAAATTAAATTTAATCTCAACATTAGGGGACACATGACCGTGTACATGACCGTGCATCACACACGGCTAAGACACACGCCTGTGTCTCTACCCGTGTGGACAAAAATATGCTATTTACTAAGCCAATTTGCCACCCAAATTTATGCACACCTACACCAAACTCAATGGTACCAAAACATAGCATAAATGAGCATTTAAATAAACTTCAACCAAGCATAATCCATACCATTTCATTACCAACCAATATAAATCGCAATACCACAATGTACCATTCAATTTCATACCTTATTTCCCTTTATCAAATCATCAATATAGTCATTTTTTAACCAAGCATTATTTTACCTAATTTCATAAACATGCCAAGTTCATTACTCAAACATTTAGTATTTCTAAATTCTAATTACCATCTATCATCACATAACCATATTCAAGTACATTATAAAAGCCATATGCACGATATATACAATCAAACCAACCAAGTTAAGCCAACTTACATGGCTATATACAAAACCAAACTTTAAACATATACAAGCCAATTCAAATGGCTAAAATCATTATCAACTCATAACCAAAATAACCATAAATCCTAAACATGCCATATAACCCAAAACATAAGCTCAAAAGTACCAAAATGATATTTTGGTTATGAGTTGATAATGATTTTAGCCATTCGGAATACAATCGGATACTCGAAAAACTCGCACTGAAGTGCCATATACATAGAAAATGCTAGTATACTCAGCCACTGGTAGGATGTACAAGACCAACACCCGGATCACATAATCATAATAAACCCTAATGACATGTCATTCGTATCTTAATCTATTCTTAAGGTTCAACCGGGATTTCCAATGCTGAATTATCTTCAAATCATTGTCGAATATGTCTGTAGTCTCGTATTCACAGTTTATGCAATATCAAAGCATTTAAAATATATTCACAATGAAACTTATTACATACGAACTTACCTCGGACGCCAAAACAACGAAATAGGTCGATTAGTCGAGTACTTTATTTTTCCCCAGATCTAGATCCGAATTTTTCTTTTCTTGATCTATATGTAATAAAAATCAACTTATTTAATTACCTATCTATTCAATTTAGTCCAAAAATTCAAATTGAGGCACTTTTACACATTTGCCCCTAATGTTTCACATTTTTACAATTTAGTCCTTATTTCATAAAATTACAAATTCATGCAATTTCACCCAAACCCATGCTAGCTGAATTTCAATTAGGTCTCTAACAGCCCATATTTTTCATTTATTTCACATTTTAACCACAAAGTTTCCATATTTCACAATTTAATCCCTTCACAATTTAATCCCTAATTTGCATTTTCACTAAAAATCACTTAACAAAACTTGTATAACTAACATCAAACATTCATAATCTACCATTATCACTCAAATACATGCTTATTCATCAATGGCAACATCCTTAATCTTTAACAATTTTGTGAAATAGTCCCAGGGCTAGCTAGACCTAGTTGCAACGATGTCAAAAACACAGAAATCATTAAAAACAGGACAAAAATGAACTTATAATTGAGCTAGGAAGATTGGCCGATTATAAAGCCCTAACTGTAATAGCCCAGTTTAGACCCTAGTTGGAATAGTGGTTTCAGGACCACAAATCTGAGTCAAAAAAATATTTTAATATTATTTTCTATGCTTATAATATGTGAATTGATATATGTGAAAGTTTTGTGTGAAAATTTGATCGTTTGTGTGCTCAATTTAGAAAAAGGACCTAATCGCGTAAAATGTAAAAGTGGCTAGCTATTTGTTAAGAGGGCTTAAATGCTATGTCTTATTAAAGGGGAGGTCCTTATGTTGTAATTAGACCATGATTAGTGAAAATTGACATAAATGGCCAACCATTAAATGTTTTGTTAATGTTTTCATTAAGGGCAAAATTGGTATTTGGTTATTAATAATACATTTAATAAAACAAAAGCTAAAAGTCATATTATTTTCACTCATCCTTGTCAAAAATACAAAGTAAAAGAAAGAAAAGTCAAAGCTAGGGTTTGGCACTTATTTTGCTCAATTAAGGTATGAGTTTTGTATAGTTTTTGATAATTTCTACGTTTTTGTGATCGTTGCTTTGAGTATTAGCTAGCCCGTACCTTAATTTCTGAAATTTTTGAAGATTTTGTGAAATGACATTAATGAATTCATGATTTTTATGATGTCTGATGATGAATTATTGCAGCTTGGTGTTTGATATACATGTTTTGTAAAGTGATTTTTGACAAAAATGTCAATTAGGGGTTAATTTGTGAAAATATGAAAATGTGGGGTTAAATGTGTGAATAAATGAAAAATATGGGCTGCTAGGGGCACTATGGTAATTCGGAAAAGCATGGTTAAATTTAATTTGGTGAATTTTGTGTATTTGTGAAATAGGTACTAAATTGAATAGATGTGAAAGTTTAGGGGCTAAAGTGAAAAAATGTCTAAATGTATATTTTTGGATGAAATTGAATGAATAGGTGATTAAATGAGTTAATTTTGAATACATATAGATCAAGAAAAGAGGAACTCGGACTTAGATCGAGGCAAGAACAAGGTACTCGATTAATCGGCTAGTTTCGTTGTTTCTAGGACCGAGGTAAGTTCATAGGTGTTCATTTCATTATAAATGAATGTTATATGCTTTGATATTGTATAAAATATGTTTATGAGATTGCGAATAATGTTTGAATTGTGAATAAGACTATACGGAAGTGCTTGATGATGAAATCGACAAGTGAAACTTCTCGGTTAAACTTTAAGTACAGTGATGATAATAATGTAATGTCATTAAGTTAATGCATTGGCTTCGGGCCATGATATCGACACTTCGGGTGTGAATACTACCTTGATTTGGCTACGGGCCATGATATAGATACTTATCGATTGTGATTTGTGAGTGACTGATTTCTATCCCTAATGGTTCAATGGATAAAAGAATAACTTGTTCCAGAAAGAGATTAGTACGAGGTGGTACAGGTACATACGAAAACTATTTAAGTATTGCGTTGAGAAAGATCAATGATGTTAATGAATCATGTTTTGAGACATGATAGAAAGGTTTGTGTTAATGAGATGTTGTTTTGGTAATGTGTATAAGATGGAATTATATTTATTTGATGAATTGAATTGCTTAACTACGAACTTATTAAGCTATGAAGCTTACTGTGTGTTATTTGTTTATGTTTTATAGATAATCAAAGCTAGCTTGGACTTGAGAATTGTTAAGAGCATCGTCACACTATCGATCATTTTGTTGGTACTTTTAAAACTTGTATATATGGTATATGGCATGTATAGGCTGGTGTCTTTGTAATTGTTTTGGAGACTTGATTATTAGCCATGTGTTTTGGTTTGTAAATGTTGGTATATGTATTTAGTCATTTAAGTTGGCCTAAATGTTATGTTTGATTAGTAAGTTATACGATGTAAATAATGCTTATGTGATGGATAGATTATGGGATGTTGAAAGAAAAAGTTTTATGGTATGTAATAGGTGCTAAGATGATGATGAAATGCATTTTGAAGTTATACAAATTTGATGATTTTAGCATATTGAAATGGCACGCTTTGGTTATGGAATTGAGTAGTGGAAATGATTATGTTTAGATGGCATATTATGTGTGAAAATTGGCTGGTTTTTGGTTGTTTATATAGGTGTTAAAATGGTACCATTTAGGTTGATTTGTGAGCATGAGAAAGGGTGACAAATTGGCTTTGCAAATGGCCTATTTTTTTCCACACGGGCAGAGACACGGGCATGTGTCTCAGCCGTGTGTGACACACAGTCATGTATACGGCCATGTGTCCTCTGGGGTACCCTTCGAGTTAAAGTCAGTATACCTTACAGTTTTGACACGGCCTAGACACACGGGTGTGTCTACTGGCCGTGTGTGGCACACAGGGTGGCACTTGGGTGTGTGACCCAAGTTAGTAACCCTCTTATATTTTACACAGCCTGGAACACGGGCATGTCCTTGGCCGTGTGGTACAAGTCAGTAGGTATGCTCTGTTTTCACACTGTCTACACCACGTGCGTGTCGGGTGGCCGTGTTAGGCATACGGCCAGTCCACACGAGCGTGTGACCTATGATTTCATGAAATTTTTCTAAGTGATTGGAAATTTTTATATGTGATCGGTTTAGTCCCGAACCACTCTTAAGCATGTTTTAAGGTCTTGTAGGGCCTCGTAAGAGACATTGTGAATGAATTTTGTTTATGATTGTATAAATGTATGTGAATGAGATGTATTATCCGGTAATGTCTCGTAACCTTATTCCGGTGTCGGATATGGGTTAGGGGTGTTAAACTAACAATAGCTTTTCTCCTCTTGAAAATTAGTGGAGAAGATGATACAAAACAATTATTTTGTTTTGTTTTATTTATTTTATATTTAATTATAAATTTCCAAAATTAACCTTTAAAAATATTAGTAATTACACCAAATACCACTCCACTTTCATCCATTATCTCATAAATGAGTTAATATTCACATATGGACCTTTATTTTAAAGTTCTATAGCTATTAGACACCTTTAGCTATTAAAACATCACTTTTACACTTTACGTGATTTAGTCCTTTTTACCGTATTGAGCATTCAAACGATAAAATTTCTTAACGAAATTTTTACACAAACACACTATCATGCTATAAAAATTAAAATAATAATAAACCAAATATTTTGACTTCATGAATCCACTGTTCCGTTTGACTAAAAACGGGCTGTTACAATTTCTCTTAATCTAGGATGGCAGACTCTGATTCATTTTCTAAGCTTATCTATTGGTAGATAGATCGTTAAGAGATCTTCCCCTAGTCGATCTTATAACCATCCGACTAGTTTTGGTGATTTCTCAAATGTCTCGCAAAAACTACGAACTCTACCTTTCTTCACATACATTTTTTTCTTTCACCCATCCCGTGTTCAAGATATCCATCTACTCGTAACTTTTATGTTTAATCCTTAATTACAAATTTTGATGGTCGATTACCAGTATGGTTCCTATCTTCCACTATATAGTTATAAGGTTTTCCTCCTAAACTTCTATCCTAAGGACCCTTTGATTATGTCCTCCTTGACGAACATTCCAAATTTGACTAGTCTTTGATGGACTCCCTTTTCTTACTATAGTCCTGAAGGGCTTACTAACATCCCATCAGCCAGATTAACAAATGAGGACCCACGCCACTCTGGCAGACTTAATCTCATTTCACCCTACCTTTGGGTTGAAAAAGCTGTTTGGATTACTTCCTCATAATTCGCCTAATTTGCGACACATTACTTCTAAAATGTAACATGTCCATTTGCAGTGGACCAATTTGGCTTATAATATCCAATAGAGTGTTATCTGAGCGACTATTTGAGTTTACTATCTCTCTTATATGATTGTTCCCTACAAAACTAACTCTATGGTAGATATACTCGTATTAGGTTCTCCTCAAAAAGGAATAGTTTTGACAAATATAATTGCCACTTGGATAATCCTATTAATATCTCTTCCTTGGGGAACTTTCTGGTAGTTCTTAGTGGGGATCCTTATCTGTGATCCACAAATAAATATTCTTTTGTTTTTCTATATATAAGGCATTACCATTGCATCATTGGCAAATATGATTCTAATTGGGTTACCACCATATGCCCTATCAGATTCATCAAAGTCATCAACACTTTCATTTTTATTCTAATCATTTTTCCTCATTTGCATGAATTTCCATGATTACTGTCTTGACGGACTACCTCGATTTTATTGTCCCGGTGGACTATCTTGTGTTTATTTTCCTAGTAGGCTCCCCCATAGTCAAGCTATGGTCTTACACACCACACCCCATGCTTAATGTCCTGGCAACTTTTAATGTTGCCATAGCCGAGCTATAATCTTACACAATATACCCCATGTTTAATTTCCTGATAGAATTTCAATTTTTCCATAGTCGAGCTATCGTCTTACATAATATACCCCATGTTTAATGTCCTGACAGGCTCTCTATGTTGTTATAGTCGAGTTATGGTCTTACACATTTTGCCCCATGTTTAATGTCTTGGTAGACTCTCTATGTTTCTATAGCCGAGCTATGGTCTTACACATTTTATCCTATGTTTAATGTCCTGACGAACTCTTTATGTTGTCATAGCCGAGCTATGGTCTTACACATTTTACCCTATGTTTAATGTCCTGACGGATTTTTTTTGTTTCCATAGTTGAGCCATGGTCTTAGACACTTCACCTCATTATAGACGATCCATTCCACCTCACTTCTAACCTTGATGTTCAAACATCATAGTGTTCTGATCGACATCGCACATGTGTGCATAAAAGAATGAATCTATAAAATAATTTTTTAAAGCTCGATTTTACTACAAGCATATAGATTAATTGTAATATTTATAGTGTTATAATGGAACATAGGAGTATTCCAAAGATCGAACCCAAAGAAGATGGCGATTGAGTGATAAATAACATACATGATAGAGTCTAAGCATCTACTAATACGATTTTATAGTACGACAATTCAAAACAAGAAAATATTGTAAGAAAATTAAATATGCTAATTTAAGGACTAAATTGCAAAGAGTATGAAACTAAGAAACTATCCAATAAATAACTAATGGTGGTTGTTTGATTTTGATGTGGTTCACTGGTCCTTGAATAAGGGACTTAAATCACTTAAATTACTAAGTGGCTTCATTTTATCTTCCGGCCTCAATTTTATCAACTTAGACGAATTAGCTCCAATTTATCTTCCGACCTAACCAGTTAATCCAAGACTAATGAACAGGTGCGCGACAAGATTACCTTCCGATCTCACTTGTTTAAATATTCACTTAGTGGCGTCACTTTCTAAGCTCTTAGATATATTCGATTTAGTCCAATCTTTTAAGATTTAGTCATTTTTCCAAAAATTTCAATTTTCCCACATCTCCATCAACCAACCACTTTTGAGGTTTAGCTACTCATGCTGAAACTAAAGGAAATGAACATGGAAATGAAAAACAAAGTAGCCATTAAAGTAAAACTTAAGAAAAACAATAAAGTTTGGATTTTTATGTTAGAAAACTTAAAGAACATCAAACTAAAGACATTCAACAAGAAATCTAAAGAAATGAACTTAAAAGGAATAAACTCTGATAGATTTAAAGTAGAATAAACTAAAATACATTAAAATAAAGCTAGAAATGTCTTACAACCAAGGTACAAGGACTGAAAGTAAAAATAAACCTAAGTTACAGTGATAAATAAATTAACTAAAATTAAGAACATTAAGCAGAAAAAGTAAATGCAAAAAAATAAACTATAAACTAAGGAAGAAGAAGAGAAAAATGAAAACACTAGAAAAAGTGCAGAAAACTAAGAGAAATCCTAGATAAAACTAAACCTAAAACTAAGCAAATGTGTGTCTCTTCTCCTCCTTAGTAAATTTTGGCTGTTTTAAGTTGCCTTTTCATGATTTTTCATTACCAAAAATGCCCATACATAGGCCTTGGGTGATTAGTAGATCAGATGGACAAAGACTACACTTTTTGTCCAAGTTTGTCCCTCTAACAAAGATGATGTTATAATACCTAGAACCAGATATCGTGATACCTCGAATAGTGTAGCCTTAAGGTCTTCTTTGAAGGGTGGATATTTTGACACCCAAAAGTAGATATTGAGATACCTCAGGTAGTGCCGAGCCTTGAGGTCTTCTTTGAAGGGTGGATATTGCGATACTACTAAAGGGTGTCTCCATTCTTCCATCATGTTGGAGGTATCGTGATTCCAAGGGGTGGATATTATGATACCCTTTCTTTTGGTATTGTTCTCACTTGTTTTCAATCTCCAACACGTCCCTACACCATTCAATCACACGTTAGGCCTCTCAATGGCACCATTGGCCAAATTGGGTCTTAAAATGGGAAAAAACGAGACATTTTCACTTATTAACTAGAAATCTAAAAATAACAAAAAAACTATGCTAAATATGTTATTTTTCCCGAGAAAAAGCTTCGTAAGTATATTGGGAAATTCTGATTTGCCACATCAATTTGTGGCAGATCATGTCCCCTCTACAAGGCCTAGAGCTTCACACATCACAGTTTGCACCCAACAAATTCCAGTTTCCAGACAGAAACTCTATTTCCCAAACCATCCGCCCAATCCTCCACATCGCCAAATCCTAACTTCATCTAATCCATCAATGATTTTCCCTTTGTACTCCACCATTATAAATATGTAATACATGCATTTCATAAACATATTATCATGGGGTACGCTAGGTTTTAGGCATTGAATCAAAATCATTTCATGCATATCGAAATACATTTGTGAATACTTATATACCTACACAATCTTATACATGCAAATTATTCTAAATCAACAAAGATCATACATCATCACAGAACTCTCTCTAAACTTATCATAGATACAAGCCAACGATACATCATCCCAGGAATGGAGTATAGAAACTCGCCTGATGCTTCGTTTCCTCATTAGCTTAGCTCTTTTGAACGCTAGAGCTTCCATCCTCTTAGTACCTAAGCATGAAAACCAAAGTAATAAATTAAACTTAGCATTATTGGTTAAAAACTCAAGTTACGAAAACATGTAAAAACCCCTTAAAGGTTTTGAAAATTCTTAACTTCATTTCTTAAATTTACGAGCACCAAAGTACTCAAAACCTTACCAGGTCACTAGATTCTCAACTTTTCCAACTAAAACCTCATAATCATCACTCCATGCAGAGCTTCCCATAATTATCTCTTATTTGGTACAACCAAGGAAGAAGATGAAGAAAATAAAAAAGAACTGAGAAAAATTCACCCTGAAAATTCAATTCTCAGCTATATATAACCCTTTACGCACAATTATCAACCCTATAAAAACCGTCCATTGGAAATCATTTTGTCTCCTACTAAAGATCCAATTGGTCTTAATCCAACCGAACCAGAATTAGGACTCAACTATAATCAAATCAGCCACTGAATTTGTGTAACACCCCTAACCTATATCCGTCGCCAAAATAAGATTACGAGGCATTACCGATCAATCATAACATAAATCATTCATTTCTCATATATGATTCAATTTCACATAAATATCAATCTAACATAATCATATTGTCCCTTATAAGGTTCTACGAGACCTTAAAACATGCTTAAACGAGGTTTGAGACTAAACCGATAACATTTGCAAACTTTAGGAAACACTTAAAATTTTCAAGCATTTAAAGGTCACACGCCCATGTGAACAGGCCGTGTGAGGAGACACGCCCATGTCACAGGCCGTGTGAAAATAGGGCATACATACTGACTTGCACCACATGGCTGAGGACACGCCCGTATGCCATGGCCATGGGAAATCTGGAGGGGTTACTGACTTGGGTCACACGGCTGGCCACATGCCCATGTGCCAGCCCGTGTGTCATACACGACCAATAAACACACCCGTGTGTGTAGACCGTGTCAGACCTGTAGGGTACACTGACTGAATATCGAAGGATTACACTAGGGGGCACACGACTGTGTAGCATAACCGTGTGTCGCATATGGCTGAGACACACGCCCGTGTCTCTGCCTGTGTAGACAAAAATAGGCTATTTACAAAGCCAATTTGCCACACTTTTCTCATGCACACCTAGCAACCAAAATGGTACCATTTCAATAAAATTATAGGCAACCAAAACATGCTATTTCATGCACATTTCATGCCATTTATACATCATCCTCTCAACTACTCAAATCCATAGCCAAAACATACCAAAACATAAGGCAACTTATACATCATGAATTACTTACCAAACACCTAATTCAAACCAACTTAAATGGCCATACACAACAACATTTACATCATTTCATAAGCCAGCACATATGGCTAATATCATATCTCAAAACATATCAACTTAACACTAGCCTATAAATGTCATATGCCATATTTACAAAGCACCAAAACTACCAACAAGTTGATCGATTGTGTGATGATGTTCCCAATGATCCCCGAGTCTGAACTAGCTTCGATTATCTATAAAATAAGGAAAGAACACACAAAGTAAGCTTTAAAAGCTTAGTAAGCCATATATAAATAAATTATCACATGAATTAATATCATTTCCATCAATAGGCAACTATGAGTAAACATTTATAAGATCACAAACCTTTCTCATTGTACACATATTCAATATCATAATTGAATTCATCAAATACTTCCCTTTCATTACTCGTATGAATCTCGTACGTACCTGAGTCATTTAAATCATTCATACATTCTTTCTCGACTTGACTTTGCCTATTGAACCATTCAGAATCATTAAGGATACTCAAAAATCACATAAAGCTCGTACAATACCATATCCCAGATATGGCATTACATGTTATCACATATTGGTCCCACTATCCCAGACAGGGTCTTACACGAAATTGAATAACGATGCCAATGTCCCAGACATGGTCTTACACATAATCACAATACAATGCCAATGTCCCAGACATGGTCTTACATGTAATCACATCTTGGTAACCTAATGTCATGACATTTGTATCCTATACTATTCTTAAGGTTCGTACGGGACTTTCAGATATCGTAACTTCATCGATTCTTACTCGTATTCTTTCGTTCAACATTCATAGAAATTCAATGACAAATAAACATATATAAATCAATTTAAGGGTATTTATTTGCATATGAACTTACCTTGTATTCAGGATAAACGGACTGGATCGACTATTCGACAACTTTTAATTTCCCCCGATCTAAATCTGATTTCTTTCTTTCAGGATATATATGAATTCAAAATTAACTTATTTATTCATTGATTCAATCAATTCAGTCCAAAAACACATATTTAAGCCAATTTGCACTTTGGCCCTAAACTTTCACATTTCTTACAATTTAGTTCTTATTTCAATAAACACAAAATTACACCAATTCAATTCAGACCTATGTGTGAAAAATTACTATAGTACCCCTATAAGCCCATATTTCACATTAATTCACACTTTTAACCCCACATTTTCATCTTTTCACAATTTAATCCCTAATATGCATTTTTACTCAAAATCACTTTACAAAATATAGATATCCATCACTAAGCTTTCATAATTCATCATCAAACATTCAAAAAAAATGAATTCATCAATGGAAACTTTCAAAACATTAAGAAATTTTACAAATTAGTCCCTGGGCTAGCTAGTACTTGATACAACGATCACAAAAACATATAAATCATCAAAAATCGAGAAAAAATCACTACCAATTTTAGCTTAAAGTTGCCAAACCTAAAAAACCATCAATGGCTTTCTTTCCCCTTAATAATCGGCCAAGAAAGATGAAATAAAGCTTAATTTTTATTATGTTTTAATTTATGTTAAGTTATTTAACATTTTACAAAATTAACCTTAGTTAAAAACCATTAAAAACATCCATTTAATGTTCATTTATGTCAAATTCCACCATAAATGGTCTAATTAAATCATAAGGACCTTTCATTTAATAATCCATAACAATTAGACACTCTTAACTTATAGCATGCTACTTTTTGCATTTTACGCGATTTAGTCCTTTTATCAAATTGAGCTATTAAACGATAAAATTAGCTCACGAAATTTTCACAAATATATAATCACATGCTGTAAAAACCAAAAATAATATCAAAATAATTTTTTATGATTTCAAATTTGTGGTTCCGAAACCACTATTCTGATTTAGCTAAAACCGAGCTGTTACAAGTTGTTTGATTTTTCAGTAAAAGCCACCAACTTACAATTTCTTTCAATTTAACTCCTAATTATTCCTAAATTTTGGACTTCAAAAAAAGAACCAGGTATGACATTTCTAGTACCTTACATGCCCAAATCAAAGCCCTTTTCAAATGGTGGCTTAGATACACCTATATAAAACTCAATCATACCATCCTCAAAATACCATATTCTAACCATATTTAATCCATTTAGTAATATGCCTCAAAGGCTACTAATCATACAATCACATTTAAAATTTTCATACTATTGAAAACATGCACATGTTTTATACTCATTCATTTTTATATTAACCAATTAGGCATCAGGCCATTCACAAGCACAAACAAGACATTAGTATTCATCAGTCACACACACATACCTTTAATTACAAGGCATTACCATTAAAAATACTAGCCACAAGCTAGATCCACAATATTAACATTCAAGTGAGCACAAAAACTTAACAAGACCTTTATACGTACCAAATTTAACCATTCACAAATACAACTAAGCCTCATTACTTGATTCACATGAACATTTAACCACCATTTGAAATACCAATCAAGTTCAAGCATTAATTAGGATCAATGTCATTCATATACAAATAAATTCATATCCATACCAAAGCCTATATGCATGCCATATAACCGAGTCTAGAACGATTAAAAGTCTATCGAATTACTGATAGGATAGTGTGAACTTCACAGTGATCCAACCAACACATTTCGCAACTAATATTCTATTAGATTTGGTGCCTTAAGTGTAGTATTTTTGTCAATATACACTTGTAATTTTTTCGAATGGATTGGTTAATAAAATAAATTTATTAATTAATATACTTTGTATAAAATTGTCCTCGCATGGTTTTTACATGTAAAGAAAAATGAAAGCAAATATTGCTCATTGGTTGTCTAAATGTTTAACTAATACTAAGCGGTATTACGTGGTCACGTAATATAGAAAGACAACTTGTATTAGTAGACGAACCTAAAAATGTCCTTAGTCTAATAAAAAAATTGAGCAAACTGATTGAAATGTAATATGCCATTTATGAATTACAATTGGGGAGATGTTTTGTCTTGGGCATCGGAGCGGATGACTCCCAGAAGATAGAGAAATAAATGTGACTAACTAGAATGGCAGTACATGGGACTCGACCCTAGTAGAATAAATCCTGAATCCGTTTATGGATCTATTCACTTGTGATGTTTATAGTGTGTCATATCTAAATCATGAGTGGATGACAGACTATGTATGCGTGACTCGTACACTTTGATGTAAGTAAAAGCTTCAACTCGAATAGATAAAGAACCGAAAGCTGGTGCATTGGGTGTACGACTTCTGCAACATTTAGCATCATTCACAACATTGAAATTTATAGCCTGAGACATGGGTAAATTATATCCTCTCATAGGCATTACATGGTTGATGAAAAGTAAATGTGACCACAGGTCATTCGTCTTTGTGATGGATAACTTGATCACTATTTGATAGTGATTGACTTTTCATGAAGGAAGATGTAATAGTTACCATGAGATAAAATAAGATCATATTGGGAGAACGAATATCATCCCAAAGAGATCAAGGATATACTATGAGGGTAACACATTTATGAGAAGGTCATTGTAAGAGCATTGAATAGTTGCTTTCGTAATGGTATGTTGTTAGGGAGAGCTCAGCCACGATAATATAGTAGAATGACTTCGTGACTGAATGGGTTTATAATTAATAGGAGAAAAGTCGAAACTTAATTATAAATCATTTGAGCCTCAACTACATATGTCCAATCGGTTTCTCCACTAGCTCGTTGAATCCATAAATGAATTGCGTGTTTAAATAGAAATGAACGGAATAAATAGAGAAAGAGAAATGGGAAACATTCAATAATGATTATGGTTTTCTCTAAAATGGAGAAATGAAATCATTTAGAAATGAATATAGGTTTCCAAAAATGGAAATGAAAAATGAATGTGGGTTTCTCAAAAAATGGAAATGGAAATGAAAATGAGAAATGATCCATTTGCAAATATATATGGCTTACTCAAAAATGGTTGGAAGAATGAATTTATGTTTTTAAACAGTTTTAAAGCCCAAAAATGAAAATAAATCATTCGGTCACAATGAACAAGTTGAGTTGTGAAATATTGAATATATTTTCTTAAAAATTGGGTAAAATTTCAGATAAGAAAATTATTTAATTGGAAAATTAATGTTTATTTTGGAAAATAGAAAAATTTGTATTGGGTAGGATTAAATTATAAAGTGTTGGGTTAAAAGTCCAGAAAGCACATATAATTGAGCTCAATAGAATGAGAGACTTGAATCCCTGTCATAATACATATGAGGGGAAGCACACCCTATTAGCCTCTCTCCCTCTCATTGTTGGACTAGGAAGTTGTTTTTCAATTTGAAATAAATCTCTACAATTTGACAAGGGTTTTACCTTCTCTCCTTATAAATAGATAGCATCGATAGAGCTATTAGCATAACTTAGAGAGATTGTTACTCTGCCAAACAATAGAGAGAATTTATTTTCAACTATTAAATATATTTTTCGGGAATAAAAATTTTATCTTTTCTATTTTGAAGAAAGAATTTTCATTTTCACCCCAAATTTTTGTTCTAATTTTGTGTTTTGAGTCAATTTATTCGATCCCACACTTGAAGCAATTCATGGTACAAGAATAGTAGAGAAGATTATTTGGTTGAAAGTCGAAAAACATGAAGGATCCACTTATTTGAAAACACAAGTACGATATCGGTTTAGGGGTTTATTTCTATAAATATCACAAACCGGGTCAATTTTTAGAATTTTAATTTTCCGCTGTGTAAGAAAATCGTTTTCAAATCAGATTTTTTTCCAACATACTTACACATCAAACACTTATAAAACAAATCACATATACATGTTCAACAATTCAATATAGCCTAAGATGTGTCATCCATTCATACTTAATTCATAAACATATATATACTTCAATTCTTATTTATGTCACATTCAAATCATGCTCATCTTGTAGTATAACAATACATAACATGATCACATAATTCAATCGTTTCATTTTCCATTTAATCACCATTTCCATTTCCTATTTTCACATAGATAATTAAAGTAGATTGATCCCAGATACAAAAAATTGATTTGATTACATATGTTGGCATTATCGGGTTGCTAACACTAGTTTCAAATCAAGGTTGCTAACACTAGCTTAGTTCGATGTTGCTAACACTAGTTAAGGGAATCCATAACAAATGTTAGACCTCAAACAATTGAATTGATCTCTGATCGCAACACCCATTTGTTCATACAAGTTTTTGTATTTGGATTGCTAACACTAGCTTCTGATTAGGATTGCTAACACTAGCTTTAGAGAATTCGTAACAAATGTTGGATCTCAAGTTATAGTATCAATTCCTGATCAAACACCCGTTTTCCTTTTTCGTATCATTTCAAACCCTGTAGCCGTATACACACTTTCATATCCCAAATAGCAATTAATATATATTTTGAACCATGTAACGTCATCTTGTACTCGTCGTCCAATCATATAACAATTTCCAATTCATTCCATACTATGTATTTATTCACATTTATCGAATATTTCACATATCATCGATTTAATCCACCTGATGCCAAAACAATATATATACCTTTTAAGCAATATAACATAAACATGAATATATCATCCATTCGCATAAAAAAATTAAACATCCATTCGATACTATGTATCTACTTGTATTTATCATAAATCTCACATTTTCCAATTTAGTCTTATGATGCCATAATTCATTATTATTTCACATATATATAAATTAATAAATGTAATCATACAATTCAAACATAATATAAAATAACATAGTAAGTTCCATATGAACTTACTTGGGAAAACAACAGCAAATAAGGTGTCAAGGACTAGTCTGTAATTTCTCATTTTTCTCGATTATCTACCGATTGATTCAAATCCCAATCTATAATAATTCATTATAATTGATCAATTCCAATTACCATATATCATCCTATTATAAGTATAAATCAGTTCAATTTCACTTTTTGGAAGTTCCCTAAAATTTTACATTTTATTCAATTTAGCCCCTAAAACCGAAATAGTTATATGTTTCAAATTTAAGCTTCATTTTCAATCCAATTTCAAATTCATCCTTCTACAAACCTATATTATCTATAATTATAGAAAATTCATGTGAATTTCAAAATATTTATAGTTTAGCCCCTAAGTTTAAAATTAACAATGTTTACTTTACAAATTAATCATTTTTCATATCTAAGCATTAAATATAACTATATAACATCAATTTCATCAAGCATTCATCAATGGTGACATTTATAAATTTTAACAGTTTAGAAAACTATCACCCGAGTTAGCTAAATCAAGCTACAACGATCCTAAAAAAATAAAATTTACGAAAAACAGATTGATTTAAGCTTACCATACAAATGGTCAAACCTTGAAACTTTAAGAACAATGGCTTCCTTAATTTTTCTTTTAAGTTTTGACAAAAGAGGAATTAAATGACGGTAATGCCTTTTTGTTTCTTTTTTTCTTATTCAATTTTACATACATATATGTATTAAAATTATAACATTTTCTTTAATAACCATAACCAAACGTCCATTACATTATAAAATGGCCATATTAAGCCTTGATTTAATTATCATATAGGTACTTTGACAATTAAAAACCTATAGCGAATATTTTTTACAATTTTTATGATTCAGTCCTTGTACCTTAATTAATCACTAATTTGGTAAAATTTCTTATCCAAAATTTAATTTATCTATATAATAACTCCATAAATATTTAATGAAGACATTTTCAAGCTTGGTTTACGAAAGTGAGATCTCGATACCTCACTTTCTGACCCCACTCACTTTAGGATCAAAGCACTTGTACCATAACTAACTATCCAATTAACGAATTTGTCTGATCAAAATTCAATATAATAATACAATTGACACATAAATATTATTTAATAATATTTACAATATTTACGGGCTTCATCATTGAAGAATGGGGTTCCAAAATCATTGTTTTTGAAACCATTAAAAATTGAGTTGTTACAGTATATGGATTGAAACAAACATCTCATTTGTGGTATTTAAAATTCCATGATATAATCTCTTCTTTCGATTTTTTTGAGAATATCATGAATCAATGTATATACTAGAAGATTAGTGGGAGTAAAATTTGTTTCCATATTCTTTATATGGATGATACCTTACTTGTAGCAAATGACAAGGGTAAGCTATATAGGGTGAAACAATTTCTTTCTAAAATTTTTAATATGAAGGATATGGGTGATACATCTTATGTCATTAGCATTATGATTAATCGTGATAGACATTGAGGTATGTTAGGTCCATCTCAAGAAACCTATATCAACAAAATTTTAGAGAAATTTCATATGAAAGATTATTCATCAAGTTTAGCTCCTATCGTGAAGGGTATTAATTTCAATTTGATCTAGTGCCTAAAGAATAACCTTAAGAGTGAGCAAATGAAAAAAAATTCTATATGCTTCTATTGTTGGAAGCTTGATGTATGCTTAGGTTTGTACAATACCTAGCATTGCATTTGCAATTGGAATGTTAGGAAGATATCAGAGTAAGCCAGGTAATGACCATTGAAGAGTTGCAAAGAAAGTATTAATATATCTTCAATTGACGAAGGACTACATGCTTACATGAAAACGATCACACAATTTGGAGATGATTGGCTACTCCGATTCAGACTTTGTTAGTTGTGTTGATTCACGTAAATCAAGATTAGGATACATATTCATGTTTGCTCATGGAGCCATATCTTAGAGGAGTGCCAAGCAAAACGAAGAGTACTACCTCCACTATTGAGGCTAAGTTCTTTTCATGTTTTGAGGCTACTGTTGGAAAAAATCCATTTGAAAATAGTTTTCTTGAACGGCGGAAAATAAAAATTTGAAAACTGACCCAATTTTTTATATTTATAACAATAAACCCTAGACCGAAATCATACCTGTGTTTTTGAATAGACGGATCTTTACCATTTTTGGCTTTCAACCAAACGATCTTCCCTACTATTCTCATACCATGAATTGCCTCAAGTGTGGGCTCAATTAAATCGAATCAAACACAGAAACTAGAAATAGTTTTCTATTATTTTGGGGTGAAAACAAAAATTCTCTTCTCAAATAGAAAACAACAGAATTTTTATTTTGGAAATTATATTTAATTATTAGAAAATAAAAGTCTCTATTTTTGGGCAGAATAACTATATCTTTAAAGTTGTGTAAATAGCCCTATCGGTGCCATCTATTTATAGGGAGAGAAGGTAGAACCATTGTTGAATTGTAGAAGTTTATTTCAACTAGAAAAAAGAAATCCTAGTTCAACTAGGATGTAGGGGGTGGAAACCCTAGTTAAATATACTAGGGTTTGTCGTCCCCCCTTATGCATAAGGGGCTTTTGGGCCTATTCCATATTAGGTCCAATTACAAGTATTTCTCGGACTTTTCGACCCAGTACTTTGTAATCTGATCCAATCCGATTCTAATTTTCTATTTCCCAAAATAAACTTCAATATTTATATTAAATCACTTTCATCCCAATTTTACTCCCAGTAAATTTATGACAGTTTTACCCCTGATAAAATTTTTGAGAATATATATTTTATATTTCATCATTCAACTTGTTCACTATGATCGTATGGTTTATTTTTACTTTCAGGCTTTAAAATAGCTAAAAAAACAAACAAACTCAATTTTCCAATCATTTTTTAAAATTCCTTGTTCATTTTTAAATGAATTCATTTCTCATTTTCATTTCCATTTTGAGAAAACCACATTCATTTCCAAATGATTCCATTTTCTCTATTTTCATTTTAATTTAGGAGAAAACCATAATAATTTCCTGAATGTTTTCAATTTCTCTATTTCAATTTATTCTGTTCATTTTGATTCAACACACAATTCATTTATGGTTTCAATAAGCTAACGGAAGGACTGATTAGACATATACAATTGAGGCTTGAATGATTTATAATTAAGTTCCAACTTTTCACCTATTAATTATAAACTCATTTAGTCACAAAGTAATTTCACAATAATATTGTAACAACCCGTTTTTCAGTGGTGTTAGACCCAATTCTGGCGACGGAAACAGGTTATGGGTGTTACAAGTATCATGACTAAGCTCTCCCCAACAACATATCATTACGAAAGCAACTCGATTACTACTCGTCCAATGACATTTTCATAAGTGTGTTACCCTCATAGGAAACCCTTAATCTCTTTGGGATAATACTCGTTCTCCCAATATGATCCTATTTTATCTCATGGTAACCATTACATCTTCCTTCTTGAAAAGTCAATTACTATCAAATAGTAATCAAGTCATTCATCACAAAGACGAATGACCTATGGTCACATTTACTTTTGATCAACCATGTAATGCCAATGAGAGGATACCATTTACCCATGTCTCAGGCTATGAATTCCACTATTGTGAATGATGTTACATACTATAGAAGTCGTACACCCAACGCACCAGCTTTCGATTTCTTATCTTTTCTAACTCAGGCTTTTAGTTAGATCAAAGTGTACGAGTCATGCATACATAGTCTGTCTTCCACTCAGGATTTAGGTATGCTACACTATGAATGTCACAAGTGAATAAATCCATAAACAGATTCAGGATCTATTCTTCTTGGCTCTTGTTCGATGCACTGTCAATCCAGTCACTTACATCTATGTCTCTATCTTTTGGGAGTCATCAGCTGTGATGCCTTAAGCGTCTCCATAACTAGACTTGATAGACGACATATTAGTATTTCAATCTATTTGCTCATTTTCGATTAGACTAAGAACATGTTTAGGTTTGTCTATTAATACAAGTTGTCTTTCTGTATTACAATCTGACCACGTAATACTGCTTAGTATTAGTTTAAATGTTAGACAACAAATGAGCACCATTTGCTTCCATTTTGTTTTGCATGCAAAAACCATATGAGGACAATCATACAAAGCATATTAATGTAATCTATGAATTTGTTTTATTATTCAATATGTTTAAAAAATTACAAGTTTACAAACAAATATAATATACTACACTTAAGGCACCAGATCCAACAGTTTCCTCACGGGGTTTACGATTGAAAAGTTTTATTTCTAGGCTCAAAATTGTAGATTCAATTTCTAAGCTATTAAGGATATATTGTGACAATTCAATTGTTGTCTTTATGACTAAGAACAACAAAAGTGGAAGTTGAAGTAAATACATCGACATTAAATATCTGGCCATAAGGTAACGTGCTAAGGAAAAGAAAGTGGTCATTGAGTACATTAACATGGAGTAAATGTTAGTTGATTCTTTAACTAAAGGCATGCAACCACATAAATTTAAGGATCATGTAGCCACTTTAGGACTTGTTCCATTTTATGAATTTTCATTGTAAGAACAATAATAAAGAAATTTTATTTGTTTGATGTTTGTCATATTTTATTTGTGTACACATTCAATTATTTTGAGAAATATCATTTAAGTATGGACATAGAATAAACATTGGGTTTATTCATTAAGAAATTTGGGCTAAAACATGAAAGCATAATATATCGTGATATATGGAAGATACTACTCAAGTAATTAGAGAAAATATCACCATGATTCTTGTACTATGTTTTCACTTTACAATAAGTATTTGTGGATAATATAGACCAAGTAGAAGAATGTTAGGTTTTTGGCAAAGCGAAAGTTACCTTAAGTGGTCCATATTGTGAGACCATTTGAAATATCCACTAAAACATGAAACCACTTCCCACATTCTCATTTAGATGCCCATAACCTTCAATTATTACCATGAAATTAGGAAAGAATGGCTATGGTAGTTCTTGATGGTAAAATAGTATAATATGTGTAAAAGCCAATCAAGGTCCCTAAGCACAAAAGAATTTCATGTTAGTGTTAAATGGTTTCGACAACTTAGGCAACTCTAATGCAGATGTAAGCCTATGATGTTTGGAAGTTTGGGCTTATGAGCATTATTCATAAGAACCAAGCTATGTTGGCTAAATGGTGTTGGAGATATAGTGTTGAAAATGACACATTATAGAGGAAGTTGATTGAGAAAAATATGAGGTTATTGAGTGATAATAGGTTTGAAATGTAAATAATATTTAGAAAATGTCAAACATTTGGAAAAGCATCGTCAATCTTAAAAGATATAAAGAGGTTAATCATCTAAAAATATTAAATTTTTTTTATTGGAATGAACATGGGCAAAGATTGTCCAGGTTCATTTATTTCAAACTTAATTTTTTAAAATTGATAAAAGAAACATTTAAAAAAATATTTTTAATTATTTTTATAAATTTGTAAAATATTATTAAAATTTATAAAAATATTAAATAAAATTCAAAAAGTTAATAAAAACCATTAAAAAGTTAAGTCTAGAATGAATATGGAATTGAATCTAGACAACCAGTTGTCCAGATTCATTAAAGACGATTTGTTTTTAAAATTATATAAAGTTTAAAATTTTAAAAATTATTTTTCTTCAAAAATATGATATGTGTATCAATGTGTATAGTTGTCAAAGCCTCCAAAAATAGAATCTACTTGAAGAAAAATAATTAGTATAAGCGACAAATAGGGCCAAATCCACATAGATTAGTAATAATATTATTCCTTCAACTAAAACATATAAAATAAAGAAGGTTTTTTTTTAAAAAAAAAAAAAAGAGAACTCAAAAATTAAAATTGAAAATTTACAAAAGGCAAAGAGCAATAATCAAAATTTTGGAGAAAATCAATGAGATGAAACTTCTAGTCAAAGTAAATTCTCTGTTTAATTCAACGGTTTGATCATTGATGCAAAAATAAATTTCAATATTCTTTAATAAATTGGTTATAGTTACCGACAATCACTAAGTAACCTAATCTCTTCTTACCTTCTTGATAATCAAGACAATCATCATTAATTACTTCCCTTATTGATAAATAACTTTATAACGATCGTTTAATAATTTATATCAATTACCTTAAGAACGAAATAGACCTAATTCTAACCAACAAACACACAATCAAGGTTTATTTAAGTTAAATCGAATGCCCACACTATACAAATAATCATGCAATGGTCACAAATATCAGAAATCAATCGATTGATTAATTATCTAATGGACAAAGTAATTATTCTAAGCTATCAAATACTCGCCACATATTTAACAAACTTGAACAATTGTAATTAAACCAAAAGACATGCAAATACTACAGAGCAAAGAAAGACTAAGAACATTTCGATCTCACTAACTTGTAGAATCCAACTTTAAATATTACTTCAACTAGATAAGAAGAGTTTAACAACTCATAAGCAAATAAAATGTAAATTGAATTAAAATTGAAAGCAGAAATGATTTGTCTCTCTTCTAAAATCTCATTTATAGAGTTATGAAATTTTAATTGACTTCAAACTAGGATTACAAACTTGATTTAAACTTAAATACTTGAAAAGATAAATGTAGCCTTGTATATTGGTTTTAAAATAATGAATGGACCCACAAGACATGAACAGTGACGCTGCGGCTTGGTGAAACAACATTGCAACATGAAGCTCAAGGCGTTGGCAGCTAGGTTGGGGCACCATTTGTTGCTTTCGGCTGGCATCATAGCATTGGGTTGTGAGGCCACGACCCGCTTGTATTTGTTTAGGCCCTATTTGGAGATGCTCTTTCCATTCTTTAGGCCTCGCGACATTGCCATCTAAGCTTATATGTACCTAATTTAAGTCACGAAATCACTCGAAACAATTATTTGTAACTAATTAATTAACATGGAATCAAACTAAAAATAGAGAAAAATAGCAAAGCATGCGTAAACAACACTAAATACACAAACAGAGCTAAAACACAATATTTCGCTCGTGAAAAAATAAAAAGTAAAATAATAAGAGTTTGAAATATATGAAATAGAAGTGTTTATCAAAATGTTTTAAGTCTATTGGTACCTTTTAGGTCATATAAAAAATACAAATATTTTAAAAAATAAATATATTAATTTTATTAATCATACATGAATTTTTTAATAAAATTAAGAAAACTTCACACATACTATGAATAAAATTTAATAAAAACTCAGGAAGTTGGCCACACCTGAGTTGTTGAAATTATGACACTGCAACTCAGTCAATGCAACCCATATATTAGAAAACAAAGTTTTAAAAAGAAAGACAATATAATTAAAAAGAGATGAAAATTAACTGACAAATATAAACTTTGTTTACCACTTAGGTTAAAAGTCACTTTTCAACTCAAATCTTTATTTCAAACCACAAAATTTGAAAAATAAATAACTTTTCAAACTAAGTTTTGATTTTAAACTAGAATTTTAATTCAAGTTTATATTTTGACTTTTGGAAAAGTATTTTTTTAATAAAATTACCTTTTTATCCATCCATTAAATATTTTATTATATAACGTTATGTTTAAAATTAACATTAAAATTAACATTAAAATTAACATTTTAATAAAATTATTTATACACAAATAAAATATATCTGGAAGGAGCCTATTCCTCTGCTTCTTTTCTATTGGAACTTCAGTGCGCCCATTAGATTCAGAGATGAATTCTCTCGGCGATATTGCTGTTTCTGGAAATCTATCTGTGGAAGAGACCAGCCATAAGAAGGTCAGGTTCAGAGACAAAGAAGTAGAAAAGAGCAATGGCATGGTGATCGAATTGTCATCTGATCAGAATACCTCGTGGAGGGATATATTGGTCGGTGAATCATCGAAGAGTGGCTTTGAAGAAGCGAACGATAAGGAGAATATAGATATTTTGGAAGGTGACATTCAGAAAACTATTGTGAATGGAGTACCTTCCATTGCATTTTCTGATCGAATTCACCAAATCCTTATTCAAGGCATGAGCAACACTGTGATCTTGAAACTTCTTGGTCGCAATATCGGTTTTTCAGTTTTGCAGAATAAAATCTATTCTATATGGAAACCTTCAGCCCCTTTTCATATGATGGACATTGAGAATGGCTACTTTTTAGTCAAATTTCAAAACAATATAGACTGTGAAAAGGCTCTCTCGAAAGGTCCGTGGACAATTTTTGGTCAATACTTGACTGACCAGCCTTGGACAATGGCTTTTGATCCTGCTCAGGCGTTTCCAAGTGTAGTGATGGCATGGATTAGATTTCCCGCTTTACCAAGTTATCTCTACAACCGCAAAATTATTACTGAGATCGAAAATCTTGTGGGGAAAGTGGTCAAGCTTGACATGAACACTGATTGTAGAACGAGAGGACGTTTTGCTAGATTAGCGGTGTATGTTAATTTAGAAGAACCTTTAGTGTTGCAAATCTTGATCAATGGTCGTGAACAAAGAGTTGAATATGAATCCCTCTCTACAATCTGCTTTCATTGTGGAAGGTATGGGCATGTGGAAAGTATATGCAATTTCAAAGTTGCTGAAGCTCCAATGGAAGTGAACGGAGACCCGCTGGTGGAAGAACCGGCGTACCAAAATTTGAACGTTGAAGCTACAAAGAAGAAAGATGGTAACTACGGTCCTTGGATGATTGTTGAAAGGAAATCTAGGCGCAAATCAAGAATCGATTTACAGAAATCAAACGAGAATCTTGGGAGGGAAAAGGAAAGTTCCAATCTTAGTGGATTTGAAAATAGAGAATTAATTAAAGAATCACAAATCAGGGATATGCCTGAAATCCAGAGGGTTAAAGGGAAAAATATTTTAATGGAGGATCAACAGAGGAAAGTCACGGGGGTTCAAATTAATGGTCAGAATAAGATTAATAAAATTAACAGTAATGGTAAAAGTAAGGAGATGGGGCCCAAAGGTGGTGTTGGCCCGTTCATCAAGAGGAATAATGGTCCTCTTTTGGATTCTAACAAGACCCACTTTAATTCTATTGTTTCAAGACAAGGTTCAGATAAACTTTTTAATAGTTTGGGCTTAAGAGATAATTCACCAGTTCAGACCTGGACTCTACTGGATCAGAAAACGCAGGTTGAAGGGAACCAGACCGAAGAGCCACAACTGGGCGCTGATGGTTCTGGAGGTATTGGCAGTGTTCTTGCTGAAGCGGTGGGCGCTAAAAAACAAGGTGGAGAAGATCAGACCCTTCCTGCTGAAAGGGAGTACACTGTAAATCGCTCTAGCCCGACTTTAAAAGAACCCATCAGAAGTGAGAAAGCGGTTGATGTTGGAAGACTAGACTCGGGGAAGCATTCGGCAGTGATTTTTTGCGATAAACAAGAAGCTCTCTTCACAAGCAGTGTATCAATGAGAATGGGATTTCGTGATTCGGGAAAAGGGACAAGAATTAGAGGCAAAATTTACAAACATAATAAGAGTTTTCAAGGCAGCAATGTGCGTTTCAAGAATCATAGTTCCCTTCGTGTTTCTCTAAAAAAGTCTATGGAGCAACTGGCTGAAAGCATTTCAACTATTTCCAAAGAGAATGGTGGTGATGGAATTTCTTCTAGAAAAGATAGACAGATGGAGGGGTCTTCAACCCCTGGACAGTAAGGCGGTTTGCTGGTTTATGGGTTTATTTCTTTTAAAATTTTATTTGAGTGGATTTGGTTTTATTTTGGAATTGTTCTTCATTTTATTTTTATTTTTATATTGATGGAACCTAATCTTAAAATCTTCTCGTGGAATTATTAAGGTTGTGCTAGCAGGAAATTTATTCAGGCTTTTAATGAATATAATTCTAAATTTAGTCCAGATATCATTTGTTTAGTTAAACTAAGAGTAAGTGGTAATAAAGCCATTGTTATTATTGATCTATTAGGCTTTAATTCCTCTCATCGGGTTGAAGCTGTCGATTTCTTAGGTGGCATATGGGTAGGATGGAAGAACTCTATTTGAGTTCATATTACTTTATCTTCAATTTATTTCCCTTCGTGTCAATAACTTTATCTTCAATAAATCTATTTTCATTTCTTTTATTTATGGTAGTCTTGACAGGCCAAAACGAAAACTTCTTTGGGAAGGATTGAAAGCTATTTCCCCATCTCAACCTACTCTATGGCTTATTATAGGAGACTTTAATGCTATTTTATCCCCTTCGAATAAGAGAAGTCCCTTTAATGTTGGTAAACGTTGTGAATCTTTTGGTAATTTTGTTGACTCTTGTGCTTTGCAGGACTTAGGTTTTGGTGGACCCTCCTTCACTTGGCAAAGAGAGGGCACTTTTGTAAGACTTGATCGAGCACTCGTAAACGATGAATGGATGTTAACGTTCCCGCAGTGTTTAGTTCGTCACCTAACTCGTATTAAGTTGGATCATCGGCCTATCTTACTTCATACTAATCCGAATCTTGGTGTTTCCATAGGGAGGCCATTCAGATTCTTAGTGGGATGGACGCATCACAACACTTTTCCTACCTTTGTTAAAGAGAAATGGAAGTATTCTGGTAATATGAATGATTCTCTTAATAATTTTACTTCTTCTATTAAAATATGGAACAGGAACGTGTATGGCTTCTTGAACTCTCGTAAGCGGACTCTTTTACGTTCTCTTAATAATATTAAAAAAGCTATTGATTACTCTCCATCTAGTCTCCTTTCTCAGAAAGAATTGGAAGTTCGAGACGAGTTAGAGAACGTTCTTGACCATGAAGACTTATTTTGGAGACAGAAGGCTTGTTGTGATTGGCTACAATTGGGAGATAGAAACACTAAATTTTATCATAGCCGTACGATCAAGAAAAAGAATTTCAACTGTATTTCTTCTTTACGTATAGATGATGGAGATTGGTGTTCTGATCAAGTTATTTTGCAGACAAAAGCGGTCAACATTTTTTAAAGGCTTTATGGTGAGACTCCTCCCACCTTAATGGGTATGCCTAACTTTGATTTTCCTAGTCTTAATCATACGGAGGTTTCTTTTCTGGAAGCTGATGTTACTAATGAGGAAATCAAAAAGGCATTATTTGATATGGCACCTCTTAAAGTGCCTGGCAGTGATGGGTAGCATGCCCTTTTCTTTCAAAGTCAATGGAATTTGCTTGACGGTGATGTGTGTCAATGGGTCAAAGAGGTTTTTGCTGGAAGACAGATTGAGAAGCATCTAAACAACACATTAATTGTTCTAATTCCCAAAAACGAGAATCCTGAAGACTTCAGTCAATTTCGGCCTATCAGCCTTTGCTCGATGTTATACAAGTTGGTAATGAAAGTGATTGCCAATAGGTTCAAAGTGATTTTTCCTAAGTTGGTCTCTCAAGAACAAGCTGGATTTATAGCCGAGCGAAACATTTCGGACAACATTATTCTTGCACAAGAAATCATTCATTCTATGAGATGTAAATAGAAAGGGAGAAACTGGATGGCGCTTAAGCTTGATTTGGAGAAAGCTTATGACAGAGTTAGTTAGGAATTCATTGAGGCTTCGTTGAGTGCGGTTGGAATCCCTATCTATTTGTGGAAAGTAATCATGTCTGCCATCTCCTCCTCTACGATGCATATCCTTTGGAATGGTGTTCCTACTCGTAAGTTTAAACCAGTTAGGGGTATCCGTCAAGGGTGCCCTATGTCGTCGTATCTATTCATTCTGTGCATGGAGTAGTTAGGGCATATTATTCGTAAGGATATGGAAAGCGGGAAATAGGATCCTATTCGTCTGTTTCGAAATGGTCCTACTGTCTCTCATTTATTCTTCGCTGATGACCTTGTTATTTTCGGCAAAGCTCAGCTGAATCAAGCCCGGTTGCTTGATTACATTCTTCATCAGTTTTGTGATACCTCAGGACAAAAAATTAGTAATAGGAAAAGTAATATCTTTTTTTCTAAGACTACTCCTAGAGAGGTTCGTACTCAAATTGTTCAGGTTTTCAGATTTCAGGAAGTTCAGAATTTAGGTAAGTATCTTGGTGTCCCTTTGTTCCATGAGAGGGTTACTAATTGCACTCTTAGGTTTGTTGTTGATAAGTTAAGACAAAAATTACAGAGTTGGGATGCCAGGAGGTTATCTATGGCAGGTAGAATCAACTTGGCGCAATCGATTCTTCTTTCCATTCCATTTTTTTTTTTATGTAGTCATTGATGATACCGAAAGGTGTGTGTTTAGAAATTGAAAAGTTGGTTAGACAATTTATTTGGGGTAGCACTGATGATTACTACAAAATGTCCCTAGTTGGTTGGGATTCTATTTGTCAGCCCCGCTCTAAGGGTGGACTTGGTTTTAGACATTTAGAAGATCAGAATAAATCTTTTCTTATGAAGATTGGATATAGTCTTGTCTCCAAGAACGATGCTCTTTGGGTTCGTATCCTACCCTCCAAGTACTGTTGGAAAGAATTTATCCCGGAGTCGATTTGGAAAAGTCGAAGCTCCCATCTATGGAAAGCTCTTTCTAAGTTATGGCCTCTTCTTCGGGATAAATTAATTTGGTCTCTTGGTGATGGTTCCACCGTCCGATGTTGGAAAGATAATTGGATTCCAGGTATGGGTTCTTTAATTTTTAAAATTTCAGCCTTTTCTAACCTTGATCTTGACTACCGTGTTAGGGATTTGGTCAATTTGGATGGAAGCTGGAACGTAGACTTGCTTCGTGTATGGCTACCAGAAGATGTCGTTTGTAAGATTATCAATATTCCTCCCCCTCATCCTGACTCTAGTCCTGATAGAGTGGTTTGGGTTCAATCATCTTCTAGAGCCTTTTCTATTCGTAGCGCTTATTGGGCCTTAAAAAAATCTACTTGGAAGACCCCTGAGGAGCAGTGGAAGACCATTTGGAATTTTCCTGGTCCACAAAGAGTTAGAGTCTTTCTTTGGCTGGTTTTCCAACAGAGACTCCTCACTAACTCAGAGCGTGTTAGAAGGGGGTTGGGTGCCTGTAGCTCGTGCGCTTTATGTGGTCATTCGACTGAAGATTTAGCCCATGTCCTTCAAGATTGTTCCTTTGCAAAGAACGTGTGGATGCTTATTCTTCCGGAACAACTTAAGCAAATGTTTTTTTTTTCCCCATTTCCTTATTGGTTTTCATTTAACCTATCTTTTCATGAAAGATTGCATGATAGTGGACTTTCCTACCCATGCTTATTTGGGGTAGTGGTGTGGCGTATTTGGAAGAATAGAAATCTATTGATTTTTCAAAATCTTTCCTAGTCAGCTACTGAGGTGGTTAGGAATTCGGGTAGTTGGGCTCGTCAATACGAATCACGTATGGGTTCCATCAAAAGAAGTTACTCTAGCTCAAATTCGGTCACTTTTTCAGATGATTTGTGGGTCTCTCTTCACACTGATGGAGTTGTGGTCAGAGATTCGGGATATGCTGCTTTAAGAGGCGTGGCTAGAGATAAGGAAGGAAATTGGATAGTAGGGTTCTCTCATTTCTTAGGAGTTTGCTCTTCGTTTGAAGCTGAACTTTGGGGCGTTCTTGATGGGATCTTCATCTTGCTTGCTAAAGGTTATAGACAAATTCTGATATCATCTGATAACCTTGAAGTTGTTAAATCCTTGTCCGATTTGGATTTGGAGGAATCCGAGATTACTATCCTTAGAAGGATCCAAAGTATCATGAAGACAGAAGGAAAGTGGAGAGTCAGACATATTCCACGAACTAAAAATTTAGTGGCAGATCATCTCGGTAAATTGGATCTTAATTGGAAATCTAGTCTTCATGTTTTCAATGAAGCTCCCAAGGAGGTTATTGATTTGTTAAAGAAGGATAAAGACAATGGTTGTTTCATGTAGTTGATTTCTTTTAATTTTCTTTCAGCAAAAAAAAAAAAAAAACATTTTACCTTCTCAAAAACCTTTTTTAACGGTAATAATAAATACTATTAAACTTTAAAAAAAAAACATATTTCAAAAAACACTTCTCTAAATAATAGTAAAGTAGCGTATCTAGTCTATTTAAGCTTTTGAAGTTGTTTCTGGACCAAACCAGCTTCGACCTTTTCCTAAAATTCTCCTACACTTTTTTTGGGTTTTTTTTTTTAATTTTGTGTAGTGTTTGAGATTGGTTCAGCTTTTAAATACCTTTTTTTTTAAGCCGTTGTTACTTGTTAGCACTGTTATTATGACTATAAAAATAATTTTTATTTATTTATTTTTAAAATATTTTTATATGGCCTAAAATGTATCAATAAAACTAAAACATTGACACACGTAAAATATTTTTAAATAAAAATATTTTTTAAATTTTATATATTTTAGAAAAATAGTCTTGAACGAATTTGAACAAATGGTTGTCCAGATTCATTCTGGACTTAACTTTTAAATTTTTTTTTATCAATTTTATGTTTTTGAACTTTTTAAATTTTATTTAATATTTTTATCAATTTTAATAATATTTTAAAAATTTATAAAAAAACAAAAAAAATATTTTTTATCATTTAAAAAAATAAGTTTAAAAGTTTCATTCTAGTAAAAAAAATAATTTTAAAATTTTTTTTTACATTGTCTCATCAGTAACTGTTATTGACATGGAGTGCTATGTCAATGCTGTAACTTTAAAAAATGAGAAAATATTGGTCATAAGGCTTAATTAATGCAATTTGAAATTTTAAAATTTTAGTTGAATGTTTTTTTCGTAAAGGGACTTAATTAATTTTTTTCGCAAAAGTTCAAGAGCTAATATACCCAGTTAACCTTATATTAAATGCTTTAATAGTATGTTAGAATAAGTGCCCCGCTTATCCTAAGCTTTTAGCTCTTTTTTTAATTTTTTTTATAAATGAGTTAATTTTTTAATTATTAAAACTTTTAATAATATGATTATTAATATTAATTATAAAAATTAAATTTAAAATAATGAAACAGAATTGGATATTGATCTTGATCTGACTTTATGGGTAATCTATGTTTGGATTGGGGTAACGGGAAGGGAAGGAAAGTTAAGTTCTTTCCTACTTTTTACATGGAGGGAAAGAGAAAAGGAGTTAAGAATACGTCATTATCCTTTGTTTTCCCTTATTTTTTAATTATTATAACTTTTAAGAATATTAGAACTGTTTTAACTTATTAACTTAGTATCAAATTAACAAACTATCAAAATTATTTTCTTCATTTTTTTAGAAAAATTAAATCAGCAGAGGCATTTAATAAGGGGAAAAAAATACAAAGAACCTAAACCCAGGTTTGCCAGCTGTCCAAGGCCTAATGGAAACAATGGGCGGTGTTTTGGAACAAAGCAACCGTCTGAAAACGCAGAAGCCTAATAATGAAAAGAAAAATGAAAACCAAAAGTTATCCTAAACTTAATTGAAATGAAAGACTCAAACCCTAAAGCTTTCCTCTTTTTTCCTTCTTCCATCACGTAGGCATCGCCGAGATCTTACCATTGAGAAAACTGGTTTCCACCATGCCTTCTACATGAACACCATTTCCTATACGGATTTCCGGTCACCGCTACTTATTCATTTTGGACACAGTCCTAACACCTTATATTTTCTCCTTTACTAAAAATTACCTCCCTTATCCTTTTTTCTATTGTGGGTTCAACTTTCGGTGGTATCTCTTCTACCCAATAAATCAGTAAACTGCACTTTTAACCCAGATGGCCAAATTGTTTATATTCATGTTTGCCAAGTGGGGAATGTACCGAAAAGATGAGCTACTAAATCTTGTTACTTTGAGCTTTATTTCGTTTAAAATGTCGCATATAACTGACCTATTCTCTTCCTAATTGTTTAGTTACTTGATGACAGTAAGTGAGTCCCTTTCAATCACGACATCGCCAAAACCCATTTCCTCTGCGAAGGTCACTGCTTGAAGGCATTCAACTGCTTCTGCGGTGGTTGAATCTCGAATATTATTTATCGGGTATACGCACGCACCCATAACTAGGCCCATGTTATATGTAATTATGATGCATGAAATTGCTAAACAATTTAGCTACTGGTATGATGTGTCGAAGTTAACTTTGACTTGTTCTTCACTTGGGGGTTCTCAATTTGGTTTATTAGTATTGAATCTGTAATTTGTGAAACTCTCTAGATGATCTAGTTCAAAGATGTATGCCTTAATGAACCTCGCAACATCACGCACTCTATCCTGCATTCCTTCATGGTAGATTTTATTCCTGTTAAGCCATATTGCCCAAAATGATATAGCTATGTTTGCACATTGTGATATATCGTTGATGTTAAAAAGGTTAACTAACCCTTATATCTATTAGTACAAATCTCCGATGAGGAAAATCTCGAACACATGAACATAACTCGAACAGAAGAAGAAATAGGACAAGGTTCCAAGGCGTGTATCAAGCCACTATCTTTAAGGTTATATTCGCCCTCATCTATTTTTGGTGTGCAAACGAGTTCCAAGCAAATTAACCTTAAGAATACAATGAAACTAATGACTATTAGCGTTTTGCACTGACGAGAATAGCCCACTACACACTGAGCAATGTATGACAAGAAACTTAATTTCTATAAAGGATTTTTGCAGTAATACTTCATAGAATAATCTAATAATATTAAAAAATGAAAGAAGGAAAGAAATAATATTAGAATTTGTTGGTATGATTTTCAAATAAAATCTCATTCTTATTTATAGGAATTTTCATGTCTCTTTATAGAGACATATTTTATCAATAGGTGTATTTCTGAATAATAATGTCTTTAAAATAAACACATACTTATTTATTTAATTATAACTATTCAAATAATATTATTTAAATAGCTATAATTTTTTTTCAAAAAATTAAATAATATAATCTTTTGATTAATTACACCCATTCATTTATAGTTATTGAAACACTATTAATATTTGAAAATGTTCCAACAATCTCTCCTCATTTTCAAAATATTTTAGATTTTGATATTCTTGGAAATCAATTTGTATAAATGAATGTATTTTACGATTGAATTTTCATTTAGTGAAAACATGTTAAAGTTAATCGAAATTGCATGGTAGACTAAGCGTTAAAGTAATTATTTCATTTGATTAACTGAACGCATCTCACACAATGATTTCAACATCGGTCAATGCATAGTATCTAGGGACACTATTAAGGCCATGTGTTTGTGTCCTCTTTTCATGAGTGCTGTAAAAGCTAAGCCCTTGAGCTCCTAGAAGCGGTTACATTTCCACTCACATGCCGTAATTATAACACTCTAACATATTTATGTTATGGGTCCATTAAGAGTACATTACTCATCATTCCCTTATCATTACGGGTACCTAGCTCTTTAATTTTAGTAATGATTTATTTATAATGCTAACAGTCACATACTAATGATGTACTTTGTCTCATTGAACTCAAGACTTGACGTTATACCAAGCGTTGAGTCAAGTTTCCATCATGGGTGACTCTAATTAATGGGCTTGAGTCACATCCTTTTTAAGGTCCTTTTTACTGCATTTCTAGCAAGACTTTTTGTCAAAAGATCTGCCAAATTTTCACTTGACCTCACATAATTAATAGTGATCACTCCATTAGAGATTAATTGTCGAACATAACTATGTCTTAATCTAATGTGTCTAGACTTTCCATTATATACTTGGCTATATGCCTTTGTTAGAGTGGCCTCACTATCACAACGGATAGAAATAAGTGAAATTGGCTTAGGCCGTAAAGATACATCATAAAACAAGTTTTTTAACCATTCTACTTCTTTAGATATAGCGGCTAATGTAATAAATTCTGCTGCCATGGTGGAATCAGTAATACATGTTTGTTTCTTGAAATCCTAAGAAATGGCTCCACCACTAGTAGATGCATGATCTTCCAAACTTGTAATTCAACTAGCATCCATACCCTTCTAAAACTGAAGGATATCCATTATAACACAATCAATAGTTAATAGTTTTCTTTAAGTATAACACAATCCATAGTTAATAGTTTTCTTTAAGTATCTAAGTACTCTATTCAAAGCTTACCAATGCAAACTACTTGGATTACTTGTGTACCTACTCAATTTCCCAACAGCATATGTAATATCTGGTCTTGTACAAGTCATTATGTACATAAGACAACCAATTAGACTTGCATATTTCAATTGATTAATTTTCCTACCAGCATTAGATACTAATTTTATTTGAGGATCCATAGGTGTAGATGATGGTATACAGTTGAAAAGATTAAACTTTTTAAGCACATTTTCAATGTAATGAGATTGTGATAAAGCGCTAGTGCTTTCGTCTCGGGTTATTTTAATCCCAATAATAACATCTGCTACACCCATATCCTTCATATCAAAGTTGTTTGACAAGAATTTCTTTGTGTTTTCTATTTGTTCCAAATTCGTGCCAAAAAATGAGCATGTCAACTACATATAAGCAAATTATGACACCTTTTCCATTTTCAAATTTGTTATATATACACTTATCGGATTCATTTATTTTATAGCTATTAGCTAAAATAATATTGTCAAACTTGTCATTGTTTTGGTGCTTGTTTAAGTCCATATAAAGATTTAACAAGCTTACATACCTTATGCTCTTGTCCTGGAACAACAAATCCTTCTGGTTGTTCCATATACACTTCCTCTTCCAATTCACCATTTAAAAAATGTTGTTTTAACATCCATTTGGTGAACAACCAAATTATATATAAAGTTAAGTGATATTTAGAGTCTAATTATAACAATTCTTGCTATTGGAGCATAGGTGTCAAAGTAATCAATACCTTGCTTTTCTGTAAAACCTTTGGCTACCAAACTTGCTTTAAACTTATCAATGGTTCCATCGACCTTTTTTTTTTGAAGATCCATTTACAACCTATTGGTTTGGAGCCCTGTGGAAGATCAATTAAGATCTAAGTTTGATTTCCCATTATTGAATCTATTTCATCATTTATTGCTTCTTTCCAAAAAGTAGAGTTGAGATTTCATTGCCTCTTCAAATGTAATAAGATCAGATTTCGTATTATAACAATAAGGTATCTTATTGCATACACTTTCACATTTTCCTTCTACAAGAAACATAATGAAATTTGGTCTAAAATCTTTGACCTTTTTAATCCTCTTACTTCTTTTTAATTCTTGATAAGATTCATCATTATTATCAATTTGTTCCAATAGAATCTCATTTTCATTTGAAGAATGAATCAATTCTTGTGGCTATAAGTGTCTTAATATAGAATTAGATATATTTTCATCAAAAATAACATCTCTTGATTCAATAACAGTATTAATTAAAATTGAACCATTTGGTTCAATTACCATGAACCTATACGCCTTGCTATTATGTGCATATCCTATAAATATGCATTCAATTCCTCTTTCACCTAACTTTTTACGTTTAGGTGTTGGAACTTTGACAATAGCTTTATAACCCCAAACATTCAAATAATTAAGGTTTGGTTTCCATTTCTTCCATTGTTTATAAAGGGTTATTTTAGTTTCTTTATTAGGAATTTTATTCAATATATAACAAGCTGTTAGAATAGCTTCTCCTTAAAAACCTTGTCCAAGACCTCAATATGATAACATTGGATTTACCATTTTAGTCAAGACTCTATTTTTCCTTTTAGCTACACCATTTTGTTGTGGTGTGTAAGGGGCTGAAACTTGATGGACAATCCTAGTGGATTCAAAATAACTTGGATTATAGTATTCTCCACCTCTATCCGATCTTAAGCACTTGATAAATGATTCACACTAAAATTAAACTTCAGATTTATAAATTTTAAATTTATCAAGCGCTTCATCTTTTGAATGCAATAAATATATATAACAATATCTAAAACAATCATCAATAAAAGTAACAAAATATTTCTTTCCACCTAATGTAGGAGTATTATGCATGTCACATAAATCACTATGTATCAAATCAAGCAATTTTGTTTTTCTTTTAACCTTAGGGAAATAGTTTCTTGTAATTTTAGTCAATATACATGTATTGCATTTTTCAATATTATTATTAAAAACAAAAATTAAATCTAACTTATACATGTCATTCATTCCTATAATTCAAATGACCTAATCTATAATGCCATAAACAAAAAGATTCAACCATATAAGCAGAAATAGTATTCTTATTCTTATTAATAATACTCAGTTTGAACATACACTCATACATATACCCTTTCCCTACAAAAATTTCTCACTTAGACAAAATAAACTTATCTGCCTCAAAAATAAGTTTAAAACCAAACTTATTTAACATACTTCCAAACACTAAATTCTTTCTAACTTATGGTACATTATATACATCATTTAAGGTTAAAACCTTTCCAGAAGTTAATTGTAGTTCAACAGACCCTTTGTATTTGATTGTTGCAATGGAAGAATTTCTCTTGTACAAGACATTGTCATTTTTACATTGTGTGAACTTTGTGAACATGCTTTTGTCTTTGCACACATGTTTGGTTGCTCCAGTATCACTCCACCAAATATTATCATCTTGTGCCATATTAATTTCAGATATCATTGCAATGAACTTTTTGTTATTATCAGCCTTAGAAGATGATTTCTTTTTTAAAAATCGACATTCATTCTTGAAATGTCCCAGCTTACCATAATGATAACATGAGCCGTTTTGTTTCTTTTTGAACTTAGGTACTCTATTAGTCTATTTAAACTTTCTCTTGAATGTTTTAGTAGTCTATACTTCCTCCGTAACATGCACTTTGGCATTTTTAGAATTTAGATTCTGATCTTGCTTTCGATATTCTTCTTCAATACGAAGATGATTTACCAAAGCCTCAAGAGATATTTCCTATTTTTTATGTTTTAGACTTCTTTTAAAGTCTTTCCAAGATGGAGGAAGTTTGTCTATTATGGAGGATACAACAATCATTTCGTCCATTTTCATATCATATTGCTTGAATTGATTCAGCATCTTTTCAATATCATGAAATTGTTCCATAACAGAACGACTATCAACCATTTGATAATTATTCAAACAACTGACAAGAAATTTCATACTTGTAACATCTTCGGTCATGTATATTGTCTCCAAATTGTCCCATAATTCTTTAGCGGTGACCTCGTTTTGGTAAGTGTCGAACAAATCATCAGATAAACCATTCAATACATGGCCCATGCACATGTAATCAGCATTGTCCCATTTTGTCTTTCTCAGGTTGTAGCAACAGATTCACTTTCATTCTCTTCAGGTTTTGGAGTATCTAAAACCTAAGCAATCTTCAAAGTTGATAATAAGAAGTGCATCGTTTTTTGCCATCATCGAAAATTGCCACTATCAAACCGATCAAGTTTGACAAAATTGGAAGCCAACTCCCTCAGTGTTCCACTTTCATGAGTTGTGGTAGTCATCATGAATATAACCTTAAAATTGTTAGTACAAATCTCTGGTGAGGAATGTAACAACTCGATTTAAGGCTTAGTTGGAACAGTGGTCTCGGGACCACAAATTCGAAGTTACAAAGATTATTTTATTATTATTTTGATGTTCTAGCATGAATATATTAGTGCATGAAAAATTTGGTAAGTTAATTTTGACGTTTGTGAGCCCAATTGCGAAAAGGACTAAATCGAATAAAGTGTAAAAGTCCTAAATTGATAGCTAAAGGTGTTATTTTTGTTAGAGAGTCAAAATTGAGGGATTTAAAAGGGCAATTAGACCCTATTAGAAGAGCTTGGCCGGCCATGAGACAAGATTGGGTAATTGGTCAAAGGGTTAGGTTGGTTGATATCATAATATGTATTTTAATAATACCCTAAAGCCTAGTATTCACCTTCTTCATCCATTTTTCTCCTCTTTAATCGAAAAATCAGTCATTTTTGGGGTTTGAAAGCTTCAAAAATTTCAGCAACTTTAAGCCCTCTCAAGTAAGTGATTCTCATACCATTTGTTGATGATTTTTGCTTTTTTGAAACCCTTGGAGCATAAGCTTTCAAAAGATGACTATTTTGCAAAATGGTAGAAAGTTTAGGGTTTTACCATGATAAAATTTAGGGTGTTTTTTGAAATTTTATGGAAGAATATGAGTCTTGGGTATGTTAGAAACAATTTTTGTGAAGTGTGTTAACTTGAAAACACCTAAAATGACCATTTTGCATAAGTTGTAAAATAAATGATAAATAAGTGAAATAATGAGAATTTGAGCTGCTTCTAGTTATGAAATGTATTCGGCTATGCTTAAGATATGAGGAAATTCGATAAAAAATCGATTTTCGGACCTAGGGGTAAAATGGTCATTTTTGTGAAATTCTAGGAAAGAAATGGGTATTTTGCCCAATTATGCGTTGTCGAGTGTTTAGATTGTTGTGCTAATAGAATGAATAAATTTTGTTAATATAGATCTAGAGAAACGTGATTCGGGTCTTAATCAGGGTAAGAACAAAGTATACGAAGATTGAACTCGTTTTCGTCATTTTGTATCGAGATAAGTACATATGTAAATAATGTGTTATTAAAGCTTATTTTGAAATATATGGAATGATATATATGTGTGTGTGTGTGTGTGTGTGTGTGTGTGTGTGTGTGTGTGTGTGTGTGTGTGTGTGTGTGTGTGTGTGTGTGTGTGTGTGTGTGTGTGTAATTACTCTATAATATTCATGTGATCGAATGGCATTTATTACCATGATAGTGTAAATGGTGCGTTATGAGAATAAAGTACATTGTGAGCAAGTGAAATGCTACCCGGTTATATAAGAAACCCTTTTGAATCCTAGATTTAATATCGGATTCAAAAAGAGGTTACCATGAGAATAGGAATGGTCTGAACTCATGAGAAATGTCTGAGTTCATGAGATGAATGAAATATATAGCGTGGGTTCGGGTGCTGACCTAATGTACAGACTCGTGAGTAGCTCAATGAGCGTACATTACATGATGACACTATGGGGTCCGGGCACTGACTCAATAAAAAGGCCCGTGAGTAGCACAAATGAGATCATTTCATAATGCATGGTAATTTTGACTACTAGACTTATAAGGTACTGGAAAGCTTAATTAATGTGACCTCGATAAGGTATGTACACTGTATTTAGGATTTGAGCTGGGCATGTGATGGGACGTAACGAGCATTTGTGAACAAAGTGAAGAATACGATAAAGAACTTTAAGTGATTTACATTTTTATTTTGAAGTATGATACGTCATCATTAGTATATGATTTACTCACACTTTATTTGCCTATATGTGTACTTACTAAGCTCCTAAGCTTACCCTATTTCCTTTCCTTTATTATAGTGTCATCAAAGTAGATCGAGGATTATCAGTCACGTCGGGAAAGCCAGTCACACTAATATTTTGAAGCCTCTCGGTATAGTTGAAATCTTCTATTTTGATTATGGCATGTATAGGACTAAAGTTTTTGAGCCTTGTGATATGGTTGATTGGCCAAGCATGTTGGCTTAGTCTAATATTTGATTTATTTTGTATAAGGTCTTGTGATTAAATGAGATATGGTCCATTGAGGCTGATTTGGTTATTGATATAATCTGGTATAAGTTTTGGATATTATTATGTAGGTTGCGTAAGTAAGGGCGGCAAATAGGCTTGGTAGATAGCCTTATTTTTCCCACACGGGTAGGCACACGGGCGTGTGCCTTTGGCAGTGTGACATTTTGGGTATGCTGATGTCAGAAATAGAATACCAAGTTTTTGCACACGGACTTTGAACACGGGCGTGTTGAGGCCGTGTAAGGGACACGGGCCATAGACACGAACGTGTGTCCAGGCCGTGTGAAGTCTGCACTTAATTCATGAAAAATTTTGGAAATGAATTGGCCACACGGGCAAGGGACCCAAGCATGTCCCAAACCACACGGGTGTGTCGAGCCTTAAAGCATGAATTTTTTCAAGTTTTCTTAAGTTCTCGGTGTGGTTTTGAAATACCTCGAATGTATGTTTGGGGGCTCTAAAGCTCGTATAAGTGGCAGTATGCATGTGAAATGAAAATTTTTAAATTGATCAAAATTTTACGGCCAAATTTTTTTATAGTTGGTTGAGTTTAAATCTGGTAACACCTCATACCCTATTTCGGTGTTGAATACGGGCAAGGGGTGTTAAAAGGAAAATCTCGAACACACGAACAGAACTCGAACAAAAGAAGAAATAGGACAAGACTCCAAGATGTGTATCAAGCCACTATCTTTAAAGTTATATTCGCCCTCACCTATCTTTGGTGTGTAAACGAGTTCCAAGCAAATTAACCTCAATGATACAATGAAGCCAATGACTATTAGTGTCTTGCACTGACGAGAATAGCCCACTCACACTGAGTAATGTATGACAAGAAACTTAATTTCTATAAAGGATTTCTGTAGTAATACTTTATAGAATAATCTAATAATATCAAAAAATGAAGGAAGGAAAGAAAAAATATTAGAATTTGTTAGTATGATTTCCAAATAAAATCTCATTCCTATTTATAAGAATTTTCATGTCTCTTCATAGAGACATCTTTCATCAATAGGTGTCTTTCTGAATAATAATGTCTTTAAAATAAACACATAATTATTCATTTAATTATAACTATTCAAATAATATTATTTAAATAGTTATAATTCTTTTTCAAAAAATCAAATAATATAATCTTTGGATTAATCACACACATTCATTTATAGTTATTAGAACACTATAAATATTTGAAAATGTTCTAACAATATCCACTCTTGATTTTCATTTGTGGGCAAGGTTGTTCACATCTCTTGTGATGCTACAATCTCAAAATAAGTGGGTTGTCGTTTCATCTTCTTCTCCACAAACGGGACAAAAGGCGGTGATCCTTAATTTTAAATTACATAGCCTAGACAAATAGTTCTTTGCAAATCTCTATAGGTTGATTCTGATCTTGCTGGGGACATTAAGGCTTCAAAGTTTTTTTATAATAATTTTCCATAACATTCATTTGTGTTAGGTATTCATTCCCTAACAAGAGTTGTTATCCTGTAAGCCTCCATCAGTAACTGCTTCTAGCTGTGTAAATTCCCGACGTATCGCCTCACCAAGCTAGTACGTTTGGTTGAGAGGAATTTACCTGCGGGATGGATACAATTTGCTTGACCTGTTCTTCACTAAACAACTTGTTTAATGTATTAAAATTCCAGCACCTTAAGTCCTCATTTGTAAGATCCGCAACCACTGTGTATCTCCAATTTATATTCTGACCTTTTATCTTTCTTTCTCCAAAGTATGCAAGCCATGAGTCATTTCATATATTAACTGTTTTACTATCTCCGATCTACCACCCAATGCCTTTTTCCAGAATGTCTCAGGCGCTTCAAATGCTTCGCCAGGTAAATGAGGGGTAAAAACCTAAACCTGCCCTCATGAAATCGCTCCTCAGATAGTATTTACTTTTCATTACTTGAGCCAATAGGCTAGTGGGATTGGTAATCAACTTCCACCCTTGTTTTGATAACAAAGCCTTATTAAACATTGAAAGATTTTTGAAACCAATACACTCTTGCGCCTTTACGGTGCATAATGATTTCCAATTACACCAATTAATTCCATGATTAGTTCTTAGGTTGCGTTACCAAAATTTGCATAATAAAACTTCTAACTCCCGACATATTGAAATTGTAAATTGAAACACTGTATTGTGTAGATTGAGATAGCCTGTAAAATAGATTTAATAAAAACCTCTTTCCCTCCTATTAATAGATTACAGATACTCCAACTTTTTATTTTCGTCAAAAATCTTTCCTTGATTTCAACGAAAGCATTCTTTTTACGTCGTCCTACCACTGTTGATAACCCCAGGTATTTTTCCAAATTAATGGCAATTCTAACTCCCAATTCTCCTTCTAATTGCAACTTGGTTTCTTTATTGATATTGTTGCTAAAATATATTAAGGATTTACCAAAGTTTACCATTTGTCTAGAAATCATTTCATATTCATTCACTATTGCCTTTGTTTCCAAGATTCCTTCTTTAGTTTCCTTTCAAAACAGAATGCTATCGTCAGCAAAGAATAAGTGGGTTATTGATAGTCCCCCTCTTCCCACATTCACCCTATCAATTTTCCTTTCTCTCTTGGTATGTTGAGCAGCTTTAAAAATCCTTCTACACAAATGATAAATAAATAAGGGCTTAGTAGATCTCCTTGTCTTAAGCCTCTTGAGGGTTTGAACTCGGCTCATTTTCCACCATTGAGCACCACCATATAAGAAACATTGTTAACACATCGCATAATTAAAGTTATCCACGCTTCACAAAAGCCAAAACCTCTCATCATTTTTTTCATGAATTTTCATTCAACCCTTTCATAAGCCTTGCTCATGTCTAATTTTAGAGCAAAAAAATCCCTTACTTCATCTTCTCTTTTTAAATGAATGCAATAATTCATATGCCACAAGGACGTTGTCAGTAATTTTTCCTCTTGGCACAAAAGCTCATTGAGTTTCTTTAATACAGTAATTAAAGGCATTCTTGAATCTGTTAACAATTACTTTTAATATTACCTTAAATAGGACATTACAAATGCTAGTAGGTCAAAATTGTCCCATATTTCTAGGCACCAAAACTTTAGGAATGAGAACGATATTTATCTTGTTCACTTCTCCAATTTATTTATGATTATTTAAAATTCTTAAGCAAAACTTTGTTACATCTTTTCCCACTATGTGCCAAAAATTTTTTATAAAAGAAAACGGGAAAATCATCCTTCCCTAAGGCTTTTAGGGAGGGCCATAGATTCAACACTTCTACCAACTCTTCCTCTTTGAAATTGGCAGAAAGTTCCTCATTCAAACTATTAAGGATGCATGGTTGGATTTTCATTAGAAGATTTTTACAACTATGGGTTGTTTTAGATGAGAATAGGTCTATAAAGTACCTTGTTGCAAGCCCAATTAATTCCTTTTCCCCTTCGACCTGCCTTCAATTTTTGTCTTCAAGGCCCTTCACTAAATTTCTTTTCCTATGTTGACTTGTAAACTTATGGAAGAAAGATGTATTGCGATCACCCATCCTAAGCTAGTTTGCTTGCGCTTGTTGCTTCTAATAAATTTCTTCTTTGTTAGCTTCCATGTTCAGTGTCAGTTTAACTTTTGTGATCTCTGCTAAGTGATCATCATCTGAATCTTCTTCATTTAGCTGGTTTAGTCTTAGGTTCAACTCCTCTTTTTGTTAATATTTCTTCCCTCTATTTATTCTAGACCATTTTTTAAAGATCGTCCTAGTAACTCAAGTTTTCCCGGAAGTTCCATGTTGCTCGAATTCCAAACCGTCTTAACTCGCTTCTCAAAATCCGTTTATACTGCCCAATCTACATTAAAACAGAACAATGCCTCTCTTCGCAAACCATCAGACCTTTGATTCTCTAAAGTATTTAAGAAAATGACAATGATCTGAAAAACTATGGTTAAGATGTTGTAATGAATAATCTGGAAAACGTGTCTGCCATTCCCTGTTGGCCACACCTCTATCTAACCTTTATCTTATATTATTTCTAGCCAATCGGCCTCTCTCCCACATGAACCAATGGCCTGAGAAACCTAAGTCGCTTAAATCACACTCCTATAATGTATCCCTAAATACTGTCATTTGCCTTTCTTCTTGTTGTAACGCCCCAAATTGCTAAAGTTTAGTTTTGTTGGGTTTTTCCATGTGATGTGTACTGATTGGTGGTTAAACGCTTGGTGTATCTACTTAAGGTTTTGTGTTCGAGTCTCCGTATACATAAGGAATGTTTTTATTCTTTTTGTCAATGTGGTGGATGAGTTTTAATTAAATTTAAACTCTTTTCAGATAATTTTAGGTAGTGGGATTAATTTTGCTACCTATGTTTAGTAAATAAATTTGATATGGTTATTTTGTTTAAAAACAAACAAATCCATATTTTTTTCCACCCACATTCATGCCGTCACTTTAATTTTCTTGTTATTTCCTTTTGCTCAGTCTTTTCTTTATTTTATTTTTCTTTTAATATTTTGGTTCCCCATTCTGCCATTATTTTTCCTTTTGTTATTGCGGCCTCCTTACTCATTTGTTATGGCTACGGTTGTTCTTGAGCCTATTTGTATTATTTAGTTTTCACTTCGTGAAGGTAATGTTCGTTTGTCCTTATTTTTTCTTTTAATTGGAATTATTGTGGGTAGTTTTTGGAAAGTCTGCGTTTTCGGGTTTTTATGTATCGTATTAAATTAATTGAATCGTTTTAGGAGAAAGTGGTGAGTCTGTAACAGCTCGTTTTTAGTCAAATTGGAATAGTGGTTTTGGAACCACAAATTCGAGGTCGGAATAATTATTTTATTATTGTTTTAATGTTTATAGCATAATAGTATGTGTGGAAGTTTTGTTCAGAAATTTTAATGTTTGAATGTTTAATTTGATAAAAAGGACTATATCGCGTAAAGCGTAAAACTAGTGTGCTATTAGTTTTATGTGTCTAATAGCTATAGAATATTAAATTAAATGTTCTTATGTGGTTATTAACCCATTTGTGAGATAGTGGATGTAAGTGGAGTGGTATTTGGTATAGTTATTAAATATTTTTAAGGTTAAAATTGGTATTTAGTAATTAATGTATAATTAAATAAAACAAATGAAATTATTCTTTCATTCATCTTCTTGAAACCGAAAACTAGGGCTAAGGGAAGCCATTTTCGGTGTTCAAGCATTAGGTCACTTCATTGCTTAATTGTAAGTCCGTTTTTGTCTCCTTTTTAATGATTTCTATGTTTTTGAGATCGTTGCAACTAGGTCTAACTAACCCAGAGACTATTTTGCAAAACTGTTAAAGGTTTAGGATGTTGCCATTGATGAATATGAATGAGTTTTGATGACTGATGATAGATTTTGAATGTTTGTTGATAGTTAAACAAGTTTTGTTAAATGATTTTTAGTAAAAATGCAAATTAGGGATTAACTTGTGAAATGTGGAAACTTTGTGGTTAAAATGTGAAATAAATGAAAAATATAGGCTACTAGAGGCATAATAGTAAATTGGCTAGCATGGGTTAATTTTGAATTTCATTAATTTGTGATTTTATGAAATAAGGACTAAATTGTAAAAAATGTGAAATATTAGGGGCAAAAGTGTAAATTTGCTAAAATGTGAATTTTGGATTAAATTGAATTGAGAGATAATTAAATAAGTTAATTTTTATTATATTTAGATCAAGAAAAACAAAGTTCGGATCTAGATCGAGGGAAAAATAAAGTTTCAGATTAATTAGTTTATTTCATCGTTTTTACGTCTGAGATAAGTTCGTATATTATAAGTTTTGATACAAATGTATTTCATATGCTTTGATATTGCATAAATTGTTAATATGAGACTATGGATATGATCGATAGTGATTTGACGATGATTCGACATTTGAAATCCCGGTTGAACCTTAAGAATATTTTAGGATACTAGTGACATGTCATTAGAGGATACATTGAGTTGGCTTCGGGTCATGATATTAGCACTTCGGGTGCGAGTTATACCGATTTGGCTTCTGGCCATGAATATCGTCTGATTTGGCTTCGGGCCGTAATATTAGTATATCGGATATAAGCTATATTGATTTGGCTTCGAGCCATGATATAGGTACTTAGTGTGCGAGACTTTTGAGTATCTGACTTCTATTCTAAATGGTTCATCGGGTAAACGAAAGATGTGATTGAGTATGAGAATGATATGATATGGTAAAGGTACGTACATGACATATATGAGCTTTGGTGTGAAGAAACTTGTAAAGAATGTGATTAATATCATAAGTGTGTATATGAAAGGGTTGTTAGCTAATATATTCTAAATGTTAATATATTCAAATTGTTGATTTATAATCTTGAGATTGAATTAAGTTTATGGTATACGAGCTTACTATGCTTTATAGCTTACTTTGTTTATTTTCCCGTGTTTTATAGTGTTATTAAGCTAGCTCGAATTCGGGGATCGTCGGAGATCGCTTCACACTATCCACCTATCACTTGGTACCTATGAACTTCAGTATTTTAAGTATATGGCATGTATAGAGACTTGGTCTTTTTGGTATATGTGTTTTGGCCATTTGTGTTGGCTTGTAGATATTAAGTTTGGTTATGTGTTTAGCCATAAGAGTTGGCTTATTTTGTCTAAGATGGTGATGTATATATATAAATGTGTTAATATTCTTTATTGATGAGTTCATAATTACTTGTGATAGGTAATATGGTTGTTAAATGGTTGATATTAGATATGAATTGTGCTTGTGAGTTGGTGCAAAATGATGTATGTTTGGAAAAGGTTAGTTGATTTGTATATATGTTTTCGGTATGTGTTGAAGGAGTAAAACATGAGTTTGTAAGCATGTTGGTTGCTAGTATTGGAAATGGTATGATTTAGCTTTGATTGTGGTTAAGTTAGATGTTCATTTATGCTATGAATTTGTACCATTTGTGTTGTGTATTGGGTGGCAAATTAGCTTGGTACCTATTTTTATCCTTACGGGCAGAGACACGGGTGTGTGTCTCAGCCATGTGTGACACACGATTATGTTGCATAACCGTGTATCCCCTGATGTGGATTTAGAAACCAAGTCTGTATGCTCCACACTACTTCACACACGGACGTGTGACTTGGCTGTGTGGCATAAGTCAGTATACCCTACAAGTTTGGCATGGCCTAGCACACTGCTTGGCAAACTGACGTGTGTGGCCACTTCAAAGGGCACACAGGCGTGTGACCCCTGCAGTTTAGAAAAATTTTTAAGTTTAGTAAAAATTTCTTGAGCTATCGGTTTAGTCCCAAACCACTCCTAAAGTATGTTTAGGGCCTGTTAGGCTCACAATAGGGACAATGTGATTGTATTTGATTGGAATTACATTTGGTTGATGATTTTTTATTCGAATTGAATGGTTGTTTAAGTTGTAAGTCCGGTAATACTCTGTAACCCTATTCCGGCATTAAATACGAGTAAAGGGTGTTATAGAGTCAGTTGGCATCCCTCCAACAATTTGAATCGCTTGATTGTTGTTCTTTCTTCGGTAAGGGTTCGATTGTGTTTGAGGGATTGATTAAAGGCGCTGCGTGTTATACGTTTATTTAATTTAATTTTGTGAATCATCGCTAAGTTGATGAATTGAATTCTATTTTTAGGTCTTGGGAGTGTCATGGGTGCATTCGTATAAAAATTGGACCAGGTGTGTAACACTAATCATGAAAAACAATGAATAATGAAAGTTGAAAAATTATTTTGTCGGTGCTACACAGTCGTGTGCCTGTGTGACAAACTGTGTGTCATCTAGGCTAATTGGGTCGTGTGGACCACACGAGCATGTGTGAGGCCGTGTGGGTCACACGAGCTGGCCATTTGGGTCGTGTAGGCCCAAAATTTAAAAATTTTCCCTAAGGCCGTACACGTCGTCCCAATTGACTGTAGGCCTTTTTTTAGGGTCGGTATGTGATTAATTGTATTGTAAAACATGGAATCTGTCATATGTTAGTGTAATTTCTGCTATATGTAAGTGCATTTGAGATGTCATATTATAAATAAACCTGAAAAATGTTATGTATGTAATTTGTATCTAATATGCCATGCTTGTAAAACTGCAATATGTATGATTTCTGCTTTGATTATATATGTATCTTGGATGGGATTTATTATGTGGAGGAAGTGTACAGTTAGTAGTGATATATCACCTTTTATACTGACAGCACAACTACAATTATTTTTTAAGTGTCTTAAACAACACTAAGTGGTGTATAGGGTTGGATGAGTGTTCTATACCCCATATGGTGTGTTGGGATGCTTGGAGATGATATGTAACAGATGGGGGTAGGAAAATATATTTGTATCTGTACTATTCTGTTAAAATTCTATTACTGATAAATTTGTCTGATAGGCATCAACTGTTTTATGTTATTCATTATACATTGAGTTTCGAAAACTCACTATCTATTTGACTGATATTTTCAGGTAATCCTTAAACTTAGGCGGATCGGTGTAATCGAGAGCTCGGTTAATGTCATATTTTCTTAAATATGATTTATTTAAATTTTGGTATTTAAGTTTTGTAAATTTTGAAATCTCTGGACTTTTTGGATTGTTTTAGATTTTTAACTTTAATTCCGTAATTTGCTTAATACTGTTCAAATGTTTTAGTCCACAAAATTTTCTTTTAAAAAAAAAAAAAAAAAAAAAAAATTAAAAGATTTCAAACAACGAACTGTGTTTTCCAAATATCACTTTTTAAGGAGTTTTTGCTGCGAGAATTATAAGTTTTTAGAAAATACAAACAAACAACGTTTTCAGAAATAAATTAGACACGATATGATTTTGAATAATTTGGGATTTTAAGGGTTTGTGATAATTATTCAAATTTACGAAACCTGAAATTTCTAACAAATTTCGTAAAAACTCTAGATTTGGCCATAACGTCTAGGTCGGGGTTTAAGGTGTTACACTTGTGGTCTTCTCCTCTTTTTGCAAAATAGTACATTACTTCATTAAAATCCCCTTGACAACCCATGGTAATTGACTTCATTCCTTTAGATTCCGTAGCATGTTCCATGATTCTTTATGTAAATGTTCAATTGGGGAACCATAAAATCCCATAAATCTCCAAGCCTTTCTTACATTTTTCTCGTTTATTTCCACATCAATATGAGAGATTGAGTAGCTTTTTAGATTTACTGATATATTCTCCTTCTAACCCAACGATAGACCCCTTTCGAGCCATCCACACTTATGTCAATTCCATTCTCATACCCACACTTCCTTCGTATTTTTTCCATCCTCCTTGTGCTAAAGTTAGGGCTGATACTGCCTCAATAGGTTTTGAGACATCTTACCGTTCATGGTTGCCCTAGCCCACGAACGTTTCAACTTAAAGTTTTCATTTGGACCAGTCGAATTGTTTCTCAGCGGCAGTCGATAAATTATTATCAAAGTCAATTTCCATTTGTGTTACTGAATTTTCCACCATTTGTGATCTCTGTAGTCGTTTCTTCCCTTTAATCAACCCAATCAAATTTTATTCTTGATTTAATCCCTCCGCCGCCATTTTGACGCAATCCATACTAGCACTGCTACTGAAATGGCTACCTGGCATTCTACACGCCTCTTTGATGCCCCTCGCAATTGAAGCCTCGTGTGTTCCTCCTTCTTTCAAACTAAGAGTTCGGTTATCTTTTGTACACCCCGCTAACTCTTTTCCTTTATGCTTTTAGTTGTTCGATTCCCCTTTAACCAAGGCTCTTGGTTCCTTATGTAACCATCTACTTTCCCCTTGCAATGCTTTACTTGGCAGTGTTCTTAATGGACTATCCCATTCTAGGGTTACTTATTGGGTTCTTAGAGATAATCTTAAAGGGCAAAAACTTTCTCCATGCCTTAATCTTCCACACAAGAAATACAATAAAGAGAGTTTTTCTTATTAAAAGATCGCATAGGTAGATTTACCTTGTCCATATATGATGCGCTTCTTTCTTTTTAAGGGGCTTCACACATCTAGCTTTACTTTTATACGCATAAATTTTTTCACGCCTCTTGTTACTATTGTAGCATATACTATAAGAATTTTCCAATGAAACTGTCCAATTGTCTTACCATCCTTTCCGACATAGATTCTATTAGGAGATTAGGAATTTGGACCCAAAAATTTGAAAATATTAGAGGGACTTGAATCAGATCTTCCCTTTTTTCCAATATATGAAAAAGAATTAGGTGTTTATTAAAAAACCAGGGGATCCCATCTGTTACTCTTTTGAGATCCAACTCATTAAACAACCAAAAAAAGACCTTCTTCTCCTCGATTTCTGTTATACAAACACCTTCAATAGGGTGCCAAAGTTCAGCAAGAACGTTTCTCATTGATGAAAAGTGAATCGCACTGCTTGTTAAGACCCTCCCTACCAAACAGAGATTGAAATCCTATTCGCTTTCATCTTTATCCTCTTGATCGCGGACTAGATATTCTTCCTTGTCGGTAATATTGAGATTTGACAACTCTTCCTCCATGAGTTTTTTCAATTGAAACTGCTTATGGAACTTGGGTGTATAAATATAACTTCATTGGATTGGCTAATCGGAGGAGACTCTCCAACTCTACTACTGTTGGCAGACGAAAAGATACAAGAGAGAAAAAACCCTAAGACTACCTACTACCTGAGTAGACATAAAAGTTGTGTTTTAAAACTTAATAAAAAGGTTCAAAACAAACCAATATTAAATTTATTTTCTTCATTTTTGAATTATTAAGACTATTTTTTTAAAAAGTTTGTACTAAATAAATAATTTTATCAAATTAATTTATACTTTTTTATTAACACTTGTAATTATTATTTTATAAAGAACATTAATTTTTATATTTTATAATTTAATTCAATTATTATAGATTATTTAAGTAAGGTTATAATTAGAAAATTTGTTTAAACAAATCATTTTCTTTACTTTCCACAAAGAGAAAATGTTAAAATTACTTTCCTTTCCTTTCTTTTATTAATTTAAACTATTCAAACAACAAATAAATATTTCCTTCAACTTTCTTTAACCTTCCCTTCTCTTCCTTATGTTTCTTTTATTTTTAATTATCCAAACATAGAGTTAAAGATATATCATTTACACAATATTTTGATTGCATTAAAGTTAAGTAAAGGAAACAAAAATTACATCATTTCGCTTATTTAGATAATTTCTTTTATTTGGATAAGGGAAAATAAAGGGAGTTTAAATTCTCTTACTTCCCCTTTAGTTACTTTGTTTTCAATTATCCCAATTACATTTTTATCCTATTAATTTTTTACATGAGTTATTTTTTATAAAATGACATAATTAGAAAAAGAAATCATTATAATCAATCATTTCCTTAACTTACCACAATTTAACCAAACAAAAATTGTAAATATTCCTTTATTTTACTTTACAAATTATATCTATCCAAACATAATATCATTTATTTAACCTTTATAATTATTTATCCCGACATAGGATTAATGATAGAGTAAAAATAATAAAACGAAATCAACTTGAGAGTGATTGTGATTTATATAAACAACCTTGTTTAAATATATTTTGAGTGTAGTATAGAAACCAAAGTTAAAATTTAACCATTCTTATATAAATTAAAAGAAAAAATATGATGTCATGCCACTTTCTCACCTTCAAAGTCTCTCTTTTTTTCCCAAGATGTTTCTATATTGTTAAAAAAAAAAAATCACTTTTAACCTTTCAACTACAAATAACTTTTTTATTCTTGGACACTTGCATGCATACAAAGGATATAATAGTAAAATAATAAGATAGCTATAACATATAAGTATGTAAATTATTTGGACTAACTAATTTCATTGTAAAAGTAAAGGGCTAAGTTATGTCAAATTAAAATATAAAGATTAAATACCAAATGTGAGCGAAGTAGAGAAATCAAAATTGTAATTTTCCCATTATCTTTTTTCTTTTTTGACAAAAATTTTACCATTATCTAATAATGGCTAAAAAGGGGATCATAACATTAATTAGTCCAAATAATTAGCACTACTAATAATTTTCATAGTTGATGTGGATTTTTTAAAAAGACTTATTTCAACTCATCGTGCTAAAATAATTTTTAAAAATAGTATTTTTTTTAAAGATTGCAATTTTTTTTATAAGAGTAGTTAATAATATTAACTATTTAATCTAACAAATATTAAATATAGGGACAAAATTATTATAAAAATTCAAATACAAAGATTAAATCTTAAATTTAGGCTTAGTAGAGGGACCAAAAGTTATATTTGACTAATTTTCTTTAAAATGCAAAAAATGAAGAGAAAGATCAAACCCGTCTCAAGATGGGAACCTTCTTTTATATATTATATATAACTTATATCAATAAGATACTAAATTAACATGTAAGTCAACATAAGAACCAATTTTTTTAACTGCATAATTTAAGATTAAATAAATAATTAAATTATTTTAAATGTGTTGTTGACCAATCTTTATATATATAAGTAATTAAACCAAATAAATTAAAAAAAATTCAAATGTAACATTAAAAATAAAATAAACATCGTATAAAAATACATATTTAAAATATACATTATACTAATTATTAAATTAAAAATAACACAAAACTTCTTTTTTTTTTGTCATTTCTTCTTTTTCTTCACATTCTTCCTATTTTTCTTTTTTATCAGTCAGCTCTTCTAAAAGAAAACCCCCTCGTCAAATGCTCAAACACCAACATCTACAATGTGTTCCTTTATTTACTTTTTATAAGTATGGATGCTACTACGGTTCGCATTGGATTAATGGGATTTTAATTAAATTATAAAGTAAAATTTGAAATTTATAATTCGTTTTAAGTTTATATGCATACTTCGTACATTTATAATTTAAATTTTACATTTTTATTTTTTAATAATTTAGTATCTTTACTTTTCAAATATAAAAATTTAAGTTTAATTGTTAATACCATTAAATTTCTTCATTAAATTTGTTGGAATAACATTGCAATGGATGTAAATTTAATTGATAATCATAAGGGTGAGTATTTGGTACACTAACAATATATTTTTTTATTCCACAAATAGTTTTAAAAAATTGATATTTGTCTCTTTTTTTAAAATATTTATTTTTTAATATTTTATTATATCCCTATAAGACACTTGTTAACCCCCTAACCTTACTTGTAGAGTCTAAAATTTCACTGGTAATGTACCAAATAATTTCTCTAATTTTAATGGTGTTAATAATTCTTAAAAATTACATCATCATTTTAATCAAAATAAAATATTTAGGCTAATTAATGACATTGTAAAACTTGAGGTACCAAATTATATCAAGAAATTGAAGTATAAATATTAAATCTTAAATTTAAGTGTAATAGAGGGGCCAAAATTGAAACTTGACCATTATTATATCATCTATAGAAAAAATATAGTGTCATGCAACCTTGGTATGTTCATGATTTTTTTTTTTGCCAAGATGTTTATATATAATTAAAAAAAAAAATCTCTTTTAACCTTTCAACTAAAAATAACATTTTTATTATTAGACACTTATCATCATATAAATGATACGACAATAAAATGATAAGTTAGCTATCACATATAAATCCGTAAATTATTTGTACTAACTAATTCCATTGTAAAAATAATAAAAAAAGCAAATCATGTTAAATTAAAATATAAAGATTAAATATTAAATGTGAGCATAACAGAGAAGTCAAAATTACAATTTTATCATTATCTTATAATGACTAAATATGAGGAAATCATATCATTATTTAATCCAAATAATTAACACTTTTAATAATTTTTATAGCTAATGTGGATTTTTTTTAAATGACTCATTCTAACACATCATGTTGGAATAATATTTTTTTAAAAAAATCACATAAAAAATTTTATTAGAGCAATCAATAATATTAATTATTTTGACTAAACATCATAAAAATAGGGATCACATTATTATAAAAATTAAATATTAATTTTAGACTTAGTAGAGAAACTAAAGGTTATGTTTACCCAATTTTTTAAAAAATGCAAAAGGAAAAAAGCTAAACACGTGTCAAGATCCTTTTATATATAAGTTGTATGAGTAAAATTTTAAATTAACATAAGAGTCAAGGTAACATCCAACCTTTTCAAATACACAGTTTAAATTAAAGTTAATTAATTTTTTAATTATAATAATAATTTAAAAATTAAATAAGGAACAATGAAGGTCCTTAACCATCAACGATGGAGTTGACATTCTTTTAAATATATATAAGTAATTAAATGAAATAGATAAAAAAAAAATCTTAAAATGTAACATGAAAAATAAAATAAAAACCACATAAAAAACATCAATATTTAAATTATACATCACCAATTATTAACCTAAAAATAACACAATCGTTTCTTCTTTTTCTTCACGTTCTCCCTAATTTTCTTCTTTATCAGCCCCTTCCTCTCATTCTCAGGTAAAAAAAATATACAACTTGTCAAACGCTCAAACCTTAACATCTATTACTTTTTTTTATTAGTTTACTATCACTCTTCACATATATTCAATTAATTTTTAATTAAATTATAAAGTAAATTTTGCTTTAGGTTTCTGCACACCTCATGCATTTAAAATTTAGTCTTTATAGTTTTATTTTTAAGAATTTAATTATCTATTTTTTAAGCTTAAAAATCTAAATTCAATTGTTAACACAATTAAAATTTTTTGCTAAATTCGCTAGACTGACATTTTAGATTTTTTTTTTAAAATACTCATATAGTAACCATGTAACAAAAAAAAAAAAAAAGACAATGCAATAGATGTGAATTTAATAGATGATTTTGAATTTGAACATAGTATAGGAACCAAAAATGAAACTTGACCATTATTATATAATCTACAGAAAAAATACGGTGTCTTGCCACTTTGCCACGTTCATAGTTTTTTTTTTTTTGCCAAGATATTTATATATAGTTGAAAAAAATCATTTTTAACCTCTCAACTAAATAAACTTTTTTATTCTTGAAGACTTGTTCGGATACAAATGATATGATAATAAAATAATAAGGTAACTATTACATAAATATATAAATTATTTAGACAAACTAATTCCATTTTAAAATTAAAAGATTAAATTATGTCAAATTTGAATATAAATATTAAATATTAAATATTAAATGTGAGCATAGTAACTTTACTTCACCATTATTTTATAATGATTAAAAAATAGAAAAAATTTATCATTAATTAATCTAAATAATTAGCGCTATTAATTAATAATCGTCGTAGTTGATTTAAATTCTTTTAAAAAAAATTATTCTAACTCATCATCTTAAAATAATTTTTGTATTAGAATAGATTTTTTTTTAAAAATGTAAAATTTTTTTAAAAAATGTAAATTTTTTTATCAAACTAGTCAATAATATTAACTATTTAAACTAAACATTATATAAAAAAAATGAATTATTGTAGAAATTCAAGTATAAAGATTAAATTTAATTTAAGTCTAGTAGAGGGACCAAAAGTGATATTTGACCAATTTTCTATAAAAAGCTAGGAAAAAAAAAAAGAAAAGAGGACCTTCCTTTTATATATGCTAGTATGGTCCCATCCATGGTTCGTGTTGGGTTAGTTATTTATTTGTGTTAAATTATAGAATAAAAATATATTCTAAGTCCTTATATACTTCATATATTTAGAATTTAATCTCCTACATTTATTTTAAAGAATTTAGCTCCTCTATTTTTCATATTTAAAATATGCTTTCAAGTTATATATGACCGTGTAACATTTTAATCGAAAAGTTAATGATATTAACTATTTGAGCTAATTAATAATATAATATAAGGATTAAATATAAACTCTAAGTATAATAGAAGGACCAAAACTGAAATTTTACCCATTTTTATAATGCAAAAAGGACAAAAGAAAACAACATAGTTCATAAATGCCCTTTGGACCTTTGTTTAATATAGAGTTATATTGATAGGTCATAGATGATTAGTTTATAGATATTTATATATTGTTTTAAAATATAAATATACATAACATTGATAGGTCATAGTTTCATCTAATATGGCAACGAAATTGTATTAATTTATACAATTAAAGTAGATAAAATATAAAACATTTTATTCATACAAATTACAAAAGCAAAATGGAACAAATTCTAACCAAACCAAATATATAATATAAATGAAAGTAGCAATTTTGTGTTACCTAACAATGGTAGGACCATCCAACCAAATTTGTTTCACCAATACGCTATTAGTATAGAAAGTTAGCCCACCAAACTTACAACACTCTCCCATTCCAATCAATATCAATCATTAAACTTTCAATTTTTATTTAACATTAAATTTTCAATATTTACTCCCATTTTTATTCCTAATTTATATTATCTTTTGCCTTGTTTATCAATATTCATATTATCACCGATTAATAATATTACGAAACCAACAAAACTAAAAAATTTAGTATATAAATTAATTTTAAAAAAAAAAGTAAACTGATAGTAAAAATTATTATTTATAATATAGATGTGTGTTTTAAAATAACATAAAATAATAATGAAATTTATAGTTTGAAACTAACTATTAATAACATAGAAAATAATGTTTTATTAACTTAGTTGGCAAGGACTCAAATCTCACTTTACCTATAATTTTATTAGTTTTTTTTGTGAATAAAAATGTTAAAATACCCTTAAACAAATATAACTTATTTTAATTATAAAAAGATGTTTCTGTAATTTTTCTAATTAAGTCGGTGCCCAGTTGATTCATACCACTAACTCGATTTGGGGCTTAAATAATAGTAAAAATATACAATTGATGGAGGTAATAGAGTATGAATAATAAAATTAAAGAAAGAAAGAAAGTATAAACGGATACAAATAAGCTTTGATTAAGTAATAAATTTTAAAAAAATATTTATAATTTAAGTTACTCTGGCAATACATTATCCAATAAATTTGATTTATAAAATTAGTAATTATATATAATAAGTAGTATATATAGGTTAATTAATTTAGTAGAATTATGGTTATTTGTCAAAATGGTGAGGCAACCAACTCCCATCTGAGATTGCTAACCAAACTCCTGAATCACAATAAGCAAAGCCCATATATTCTGACAATTCCCTTCCTCACAATATTGTTGCTACTTTACATACTATATAATATATTTTACATTCATTCCAGCAAGTGGATTTTATATATGATTATTATTCAATGTATTTTAAGTTTTTAAAAAAATCAGAAATAGAGTTTTTTCTATCATTATAATATTGAGTAATGAAAGAAAATGATATACTTTGAATTTGTATTTTTAAACGTCGTTTTGATCATTACTCTAAATAAATTTTAAAATTTTATATTTTTAATTAAATCTACTAGAAAGCACCCATCATTTTAAGAATGCTTATGAGATTTTTTCTATGTTTCACAATTATCATATTTATAAATTCTTTGTATATATATTGATGATTAGAACCCTAAAATCCCCTCAACCACCAAGAAAAGTGATTGTAAAAGTGGTGAAATCTCAACCTCTATGTACAAACAAGTTGGCATGTCTCACCTCTCACTTTAGCCTACATCTTCTCTTCTAAGCTATTAATCCTAGTCTTTTTCCATTTTCCCCCATATCTACTCCTCCATTATTGTCTCTCAAGCTATTTTGCTTTCACTGTGTTTTAATCTTAATAATGATCTAAAACACCCTTCCCCACTTTCCAATCTTATATAAGTTTCCTTCATCTCACCAACCCCACTTTGTCATCAACCCCTTTTGGATTTCCATGGCTTTACTCTATTCTTTATGTTGTGTCTCATTTTCGGCACTGGTGATAGTCGCATTGTACGTCTCGCCGGTGGTTTCGACGTCGAGGCGAGTGTTAGGAGATTACGGTAAGCTCGAAAACGGGTTCAGGGTCACGCTCAAGCATGTTGATTCAAGCAAGAATTTAACCAAATGGGAGCGGATCCAACGTGGGATAAAGCGTGGGAATCACAGGCTGCAGAGGTTGAACGCCATGGTTTTAGCAGCCAGCGGTGATTCGCCTGAGGTTCAAGCGCCTATCGTTGCTGGGAACGGCGAGTTTCTAATGGACTTATCGATAGGGACTCCACCGAATAGTTACTCTGCGATCTTGGACACCGGGAGTGATTTAATATGGACTCAATGCAAGCCTTGTACCCAATGTTTCGATCAATCTACCCCGATCTTCGACCCACAAAAATCTTCGACGTTCACCAAGTTGTCATGCTCGAGCGACCTATGTGAAGCACTTCCGCAATCAACATGCAGCGATGGGTCATGTGAGTATCTCTACACATACGGCGATTACTCCTCGACGCAAGGGGTCATGGCAACCGAAACATTCAAATTTGACAGTGTTTCGGTTCCGAATATCGGATTCGGGTGCGGAGAAGACAATGAGGGGGACGGATTTTCTCAAGGCGCAGGCCTCGTAGGGCTGGGGCGTGGACCATTATCATTAGTTTCACAACTAAAAGAACCCAAGTTTTCATATTGCTTAACCGCCATGGATGAGACCCAGAAAAGCCTACTTTTGATGGGGTCAATAGCAAGTGCAAATGAATCATTAGGTGAAATGAGGACCACTCCATTGATACGTAACCCATCCCAACCATCTTTTTACTATCTTTCACTCCAAGGAATCACTGTGGGAAGCACTCGCTTGCCTATCAAGGAATCAACTTTCGCACTCGAAGACAATGGCAGCGGCGGTGTAATCATCGACTCCGGCACCACTATCACGTATCTCGAACAAGCTGCTTTCAGCGTGGTGAAAAAGGCATTCATCTTGGAAATGAAGCTTCCCGTCGACACTTTGAGTTCAATCGGGCTTGACCTTTGCTTCACCTTGCCATCAGGTTCAACCCAAGTTGAAGTACCTAAACTTGTATTCCATTTCGACGGAGCGGATTTAGATTTACCGGCAGAGAATTATATGATCGCGGACTCGAGCTCGGGGGTAATTTGTTTGGCGATGGGAGGCTCGAGTGGGATGTCGATCTTTGGCAACGTTCAACAGCAGAATATGTTGGTTGTTCACGATCTGGAGAAGGAAACTGTGTCCTTCATTCAAACACAATGCCAAAATATATGAACTTATTCATGGCATTAATTTTCGTTTGTGTTAAATTGTCACTTTTTTTTTCTTACAATTTGTTACAATTTCATATATACAGATGTAGATTAATGTTAAAAATAAATTAAATGGTTCTTGTTTGAATCTGCTTATTTTAGTCATCGATTAGATGATAAACAAATTTCGTTGGATACTTACAAAAATCATAAAACTTCGGTCTAACAAATATAAATCTAAGTTATAAATATCTAAAATATGAATACAATAAATAATTTTAAAGCTTAGGTTGATTGAGTCTTAATTTTATTGGCATATGGATTCGAATGCACTGAAATGCATTATACTCTTATTTATTAGTTAGGAAGAAGTACTTAGAAATATTATGTAAATATATATATATATATAAATTATTCAAAAAAAAATTAAAGTTTAAACTAAACAATATTAAAGTTTTATAAAATTTTTAAATTTTGCTTTTCGATATTTTTATTTATTTATTATAATTTTGAATCAGAGAAAAGAGTTGTAATTATATTGTATTATAGTGTGATCATGATGGAAATTTTTGGAATAATATTTCTTATTTTTTGCCTGTAAGTATTTAAACAATCTTCTTTGATTAAAGTAAATTTGACTTATTATATTATAATATGAAACGGCTTGGAGAGGGTAGGGGTAGGGGTAGGGGTAGGGATAGGGATAAAAGAATTGAAAAGTGAGGATGCACTTATTTTACCTTTTAAAAATTTTCTCATGTTTTTTGTGTGTATATTAAACTGACATGTTCTAGAATGCCAGTCTTAATTACAGTCTTATATTAAATTAAAGCATAAAAAGGTTAGAAAACTCGGTTTATCCCATGGCAATAAAACTGGCAATTGCAAAAAGTAATACTAAATCTAAATCATTAGTTCATGTTCCGAAAATAATTATACTAGTACTACCAAATTAATTATTTTTTTTCTCATCCCATTACTTATTCTATATAATAAATATAAGGTTAAATTCTACTATTAGTCCTTATACTTTATAGAATTGCTATTCAATCCTTGTCTTTTAGTTTGGTCATTTTTTATATTTTTATTTATTAAATTTTAAAATTTCAATCCTCATCAAATGATAATAGTTAAATTCATTAAGTTATGCTATTTGCAAAATCTGATGCAACAAATATATTATCAAATGTGTAATGTAATGTCAGTTTATTTTTTCTACATATTACTCACTAAAAAACCAATTAATGTTGAAGTTAGTTACCATGCTTAAGAGACTTAAGTCTATCTTGAAGATGCACAATACTGAGGCTTTTGGTAATATTTCTGCTTCAGTTAAGTCTAAGGCTATGGAGTTGGAAAGCTTGTAGCTTGCTTTGTTGCAGGGTGATCTAGCAAGAGTTGGTCATATTGACTAGGTGAGAGCTGATCTTTTAGTTTTGCAAGAAGTTGAAGCATGTTTTTTTCGGCAAAAAGCTCAAGTACAGTGGATTAGGAAGGGGAATCAAAACACTAAATTTTTTTCATAGTACTATTGCAGTTAAGAGGAAAGCACATTGTTACTTCTCTTTTTGATGCAACTGGTAACTGTTGGAATCTTTTGATCAAATTTCTATAAAGATTTTGATGTTTTATCAACATCTTTCGGTGCAGTTGATTCCAATGTTGTTGAGTGCCTAGATTCTTTGCTTCAAGAATTATTGCCTAAACTGACTGATGGCGCTGATTATATGTTGACTAGTTCTATTACCAATGAGGAGATAAGAACAACTATTTTTGGGTAGGGGAATGAGAAAGCTCCTAGTCTTGACGGTTTCACAACTTTCTTCTTCAAATCAGCATGGGGTATAGTAGGGAATGATTTTCTTGAGATTATTTAGTATTTTTTTGCATCCTCCACTTTATTAGTTGTCTTTAATGCTAATTCAATTTCCTTGGTTCCTAAGTGTGATAATCTTGGCTATGTGAAAGATTTTCGGTCAATTTTTTGTTGCAGTTCAGTTTATAAGTGGATAACTAAGGTTTTGGTTCATTTAATGACTCTTTTTTTTTTCTTTTTCTTGTTTTGATCTTTAATAGTTAGAGTGCCTTTGTTAAGGGTCATAGTATCACTGATAATACCATGTTGGCTTATGAGTTAATGTGAGGGTAAGGTAGAAGGCATATTTCTCCTAGATGTACCTTGAAGGTTGATCTTCAAAAAGAGTTTGATTCTTTACATTGGGGTTTTCTTTCTTTCAATGCGTAGAGCTCAAGGGTTCCCTAAAATGTTTTTAAAGTGGATTAAAGTTTGCTTAACTACTCCTCAGTTCTCTATCTCCCTTAATGAAAGGCTTGTGGGGTTCTTTCGTAGGAGGATAGGTATTAGGCAGGGACATTCTCTCTTTCCTTACCTCTTTGTGCTTGCAATGGATGTGTTATCCAGGTTATTGGATGTTGCTGCCACAAATGCTCTCTTTAAGTATCATCCTAAGTGCCTTCGAGTGTGGTTGACTCATCTTATATTTGTTGATGATCTTATTTTTTTCTAAGGGTACTACTGATTTGTTGGCTGGTGTTTATTGTGTTCTTGAACAGTTTTACTTTATTTCTAGGTTGTAACTCAACGCCTCCAAAAGTGAATTATTTGTTGCTGGGGTGCCTCAAGAGGAGCTGACTCTTATGACTTCTTGCACAGGGTTTAAAATTGGTAGGTTGCCAGTGAGGTAGTTTGGTGCTCCTCTTGTTTCTTAGAAGTTGTCTTGGTCTACCTGTGTTGTTTTAACCAATAGGATTCTGGACATGATTCAAAGGTCATCTACTAAGCACTTAAGTTATGCTGGTAGGTTGCAACTTATTAAAGTTGTGATCTTTCGTATGCAAACCTATTGGAGTCGTCAATTTCTAATGCCTAAGAGTGTCCTCAAGAAGGTTTGTCAATTCTGTCTTAGCTTCTTTTAGAAAGACAATGTTGGCTCAGGTCGAGGGGCTTATGTTTGTTGGAAGGCGATTTGTTTGCCTAAACTTGAAGGGGCACTTGAGAATAAAAAATATGGTAGAATGTATTTGAGCTTGCATTTTGCAACTTATCTGTGCCTTGCTTGCAAGAGACGGGTCTCTTTGGATCGTTTAGGTTAATGAATATGTGTTAAAAGGTAGGAGTTTTCTAGATGTGGCTCCTACTTCGATGAGTAGCTGGAATTGTGATCTGCCACAATATGTTGTTGCAAATTAGACTATTTTTGGCACTTAATGAGCTTGATTTGAAGTCGTTTTATGTTATTTTGTTTCGTTTTCCATTTTAGTAGCTTAGATTTAATTATTAGCAATATAAAGATTTTTACACAATTTTTTGCAATGTAATGACCTGACGGGCCAATACGGGCCTAGTGAAGGACTAACAAGTCGATTTAGTATGCAAGACACTATTTTCAAGCTAAGAATACAAAGGACGATGGCAGCGTCATGACTAAACCTATTCATATTTGGCTCGGCCCGAAAGCCTGCTCAAAAAATGAGAGGGTTTAAATAAAAATATTGGCTTGAAAAATGGGCTTTGGCAAAAAAAAAGGTCTGTTTAGAAAATGGGTCAGGCCTCAGGGAAAGCTTTTTTGGCCCAAGCTCGGCCCGCCCGACCCGAATATGCAAAAGAAAAATTGTTGGTTTTTTACTTTTTTTGCTATTTTTTTTACTATTTTGTTGTTATTTTCTTATTTTTTTCACTATTTTGCTACCATTTCACTATTATGTTGCTATTATTTTGTTGTTATTGTTTGGATATTGTATAACTCTTATTTTCTTATTAATTTTGTTACTATTTTAGAGGCATTTGCTTGTTAAGTTGCACTGATCTTAGTGTTATTTAAGTATACATATTTTTTAATTTATTTTCAATTTGTTGGGAAACATTTATTTTAATATTTTTAGTATTTTTGATGTATTATATTTGTTTAAAAAATTATATAAAAAATAATATAAACAAGTTAATACAGGCAGGCCGAAATTAGATTATGGAAGTCAATAAGAGTTTGGAATCAAAGACGAGGAAGAATTGAATATTGGGAAATGTGTCCATATTGTAGTAAACATGTAACTGTTTTCTATTTATTTGAACGATGAATGAATAAATAAATTTAATTTCACATTTCACTATTATTTCTTTTGTATTTATGTCGTTTATATTTTACATGCATAGTGAAATTGTGACAAGCAAATATTAGCTCATTGATTGTTTAATGTTCAAACTGAAGATAAGTGACATTGTAAAGAACGTTTACATTGCAAGAAAGACAACTTACCTCAGTAGATAATCTAAATGATTCCGTAATCCCGTAAAAAAATCAAAGTGAGCATTTGATTCAAATACTGAGAAAAATTATTATGTCGTCTGTAATTCCAATTGGGGAGATGGCTAGTCTTGGCTATCGAAGCAGTTGACTCCAAGAATAGAGACATAGATATATTCATTGGTAGAATGATACATTACACTAGACCCAAGATGAATTAATTTTAAATCCGTTTGTGAATTAATTCACTTGTGACTTTCATGGTGTGGTTTACCTAAATCCTAAATTAATCGCTGACCATGCATATGCAACTCATGTGCTTTGATATAAGTGGAGGCTTATGCTCTAAAGATGATCGAGCCCATAGCCGGTATGTTGGGCACATGACTTGTGAATGACATGGCTTTATTAGCAACAATGGAATTCACAGCTCAATTAAAGAGTTAATGATACATTGTATGGATTAATAAATATGGAATGTGGTCACGAGTTGCTTGTTCTCGAATAAGTAATTTATCACAGTCTTTTGTTGACAGTGATCATATTAATCATTAAGAAGACACAATGGTGACAATGAGATAAAATATGATTGTATTGAGTGAACATATTTAATTCAGAGGAATCAAGGATATCATGTGAGGGTAACACACACATGATGAGGTCATTGGATAAAACAGTTGGATGAATTGCCTTTGTAAAGAAAATATAATAAGGAGTTTTCAATCATGGTACTTCTTATGGACTAACTCCATGATTAAGTAATTGCGAATTACCGGAATGATGCTTCTGGACATAATTGCAATCACTAGAGCCTAATTGTATATTCGATGCTTTTGTATTTGAATCAGAAGAATATTCTACGACTTTAGGAATAATTTAATTGAGTCGATTTATTCGATGTGGAATTAAATTAGGTGGTCGTAATAATTTTTCAACTAGAGAATTTGATTAAAAAATTTTCTTTTGAAATTAATTTGAAAAATCTAAGTGATTTTTGGAAAAATTAATTTTGATCAAGTAAAATTAAATTAAATTAAATTAATAAAATAAATTAAAATTAATATAATATTTTTGGAAGTTAATTTTCAAGTCAGACAATTGGCTCAATGGGTGCTTGAACTTGAAAATTGGACCTAAAATCATAAATTGGGCCCGAGAATCCAGAAGCTAAGACCAAGACCCAAAAACTGGTCAAACTGAGCCTGGTATGTGAAACCGGGTCAACGGTCCAATCGATGGCTAGATCGGATCAGTCGGGTCGTTATTGACTTGGACCGAACTGGCTCGGGGTGCTGTAAGGGTGTCGTACCTGCATCACTGAATATGGTGGTGTCGGTGACTGTGGCAACGACATTCCGGTGGCCAGCTGCGGTTGGTCGTCAATCGTTGAGTAATAAAAAAGTTACACTCCTACTAGGACTCTACAAGAGAATTTGATTTTAGATTAATTATTCCAAAAATAATATTATTTTAATAGTTTAATATTAAATTAAATTAAATACTTATCTTAATATTATTTTATTAATTTAATATTAAAATGATTATCTTAATATTAAAATTAATTTAATGTTTATCTTGTAGATAAACATTTTATTATTTTAATAAGATTTAATATTAAATTTAATCTAATATTTATCATGATAAATATTATATTAATTTAATATTAAAGTGATAGTTTAATCATAGTTGAACTCTCTAAACTCTCCCTATATAAAGAGAGCATTGAGTCTTTATTTACACACAGTTGAATTCAAGAGAAAGTTGTAGAGAGAAAATTCTCTGAAGAGATTATTCTAGAAAATTTCTAGAGATATTTTTCTAATTTACAACTTGACCCAAAAATTTAGAGAAATTACAAAATTACCCCGTTGGTAATTTTTGTGAAAAATTTTCTAATTCGAAACAAGCCCACACTCGACAGACATGAGCTTGAGGAAAGAGGAGAAGACTACTCGGTTACTTTAGATATCACAACCAAAATCTTGTTCTGGAAAAAAAAATTAAAACTCTAGTTTTTCCCTAAATTTACTTTTCATTGCATTTTTACAAAATTGTTTTTCCAACAATTGGTATCATGAGCCAGTTTGTGTTCTATCTATAAGTATAAACAGATAATCAAAATAAATTTCTCTACTTCTTGAATGATTTGATTACATAAAAAGTGTCATTTTTTAGATCTTATGCATGTTTTGAGTTATATATGGGAATGGATGCGATATTATATATTTGTAATATAATTATTTTTTCTTGAGGTTGTGGTTTTTAGGATATAAACCATGGACTATCATCTCCACGTAGGGTTATTTTTTTTTTAAAAAAAATTCATAGAATTTTTGTGATCCGAAAACGGACATAAGACTTAAATATAATTTTTCCAAAAGGAGTTCATGTCGAGTAAAAGATACGATGGTGGTTGAAGACCTAAGGAATGCCTTGTACTGAAAAATTATGTAATTTTATTTTTTCATTTATTTTCTAGAAATAGAACCATTGAAATCTTGGCTTGCAATTTTATTTCAATTACCTATCTCATTATATATATGTTTTATAATTGTTTATAATATTATGTAATGTTATAATTGTGATATATATATGAGATGATCTATAGTTGATCTGTAACGCCTCAAAACTTCTGGTTATATTATGTTTAAATATGACACAACTGTGTATCTGTTTCAGTGGTTAAGTGTTCTGGGTGTGTGTGTGAGGTCCCAAGCTCAAGCCATGCCTTTGGCGAAATTTTGGAATTTTTTTGAATAAAGCCACACTCTTGTTTAGTAGGCTTTTAGTTGATTGTTTGTAAAAATATATCAGAATGGGCCTGTTGGTCTAGTGGTTAAGTGGAGTGTGGATATGTTGGAGGTTTTGTGTTCGAGTCTTTGCATAAGCAAGGGTTTCTTTTTTGCGGCGTGCGTCGGTTAGGAGTTTAAAGTGAACAGGATTCTGAGTGGTTGAGTGTAGTGGGGATATAGGGAGAAAAATAAGGGATTGGGGAGTTGTTAAGATACCCTAGGTTGCAAATTTTGGCTCTCCCCTCCCACTCTCCCAATTTTTCTAACATTTTCCCCTTCTGTTCTTCTGTGTTCCCTACTGAATATCTCTCTCTTTCTCTTTTTGCTATTGAACATTCGCTGAATTTCAGTCTTTCTACCTTGTTTTCCTCTCAATCCACCTTCTCCTTTAATCCCGTTACTTTTCCAGAGTCCGCACGTTTTTTTCTTCGGTAATAGTAAGTGATTTTAGCATTCTGTTAATTTGATGTAATTTAGGACTTTATGGACTTTATTTGAATGTTTAGACTGTTTATGGGATTTTTGTCTAAACTCGATTTTTAAACAAAATGGAGGTTTTCTTAAATACGAACAGTTTTCCAAAGACGAACTTTATCAAAGCTTTCGCTAAAAATAAAAACACGATTTTCGACATAACAAAGGACATGCATTTTTCTCCGGATTAAGACAAAGATTAATTAACTAGAACGGTTTTAACTCGACAATTTTGAAATCCATTCCATGTGACATTATCAAATTTAGCCATACGTCTAGGCTGGGTTTAGTGTGTTACATGATCGATTAAAAATAAGAAGTGTGGTAATGAGAAAATACATGTGTTGTATTGTTATATTCACTTCTTTAGGTTATTTGATAACTGTGAGAAGTATGGTAATAAGAAGGTGCATGTCTAGGATTGGCTCTGGCTAGGAAAGAATTGGTTTTTAAGTGGTCAAATTTGACTCACCTCCCTTTCCTGGGACCCTACCTAGTGCATAGTTCTCATTCACTTCTTCGGTTTTTCCCTTAAAAGAAAAACTGTAGAGAATCAAAATTATTTGTTTTAAGATTGATTGATTCTTATGAATGGATATTATAAAATTGTCATAACATGCTATGCATTTTTTGGAAGCATGTCATTTAGATTAGGTAAGAATGCCACTAGGACTATTGTATGATCAATCTTAAAATTTGGGATAAAAAACCTTACATGTTTTTAAAATATTGAGTGGAAAGGGCCTTGAACAAAACCTACGGCCTCCATTGATGGTCCCTATGTGATAGCATGATAAAGTTTCGAGCCGGTTCCTACCCTGGCCACACCCTAATGTAAACTTTGTCATGTGAGTTCACTAGATAGGATTTCCTTTTAAGGACAACTAGTCATACATGACTTTCAGAGAGATTGTCCCGATATGACACACAAATGAAATCATATTCATGATGGGTGTTGAGTCAATGGTTACACACTCAAAATCATCTCTTATTAAATAGTTTCCCAATAAATGATATTTAAGCTAGAGATGATGGTTAAACGTAAACGGTCGTTAATTCATGTAGAGTCTTGAGAATTAATATTTAGAAACTGATTGGATGTAATCTATGTTCTTGCTAGTTAATCATAGGACCCCAAGGCGACATTGTTGATGGGTGTGAGGATGATCATAGCAACGAATTTTTTTTAAGGTTTTAATATAGGATGCATACATCATACTTCATTCTTGATATGTTGCTAAAATGAAAAATATTTGCTTAATACAAAGATAGTAATTAGTGGATCTTTATTTTTTTTCAGTTCAAATATGTCTCCTACTCCTCTTATTAGCATTCTTATTGAGAATAAATTAAATGAGTATAACTTTCGAGAATGGAAATGAAACTTGCTGATAGTTCTCAACTGTCAGAAACATAAATTCGTTCTTGATGAAAAGTGCCCTCCTGAAGCTCAGCCCAAAACGAGAAATCATTGGAGAGATTCTAACTCGATTGCTCGATGTTATATGTTAGCAACCATGAGTAGTGTGTTACAAAAGCAACATGAGAATTTACCTACTGCCAAAGAGATCATGAAAAATTTAGAGGATTTTCTCGGAGGCCAAGTCGTGTAAGCTTGACAATTCGTTATTACAAATTTGATGAATCCTCAACAGAAAATTGGCACTCCAGTCAAAGAAAATATGCTTAAGCTTATGGGATAGTTTACGAAAACGAAGGACAATGGGGTTAAACTAGACATGAACACGCAAATTGAAATAGTGTTCAAATCCTTAACCAAGGAGTTTGCTAGTTTTAAGGCCACTTAAAACTTGGGGAATAAGGCACTTACCTTGACTCAGCTCATCAAGGAATTACAATCTAATTAGTTGATGCTAAATACTGGTAAGCTGGTTTAGGAGAAACATGAGGCATACTTAGCTATGGGCTCCTCATCCTCTAAGGGGAAACATAAAGCTAAGGGAAAAAAGAAACCGACTAAGTCTTCAATTCCACCTCGTGTAGATAGGAAGAAGGCTAAGAAATCAAAAGATCCTAAAAAGATCAAATGTTTCTTCTACAATAGGAAAAGGCATTTCAAATCAAACTATAAGGAATATTTGGATTACCTAGCCGAAAATGGCAAAGGTATGAAAATTTTTGTAGTTGAAACTTGCTTAGTGGAAGAATCAATTGACAATTGGGTTACTGATTGTGCACCATTAACCATGTGTGTGTTTCTTTACAAGGGTTCAACAAAATGAGAAGTTTGTGTGACAAGAGCCTCTCGTTGTGGATTGGAGATGGAGTTATGTTTCAACTGAAGCAGTGTGAGAAGTTATTTTACACTTTGATAATTTTAAGAAGATTTGTTTAAATAATGTGTTTTATGTACCTCATTTTAAGAGGAATTTAATTTCTGTAGCATGTTTATTTTATAACAGTTATACCATGACATTCAATAAAGAGATTGCTATTCACAGAAATTATTCTTTAATCTGTAATGGATGGATGGAAAACAATCTCTACTTTATCAAACCAAATAACTACTCGATGCTTCAAATTGAAATAGTGAATAAAAAGCTTAAAACTTTTCACTCTAATGAGAGATACCTATGGCACTTAAGACTTGGTCATATTAACCAAGAAAGAATCACTAGACTCGTGAAAGATGGTCTCTTAAGTATCCTTAAGAAAGTTAGTCATCCACAATGTAAACCTAGCTTGGAAGGTAAAATGACTAAGAGGTCTTTTAATGTGAAAGGTACAAGGGGCCAGCCAACCTTTAGAACTTGTGCACACTGATGTATGTGGTCCCATGAGCATCAGTGCATCAGGAAGTTATGATTATTGCATGACGTTTATCAACGACTATTCTCGGTATGGATATGTGTATCTACTGCACCTCAAAAGCGAAAAATTTGATAAATTTTGAGAGTTTCATGTAGAAGTGGAAAAGCAATTAGGTATATTCATAAAGAATCTTTGGTTTGACCAAGGAAGGGAATATTTTTTCGATGAGTTCTTAGGATACCTCATAGAGAATGAGATTTTATCCCAATTGACTGCACTGAGCACTCCACAGCAGAATGGCATAGCTGAGAGAAGGAATAGAGCCTTGCTTGACATGATTCATTCAATATTAAGCTATTCACAACTTCTTACTTCCTTTTGGGGATATGCGATATTATTCTGAATGATGTGCCAACCAAGTCTTCTTGTAAGACACCTTATGAACTGTGGCATGAAAATAAACCTACTCTAAATTACTTTAGAATATGGGGTTGTCTAGCATACATTCTAGATAAGGATGCACTATAGGGAAATAGGGCTTTAGCGGCATTTTTAATGGCGTTTGAACAAAAAACGCCGCAAATATTATACATTAGCGACATTTTTGACCCAAACGCCACTAAAAACTGATCAATAGCAGCGTTTTTAGCTAAAACGCCCCTAAAAACTGATGAATAGCAGCGTTTTTATTTAAAACGCCACTAAAAAATGAGCATTAGCGGCGTTTTTGGTCCAAACGCCACTAAAACTGATCAATAGCGGCGTTTTTGGTCTAAACGCAGCAAAAAAGTTTATCTACAACAGCGTTTTTGGTCCAAACGCCGCAAAATGTTGAGCAGCCATTTTTGAGTAGGGTAACCGACACTCGTTTTGATTTGATCTGATTTAATTTTCATATTATTTTCTTATTTTTGTTTTGAATTCGATTTAATTATTTTGGTATTTGAAACTAACTTTATAAGAAATATAAACTATACCATTCACTTAGCTATGAGAAAGTTTCATTTTAGTTACTTAATTATGAAAAGTTACAAATTGATAACTAAACTATTTAGAAGTTTTTATTTAAGTTACCAAGCTGTTAAAATCGACATTGTATGCATGGCTTTCTCTAAACCCTTAAATATTAAACATTAAACCCTAAACCCTAAATTCTAAAACATAAACCCTAAACACTAATCCATAAACTCTAAAACCCTAAACCCCCTAAAAAATCATATGGATATTGATGTGTATACAAATAGATATTAATGAAAAAGCTTATTCTTATAATAAATTGTGGAAGCAGTACTTAATATTGATTAAATTTATTTTTGGGTTTAGGGTTTAATATTTAAGGTTTAAGGCCTATGGTTTAGGGTTCAATGGTAGAATATATTTTAAGTTTATGGCTTAGGGTTCAATGGTATAGTATGTTAAGTTTATGGTATGGGCCGGGTTTGTTATCTTGGGTTTGGGGTATAATGTTTTAAATTAGTTTATTGTTTGGGGTTTGGTGTTTTAAAGTGTTTAAGGTTTAGAGTCTTAGTGTTCAAGGTTTTAAGGGTTAGTGTATAGGGTTTAAGGGTTAATTGATTAAATGATGTTCTGGTTGAATCTAGGTTTTGGAGTGCTCGGAGTGTGGTTTAATTAAATACTTGATCTCATGTTTATACATATATTTGTGATGTATATATGTTTATATTCCTAGATAATTACGCAAGATTTAGTATTACGAAATTTGATGAGGTGGTTCCTAAAATTATTGAATACGAAATGTTAACATGAAAATTTTAAACTTGAATCAATTTTAAAAATAAAATAAAATAAATTTAGTATTTTTATTTTTAAATTAAATTCTAATTATAAAATTCATGCACACTTTAAAATTTATAGCCTCATGATTAAATATTGAATTTGAATTTATAATTTCAAAATCTAAAAAATAATATGTGTTTAATAAGGTATTAATTTCCGAGTATTACAAGATGCTATAACTTTCTTTGCATGTAATGGATTCTCAAAATTAAACTCGTCTTACTTTAATTTTATGATGCAGATAATAATGACCTCTTAAAAGAATTTTTTTAAAATTTTATTTTATGAAAGGTAATTTTAAAAGTATTGGTCACACCTAGTTAAAAATATTTTTAATAAAAACCTAATGTTTTAAAAATTTTCATTTTATCTCAAGGTTTTCAAGTTCATTTTTATCAAAAATGGTTCTAAATATATATTTTTTTTATTTCAATTCATTTCATGTTTTAAATAATTATTAGAAATTATTTTAAATTGATTTACCTAAAATTTAAATATTAAATATTTAAATAATAATTATTTAATATAATTAAATTTTTTTCAAATGAGATATATTTTTTGAAAGAAAACAAACTTAGTTTAAAATTTATTTCTATCAAATGCATTAGTGGCGTTTCTATCAAAAACGCCGCAAAAAAAATTTCAATTTAGCCAAAACAGCTTTTATGTTGCATCTCCAGAGGCATTAGCGGCGTTTTTCTAAAAACGTCACTAAAGATCGAGAATTAGCGACACTTTTGTAAAAATGCCGCAAAAGATTGAGATTTAGCGGTGCTTTTGTAAAAACGCTACTAAAAGTTTAATTAAAACGACGTCGTTTCTTTTGCGATTTAGTGACGTCATTACCTTTAACAAAACGGCGCCGTTTTTGTTTCATCCTTTTCATCCCCAATGCATACCCAAAACCCCTTATTTTCCCCCAAATCAAAATTTCTCCTAAACTCTAAATTTCCCTCAAATCAAACCCTTTTGTCGTCTCCCTTTCTGTTTTCGTTCCATATGTTTCATTTCATTTCGATTTCAAATCAAAGTCGAAGCTCCTTGTTTCATTTCGATTTCATTTCTATTATTTTTTATGTTACTAAAGAACATGGCTTTAATGTTATAGAAACCACTTCCAAATTTCATTTGTTTGCTTTGCCCTCTGTCTATCACATTGTTGTTTGGTTTGGTATATTTGCTTGTTTTGAGAGTGTTCATGGCTGATGTTAATCACCATAAACATGGTACTTTAAGGTATGTATTCGTTTATCTTCATGTTATCTCATTTGGGTTTTTCTTTTTTTATTTGATTGGTGGCAGATGAGTTTTTTGTTTTCCACTGCATGTTAAATCATTTGGGTTTTTCTTTTCTTTTTTTCTAAACTTTTTTTCCTTTTCCTGATGTTTACTGAAATCTAATGTCTTGTTTGTTTCTTTGTTCTTCATGTTATTTCATATTATTTTAAGGATCAATAATGCCTTTCGCACCTGTTTCCTTGGTGTTGTAGGTGATTCAAGGGCAGGCATAGAAAACCCATTGGAGTGGCTATTTTCTAGCAGTTTCGCATCAAATTATCAAATTAAGGTATGTACTGATGATGATAATCAGGCAAACCCAAATTTAAGTTTTGTAGAAAATGGGTTTGAAAGCTAGAACTGCTTGAATGTAAAATCACAACTAAGTGGGATATCAGTACTTAACCCTAAAATGGATTTCATTGTCACCAATTTCAGCAGTAAACTGTTGAACTTATCATCTTTCCATAACAAAAAACCTGAACCCTTATATCGAAGTGTTGGCTGATTTGTAATATCGTGCAATTGTTTTAACATTGCATCCAACTCATGCTGCGATAAATGAGAAATATAATAGGTAATGCAATGGAACTCGACAGTTGGGCAATGGGCCTCATTCATATACATAGGCATCAGGTATATATTGGGCCTGTATTATTATGTTTTAAGACCAATCTTTTTATATGTACTAGCTACCACCTGGAAACACTGAAAACCGAAGAGAAATAGGAATGAGTTAAAAGGGATGAAAGGCATGTTGGGTCAATTCTTAGTAACACCTTTAGTTCCTCCAATCTTATACATTTTAAGATGAGATTACGATAATTGACTCATTTTACATTTCTCAAATCTTACATCTCATCATCTCCTTATAATCTGATTTCGGGTGGAATCTCAAATTTTAGATGAAAATATCATTTATCTTCATATTATGTGTTTGTTGCATTGATTGTTAAAAGTGTTTTTTTATATGACTAACTACATTTATATATACAAAGTAAGTTTTTTTGCTTAATTACTTTTACATTTATGTTTTGTGTATTGAATCTAATTTGATAAAGCAATGCATTCCAGGGAGCAATTGAAAAAATTATCAGCCATTCAGGTTGATAATTTTTGTATCAGTTTGTTAGCGGCCTTATCAAGTATGAAATGCCTATCTGTTACTTCTTGTACATTGCAGGTTGGTTATATAATTCCTTCTTGTTTGGGTTATTCTGTCAAGCTTTACGTAGACATTGTTCAATTTTACTATATTAACTAATGTACCAAATTAATATATCATAGTATTTGAATTAATTTTGTACAAAAATATTTTTTGGACTGCTTTTAATCAAAACCTAATGTTGAAAGTTTGAGTTAAAGTGAAATTTAAGTGAATAATATTTGGTGGTACTGGAAGTAAACAAACCTGCCACGCCCTCACTTGCACCTTGACACCTAGCAGCAAAATCAAATGTTTCTCTAACAATTAGCTCTGGCATGTGATTCTCTAACAGGCATATGTTCAACAACTATAGTCGAGTAGAATAAAGCTAACTCAACTTGAACAAGAACTTCAGAGAGCACGATCTCAGGTTTTTATTTTTTCTTTCTTATATTGATTACGATTTATATATATATTTACTGTTTGGAGTTAAATCTGTTTGAACTAGATGATAGTAGTTAAATTTGTTTTTGGATGAATTAAGCAAGCTGAGAAGTACAAAACTTTGGTTGATCAAAGTTTATCATATATACCTTTCTCGGCCTTCAGATTAAAATCGACAGTAATGTTTTGAATTATAAAGTGCTTAACAAATATGAAGTGATGTGATTAAGTGAACTTATGAATGAATTATTGGGATGTACTATATGTGTATGATTATGTTAATATTGACTTATTCTGCTTGTTATGCATATTGAAGTGACTCAATTGGTTTGTGTGATAGCTATAACATTGCATTCTTACTTTTCTTGAGTCATGGATAATATCTCATTGGATCAAGGTAGGCTTAATGAATTTTCCATTAGATCTTACTAAGCACTATTACGCATTGTTGTTTTTGTGTGGAGATTTTGAGACTTGGCTCATCCTTTGGGACATCACATCATTTTGAGGCTAGAAGAGTATGAAACTAACTTATTTATGATCAGTGACTCTAATGGCACATATTAAAGACTCAATATACTTTGTAAATATGTCAGTTTCATGCCTACTTGAAAACTTGCCTTATGGTGTAATTGATGATTTGGTCCTCGTGATTGTAATGTATATATATATCAATATGCATATATATACATATATCAATATGCATATATCTTGGGTTGTTTATTTGATCTGGAACTCATATATATTTGTTAATATTGACATGTGGTCAAGAATTCTGGGTTTATGTCTGCTGCATCGCCTTCAGTAGTCCTCGGCATCGTCGTCGGCAGCCCTCTGCTACATTTCCATCGGCATCCCTCTGCTACATCTCTGTCGGCATCCCTCTGCTGCTTCTCTAGTTTTCTGCCATCCAATTTGCTTAGCTTCAATCCACATTGACTTAGGTAAGGCTTTGGGTCCTACATTGTGGTAATTGCTATTAATTATTCCTCATTAATATTAATCCACATTGTTAATATTAAGCTTCTTTTTTTGTTGGTAGTAATACTTAAATTATTCCTCGTTACTCAAATACCTCAAAATATTAAATCGGTTAAAATTGTTTTACTCAACTATAACATTCCACGTGATATAAACTTAAAAAGTATATTTTAAATTCTTTCATTTTCATTTTCTTTTACGCCATTTCTTTTGTATTTCTTTTTCATTAATTACTTATAGATATTGCTAACCCAACCAAATTATTTTTTCGCTTTAAATTTATAAATTTAACAATTTATTATTCTCAAATTTTGCAGCATTGCTAACCCAACCACATTATTTTTTGTCTAAATTTATAATCTACATCTATAGCTTATAATTTAAAAAATAATATAATATATATATATATATATATAGAGAGAGAGAGAGAGAGAGAGAAAGAGAGAACAAACATGCAAAATTTCTTGAATTGATGAAAATGATAATGAGTATTCTCTATTTTTTTCTATTTTTTTCATAGAAACTTTTTTTATTATTAGTAAAAAACTATCATTTATAAGTAAGAATTCTAATTTCACTAAAAGTATTTGGTTAAGAAAATTTATTTGATAATGTTAAGAAAATTCATTTGATAATAATAAAAAAATTATTTTTATTTCAAATTTTCACTAAGTTAATTTATATTCTGGATTATAATTTGGATGCATTTCTTACTCTTTTGGAAACATTTAAAAAAATTATTCAATTAACATCAAAGTTGTAAATAATTATAATTTATTTGTTTAATTATCTTTTGCTCAGCCATAGTTTATATTCATAGTAAATTTCTATTTGATTAGTGGGCATATGCTTCACCATCATTGGTGAATAGAAAAGTATTCTTATAAATAACACGAAACTTAACACTTTTATAATCTGTTATAATCTCAACTAACTACTCAATCTTATTATTTAAATTTATTTTAACATAAAAATTAAATTACTATTCATTTTTTTTTCAAAAAAATGATTTAAAAGCTTTTTAAAATGAAAAGTTACTTTTTGTTACTCATCAAATTATATCTCATGCCTTGTATATATTTCTAATAATAAGCAGAACTGTCAAAGTAATACATCATATTTATTAATTTTTATATTAATAATGTTTGATTTTAATATATAATATTTTTAAATGTTTTTAAAACTTATAAATATTTTTTTATCAATATAATAATATTATCCAAATCCCATCTCAAGATAAATATATAACTTACTTAACTTACATAACTTATAAATATTTTTTTAAATGTTTTTAAAACTTATAAATATTTTTTTTAAATTGTTTAAAAGGAAATGATATTTATCTTAATGTTAAATATATATCATATCATAACTTACATAACTTGCATAACTTATATAACTTAGATAAATATATAACTTACATAACTTACATAAATATTTATCATATCATATCTTACATAACTTACAAAACTTACTTAACTTACATAATACATAAATATATACTTGAAAATCCCACAACTTACTTGAATTAGTTTACACCCATTAGATACTTGATACTTGATACTTGATATGTATTATTTATTTTAGTATAATGACATGATTTAAATCAATTGAGAACATTTAGGTAACTGTAATATATTGTCAACTTTAAATTTCAAGAACTACGAAATGGATAGGAGTTGGATGAATTTGTCAAGGGTAAGCAACGCCTATCGAAATGGAGTACAAACGTTTCCAAATTTTGCATTTCAAAATGCAAGCCAAGAGAATATGATTCTTTGCCGATGTAAGAGGTGTGGCAACATCAATTGGCATTTTCGTGAAGTTGTCTACGAACATCTAATTGTTGATGGCTTTATTCGGGGGTATAAAAAATAGATTTTCCATGGAGAGTGTACATCTAGTGGAACTTCTTCAACGATTAATCCGACTTATCCTGATACTACTTACCATCAGTATGTTAGACAAGATGACATGGAAGGTATGTTGCGGGATGCATTTAATATGCACAGTCATGGTGAGTAATCATTTCCACCTGACTTTATTGCATCCGATGATTGTAATATTGGTGGAAATGTTTTTTACGAAACGGGAGCAAGTGCACCTGATGAGGAGCCAAATGAAGAAGCGGTGAAGTTCTACAATTTACTTAATGAAATGAACGAAGAACTTTATGAGGGATCAAAATATTCGAAATTGTCCTTCTGCATTTGTCTATTTCACTTAAAATGTTTGGGAGGGTGGATCGGAAACTCTTTTACAATGCTGTTAGAGTTTCTGAGAGAGATGTTTCCGTTTGCAAAAATCCTCCAGTCTTGTCAAGATATGAAGAGACTAATAAAATATTTGGGCCTTGGGTACGATAAAATTCATAGTTGCCCAAATGACTGCATGCTGTACTGGGGTGATCAGAAAAACAAACAGTCTTGTCATGTGTGCGGTAAGTCTCGTTGGATGAATAGGAATATAGAAGATGTGAATGCGGATGAAGGTGGGGCACAGTTAAGAAAGAAGCCAGTCAAGGTTTTGTGATATTTTCCCCTAATACCAAGACTTCAAAGGCTTTTCATGTCGTCAAAGACAGCCGATTCTATGAGGTGGCATAATGATGAACGGACCGATGATGGATTATTAAGGCATCCTACTGATTCGTTAGCTTGGAAATCATTTGACAGTAAATTTTTAAGATTTGCAAGTGATTCTCAGAATATGAGGCTTGGGCTAGTAGCTGACGACTTTAATCCTTTTAAAATCATGAGTACTTCCTACAGTACTTGGCCTGTAGTGCTTGTTCCTTACAATTTGCCTCAATGGATTTGCATGAAACAATCTTCTTTTATATTATCTATGATTATCCCTAGAGAGAAAGGTCCTAGAAATGATATCGACATTTATTTGCAGCCACTTATTGAAGAGTTAAAACAATTATGGTCGGGGGTTGAGACATATGATGTGTTAAGAAAGGAGAACTTCAATTTACGTGCAGCTTTATTGTGGACAATTAATGATTTCCTGGCTTATGCCAATTTATCTGGTTGGAGTACCAAAGGACGTTATGCTTGTCCTTGTTGTGCTGCACAAACATGTTCGAAATGGTTATATAATGGGAAGAAGTTTTGTTATATGGGGCATCGTCGGTGGTTGGATGGAAATCATAGATTTAGATTTCAGAGGACTTTATTTGAAGGTACTGAAGAGTTTAGAGAAGCTCCTGAGTAGACCATTGGATCTGAAATCTTGTTCATGTTAAAAGATATGGATTCCAGTTATGGGAAGATGAATCAACCATCCAACATACAAACAAGGAGAAGATCAATGGTTGAATCTGATGATGAATCTGATGAAGAGGATGATCCTAATAAGGCGGACTTATGGAAAAAAAGAAGTATTTTTTTGAGTTGCCTTATTGGGAGCATCACAAAAAGAAGTATTTTTTTGAGTTGCCTTATTAGGAGCATCACATTTTACGACACAATCTTGATGTCATGCATATTGAGTAGAATGTTTGCGAGAACATCATTGGGACAATTTTGAATGTTGATGGAAAATCAAAAGACAATCTTCAGAGTCGACTTGATTTAGTTGACATAGGAATTCGACGTGATCTTCATCCCCAAGTACTTCTGAATGGGAAATATCGGTTGCCGCCTCTAATTTTTACAATGTCAAAAAAAGAGAAAGAAGTGTTCTGCACCGTGTTGAAGGATATAAAGGTCCTAGATGCGTATGCATCAAATATATCTCGATGTGTGAGTCTTAAAGATCGAAGACTGTATTCTTTAAAATCACATGATTATCATATCTTGATACAAGATTTACTGCCACTTACTTTTACGGTGCTGTATGTCAAAAAAGGTTATGTCCTGTATAATTGAACTTTCCAATATAATGAAAGCTATTTGTGGCAAATTTTTGGATGTTGAAGAACTTGAGAAAGTACAAGATCAAGCAGCTTTGACTTTATGCAATTTGGAGAAGATCTTTCCTCCTTCCTTCTTCACTATTATGGTGCACTTAGTAATCCATCTCCCTCGTGAAGCAATAATTGGAGGACCGGTTTTCTATCGATGGATGTATCCTATAGAAATGTGCTAATTTATTTATAAAGTACTCATTCATTCACCCCTATACATTTAGTTACAACTTTTGATAATGTTGTATATCGTGTTTAGGTTCCTAAGCAAATTGAAGTTTTATTGTCGAAATAAGCGTTATCTAGAAGGATCAATTGCTGAAGGCTACTTGGTAGAGAAGTGTATGACCTTCTGTTCTAGATATTTAGAAGATTTTGAAACAAGATTGAATAGACCAAGTAGAAATCACAGAATTAGATGAAAGATCTTGGGTACAAGCATATAGATATGTTCTTTTTCACCACGATTCAATTGAACCATTACGCAAGTAAGTTCTAGAATAAGATAAATATTCATATTTTTTATTTGTTTATTTTCTAACCAATTAAACCTCTTTTTTAACATAGTGAGTACAAGCAAATCTTGAGATCTTGTTCACGCTCCCGAAGATTACAACAACGAGAGATTAATAAGTTATTCACAGAATCTTTCCATGAATGGTTAAGCCAAACGGTATGCAACTCAACCTTTTATTGACAAAAAATAATGTTTTATCATAACATTTATAATTACTCAATTTACTTTCGATTCAATAAGTTTGGTGTGGGAAGGATGTTAATGACAAAGTTAAATGGCTTTTCCAAGGACCGAATAGAGTAGTAAAAAGATATAGTGCCTTCATCATCAATGGATTCAGATTTCATACAAAATATCACGATAGATTGAGGAGAACTCAAAATTGTGGAATAGTTGTTAATTCTTCAATTACAAGTTATGCTAGTGCTAGGGACAGTAATCCTGTTGAGGGAAATGTGGAGTATTACTGACTTCTTACTAATATTATTGAGTTGGATTACTATGGAAAATGGAAAGTTGTCTCATTTCGATGTGATTGGGTTGATGTTAATATTGCTCACGGAATTAAAAATGATCAATTTGGTTTTACAATAGTGAATTTCTCTCTATTGATTCACACTAGAGAACAATTGATAGATGAGCCGTATGTATTTTCTTCTCGGTGAAACAAGTTTTTTACTCGAAAGATTCAACTGATGAGGGTTGGTACGTTGTACTCCGAAACACCCCTAGAGACTTGTTTGACATGGGCAATGGAAGTAGAGATGACATCGTCGAAAGATCAGAAACTTTGCCTTTTCCAGAACAAAACTTAAATGAAAATATCCCTAGTACTAGTACACAATTTCAATGGGTTCGTCAAGATGTGGATGAAGATATTTATGAATTATGATGTAGTAAGATTTTACGATTTTTTAATTATATGTAATATTATAATTTTAATCTTGCTCATGTTATATAATTTAACTATTTTATATGTACTATTATTGTTATAATTTGTTACTAAAATTTCAATTATTTTATGTGTATTGCAGGAAAAATGCGTAGAAGAAGATTACGAGATTTAAGTATTGTCCAGAATACTCTAAATTTGGAAGAGGCAAATAGTGAACAACAGACAGTTATTGGATCTTCGAATGTGCCGGAGACATTGACGAGCCTGCAGAATTTCAAAGTAATGTTAAGTTTATTTTACATGTGTGTTGACTTTTATTATTGATTTATTTTTCATTTTTAATATAAATAATAACATATCGTTTTTCAGCTGAAAGTGGTGCGACGCGCAGAGGTCGAGGACGTATGCTACTTAAAGATTTATACGACTTAAATCCTGTCGAGCGTGTCAAAGTAAGTAGAAACAATCATGGTCAGCCTGTTGGATCTGAAGCTTGACTTTTAGTGGGCTATTTGGGCATTATAGCATGAAATGCCAATATGTTGCCCATCAACTACGAATCATAGCATCACATGTCTGATAGCAACAAAAATCAAGCTCTTGATAATATTAAGGTAACAAAACATCTAATTGTTATTTATAATACTTTGGTTTAAGTTTCATTTATATTTACATTTTAAACTTGTGTTTTTTTAGGATAGATTTGCTTTAGAGGTCTCGGATGACTATATCAAGAAGACATTGGGTAAAAAATGGAGAGACCATAAAAACACTTTGAAAAAACAATATTTTAAGAAAGACATAAGCCTCGAAGAAAAATTGCGAAATGTCCCGCCGGGAATGCTGAGGTATCAATGAGAAAATGCGGTTAGATTTTGGAATTCAAAGAAAGGAGAGGTATTACATACTTCCAAATTCTTATAAATTTTTCGGTATATAGTGTTTACTATATACGTAATAATAATTACATTATGTAGGACCGTGAGCGAGTTGGAACAACTAGTAGGCAAAAACAAAAATTCACGCAGACGGTAGGGTCGAGAAGTTTCGCTTTTGTAGCTGAGGCCGAGGTATTATGAATTTATTAATTCTATCAAATATTAATGACTTTCTACTATTAAATAATATTTTTACTACTATATTGTAGGAAGTCTCGTCTGGTTAAAAAGTTGGATGCCTTCAGCTTTTTGAGATTACGCATAGGAAGAAAGATGGATCTCCTATGACATCCGAAGCTGGACAAATTATAGTATATTTACTTAATAAAATTTGATTTATTATAAATAATTATAAATTTTAATTATAATGGTTTAATTCGTCATTAGTAGCTTTAAATAATGTTAAGTTATGTTGTATTCCTTTTTATTATATATTTTGTTTCTAACTCTTTGATTGATTTATTAGGAGAAACTAAAGGAGAAGAAGGCGGAGTATGAAGCGATTGCTTCGACTGATAGTTCTGTTAATCTTGAGAACATTGATAACATAATTATTACTGAAGTTTTAGGTCCTGAAAGGTATGGTCGGGTTCGATTTCAAGGATCTGGTGTTATCCCGACCCAATATTTTAGATCTGGCTTCCATCAATACATGCCTTCCGGGAGTCAAGCTCAAGCTGAAGTTCAGAGGTTAAGAGACCAGATAGCTCAGATGCAAGTAAGCACAGTTGAGCAAATTGTCGAGGTTGAAAGAAAATATGAAGAACTCCAGCAACAACTTAGAGCGGATGCAGCAGCGAGGGAGACAGCGGTAGCAGCGAGGGAGGCAGAGGCAACAGCGATGGCAGTAGAGCAGAGCAGAAAGTACGATGAGCTCCAGCTACAGCTTTAACATATGATGAAGATGTTTCAGCAGTCGCAAAAGCTGCCATCTTAGACATTTGTTTTCTCCTTATAAGAATATTTTTAACATTATCACATTTAACATTATTGTAAGAATATTTTGAATATTGTAAGAATATTTTGAGTTATACTTTATTTATTAATTTACATCGAAGTATCATTTTCATTTAACATTTTTTGTTGTATTTTTTATGTTACATTTGCTATTTTTGGTTGGATTTCATGTTATATTTGCTGTTTTTGGTTGGATTTAATGCAGGAAGGGTTGGATATTGGTGAAAAATGTACACTGCAAATCTGCCAAAATTAGTGGCGTTTGTAACAAAAGCGCTGCTAAAAGCCATAAATTTTAGTGGCGCTTTCCCACAAACGCCACTAAAAGTCATGATCTTTTGTGGCATTTTTTTCAAATAAACGCCGCAAATTTTTGCGGGGTTTTCTATAGCGGCATTTTTTGCAGCGCTTGTGGGGAAAGCGCTCATCCTAGATGAATCGAAGTTAGCCCACACTTGGAAGATGTGAGCTTGAGGATAGTGGAAAAGACTACTCGGTCGAAGCGCTCATCCTAGATGAATCGAAAAGGTACAATTTTGATTAAGTGTTTATTACTTTAGATATCACAACCAAGATCTTGTTTTGGAAAAAAATTTAAAACTCTGGTTTTTCCCTAAACTTATTTTTTTCTTTGTTTTTCCAAACCCATTTTTCCAACATTGAACATGACCGAATAAGCCTCTTATCCGATTGACTTAGTTGTAAACATAGCAATAAATGTAAAAGTAAATATAACAGCAGTTGTAGAAGTAGAATTGACCACTGACATTAAGTTTAAATCGAGTTTGAATGAAAGTGTCAATAAGCCAATACATTTTCTAGCCAAAACCGAGAAGGTGCCAACCGAAGAACCTGACGAGTTCATCTCATTCTCGTTTGATGTTGAAGGTAAAGCTCAGGTTAACAAAGCCTCACGTGTCATGGAGGTGAAGAGGCTCAAGGTAATAATACCCCAAAAAACAATTTTGGGTTGGCTCAAATTCGACACTAAGTGGCTCATAATGTGGATGTCACGACAGTAAAAAATAAGGCAACATCATTGGATTCAACTGAAGGTGTCAGTTCAGGTACATCAATAATGTAACAAATGAAGAATCAAAGTTTCGAGAACCAGCTAGAAGTTCATTGATGGCGATACAGATCATCCCGAATCTGAAAAAAAGGCTTCTCCTTTAAATTTAGTTTGGTTTTCATTTGTTTATTTTTATTTAGTTTATTTTAAATCCTTAATTATGTGTGTTATTTATTTATTCACAATAGTTAAGGAGCCCGTGAGGTGGAAAAAAATCAAGGAATCAAAGAAATCGAAATATCACATGGAAATACTTGAAAAAAATTCATCATTTTGTGATGAGAGAAGTCCCATCGTCGCGACGAGGAAACTCAAAGTTGCAACACAACTACAGGGTGTCGGACATGCCATGACGAAATAGCCTGAGAGCATAAAATTTATCGTAACATCACAATAAGGAAGGATCATGTTGTGACGAGTTGACTGCTATCCAACATCCCGATTCCTTAACTGTCCAATCGACCCATGCGATTCTCTTTTCTTTTTTACCACCATTCTCCACCCTCCATAAACTCAACAACTTTAGTTTTATTTATTTATTTAAGTTTATTTAGATATAATATTTTCTTGTTATTTTTCCTATAGGTACTTTTTCGTTTGCTTGAAGCACAAAAATCTCAATGTCGATACAACAACAAGAATTTGACCTTTTTAGGGAAGTTTTCTTGTAGTTTTCTTGTTTGCACTTTAATTCTTTTACATTGAGAGTGATGTATGTTCTAAAGTGTGGCGGATGTACATAAGATTTATTTTTTTAGTTTGTGTTCTATTTGTTTTATTTAATTATTTAATATTTAAAAAATTATGTTTTCTTTCTGTGTAGGAACCCCGCACTTTAGAAGGCACTACATATTCAAGCTGAATAGGTAATGAGAGATGACCCAACTAACCTTACAAACCGTTCAAGACAAAATGGGTAATCTCATCTCTTATTTATATGTGAACACATTAGGGAAAATATGCTAAATAAAGTGTGGGGGTGGCATAGAATTTTTAATTTTAAAAATTTTCATGGTTAGTTCTGTTTAGTTTCCGTAATATTTTTAGTCAAAATTTTTCCTTTTCTTTTATTGTGTGTTTTGCTTGTGCTCGAGCTTGTGAAATACAAGTGATTGGTTAGAGCATGTAAATAAGATTGTGTGAGTAAACTATAAATTTAGTTCGATATTGATCTATCATAATTTAATATGTAAAATTATGCTTTCTCATTATACTTAAGGAGCTTATTTTTGGGTAATTTTGTGTCTTTTCCATAGTTCTTACGTTTTCAATTGAATAAGTGTAAATGCCTCGTTTTACTCTTTTTTTAGACCCAAAATGGTCAATTGTGCCATTAGGGGTCCTAATGTTCAATTGAGTGTTATAGGTACTTGACAGAAGCATAAAATCGTGCAAAAACATCCCCAAAGTAAGGGGTATCATGACATTGAAACATGAGAATCGCGATAACCTAATTAGTCTCAAGATTAAGGCATCCTAAAGTGGTATCGCCATATCCACCTTAGGTATTGCAATATCCATGTGACAAGGAACACCCCATTTTAAGACTGACGACAGTATCGCGATATCACAGTAGTAAGGGGACAAAAAATTACGCTAGGGATAATGTTTGTCCAACTGAAGCACCAATCAGAAGAGGCTTGTTCAAGAGCATTTTGGTCAATAAATTGGGTCAGAATTTGTTGCTAAATAAGCTAAAATTGGCTAAGAGAGAGGAGGGTAAATTAGCTTAATTTTTTGCCTTAGTTTTTCCTTAAGTTATACTTAGGTTTTCTTCCTTATTTTCTAGGGTTTCTTATTTTCATATTCATCCTTAGTGTAGTGTTTATTTTGCTTGCATTTTACTCTTATCCTTGTTGTTCTTCTTATTAGTTAAGTTAGTTATTACTTTTGCTAGGGTTTTTTTTTGCACTTTTAGTCTATTTCTTTAATTGTAATAACATTTCAACCTTTAAGCTTGACCGCCTCTGGACGTATTAACGTCCAGAGTGTGAATACTACAATAAAATAAAGAGTTATGAGGCAGTATCCGTAAGTAATACAAGTTGAATTTGATATAGGTTTTACAATGAAGTAGGTGAGTACCCTAAGGATCGTATCCTAAAAAGGCGAGTACTAAATCAATCTTAACCTAAACAATTAAATATCTAATTAATACTTTAAATCAGTTATAGTACGAGAGTAAAATAACAAATATGTTTAGGGTTTGTAAAATAATAAAATGAAATAACATAAAAAAAACATTAAAATTGCAAGAGATAGAGATAGATAAAGTGAATCAAATCTGAGTATGGGTGATCAACTCGCTTCGACAATCCCAATTAACTGGCGTCTCAGGTTCTCCGTTAACCAACTAGTCACTACCCTAGTACAATCTTTCGATCTTCCACTAACTTAATGAATTAGCAACGACTACTTATCTTCCGACCTCACAGTTCAGACTGGCTTGGGGTAAAGGTGTTCACGAATAGTTAATACCAATTTTGGGTTAATTCCCACCTTGATAACTTCCCAGGGTTGTCAGGCCAAGGGTTTGTTTCACGTTCTTCATTTTCCAAACAATTGATCCATTGAATAACCCTACAAAACAGTTAAAAGATTATACCTCCACTCGCTAATCCCCCATTAGTTCCTCATGGCTTTCATAAACAACATGAAAAGAATGTAAGAATTAATCATAGAGAATGAATTGAAATAGAGAGTTTAAGATAGCCTGATTGATATTGATGAATAGAGCAAATCCACAGAAATTGATCTCCTTTACAATCAAATCTCTTGAAGAAAAAAAATAAACTAAAATTATAAAAACCTAAGAAAGTAAGAGAACGAATCTAAAGCTAAAGAAATAATTTAAGCTAATGGAATGGTGTCCTATAATGTGTGTCAGATAGGTCTATTTATAGCCTTTAGCAGTCATCGTTCGTAGCTTTAGGGTAGCTGACCTGAGCTTTAGGTTTAATTGTGTAAAATGCCACTGCTTCGTGTTTTAATCTCGTCACAGATTCGACACTCCAGGACCTATGTCGTGACGTAGCAACCAACATGTCCCTTTATAGCCATCTTTAGGGGTATGTCGTGACACCCTCAGCTTATGTCGCAACATTGAAGGCAGTTTCTCACTTTCTCTATTCTGCTCTCTATTTTACGACATAACGTCCAATATTTGCCTGAAATGCCTTCTAATAGTCTCCTACACACTCACAAAATATGTTAGCTCTCCCTTAGGCCTCATTCGGTCCTTAAGGTCAATAAAAGATTTGATGTGCACATTTTATTGAATGTAAGTGAAATTAAATAAACTTAATTAAAACTTAACAAAAATTTTTGTATTCAAGCTCCTTAAATGTGAAAACTAGTTTAATCAGTTGTATCGAATTACGGTAGATCAAAGCTTAATGTATTTCAGTTTCTTGTAGTTTAATCTTTAAAAGACTTCACGTTTTATGTTTCTTAGTCTTCATTTTACCATTGAATTCTCATCTTTACTTTTCCTTCCAATTTTATAGCTTAAAAAGCCAATCTTTCATCTTTCTCTTAAGCTTTATTTTCATGGTTGTTGTGTTTCTTTATTTTATGTTTGTGAACTTAGTTTTTAACATGAGTAACTAAACTCCTAAAGGGTTGATTGATGGAGGTGTGGGTAAACTAATTTTTGGTTAAGGGACAAAATTGCAAAAAATTGGACTAAATCGAATAAACATAAAAACTTAGGATTGACAACCTTAAGGGAAGATTTAGGCAAGTGAGATCGAGAGGTAATCTTCTTGAGCACCAATTCTTTAGTCCTAGGTTAGCCGACGAGATCGAGAGATAAACCGAACTAATTTATCTAATTTGGTAAAGTTGAGACTGTAACACCCCGAAAATTTTTACAGTAAGATATTATCCTTTATATAGTAAAATAAGGAAATAAAGTGACAAGAAGAGGAAATTTGAGTTATGTCATTGGGAAGTATATTATGACATATTAATTCAAGAAAAGACTAAATTGTAAAAGCGAGAAAAGTTTTGTTACCTAAGAGTAAATACTCAAAATTTAAGGGGATGAAGTGTAAATATGAAAAATTTGAAGGACTAATAGTGCAAATATTTTAAGGGTGGAATAATCTAGAAACCAAGGAAAATTGATGAATTAGGACCAAATTGAATAGGTGAAGAATTATGATGGACTAAATTATAATTTTACCAAATTAAGCGATGACTTAAGAATGGAATTTTAAAAGATCACAAAGGAAAAAATGGTCAATTGGAAGAGAGAGAAATCTAGAAAGTAATGATGATGTTGGTGATATTTTATAATTATTTAATTAGATAATATTTATTTATTTAATATTTTAATAAGATATTTAAAAAAGAGAGGGAACAACACCATCCATCTTTTCATGCAACTAACGTTGGAAGAGAAGAAAAGAAAGAAAATTTTCTTTTCTTTACAATTTGGTCTTTCTACAAAAAATTCACCATTTTCACCCAAAAATCAAAAGAATTTCTATAGCTACCAAGAGAGAAAAATTTTAAGGAGACTATGGGAAGTTAGAATATCAAGTTGGATTCAAGAAATGGAAGCTGAAGGAGAGAGAAAATCAAGATGAAGATTGAAATCAATAGAACAAGGTAAGAATATCATGATTTCAATATATTTTTAAGTTTGATATTATTGAAAAAGCATGAGATTGATGTTAATGTAGAGTTTCCTTACATATGGTCCTATGTTCTTGATATGTTAGTGAAGAGAAAATAAGAGAAAGTGATGAGAAATAGTGTAGAGAGAAAATAAGAGTGTTATAAACATGGTAATTAATATCTTGCACTAAAACAGTTTTGGATAGCAGCAGTGGTTTAACTTTGAAAAATCACCAAAAATTGTGGAAATTGAATTAAAAGTTGAATAAAATATTAAATTAAATTTTATTGAGTCTAGTTTCTCATAGAAGAAACGGTGTAAGTAATGAAATTGTAAATTGTGAGATATAACAAATTTAGTTAGACAAGGTCAGAATAATTTCGGGTTCCCATGTTCTGACTTTGGAAAATCATCAAAAATTGGAGAAAAATAATTAGGGGCTTAAATTTATATCTTTAATGAGTCTATTTTCAATAGAAATAAATGAGAACATCATTCGAATTCTGTACTAGGAGATAATTAAATTTTAGTGAAGAAGGGTCAGAACTGTCAGACAACAGAACAGAGGTGACTTTAAAAAATAAGCTGTACTTATTGGCTAAACCAAAAATTCTGAAAATTTTATGGTAAGAAGATATGTAAGTCTAGTTTCAGGAAAAATTAGTGGATCTTAATATTGAGCTCTATAGCTCAAGATATAAATAATTTAGTGACTATGACTCAAATAGACGGTTTTGAATATACATGTAAGTAAATAGTGAAATTATTGATAATGTTATTTATAGCAAGTTAAGTAAATTAAGGATGTGGAATGGAGATGAGGAGGAGGAAAATATGTATGAATATTCAGCTAGCATGGCTAATTTGCATGTTTTAAGCTCAAGGACTAAATTGAATAAAAGTAAAACTTTATGGGCAATTTTGTAAAAATGTTAGAATTGACCAATTTGCATGAAATGGATTATTTTATTATTTAAAATTGCAAAATTGAACAAAAATTATTAATTTAGTTCAAGATCAAGGAAAAACATGTTTTAAGGATTGAATTGAGAAGTGTTGAAATTATGGAAAATTCTGATATTTTATAGAATTCATGGGTTGTTATCAATTTGTATGAGAATAACAGCTGGAAATAAGGATAAATTGCAAGAATTTTATTTTTTTGAGCCTAAGGATGAAATCATCATTAATTAAAAGTTTAGGGGTAAAATGGTAATTTTATTTAGAGTATTAATTGAACGTATTAGAACATGAAATAAATGAAAACGATGATCAAATTTATTTATAAAGATTCGGATGACTCGAATACAAGACTTGAACGTGGAAAAGAAAAGATATCGGATTAATGAAATTATAAATATGAACAAGCAACGAGGTAAGTTAGTGTAACTTGAATTGTATTTTCGATATAATGAATTACCTGATTTATGTTTATGATGAAATGGCAAGGGAATGATATTTATCATGACATGTAAATATGTGATTATCTTTGATACGTTGATACAAGGAAATTAAGTATAGTGAGACGAGTAATAAATTCAAGTAAAACATATCGAGAAAAATAAGTACGTTTTCCAACTATGAATATTAGATGAAATAATAAAATATCTGATAAATAAATCGGTAACTCCGGTAATGCTCCGTAACTCTATTTCGGTGATGGATTCGGGTTAGGGGCATTATAGAGACTGAAAGGTAAAACGAAACCACTTTAGGAATTTAAGCTATTTAGAACTTTAATTAAATAATTAGTGAACCACATCAAAGTCAACCAACCACCATTTGTTAGTTATTTCTGAATTTTATAACTTTACATCCTTTATGATTTAGTCCTTTAGATAGTTCATCGATAATTTAGGTTAATCATCTCACATTTTATGATTTGTCGTCATATAGATTTTAGTGATTAGTTGTTTAGACTCCTTTTGCATTACTTTAGTTAGGAATTGCTTAATCGCCTCCCCCTCGGGTTCAACCCCTTGGAATACTTCGTGTTCCATCAGAACTATAAATATTACAACTGACGCCGTACACTTCTAATTAAAACTGCTCTTCAAAATAGCTTTCCAAAAATCATTTATTTTAACGTGCATGCGTGATAGCATTTAGATACTAATTGATTCTAAGTTATTTAATTTTAGGTTTATTAGTTCGATTTATTACACTATGAATAGATTACAGTGTGTTAAGCATACCACATAATAAATTAATATAAAAATTCATGTTAATTGAATTATAGGTTGTAAAAATTGATAAACTCAGTTAATTGAATCCATGTATTGAAATACCCAGGGATGACCTAAGGCATTGTTTGTAGACACATTAGAACTAAAAAGCCAACCCGATGCATGAATCCCCTAATACCTTATTTTGAGCCTAACTCTATTTTCTTGAGGAACCGTAATTGAAACCATGAGCCTATTTCATATTATCTTTATCTTTTTTCTTGGTCCCAACACGAATTTAGATGTCAGACCATTAATATTGAGGGTTAGGTAGATACATAATAGAGGTTTCAAAATAAAGAAAAAATATTGAGAGCAAAAGCTAAGGAACAGTGTAGTATAGTGAGTATCAAATTCTTGTAAGCTTGTGTTGTAGTGAAAAAAAAAATCAGTGGAAAGAAAAGCTTCATAAAGGATAAAAGTCAATCGAGAAAATCTCAAATAAATAAAAACAAAGTGAAAAAAAAAGAAGAAGAAAAAAGTACTCATTTTTGTCACAAAAGACTCGCTAAGATGAATATACTTGTTAATACTATATTGTAACTTAGGAAATGGAGATAAAAGGAATGTAAGAGAAGTAGATATAAAGTGGTGAGCTTAATTGGGACATTGGGGAAGTATTTGGAACAATATAATGTGTCAAACTATGTTCGTGCTTAACTCATTTTGTTGAGCCTATTCTTGAAATCCAAACCAACCTAAGCCACAAAATGTTACAAGCCTAAAAATCCTATGACTTAGGTGATACACTGCATGGATGAAAATTGAACTGGTTTTGAAAATTCTTACCACTTATATTTCTTTTAGCATAAATGTATATTTGTGCATTTGTTTTGATGGATAACTATGCTTGATATTCTTTGATTTGTTTGCTTTGTAATTTATTGAACTAACCTGTCTAACTCTAGAAATCATTAGTTAGTTACCTATCACGCTAGAATTATGTGTTTAGCCACACCATCTTATTTATAATGTTTCAACCCAATCTCGTGTAAAAAGCATGCTCAAGTACTTTAGTTATATTGTGTGTTTATCTTGTCTTTGTTTTTTGTTTTTTATTTTTGTCTTGTTTGCTTGAGGACAAACAACGAGTTAAGTGTTAGGGAATTTGATTTGCCACAATTTGTTGTGGCAAATTAGACTAATTTTGGCAATTAATGATCTTGATTTCAAGTCATTTTATGTTATATTGTTCTATTTTCCATTTTAGTAGCTTTGACTTAATTATTAGCAAAACAAACGTTTTTACATAATTTTTATCAATGTAACTAACAAGTCGATTTAGTGTGCAGGACATTATTTTTAGGCTAAGAATAAAAAGGATGACGGCATCGTCATGACACTGGCATATGGTGTCACAACACCGCACTTCGAAGCCAAGGAAGTCACATACGAAGTACAGTGTCGCGACACCAGAACGATGGAAGGCAAAATTAAACTAGGGGTGTTTCCATCCGCACAATGTAATTTTATTAGTTTTAAGGCATTTATTTAACCTAATTAGGGCAGGCATAATTGCTTATAAATAACAATAGTTAGGCTGAGTTACGAAGCTGTTTTTTTAAGGAGTCGGTCTAGGGGTTCACCCTAGGGAAGCGCCAAACAATATTTCATATTTTTAATTTTTTGTTTTCTTTAATTGTTCTTTAGTTTTATTTTAGTTTTTTTTTATGTTCGCTTAGTCGGAATCTTTCTATTTCGATGTGAAGACGATTGCAAGTAGAGATTATTCTGAAACTGCGCTTCAGTTATTTATCAATGAGGATTCTCTTTTCCTTTATTCTTTTATTCCATTATTTATATTTTTTTAACTTGATCAACTAATGTTTATATGAATATTAGGATAAAATCTTGTGCGCATTTTTTATATTGCATGTTTTGGCTAAGGAACTAATTAATTGATTAAGTAATTGTTCATCTAAAATTGAGTGTTTATTCAAGAGTACTTAGTATGTTAGGGATTGATGCCCCTAGTAGAATATCTAGACATATGAGACCGAGAAGGTATGCTTTCGAGTATAACTTGTGCCAAGCGGTGAGACCGAATAGGTATCATTATACCTAGGAAGAGAAGGAACGGGTGACTTAGGTAGTAATCCTTAGTGAAGATGAGACCGAAAGGATATTCTTAGCTAAGGGTGGTAAATAACTTAATTGAAGGTAATTAGAGATTTAATTGATAACTAGGGATTTAATCAATCATAGTTTGGGAACTCGCATCATTGACACTAGGAATAGGAAATTCCATTAGGATATCTTAGGTTAGTTAAATTCCACTAGTTTATTTTAGGTTAATTAATTTAATTAGTTTAATTAATATTTTAATTCTGCATTAACACTACTAATTTGTGACTCAATTAGATTAGTAATTATTTTCTGTAATTAATTTAATAATAAATTTCCTCAATCCGCAATCCCTTGGATACCATCCTTAAAATACTTTCCAGGTGTTTCGTTGTAAACAAAGTATATTACAATTTGACCTGATACTTGTAGATATTGTTGCTTTATTTGATATATTTTTGTTGTAGTATTTCCAGCCCAAACGTTCGCACGTTTGGCGGTGATCAATGGTTTGCTAATGCTAAAGTGAGTACTTCTCTATTGTGGGAGGCAATTAGAACTCGTAGTATGAAGGTGGAGAGATAACATTTGCTATAGTTCCCTTTGCATATTCCCAAGCATTCTCTTATTGCTTGGATGGTCATTCTCAATAAGCTCCCTACTCGGGACCGCTTACTTGATTTAGGGATTTCTTTTGATACTTGTTGCTTTTTCTATGTAGGTGCTACAAAGATGCGTGGTCACATTTTCTTTGTGTGCAATTTTTCAAGGAAGGTGTGGCAATCGATTTTGCAACTTTGCTTCATTCATAGAGCTGTGTGAACTTGGAGGTAAGAGTTAGCTTGGGCAATATTAAAACTTAAAGAAAAGTGTTTGCTTGTTGTTATACTTAAGCTTGCTTGGAATGCATATTTGTCTGTGATATGAAGGTAGAGGAACAAAATGTATTTTGATGCATCTTTTGTCAAGAAGATTTTGTCTTGGTGCAAATTAAAAAGATTGACTAGGCTCGTTTAGGAGGAAGACCAATCAATAGAGCTAACATTGTTAATGGTTCACTTTGTGCTTCTTAGGGTATCATTGGTTAATTTGTTGTATAGCTTAAAAAATAGTTACTGTACAGTATTCTTTGTAGCAGTTTAACTACTTTCTTGGATTAGTAGATTCATCATTCGTCTCAAAAAAATCCAATTAATTGATTAATGACTGTTATTTATATCAAGATTGAAATTTAAAATTTTAAAAAGTATAAAAACTAAAAACAATCTAATTAGAGAATATGAGCTAAATCTACAATTGTATGCATAATACATGACTGGTTAACTACAACTATTTGAATATGAACTTAAATTTCAAGATTCAAAAATTAAGAAATAAAATTGACCAATTCAAAAAATATATAAAAACTAAAATTAATCAAATTAACATAAAAACCAAATGCTGAAAATATATATTGATTTTGTTTTTTGGTCTTGCAACAAAAACTTAGGATTGACAATTGCAGGTCTTTTTTACCAAATAAATACTGAAAATGAGGTAATTATTTCTCAAAAATCATTTTTCGAAAACCAAAGATGAAATTTACCTTGTTTTTTGTTTTTTGACTTGTTACTAAATGATAAAAATATATATTATAGTATTGATTTAAAATGAGTAAATAATTAAAATATAACGTATAATATAATATTGTTAGTGTATAATAAAAGGAGAATCTTATAATCTAAATAATGCATACTTCTGTAAAATATTTCAAAATTTCTTTCTAATTCTATTCAAACATGCTTTGTTTTCTGTTTAAATCTCTTTTTTTTTTTTTTTAATTATCATGCAAATGCAATAGTGTTGCAACAAGAATAGTAAAGAATCAAGGGCTTCTTAGGCTCCCAGCTATGATACTGTAAGTATCATGAACGAGTGATGTTAGAAGAACGAATTAAGAGACGCATAAACCTGGGACTTGGTTAAAATGCCACTTCTTCATCGTCTTCTCCTCTTCTTCCTGCGCTTTTCATGTTCATCTGAACTTGATGAATCCGACTCAGAATTAGCACTTTTGGAAGCGGATGAACTCAAGCTCCCAGGTTCATCACTGGATTCTGATTTAGATGCCGGTTTCTGTTGCCGCATGATAAGTCGTGGCATGTTCTTCAAGTACTCATGTAAATTCTCTGTGATACCACCGAGCCCAATGGAAGTGAAAATTTTAAAGGAAAATCATGTATTCTTGGGATTATCCCTTGGGAAAATTGATTCGAATGAATCCTGGATGGTAAGGTGTGAGAGCCGCTCATTCAATCTACGAATTCCGAGATGCTCTGACAGTTCCTATACCATTACCAAGTGCCAAAATCAACATAACAAAATCTTCCAATTACGAGGAAAATAAGGTTCAAGTTTATTTCCGACACAAGATTATGCTTTGTAATGTTTCTCTTCGACTATCCAACTTAATTTATTTATCCTAACAGTTTCAATGTCGTATAGGTAGATTGTTTATCTATCACTTGAAATGTCTCATATCTGGACATTCTGAAAAATCAACATGCTAATTTTTCTTTTATATCATCTATGTACCAATTTCCAAAATGCAATATAACCAAGTTCATATTTTCAATCAATTACAATTAGCATCTTTGTTCCATATAAACCGAGTCTAGGCAGCATAGAAGAGGAAAGAAACAGGTAAAACATCAATGTATATGCTTTTAACTTACCTGGAAGAGAATCTTAATGAATATTCGGGAAGAAGAAGTTGTGTTCTCCTCAGTTAAGCGTATATAGGCGAGAACATGCCAAGGCAGAGCATCTGTTCCAAGTAAATGCGTGAAAAACTTTGCCACATTGCGTTTTTTTTTTCAAGACGATGAATAGTAGAATACTGCTGAACAAAGCATTTATCAAAATTCTCCTGATAGACTTTGTTGATCATGCAAAACCGTTACCCCAGAAGACCATAATACTGAAGGTATGTTCTCTCCTGACTGCAGCATTCCAGGAGCATAATGCACAACTCCATCTGAAAAATCAAAATCAAGGCAATAAGTTTTTTAGAATGTAATGATTTGAAACAAGAAAGCCACTCTACTAAACGAAAAGTGTTGAAGTTGGCCTGCACGTAGACAAGCAGCAGCAGAGAAGCAGCCCGAGCCATACAGTTGTTGCTGAAGTTCATGTTGCTGATTTATTTTGTTACTTCAAGTATTCTTTTTGTTACTTAGTTGAAAATGAACTAAGTTGGTATTGTTTTGATGTAATTAGGTGCTGATAGATTGATGAATCAACATAGCTATGTGTGCAAGTCATGTTTAACTAGTTTCAAGGCTACTTAGTGGCAGTAGGTAGTTGTTTAGGTGACATTTGCTTGTTTTGACCAACTAATTGACCGGTATATGTATTGGCATTATGCCTCAATTCAAAGTTAATGAAAATATTCAGTATTCTTATTCATTTTTCTAGTTTTTACTCAAGCAATTTGCTCAAAGGTCTAAGCTGATTTTCTTGTTTGCTCGGCAAGACATCGAGCCTTCAAGCGCAAGTTTCTGTCAAACTTCATTCATTTGTTTTCTTAGTTCCAAAAAAAAAAAAGGAAGGCTGTTAAGTTTTGTGAGGGGTAGAGAATTTCCTTGAGGAAAGACACACACCTCTAATTGATCTATTAAATTACACTACCAACTTTATCATCTTACCTCTTCCCTGGGTCAAGCTTAATTTTCAGCAGCTTATGGCCAGCCTCCTCAAAATCTACACTAGACATGATTGTCAGATAGATTGTCCTCCGAAGATTTACAAGATTTGCCTCTGTCTATCCTTTATTTTCATCTGCTCTTCATCTTTCTGATCACATTCATCCTCCTCCTCATCCTCTTCCTCATCACTTGAACCTGCATCTGAACCCTCTTCATCCTCAAACTCCTCACCAAGGATGGATTTCTTTCTCTACTTCATATCAGAAAAATGATATGAACACTAAACAAATTTTTTATTATTCACTTTCAAAAGCTTTCAGTAACAAACTTCATAAACATAAAGAATAAGAGACACAAATATAGTTTCAACCATTGTGGACATAATATTTTTCAAATAAAAAATATTGACTTTCTCTAAACCGATATCATATAATTGACCATAATTAAAACCACACTTCAGGTTATCAACTAAATAAAGTTCATCTCAGAAAGTTTTAAAAGCTGAAGCAAGATAAACAGGCATCGACCAGGGTCAACAAATTGCCAAGCATTACATGCATGATTACCAAATGCAAGAAAATGCGGCCCAGCATGCTAAAGTATCTTGGCAGTCGTTGTACCATAGCAATTGTGCAATTTAGTCATATACTATCGAACCGAGTAATTTAATCTTTGCTCGTAAAATTGATAATAGTGTTAATGGAAAACCGTTGAACTACTGACCTAGACTCTTTAATCTGACGATACAAACCTATAGATGGATCACAGAACTAAAAACAGCAAAAAAAATTCTTCTATTAAGAACGTATGTGTTGAGTTTTTACACAGGAAGAAAAACAGTTCTATTTTACCCGGATGAAATATGAACAACTTGTTAAAACTGGAACAACAAAGTAATATACCCGGGTAAAGTATGTGTTAAGTTTCGATCAAATGATCAATGAAACAAAACAAAGAAATTTTGTGTTTGAAAGCTCAAAACAGAAGCAAATCGGATGAACAAAAGAAGAGAACAAGTTGGCTATACTTGTTACTTGAAAAGTTCAAGGTTACATGTACATAAGTAGATGGATTACATTGGTAAAAAACAAAGCTTGCTTGTGCAAGTAAATAACCTGTTAAATCAGCATAAAGACTTCCTAAACAGCTACTAAAATAACTAAGTATCCTAAACCTTAGCAAATACAAAAAGTTACATTGAAACAAAAGTCAACTGTCACATGGACATGGTAATCGAATTACTCTTTGGACAATAGCATGCTTCAGCTGTGATGCTCGGTCACCTGCATGCTCATGCATGATTGCATGGTTGCATGGATGTTGCTGCTGTAGTTGCCACCTTTGAACACTCCTCATTGGCTACAAGGCAGCAAACTCCAATCTCTTTCCTTAAACATTCGAACCTTCCAGTAGCCAATGGCTTGGTCAGTACATCAGCAAGCTGATCCCTCGAACAACAATGTACCAAGCAGATTTCCTTATCAAGTTCAGCTTCTCTCACAAAGTGATACCTTATCTTGAAATGTTTTGTTTTGCCATGGAACACAGGGTTCTTGGCAATTGCAATAGCAGACTGGTTGTCAACCTTGATTTCAGTTGCTTCCATCTATCTAGCATTTAAGTCATCCAGCAACTTTTTAAGCCAAATGGCTTGGTTAACAGCAGTAGCAGCTACAATATACTCAGCCTCTGCAGTGGATTGAGCTACTGTTTGTTGCTTCTTTGAACTCCAACTGAAAACACTTGAACCTAGACTAAAGAAGTAGCCTGATGTGCTCTTCATGTCATCAACTGAACCAGCCCAGTCACTATCTGAATAACCAATAAGTTTCAGCTCCTTTGACCTTCCAAACTTCACACCAAAATTCAGAGTCCCTTTAACATATCTTAGGACCCTCTTTGCTGCTTTAAAATGTGCAACATTGCAGCAGTGCATGAACCTTGATAGTAAGCCAACATCATATAGGATGTCTGGCCTTGTTGCTGTTAGGTAGAGCAAGTAACCAACCAAACTCCTGTACCCCCTTTCATCAACCCGATCATGCTCACTTGTGCTTGACAGTTTCTCTCCTAGTGCAACTGGTGTGCTAGCAGGTTTGCACTTTGACATGCAGAATTTGCTTAGAACCTCTAGTACAAAGGCTTGCTGGCTTACAAAAATCCTTTGTTCTCCCTGATTTACCTCCATACCAAGGAAGTATGTCATCAGACCAAGATCAGTCATCTCAAAAATGTCTTACATTTGCTTCTTAAAGTCTTCAATCAGCTCATCTTTGCTGCCAGTGACTAGCAGGTCATCAACATATAATGACACAATCAACAGTGTCTCATTTTCATCCTTCTTGACATAAAGAGTGGGCTCACTTATGCTTTTTGTGAACCCGAGCCTTGACAAGTAGGCACCAATTCTATCATACCAAGCTCTTGGAGCCTATTTCAGGCCATACAAGGCCTTTTTGAGCTTGAAGACTTTGTGTTCTTCACCTAGGACTTCAAATCCTTCAGGTTGCTCAATGAAGATTTCTTCCTTGAGAAGTCCATTTAGAAATGCTGATTTCACATCTAATTGGTGTACTTTCCACTATTTCTGAGCTGCTAAGGCAAATAGCAGCCTTATGGTATCCAACCTTGCAACAGGTGCAAAGGTTTCAAAGAAATCAACCCCTTGCTGCTGACTGTAGCCCTTCACAACCAACCTGGCCTTGTGTTTGTTCAGAGACCCATCTGAATTTGTCTTGGTCCTAAACACCCATTTAACACCAATGACTTTTCTATTTTCTGGCCTATTGACCAACTCCCAAGTGTCATTCTTTTGAATCATCTTCAATTCAGCCTCCATAGCCTCTTGCCAGCATTTCTCTTTTACAGCTTCAGCATAGCAGGATGGCTCAACTACAGTCATGGCACACCTTTCATAGATATCTGCCAGAGTTCTAGTGCCTCGAATAGGTGCATCATCATAGTCATCTTTAGCTTCAGCTTCAATTTCAGTAGGCTGCATTTCAGGACTATTTTGATCTTCCTCAAGCAGGCTTGCATTAGTTCCATCCCATTTCCAATACCCTTCTTCATTGAACTTTACATCTCTGCTCACAATGATCTTCTTGGTCAATGGATCAAAGATCCTATAACCTTTCTTCACACTGCTGTAGCCTACTAACACCCCTGGCATGGATCTTTTTTCAAGCATAGTCCTTTTCTCTGCTGGAACCAGTGCATAGCACAAACAACCAAATGCCTTCAGGTGTGACACTATTGGTTTTTGTCCAAACCAAGCTTCAAAGGGTGTTTTTCCTTTCACTGCATTAGTTGGAAGCCTGTTCAGCAAGTAGACTGATGTGTTTACTGCCTCAGCCCAAAAATTGTTAGGCATTTTAGCCTCAAACAAAAGGCACCTTGCCATATCAAGAACTGTTCTGTTTTTCCTCTTACAGACACCATTTTGTTGTGGTGTGTAGATGGTTGTCAGCTGATGAAGAATTCCAGCATCATCACATATCTTTTGGAACCTTTGAGACACATACTCAGTCCCATTATCTGACCTTAAGTATTTCAGCTTACAGTTGGCTTGGTTTTCAGCCAAAGCTTTAAATTTGCAAAAGAAGTCAGCAACATCTGACTTTTGCTTCAAAAAGGTTACCCAACAGAACCTAGTGCAATCATCAATAAAGAGTGCAAAGTACTTGTTCCCATTTGGAGAAGTGGTCTTCATAGGTCCACAAATGTCTGTATGAACCAACTGGAGCCTCTCTTGAGCTCTCCATGCTTTGTTGGTAGGAAAGGGCAGTCTGGTCTGCTTGCCAAGCTAATAGACTTCACACACATCCTTCTTTGGCTCAATGCAGGACATGTCTTCGACCAGGCTCATTTTGTGCAGTAGGCCAAGTGACTTGTAGTTCACATGGCCTAACCTCCTATGCCACAAACTTGACTCATCAACCTAAGCCATATGTGTCTTTGGCTCTAGCTGATTTACATCCAAAGTGAAACTTTGATCACTCATTGCTACTGTTGCTAACACTTGGTCGACAGCATCTTTGATCACACACACCTTGCCTTAAAAAATGAGAGAGTAGCCCTTCTCCAGCAACTGACCAACACTTAGTAGATTTTGGTCAATGTCAGGTACATAGAGAACCTCAGAGATAGTTTTGTTACCTGACTTTGTGCCAATCACAGCCTTGCCTTTGCCTTTGGCCTCTATGAGCTCACCATTCCCTATTCTGACTTTGGTCACAAAGGTGGTGTCTAACTCCTTGAACATGCTTCTGTTTGAAGCCATGTGATGAGTACACCTACTATCAATCAACCACATTTTGCTAACCTTGCTCGAGCTTGCAAAACAAAAAGCTGTGAAGATATGCTCTTCCTGTGCTTCAACATCTTCAGCAGTCTGAGCTTGATTTTGATGGTGTTGCTGTGGTTTTGGTTTGTTTTTACACACCTTTTCAATGTGTCCAAGCTGTTTGCACTCTCTACACTGAATGTCAGGCTTGTACCAGCAGTATTTTTCAAGGTGATTGGTCTTCTTGCAATAAGCACAAGGTGGAAACTTTTTTTTGGTGGCTTCCTTCTTGCCTTTGTCCTTCTTTTCTGTCCAAGGCTTCTTGCCTTTGAAGTTGGAGCTCGAGTTTGAGCCTTCTCGCCTCGGCACGAAAGGCTCCTCAATACTCTCCTCCTTACTGTTTGCTCTTCTTTGCACTTGTGCATAGAGAGCATTTATCAAATCTATCAATGGAATAGTTGATAGGTCCCTCGAGTCCTCCAGGGAAGAGATCTTTGATTCATACTTCTCTGGCAAGGTTGTTATGACTTTTTCAACTATCCTTTGGTCACTAAAACCATCCCCAAGCAATCTTATGTTGTTGACAATGGCCATTATCCTGTCAGCATACTGCTTGACAGTCTCTGACTCCTTCATCCTCAGATTCTCAAAGTCCCTTTTCAGGTTTATTAGTTGTTGTTGCCTAGTCTTCTCAGATCCTTGAAACTCCTCCTTGAGTTTGTCCCATGCTTGCTTTGGACTGTCACAGGCCATTATCCTTGTGAAGATCACATCTGAAACTCCACTTTGAAGGCATGACATGGCCTTGTACTTCTTTGCACAGTCTTCATTATACTGCCTGATTTGAGCAATGGTTGGGTTTGCTCTCAGGGGAGGTGGTTTAGTATCATTTTAGACCACATTCCATAGGTCATGTGCCTGCAGGTATGTCCTCATTTTCACAGCCCAGATGTTGTAATTTTCACCAGCAAAAACAGGTGGTGGTGGTGGTGAGAAGCTCATACTTGCAGCAACTAAAAAAGCCAACAAAAAATAGCTTCTGCTTCTTTTCTTTCAAACACTTGTCACTCACAAACAAAACACAACCAAGGCCCTCAAAGATAACAGGCTCTTGATACCATTTGTTGAGTTTTTATACAGGAAGAAAAATAGTTCTATTTTACCTGGATGAAATATGAACAATTTGTTAAAACTGGAACAACAAAGTAATATACCCGGGTAAAGTATGTGTTAAGTTTCGATCAAATGATCAATGAAACAAAATAAAGAAATTTTGTGTTTGAAAGCTCAAAATAGAAGCAAATCGGATGAACAAAAGAAGAGAACAAGTTGGCTATACTTGTTACTTGAAAAGTTCAAGGTTACATGTATATAAGTAGATGGATTACATTGGTAAAAAACAAAGCTTGCTTGTGCAAGTAAATAACCTGTTAAATCAGCATAATGACTTCCTAAATAGCTACTAAAACAGCTAAGTATCTAACTAAACCTTAGCAAATACAAAAAGTTACATTGAAACAAAAGTTAACTATCACATGGACATGGTAATCGAATTACTCCTTGGACAATAGCATGCTTCAGCAGTGATGCTCGGTCACCTGCATGCTCATGCATGATTGCATGGTTGCATGGTTGCATGCATGTTGCTGCTGTAGTTGCCACCTTTGACCAGTATGCTCTGTCTACCTCAACATTTAGGTTTTTATTAATAAAATGTACAAGGATTAAGTACTCAGTTTTATGGAACTAAGAATAAATTACACTTGACTATAGTCCCTGACTATAGGACAGGGACTGCTTATATACTTCAACCTCTTAGCATGCCTGCATCATCATAAAATTATGGAATCTAAACTAGTATCAATCATAATGTGGAAAAGTAAAACTACTGATTGAACAATACATCATGACTCAAACAGATACACTCGCATGGAGACCTTTCGGTGAAAGATCCTGAAGTAATGAGTCACACTCGATAACAAAACCAACAGCCACCTCAACACTATCATCAGTAGGGTTCTCCAGCAAAACAGTGAGAAGTTCCAAAGCAATAATCTAATGAGCGACTTGCTGGTTTACAAGATGAGCTATAAATTTAACAGCAGCTAATAATTGAGGCTGCAACCAAACAAAAGAGGGGTAACGTTTAGCAAATCATAAATAAAGCAGTAGAATGAGTGAAAAAAGCGGCAATTCCTAACCTTGTCATTTCGCTTATATGCTCTTTTTAGCTGTAAAACAATCCTTCTCAACAATAAATTCCCCACTTCGCGAAACTTGGTATTAACAACAGCCACCAATGCAGCGAAAACATCAGTGAAACTTGGGGATGCCATCTGAGATTTCATACACGAACGACAAAATAGGCCCCTTCCTCGAATAAGATTCTCAGCAAAGAGTTCCGGAACGATATTTTTTATGTTAGTAGCATTGACTTTGTTAACAAGCCCATTGATGCTTTTTCTAAGGGCATCCCACGTTAATCGCTGACACTCAACGCTGCTCTTATCCTGTGTCTCTTCCATCATTCTTGCTAATTTAAATGGAGGAATATAAATCCCTCTACTCCTACCTAAATTCGCCATATCACCATTCAAGTTAGTTTCTTGCGGAGCTAATTGTTTCTGCTTGATTTCTCCTTTTACTTTCTCCTTAAAACTATTATCATCTCTGTTTCTACTGCTTGGCTGGTTATTATTGTCTCTCCTATCACTTCCATTCTTGCCTTCGGTACTTCTGTCGGACCTTTTTCCGTGATCCTCATCACCATCATCCGAAACATGCCGTGAATGACGGCGTTGATCACTATTTACATACCTATCATTTTCAGATTCCGGCCGTCTATCATCACTTCTATTCTCACCTTCGGTATTTCTGCAGGACTTTCCTTTTCGCTTCTCATCATCATCATCATCATCATCCGAATCATGCGGTGCTCGACGGCATTGATCCCTATTTCTATACCTATAATTTCCAGATTCCGGTCGTCTATCATCACTCCTTCTGTGATCCTCCTCCTGATCATCATCTGAATCATGCCGTGAACGACACCGTCGATCCCTATTTCTATGTCTATCATTTTCAGACTCCAGCCATCTATCATTACGCCTATCCCAATGTCCAATGTCGTGCCTATTACTTCTATCCCTTCCCCCCCTTTTATCTCTATTGGCTCGTTTGTCTTCTTCTGATTGATCAGATGGTTCAGAATTTCCATCCACTGTAGCTCTCCGCCTACTCTTATCGTTGTCGTCGTCATGAATTCTTTCTCCTAGACGCTTTCTATTCCTCATAGCACGCTTGTCGTCTTCTTCATCAGAAGATCCATTATCACCATGATTTCTTCCTCTCTCTCGTTTTTCCCTATCTCTATCTAACCTAGAATGCCTTTTGCGACGACTAAGATTCCTGTCGCTCTTAACTCTCAAATGATCGTTGCTCGGTTCACTATATTTTCTAGCTATTGTTAAAAAAAATTAAAATCAATTACGAGGAAAAGAATCGCAATCTTCAGCACCTCGACGAAGTGACCTTCAATAACAATAACGAAACAAAGAAAGGAAAAGGAAAATTTCAAAAAAAAAAAAAAAAAAAAAAGAAGGAAAAGGCTTGAGCAGAGAAATATGACTTGAGATAGAGTCGAAACTCGAAACTGCTCAAACTCAAATAAGCGCGGCAGAGAGGAGGTGTTGTATTTCAAATTGAACTATATGACAGGCTACTCGGCCCAACCAAGGCACGGAAGTGGTTTTTAAAGGGATAATGTAACATGTAGTGCTTGAACTTGTCAATATTTTTCAAATTTAGTTTCTGAACTTTTCTTTGTTTACATTAATCTTGTAACCTGGAAAATTTTTCCAATTTTGATCTCTGTCATGACATGTTACTCTGATATTATGACACATCATTACTTAAATTTATTTATTAAGTATTATAATTTTAGGTTGTCAAGTTCTAAAATTAATGTGAACTAAAAAGGCCCATGGAGTAATTTGAAAAAAAGGTTTCCAAATTTAAGATTAAATGTTGCTCTCTTTTGGAAAAAAATTATCTTTATAATATTGATTCGGTAAAAAAAGTCATCTACACATGATATAATTTGAATATAGATTTAAATAATAATAATAAAACAAGATTTGTTCATTCATCTCCAAATGAGGACGCCAAATAACAAGATAATACAATTCATTTATAATCCTCAAGAGTGCCCAAAGGCGAAGAAGAACTTAAAAGGCAAACAAAGGTTGAAGTCGACTTATAAGCACTAAGAGTGAAGGTAGACCGAGACAGATGATGACAACCTTCAACATAGTCAAGGCAAAGCCGGTGGTCAAGAAACATATGTATAAAACAAAGGAAAGCAAAAAACACAAAAAAACATAGTAGCTATGAGCATAGAGTCGCCACCTAACCTACCATCACCCTGCACTGCCAACACCAAAACTCAACCCATAGTAGGACCAAACCAACATCGGCACTCCTAAAAAAATCCACTTCAAGAAGAGCGAAGAACTAGAAAGAACTTAAAACCAATTCCCTTGACGATAGACGAGTGACGAGAGATCCCCATAATAACCCAATACTACCATCATTCGATCTGCAAATGGGAGCCTACTAGACCACCACAATAATCATGAGAAGGTTATATCTCTGAAGAAGAAAGAAATGGAGGAATAAAAGAAGGAGGGAGATTGAAGGCCAGTAACTGGTGATAAACAATCTTAGAGAGAAATCAAGAGTTTTTGTTTCAATGACACATGGGAGAAAAGTTTTATTCTAAGATTTTTATTTTTATTTTTATTTTTTGCGTTGATTAGATATTTGAGCATAGTACCAGAAAAGACCTATTTCTGAAATTATTTACAGAAATGCACCGCTCCAAAAAATAATCACTGGAATGGACCAAAAACATTAAAACGCACTGACATGGACGCGTTTTAAGGGGAAAACGAAGAAAAGCACGCTAAGCTTTTCCCCGTGTTTTCCCCCAACGGTCACCTCTAATGGCCATTTAAAAATTTGACCGTAAGAAAATAAAATTATAAACCCCCTACCTATTTTTTTCACACCAAATTCCTTCCAAATTATAATTCTTCCAAATTTCTCTTTAAATTTCTCAAAAAAGCTCTGAAAGCTCTCTAAATTTTAAATTTTTTTCGAAAGTTGTATTATTTTTTTTATAATTTCTAAGAAATTTGATCGTGTTAGCAATGGCCCCGCAATTAATTCGTCTCGATGATAAACATATCTTCGACGACTAAATGAAAATGGTAGGGGTTAATTTCATTTTTTTAATATTATTTAATTTTTTATTTCATTTTTTTAAATTTAATTAATATTTTTTTATAATTTTTTTTATAATAGTTGGTAGATCGAGTGTTACAATGTTTTATTCGTAATATACTTGATCATTCATCACTGTTGATTGAAAATCACTTGAGGGGAAGCAGGTTTTTGGCACGTGGCCAATATAGTCGGGGGTGTAAGTTGGACCCAAAACTCATCAGCGTGTTTGTGAAGAGGTGGAGACCCAAGATGCACACATTCCATCTTCCATTTGGGGAGTGTTCCATCACTTTCGAAGACGTGCAGTTACAATTGGGGTTACCAATGGATGGGTCTGTACTCACCGTGTAATAACCCGTTTTTGGGTCATATCAGAACAGTGTTTCGGGACCACAAATATGAAGTAAAAATAATTATTTTATTTCTATTTTAAGGTCTACAGCATGATAGAGTAATTGTATGAAAATTTCGATAAGAAATTCTATCGATTGAGTGCCCAATTTGACTAAAAGGACTAAATTGCAATATGTGCAAAACTTGAATTCTATAAGTTAAAGGTGTCTAATTGTTATGAACCATTAATTACAGGTCCTTAAATGGCAATTAAACCATTATACCTTAGGATGGACAAAAATAGACATGGTTAGGTGAAATTTCAAAGTTATGCATTAAAGGTATTTTAGTAATTTGGTTAATAAAGACAATATTAACTAAATAAAAGATGTCCATCTTCTCAATTTCATCCCCCCATAGCCGAAATTCACAAGGAAGACATAGCTAGGGTTTTGGCCAAGCTTTCAAGCTCGATTGTAAGTTTGTTCTTGTCCCATTTTTAATGATTTTTATATTTTTGAGATCGTTGTAACTTGATTTAGCTATTTCAAGGACTAATTTGAAAGAAAGTTAGAGTCTAAAATTTTACTCATGTTGAATATGTTTGTATTTTGATGTTTGATTGTAGAAAATGCATGTTCGTTGTTAGTTAAACAACGTTTGTAAAGTGATTTTCAATAAAAATGTTAAATAGGGATTTATTTGTAAAAGTCTATAAAATGTGTAGAAAAGTGTGAATAAATGAAAAATGTGGGCTGTTATAAGTATAAATAATATTCGGCTAGGCTTGGGATGTGATGAAATTATAATATTCGGCTAGGCTTGGATGTGATGAAATTGAAAGAAAATCATTTTACGAGCCTAGGGACTAAATTGTAAAATGTTGAAAAGTTAGGGGCAAAAATGTAATTTTTTCATAATGTGTTTTTGGTCTGAATTGAATAATGAGATGATTAAATAAGTTAAATGTGGTATTACAGATCAAGAAAACCGAAGTTCGGGTCTAGATCGGGGGAAAAACAAAATAATTAACGAATAGATCCTTTTACCGTTTTTGGAACCGAGCTAAGTTCGTATGTTAAGAAGCTTTATTAAAAGTCTATTTTAAATGCTTTAATTTATGCATGAATTGTGTAATCGACTCTACGAACACGTTCGACTATGTTTTGGTAAGCGAGAAATCCCAATCGAACCCTAGGAATAGATTAGGATACAAGTGATATGTCACTAGGGTTTCATGTTATGTAATCCGGGTGCTGGTCTTGTACGTCCTACCGGTGGCTGAGTAGCTCGGCATATGTTGCGATTACTTGACAGCTTGTGTGAGTAGCACCATGTCGCTACGTCTCGACTGACAGTTTGTGTGAGCAGGCCCGTTAATGGCTCGAGAGCGAGCATATATGTGTTATGAGATATAGGTAGCAATGACTACATATGTGACACCTTGTGTGTGAGATTTCCCGAGTATCCGACATTATTATTCTGAGTGGTTCATTGGGTATGCCAACGAGGAGAATAAGTATGAAATTATTATGAGATGGTACAGGTATATACATAAAGCTTATGATTATTAAATTCGTGAAATGATAATTTCAAGGTAAGTTTATGATGGAATGATTAGTGGTCATGAGATTATGGTTGATAAACACATTAATTTACATAATTCTTGTGTTTAATTTGGTTTATTTATGAATTAATCCCTGCTTAATTGGTGTTTTTATGATTTAATCTTGTCAGGGATATAATTGGCCAAAAACGAGCAAAAAGGGGCTAAATTGAAAGACAAATCATTGAGTTGGGGCCAAATCATAAAGATGGGAAGGCCAAGGATTTAACATCAATTTTGAATTTGTAAAAAGCTAAAAATAGAAGATATTATTTTGTTTTATTTAGTTTTATTATTTATTTTTATTTATTATTTATTTTATTTTATTAATTTAAGATTAAGCTATTTTTAGTAAACCCCATGTATATAAATAGAGACTTTTAGTTCTTAGAAAAATCATCTCTTGTTTTTGTATTCCTACTTCTATTTGGAATAGAAATACTCTCTTTTTTCCTTTTCAAATTGGAGTTTAGCATTCTGCCACTTTTTCACTTGGTTTTGTTTCTTTTTTAAAATTGGGCTAATTGCCTTTCAAGTGTTTTTCATTTCCAATTTCCATCACCATAACCATCAATCTTCTTTCCAAACTCACAAAGCATGAACAATTTCAAGCTTAACTAAATTCCATCTTAGCTTTAGGCTGGCGTTCTGTCCGGTCAAGAATTGTGAGATTCGTACTCGCGCCTAAAATCCTTCCAATCGGTATTCACCTTTTTTCCTAAGTATCGAGATTGACAACTCATCCCTTAAGGATAATTCGATTTCAAGTCAAAAAGAGCTCGTTGGGTTGGAGTCGTGTTTTCTGACAATTGGAGAAACGAATCGGCCGTGTTGTATTTGGATCTCCGAGAACAAATCGAGGAAGAGGTGATCAAGTTTAAACAACCCACGCGGTTGAAACAGTTAATTCGAGTTGGGTTCTTCAGAACGCAAGGCTGCCGGAATCTTGAACCGAGAACACGTGTATCTCGGTTAGATAATCGATAAGGGTTGGTTTTCAGGTCGCACCAGGACCAGCTACAAGAGGAAGAATTGGTGGTTAGGACATTCTTAACCACTATAACCAGCTTATCGTTTGAAGGAGAAGATCAATTTTCGAGGATCGATTCTCGACACAAAATTTACCGAGTCTAAGGCTAAGGCTTATTACATTTGATTGCAAATCCCAATTTAATTTTTGATTTATTTAATTATTTATCTTAGCAGTTTTAATTATTTAGTTTCTACTCAATTTCAAAATCCCCTACTTTACTTATTTATCAGCTGGTACGTTTTGAGTCGTGGGCACGACTCTAGTCACGACCCTTGACACGACATTCTATTCATAAGCCAAACTCGAAAGTTGATTAGAGTACCAATCCCTGTGGACTCGACCCTACTACCACTCTACTACTAATTAGAGCTAGTTTGTAGGAATTATTTTTGGTGGATTCGACGCTCATGAAAATTTGACGCCATTGCTGGGGATTGGAGATATTTTCTAACTTTTGTTTGTCTACCTTATGACCAGATCAGAACCGGAAAATCTAGAGTTTGAGCCAGAAATTGAGAAATTGGCCCGACAATTATGAAAAGAAGCCATACGACGTGGTAAACGGCCAAATCCCAGATTTGAAACTATATCTTACACCGAAGAAATTTTTGACAAACCAGACGAGATGGCCGAACAGACAATACACCAGCTCGCAGCGGCACCGGATGAACAACAGCCCTTATGTATAACCTATCCGGCAGGAGGAACGCCGTTCGAGCTAAAGTCCGGTTTGATCCACCTACTGCCCACTTTTCGTGGGCTACAAAACGAAAATCCGCACACCCACCTTAAGGAGTTCCATATGGTGTGCACAAGCATGAAGCCTCAGGGAGTAACAGAAGACCAAATCAAACTTCTTGCTTTTCTATTTTCATTAGCCGACTCTGCTAGAGAGTGGCTATTTTATTTGCCTCCGGGATCTGTCAACACATGGTCTAACATGTCTCGTTTGTTTCTTGACAGGTTCTTCCCTACAGCCCGAGCGGCCGAACTAAGGAGGGATATCGTAGGAATCCGTCAGAAGGACACTGAATCGCTCTACGATTACTGGGAGCGATACAAAAAATTGTGTGCGAGCTGCACATAACATGGATTGACTGAGCAGTCACTCTTGCAATATTTTTATGAGGGTTTACTCCCGATATAAATGAAGATGATAGATGCTGCAAGTGGAGGGGCACTAGTCAACATGACGCCCCAAAGAGCTAGAGAGTTGATTTCAACCATGGCTGCCAACTCTCAACAATTCCAACCAGTTACAGAACCCACGAGACAGGTTCATGGGTTAAGTTCTTTGTCTCTAGAAGATAAGATTGAAAAGCTGACTAATGTTGTTCAAACTTTGCTTTCAGATAAAACAGGCCCAGCACGGTTATGCGAAATTTGTACCAAGCCAGACCACCCGACGAACTCATGTCTGATTTTACATGAGGATTCGACAGAACAAGCGAATTCTGTCGGGAACTTTCTAGGATCGCCTCAAAGGCGATATGAACCCTACTCAAACTCGTATAATATAGGGTGGAAAGATCACTCGAATCTTAGTCATGGGTCAAATTCGCGGTTCAATCAACCGTTCCAACAAAGGCCACTGTAGAATCAACAGTTACCACCCCCAAGTCATCTTTGGAGGCCATAGTGGAAAGGTTAGCCAACAGTACTGAAAAGTTCCAACAAAAAACTGACATGCATCTACAGGAGTTGGACAACCAAGTAAGCAAACTTGCACTCACGGTTAGCCACTTGAAGTCCCAAGGTAAGCTGCCATCCCAGACTGAGCCGAATCCTCGACACAATGCAAGTGCTATGACGTTAAGAAGTGGGAAGATTTTGGAGCCCGTACCTTGCACAAGTCATGGCCACAACACTAGTCGCGCCCATGACACTAGTCAAGATAGGGAAAAACTTGACACAGAGGCTCCAGTAGAATCGGCACCACAAAATTCATTTGCAGTACCACCTCTATTTCCCGGACGACTTGTCCAATATAAGAAGGAGCGAGATGAGAAGGAAATCCTCGACACTTTTTGAAAGGTAGAAATCAATATACCTCTTCTTGATGCAATTAAGGAGATTCCACGATACGCAAAATTCCTAAAAGAGTTATGCACGAGTAAAAGGAAACTTTTGGGAAATGAAAAGGTAAGTGTTAGAGAAAATGTCTCCGCCGTTCTACAACGGAAAGTACCGCAATGTAAGGACCAATGTATGTTTTTCATTTCCTGTAAAATAGGTAGCGTTGGTATTAGAAAAGCAATGTGTGACTTAGGCACATCAATTAATGTTATGCCTTTGTCAATTTATAAACTACTTAACGTGGGTCCTTTAAAGGAAACAGGTGTGATAATCCAACTTGCAGATAGGTCTGTGGTGCACCTGGAGGGAGTATTAGAGGATGTTCTTGTCAAGGTAAATGAGCTAATATTTCCTGCTGACTTCTACATTATCGACATGGAGGATGAAAATTCAGCCAATACATCAGAAATACTTCTCGGAAGGCCATTTTTGAGTACCGTACAAACGAAGATTGACATAAGAAGTGGGATACTCACTATGGAGTTTGATGGGGAAGTAGTAAAATTCAATGTCTACGAGGCCATGAATCGTCCTAGCATGACTTCTAATGTTTCTAATATTTATATTATTGATCCTTTAACTGAGTTACATTTGGAATATCATGACAAGGATGAGTTGCAAACTATCCTTTGCAGGAGTTTGGACTTTGATGCCATTAAGAAACTTGAGGAGAGGATAACCATTGAAGATTCTGTTCATGAAACAGTAGCTCATATGGAGGCATCGCAACTAAGGAAAGCTTTAGGTAAAACCTTTGAATTATCTCCCTCACAGGCTAAGCTCGTACTATCTGTTTTGCAGGCTCCGGAGTTGGAACTCAGACCACTCCCTAGCCACTTGAAGTATGCTTTTCTCGGTGAAAAAAATACACTACCAGTGATAATCTCGAGTAAACTCTCGAGGGTAGAAGAAGAAAACTTGGTACGAGTCCTTAGGGACTATAAAGAGGTAATTGGATGGACAATAGCCGACATTAAGGGGTTGAGTCCCTCGACTTGCATGCACAAAATTCAAGTGGTGGATAATGCTGTACCCAAAAGAGAGGCCCAAAGGTATCTAAATCTGCCCATGATAGAAGTGGTAAGAAAAGAAGTCCAAAAGCTACTTGACGTCGGGATGATCTATCCCATTTTCGATAGTAATTGGGTTAGCCTAGTCCACGTAGTACCAAAAAAGACCAGTGTGACCGTAATTGAGAATTCGGCAGGTGAGATGGTTCCCACTCGGGTCCAAAACGGGTGGAGAGTCTGCATCGATTACAGGAAGTTGAATTCCTTAACTCGAAAAGATCACTTTCCACTTCCTTTTATTAACCAGATGTTAGAATATTTAGCTGGAAAATCTCACTATTGTTGTCTGGATGGTTACTCAGGGTTTTTCCAGATTCCAGTGGCACCAGAGGATCAGGAGAAAACGACGTTTACGTGCCCATTTGGCACATTCGCTTACAGAAGGATGCTGTTTGGACTCTGTAACGCACCAGCCACTTTTCAGAGGTGTATGGTAAGTATATTTTTAGACTACGTTGAGAAAATTATCAAAGTGTTCATGGATGACTTTACTGTATATGGTGAGTCCTTCGAGGTATGTTTGACTAACCTTGCAAAAATATTGGAAAGATGCTTAGAATTTAATCTTGTTCTAAATTATGAGAAATGTCATTTTATGGTAGACAAGGGATTAGTTCTAGGTCATATTATTTCTGCAGAGGGAATTTCTGTCGATAAAGCGAAAATTAACATCATTAACTCACTACCATACCCCACTACTGTGAGGGAGATTCGATCTTTCCTTAGTCATTCAGGTTTCTATAGGCGGTTCATTAAGGACTTTTCGAAAATTGCGCAACCCCTTTGCAACCTATTACAGAAGGACAAGGAATTCGAGTTTGACCAGTCATGCAAAGAAACGTTTGACACGCTCAAACATAAGCTCGTTTCGGCACCTATTGTTCAACCACCGAATTGGAGTTATCCTTTTGAGATAATGTGCGATGCTAGTGACCATAGCGTGGGAGCAGTCCTTGGACAAAGGATCGAGAAGGAACCACACGTCATGTCCTATGCTTCTAAAACCTTGGACGCTGCCCAAAGCAACTATTCTACCACTGAAAAAGAGTTTCTAGCTATAGTGTGTGCCTTAGAAAAATTTCGTTCATATTTATTAGGAACTAAGGTTGTGGCTTTTTCTGATCATGCAGCCCTCAAATATCTTATCGAGAAAAAGGATGCAAAATCGAGACTTATAAGGTGGATACTACTTCTGCAAGAATTCAATCTCAAAATTAAAGATAAAAAAGGACGTGAAAATTTGGTGGCTGACCATCTGAGCCGAATTCCTCCATCAACGGATGTAACACCACTTAAAGATGATTTTCCGGATGAAAACTTACTTGCTGCCCAGACGATTTTTCCTTGGTATGCAGACATGGTAAATTATCTTGCTACAGGTATGGTCTCTCCTAACCTTTCGTGATCTGAAAAAGATAAGATCAAATGTGAGTCTCGATACTATATTTGGGACGACCCCTACCTTTGAAAGTACTATTCCAACCAGGTAATCCGTCGATGCATTTCTAAAACTAAGGTAACTTCAATTCTATCATTTTGTCATTCTTATGCATGCGGTGGACATTTTGGCCCCAAACGAACTGCGCATAAAGTACTCGAATGTAGACTATATTGGCCAAATATTTTTCGTGACACATATCTGTTTTGTAAAACTTGTGAAAAATGTCAAAGGGTAGGAAACTTGAGTCGAAAAAATGAAATGCCTCTCAACCCTGTGCATGTCTGTGAAATTTTCGATATATGGGGCATTGATTTTATGGGCCCTTTTATCTCATCATTCAGGAACGTTTATATTTTACTTGCTGTTGACTATGTGTCAAAGTGGGTGGAAGCAAAAGCCACTCGTCGAGCTGGTGCCAAAACAGTAGTCGATTTTCTAAAAAGTTATATTTTTTCTAGGTTTGACACACCGCGAGCTTTGATCAGCGATCGAGGGATGCATTTTTGCAACAAAGTAATTGATACACTCTTGAAAAATTACGGAGTGGTGCAACGAGTCGCTACAGCTTATCATCCACAATCGAACGGTCAGGCGAAAGTGTTGAATCGAGAAATCAAGTTGATTTTAGAGAAGAACGTTAAGCCAGATAGAAAAGACTGGAGTTTGCGACTTAACGACGCATTGTGGGATTACCGAACAGCTTATAAAGGACCCATAGGTATGTCTCCTTATCAACTAATTTTTGGTAAACCGTGTCATCTTCCCATTGAGTTGGAACATAAGGTGTTTTGGGCGGTCAAACTATGCAACATGGAATTGGAAGCTGCAGGTAAGTATCATAAATTAAATATCCAGGAACTTGAGGAAATTCAACGAGAAGCGTATGAGAGTGCCCAAATTTACAAGGATAAGGTCAAAGCGTACCATGACCAAAAGATAAACCACAAACAATTTATGGTAGGCCAAAAAGTATTACTTTATGACCCTACATTGAATTTTTGCAGGTAAGCTTCGGACTAAGTGGTTGGGGCCTTTTATTGTTACTTACGTATTTCCATATGGTGCAGTCGAGGTCAAAAGTGAAGGATCCAGAAAAATCTTCAAAGTCAACGGGCAGTTATTAGAACCTTTTTACGAAAACTTCCAAGTCCACTTGGTTGAAAAATTGGTTCTCGAGGAGCTGGCTAAATAGATTTACAGGTCGTTGAGCTAACGACGTTAAAAAAAGCACTCTTTCGGAAGCAACCCAAATTTATTTTCATTTATTCTCATTTATTTAATTTTTAGTTTAAGTAAATTAGGGTGTAAATAAATAAATTAATTCCTATTTAACTCAGTCAATTTGATGTTTTCAAGAAACACTATAGAGGTCATGAATTTTTAAAAAAGACGAGTAATGATGGTGGCGTGGGCATGACTTGCTAATTTGGTGACAGTAAAAAATCCTAATCCTCATAAAATCCCAAAACTTAATCCAAACCCCAAATCCAATAAATACCCAACACACCATTCACCCACATACTGAAATATCCAAAAAAAAAAAAAAAAAACCAAATTACCCACCAAAGCCCAAATATAACACCCATCCATAAAATTCCTAACCAACCCAATTAACTTACCATGCCCAATACCCACATAAACCCAAACCCAAAATCAACCCAATACCCACCACCCAATCCACTTACCCAACACCAGACTAATTCACCCATACCCAAATAATATACCACATAATATACCAATACCCAAGCCCAACACCCAAAACAAACCCAAGAGAGTAAAAAAAAAAAAGGCCGAATGGCCTAGGTGACCCAAAGAAAGGAAAAAAGAAAAAAAAAAAGAAAAAGGAAATTAAACACCCAAAATCCCCAAAAACCCTTTTTTTTCCCTCCATCTTCATCTTCATCTTCTTTAAACTTCAAAAAGAAACCTTAACCCTAACCCAAGCCACGTCGCCGCCGCCGCACTTTCTACCACCACCTAAGCACCATCGTCGCACCCCGTAGTCGACGTCGCACCTCGCCACCCCACCTCACGCCAACGAACCCGAACCCAACCTCATCTATTTTCTTTTCTTCTTCCTTTTTTCCTTCCTCCACACCGACCAACACCTCCCTACCACCTAACCACCGCCGAACGGAGCAATACAACCTCTCATCGTTATCGTTTAGAGCCATCACCGTCGTGCGCCATTTTCTCCCCAACCCCATTTTTCCTTCCATTTTCTTATTTTCCTTTGAACCACCCAAAACCGCCATCCACCACCTTAATCGACGCCAATGTCGACGCACCCACCATCACCATTCAAAAAAAACACTCAACCGAAATCGCCCCACCTATCATCGTAGTCGCCGTACGTGCCATCATTGTCATCTCTGCTGTCACTGTCGTCGTACACCGCCGCTACCCGTCACTGTCAAAATTATCTTAAATGTTTGCTTCTATGACAGGGACCATGGTTCGAACAAGGAACCAAACGGTCAACAACTTTTCGGTCTCACTCAATCGAAGTCGAGACCGATTCTCTGTGCTTCCTGTCGTCGATATAGCCGATGACGAACCTTCTCCACCACCTCCAAAACGAACAGCCCCACCAAAAAGAACTCGTTGTCGACAAAGCCCGACTCTGGTCAATACAGAACACTCGAACAATAACCCCGCTCCTCCCGAAAGGTCGATTACTGAACTTCAACCTACTTTGCCTTTACTAACATATTATGCAGGTAATTCGTACGAGGATCGAACCTCTAACGACCATGTCGAGGCTCCTTCGACCACGAATGAACGTGTCAATCAACTCCAAACACGATCGTCTACTACTCGAAGTCGTCGACAGTAGACAAGTGGACCAGCGACACCACCGCACAGTAGTACTGACGCTGCTGAAAATTCAAGTCCACCCACTCGCCCGATGAATATGTTTGACCAATACAGAACGATCAACGTAATAGACGAGGTCGTGCCTACACCATACCCACCGAAGGTCGATTGTGAGGTTTTTTGGATTTTTCGACCCTAGAGCATCGCATACGATACAACGACATTCGACAATGTCCAATCCCAGTCTGTAAGCAAATTGATTCCACCACTCTTGATATGTTAGATATTCATGATGCTGTGCTTAATTATTTTGATGCTATTGGTTGGAGCTCATTTGCAAATATTCCTTGTAATGCATATTATGAGTTAATCTATGAGTTTTACACCACATTTAGCTTCAATGGTAATGCATTACAGACAGTTGAAACACAAAGCATTGTCTGCTTTCGTCTGCTTGGAAAAGACTTTCGAATGTCGATATCCGATTTTAATGTTGACATGGGTTTTGTTGACCCTGACAATATTCAGTCTGATTCCTATCACACTGCTCTATTAGACATTTCGAGCGACTTTAATGCTCAAGATGTCTATCGTGTTTTAAGCCATTCTACTCAACTTTATAATCCGAAAACCATAAAAGACTTATTGGTACATAAACCTGCTTTGAGATATATTCATCGATTTTTGGCATTTAGTTTTTCGAGACGAAACGATTCATCCTCTGTTTTAACGAGAACTGAATTATTTTTCTTATAGTGTATGCATTCCAATTATACAGTTAATTTAGGATATTGGTTTGCATGAAATTTTCATGCTGTTTTGCGTTGTAATCGTCCTCTAATACTTGGGTCGTATATTACGAACTTAACCTCTATACTTTTTCCCTCTGAAATCGATTTCTCGTCCTTGACATGTGCATATCATATGGACAGCCTAGATAAATATTGTTTGGATTCTATGGGTTTGCTTTTCGGCACCCCTACTGCGTGTTATTTTGTTCCTCCAGGTACACGGACTGCTCGTAGGAATATGGTTTTTCGCCAACACCCACATTTCGCTACTCGAGAACATGAGGAACAGACTCCAACTGTGGAGGCCCGTTTAAGCCGAATCGAGGCTCGACTTGGAACAATGGAAACCCAAGTTTCCACAATCCTCGACATCTTGCAGAATCATTACCCCCGACACCAATCACGCCATTAACATATATGGGGAGTACTCTTAACTTTTTCTTTTTATTTGGGCTGCTGACTTTTCTTTCATATAATATATGCTTGAGGACAAGCATTGATTAAGTAGGGGGATGGATGGTAAATAAGCTTGATTTTTTATTCCATGTCTCTCTTTTGCATTGTTCAATCTTACGTTAAAATTCATTAGATAGTTTATTTAACATTGAGTCTTTAATCTCATACTTAGTTAATTTGGACAATTGGGCAAATTTTGAATTAAAATGTTCAAGTATATAGATTATTCGACATTTGTGTTTTAAAGTGGATATATGTAGCTAGACTTTTCGTATAAATTGATTGTTTGGAAAATAAATTTGCTTGTGTATGAATAAGTAAATTAATAAAGGTTCAAGTTATGAATGAAGTTTCGAAAACGTGATCGGATTGAGTAACCGAGGTAAGGTGCTTGGGTTGCCATCTTATCTCGTGTAAAAAGGTTCGAGTGACAAGTCAATAACTTATAAACATTCCGCTAACTGAGCATTCACAAAAAAATAAAAATAAAAATAAAAAAATAAATAAATTTAAGACTGTTCGAACTGAGTAACCGGGATAGGGTGTTTGGGTTGTCATCCTAGTTCACGTAAAAAGGTTTGACCACGTTAATAATTTTATTGCGTAGTTAATTAATAATGCCTTGCAAAATATTGTATTCAAACTCAATTTAATGAAATTATTTGGTTCACATGTTTTCATTTTATAACACTTGTTGATCACACCATATATCTTGAACATTTATTTATTTTTGCCTAAGTTTTTTACATTGATTATGTATGCAGAAAAAAGGCTCGATTTTTAATAAATTGTATAATAAAATTCGATATTTGAAAAGAACAACATGCTTAAGGGCAAGCATGAGCTAAGTAGGGGGAGTTGATAAACACATTAATTTACATAATTCTTGTGTTTAATTTGGTTTATTTAGGAATTAATCCCTGCTTAATTGGTGTTTTTATGATTTAATCTTGTCAGGGATGTAATTGGTCAAAAACGAGCAAAAAGGGGCCAAATTGAAAGACAAATCATTGAGTTGGGGCCAAATCATAAAGATGGGAAGGCCAAGGATTTAACATCAATTTTGACTTTGTAAAAAGCTAAAAATAGAAGATTTTTATTTTGTTTTATTATTTATTATTTATTTTATTTTATTAATTTAGGATTAAGCTATTTTTAGTAAACCCCATGTATACAAATAGGGGCTTTTAGTTCTTAGAAAAATCATCTCTTGTTTTTGTATTCCTACTTCTATTTGAAATAAAAATACTCTCTTTTTCCCTTTTCAAATTGGAGTTTAGCATTCTGCCACTTTTTCACTTGGTTTTGTTTCTTTTCTAAAATTGGGCTAGTTGCCTTTCAAGTGTTTTTCATTTCCAATTTTCATCACCATAACCATCAATCTTCTTTCCAAACTCACAAAGCATGAACAATTTCATGCTTAACTAAATTCCATCTTAGCTTTAGCCCAGTGTTCTTTTCGGTCGAGAATTGTGAGATTCGTACTCACGCCTAAAATCCTTCCAATCGGTATTCACCTTTTTTCCTAAGTATTGAGATTGACAACTCATCCCTTAAGAATAATTTGATTTCAAGTCAAAAAGAGCTCGTTGGGTTGGAGTCGTGTTTTCTGACAGTTGGAGAAACGAATCAGCCGTGTTGTATTTGGATCTCCGAGAACAAATTGAGGAAGAGGTGATCCGGTTTAAACGACCCACGTGGTTGAAATAGTTAATTCGAGTTGGGTTCTTCAGAACGCAAGGCTGCCGGAATCTTGAACCGAGAACACGTGTATCTCGGTTAGATAATCGATAAGGGTTGGTTTTTAGGTCGTACCGGGACCAGCTACAAGAGGAAGAATTGGTGGTTAGGACTTTTTAACCACTATAACCAGCTTATCATTTGAAGGAGAAGATCAATTTTCGAGGATCGATTCTCGACACAGAATTTACCGAGTTTAAGGCTAAGGCTTATTACATTTGACTGCAAATCCTAATTTAATTTTTGATTTATTTAATTATTTATCTTAGCAGTTTTAATTATTTAGTTTCTACTCAATTTCAAAATCCCCTGTTTTACTTATTTATTTGTTTATTTTTCAGCTGGTACGTTTTGAGTCGTGGGCACGACTCTAGTCACGACCCTTGACACGACATTCTATTCATAAGCCAAACCCGAAAGTTGATTAGAGTACCAATCCATGTGGACTCGACCCTACTACCACTCTACTACTAATTAGAGGTATTTTGTAGGAATTATTTTTGGTGGATTCGATGCCCATCAATGGTAAAATACATTATCTTATCTCATGTTACTTAAATGCTAAATGTATGGTAATATTAGCTTATTTCTTCATACGAGCTTACTAAGCTATATAGCTTACTCCGTTTTACTTTCCATGTTTTATAGTGTCACCAAGCTAGCTCGGATTGGAGATTGTCGGAGATCGCATCACACTATCAAACTGTCATTTTGGGTACCCGTGATCTTAATAGTTTGAGTATATGGCATGTATAGGGACTTAGTCATTTTGTTATATGTGTCGTTATGAATTTGGCCAAATGTATTGGCTTGTAATTCTCAAAAGCTTGATATGGTATTTGGCCTGTAACTTGGCTCATTTTGGTTGAATTGGTCGTAAGCTTATATATATTTATGTATGCATGCATATACAATTATCCCTTGTGTGATGTGGTTTATAATTGCTTGGTAAATGGTAGAATGTGGCTTATTGGTTTTTTTGTTGAATGGTTAAGATTGGCTCATTGGCATGCTAGGAAAACTAAGTAAAATTATGCCTGTTATTGGTAGCCATATTGAAACTTGTAGATTGTGAGTTTCGTATGCTTGGTTTGGCAAAATATGATGTTGTAAATATGTTGAGTGTGGATAATGAAATGACATGATTTGGCCTTGTTTGTGGATGATTTGGTTGTCTAAATATGCCATGATTTATGCCATTAAGATTGTGGATGTGTATGTGCTAATGAGGGTGACAAATGGCTTCGTAAATAGCCTTTATTTTGTCCATACGTTTAGATAAACGGGCGTGTGTCTAGGCCGTATATGACACATGGCTTGTCCCATGGGCATGTATTTTGGCCGTGTGTCCTCTGCACCTAAATTTTGAGAAATAGAATGCTCAGAATTGAGCACACAAGCAGAAATACAGGCGTGTGTCTCAGTCGTGTGTGGGACACGGCCTCATGCACGGGCGTGTGTCCCGATTGTGTGAAGTCTACACCTATTTTATAAAAATTAAATTAACCACACGACCTAGGACAGAGGCGTGTGACTTGGTCGCGTGACTTCAATTTGCTCATGCCTTGAAAGTCAGAGAGTTACACAGGTTAAGGACACGGGCGTCTGTGGCCACACGGCCTGCCCACACGAGCGTGTCCCAAACCACATGGGCGTGTGACCCCTGTACATGGCAATTTTTTTTAAGTTTTATAAAAATTTCTTAAGTACTCGGTTTAGTCCTGAACCACTTTCGAAGCATGTTGTGAGCCTCGTAGGCTCGTATTAGGGACTTTATGATTGAATACAAATGGTTTTAATTTGGATACAAATTTATGACTCGATTTGTATGTTCGCTTGCGATGTAAGTCCGATAATGCCTCGTATCCTGTTCCAGCATTGAATATAGGTAAGGGGTGTAACATTTAGTGGTATCAGAGCTATGTTTTAGTCGATTCTTGGACTAACGTAGCACGTGTGAGAGTCTAGCTATACATGCCATATATAGTTTGTGATAGTGTAACGACTCCTGACATTTTAAATTATATTTTCATATAGTAAATGGATCCCGACCAAGAGGTAGCCGATGACGTTGAAAGTAATGTATTGGCTCCCACCCAAGGGACAGCGCCATCTGAAAGTAGACCAGTAATGGTTAGTCAGGGAGGAGAGGCTAGGGAAGCCTTCTTCCAAAGAATGAACGAGGGGTTTGCTGAGTTTGTTCGAATAAATCCGATTGCCCAACATTCTCCAGTTGATAAGATTCGGAAACAAGGGGCTGAAGAATTTAGAGCCAATGTTGACTATGATCCCGAAAGAGCAGAGTTTTGGCTTGAGAACTCTATCAGGGTATTTGATGAGCTTTCTTGCACATCGGATGAGTATTTGAAATGTGCTATATCACTTCTGAGGGACTCCGCATATTAGTGGTGGAATACTCTAGTATTAGTGGTACCGAGAGAAAGAGTTACCTAGGAATTCTTTCAAGATGAGTTTAGAAAGAAATATATCAGTCAACGGTTCATTTATCAGAAATGCAAAGAGTTTTTAGAGTTGAAATAGGGTCGTATGTCTGTGACTGAATATGAGTGAGAGTTTGTTAGGCTCAGTAAGTATGCTCGGGAATGTGTTTCCACCGAGGCTATCATGTGTAAGAGATTCGAAGATGGGCTGAATGAAGATATCAGACTGCTAGTTAGGATTTTAGAGTTGAAAGAATTTGTTGTGGTAGTCGACCGAGCTTGTAAAGTCGGAGAGTTGAGCAAAGAAAAGAGAAAAGGTGAGTTTAAGACTAGAGATCCGAGAAAAATACTGATGAATAAGTCATTTCAATCTTCATCAAAGAAATCGAGGGATTTGTATACTCGTTCGAATGTTTCAGATGGGTATCCCAATAGAGACCATGGGAAGCAATATTCAGGTTTTAAGGCCCAAACTACGTCAATAGCGAGCGTTGGTAATGCTAGGTCTAATAAACCTGAATGTCAACACTATGGTAGATGACATCTGTAACACCCCTAGCCCATATCCGGCACCGGGACGGGGCTCAAGGCGTTACTGGATTTAAACCTTTACAAACTTACTAAGTCAGGTCATTAAACTTCGCCCAAATTTAAAACCTTTCAAACATGTACACCAAGTCCCTTACACAGGCCCTCGAGACCTAAAACACACCTAGGAGCAGTACGAGACAAAACTGAAAACATTTGATAAACTTTGAGTGCCTTAAAAAATTTTCCCTTATTTTGAGGTGTGACACGCCCGCGTGATGGGGTCGTGTGGTCACACATGCCCGTGTGGCTTGGGACATGTCTGTGCCCTCTGCCCATGTGCAACACTGACTTCCAACCTCACCATTTTGTTAAAAACACATGGCCAAGACACACGCCCGTGTGCTTAGCCAGTATTCTATACTGACTTAAAATTTCAAGTGCAGGGGACACACGGCCATACCACACACCCATGGAGGTGAGCTGTATGTCACACACGGCCTAGACACACGCCCGTGTATCTACCTGTGCGGACCTTATTAGGCTATTTTCCAAGCCTTTGATCACCCTCTATCAATCAAATATTCTTATGAGTTACTATAATGCATGTTTAGGCCAAATTATACATTTATAAATATGAAACTTTGATTAACCTCACTGCATGTGAACCTCATGTCATTGGTTTCATACATGCTAAGTTAATTCTCATCTTGCATTTAAGGATTTCTATGTCTACTCGACATATTTAAGATTGGCTCGTTTTTATAACTCATTGCCAATTACAACCAAGCCATCATATGTGAACATAAACATGCATAGATTTGTAGGTCATAGCCTACTTCAAAATAAGCCAATTTCCATGGTCATATACAAAAAGATAAGTATAACTTTACATGCCTCTATATTGGCAAACCAAATGACACATATAACCAAATATACAAAGTCTTATACATGCCATTGAACAAAACACAAGTATCTATATACCAAAGCTAAATTAGTTGATAGTGTGTTTATTCTCCAACCGTCTTCTAATCTCTACGAGTCCTCGAGCTCTGTAAGACAGGGAAAAGAGAGGGGTCTTGAATAATTGAAAAGTAAACTTACTGGTTATTTAGCATACATCCTTATTAGATAATGAACCAACAAATATGAACATGTTTTCCCTATCACATGCACTCAATCAATGAGTTAGTCATATAACAAAACATCATGTAACTTATCTTAGATGAGCTCATCATTCAACATGTCATTTGTACATATAGCTCGTGTTAGTCCCGTTGAGTTTTTAGGAAATCTCGGTGGATTATCCAATCACTGCCAATTCATACGAATGATCATTTCAAGTATGCACTCCCGCGAACCTCACATCTTACGGTGGGATTACCAGTCCAAGCTAAATCCCCCGCAATATAAACTCATAAGGTGATGCCAAGATTACCAGTCTGGGCTAAATCCCTTACACAACAAACACCATTAATGAGCTCGGATCTGAATTACCAGTCCAGGCTAAATTCAGACCCTAATCGGATTACTCGTCATGGCTAAATCCACAATGCACACATATTCTTTGAGAGGCTCGATCATTCAAGGAACACCCGTCCGGGCTAGATCCTTTTCATACTTGAGATCACCGAATTACCCGTCCGGGCTAAATCCTTTCTGCAACACATGCAGGATCTCAAGTCACATATAATTCATGGTTTATCCATCGAATTCCCTTTTTAACCTTAACCGAGACATTTTCCAACAAATCATTTACAAGGATACATTTCATATGATTTCATGCCATTAATAAATACAATCATCATGCATTCATAAATCACATAATTAGACACATTTTGAGTTCACTTTAAGTTATCCGAACTTACCTGGTACTCGTTTCGGAGATATGTTTTGGTTATTCTGAAACATTTTGTTTTCCTCGGTCGACCTCCAGAATTTGTTCCTCGGGGTCTATAATAATAAAATTAAACCATTAACACTTTAAATTATACTTTATGAGCTTAAATTTCACCCCCGGTCCAAATGACTATTTTGCCCCTAACCTTTCACATTTTTACTATTTAATCCCTAGGCTCGTATAATGAAACACATGTAATTTCTATCATGCCCAAGCCTAGCTGAACACTTTTCCCTCTTATGGCAGCCCACATTTTTCATTATTTTCACATTTCTACCACATATTTAACAACTTTTGCAAAAAGGTCCCTTTAGGGTTTTTTCATGAAAATCACCTAGGAAAAGATGTTTAACACACCTTCAACTTTCATATCCCTCCATAAACCATCAAAATACAAGTAACTCATGCATGGGTAAATTTTTAAACATGAACCCTAGCACGTAATATGGGTAGAAATGGAGAGAGTAAGCTACTGGGATTTCAAAAATACAAAGAACATTAAAAACAGGGCTTGGAAGCACTTACTATTGAGCTTGAAAATGTTGAAAACCCTAGCTATGGATTCCCTTGAAATTTTGGTAGCATGGAGAAGAAAATGAGCTGATTTTGGTTCATTTTTCCCATTTTATTTCATTAAAATGCCAAATGACCAAAATGCCCTTAAGCCCTTTCTTTAAAACTTCATCCATGCAAGCCCATTTTTGTCCAAAAACTTAGAAATTGGGCAAATTGCTCTCTAAGACCTTCTAATTTATAATCTAAAGCAATTTCATACAAATTGCTTCTAGAATCCAAGTTTTGCAATTTTTTCAATTTAGTCTCTAATTTCCAATTGGACACCTTACTCAAAGAATTTCTTCATAAAACCTTAACAAATGCATATTATCATATTCTAGACCTCATAATAATCATAAAATAAATATTTTGATGTCAGAATAGTGGTCTCGAGACCACAAATCTGACTAGGCCCTATTTCAGGATGTTACAATTCTCCCCCCTTAGGGACTTTCATCCTCGAAAGTCTTACCAGTAAACAGGTTCAGATATTGGTTTCTCATGGTTTCTTCTGGTTCCCATGTAGCCTCTTCTACATAATGTCGTTTTACTAAAGCCATATCTTTATTTCTCAACTGTTTAACCTCTCGAGCCAAAATCTTGACCGGTTCCTCTCCATAGGTCATGTCTGGTCTAATCTCAATCTCTGCTGGTGAAATCACATGAAAGGGGTCAGATTGATATCACCTTAACATAGATATGTGAAACACATCATGAATCTTTTCCAGTTCGGGTGGCAATGTCAAACGATAGGCTACTGGTCCAACTCTTTCAGTGATCTCATACGATCCGATAAATCGCGGACTCAATTTGCCTTTTCGACCAAATCTCAACACCTTTTTCCACGGGGATACTTTTAAGAATACCCTATCTCCAACTTGGAATTCAACCTCTTTTCTTTTCAAATCAGCATATGAGTTTTGCCTATCTGATTCCGTTTTTAAACAGTCTCGTATCTCTTTAACTTTTTCTTCAGTTTCCTTAATCAGATCAACTCCATGAATTTGACTTTCCTTGAGTTCTGTCTAGTACAATGGAGTTCAGCACTTTCTGCCAAACAAGGCCTCATAAGCCGCCATTTTCAAACTCGTTTGAAATCTGTTATTATAGGCAAATTCTACCAATGGCAAGTTTGGATTAACAAATGCTCCTGTAGTTTTTATGGACTTGATGAATTGAATCTTCAAACTGTATTTAGATAAATTTATGGTTATATTTATTGACGATAACCTGATTTACTCCCAAGATGAGTCTGAGCATGCCGATCATTTAACAATTGTATTGCAAACCTTGAGAGATAAGAAATTATTTGCTAAATTCAGCAAAAGTGAGTTTTGGCTCCGAGAAGTCAGATTTTTGAGACACATTGTTTCAGCGGAAGGTATACAGGTTAACCCGAGTAAGATTTTAGAAATTTTTTATTGGAAACCATCGAGAAATGTATCGAAGTAAGAAGCTTTTTGGGCTTAGCTGGTTATTATCGACGTTTTGTTAAGGGATTTTCGATGGTTGCTACTCCTATGACTAGATTGTTACGAAAAGATGTAAAATTCGAGTAGTCTGAGAAATGTCAATAGAGTTTTGAGCAGTTGAAAGCATTATTGACTGAGACACTGGTGTTAGTGCAACCCGAGTCGGGAAAAGGATTTGTGATTTTTAGCGGCGCGTCAACGGTTTAGGCTGTATGTTGATGCGAGAAGGTAAAGTGATAGCTTATGCCTCGAGATAGCTAAAACCGTACGAAAAGAATTGACTGACGCACGACTTGGAATTAGCCGCTATTGTGTTCGCTTTAAAAATTTGGAGACACCATTTATTCGGTGAGAAATTTCATATCTTTACTGATCACAAGAGTTTAAAGTATTTGATGACTCAGAAAGATTTGAATTTGTGACAACGGAGATGGCTCGAACTATTGAAAGATTATGAGTTAGTGATCAACTATCACCTGGGGAAAGCGAACGTAGTCACAGACGCTTTAAGTAAAAAGTCTTTATTTGCTTTGAGGGCGATGAATACGCGGTTAACCTTATCTGATGATGGATCGATTTTGGCTGAGTTGAAAGCTAGACTGGTATTCTTTAGCAAATTTGTGAGGCTCAGAAAAGTGATAATGAGTTGCAAGCTAAAAAAGTTCAATGCAAATCGAATAATGATTCAGAATATCAAATTGGATCCGATAATTGCATGAGGTTTCGAGGTAGGATTTGTGTACCAAGAAATACTGAACTGATTTAGAAAATTCTTCATGAGGCACATAATGGTTGTCTATTCGTTCATCCTGAAAGTACAAAGATGTATAATAATTTGAAGGAATCGTATTGATAGTCAAGCATGAAATGAGACATTTCAGAGTTTGTAAATAGATGTTTGATTTTTCAACAAGTGAAAGCCAAACATAAAGTGACTTCAGGTTTGCTTCAGCCTGTGACTATACCCAAATGGACATGAGATAGAGTTACGATGGATTTCGTATCAGGGTTACCTCTGACTCCGAAAAAAAAAGATGTTGTTTAGGTTGTTGTTGATAGATTGACGAAATTGGCTCATTTCATTCCAGTACATACTGATTATTTACTTTATAAACTAGTTGAATTGTACATTGCTAAAATTTTTAGATTGCAAGGAGTGCCTACTTCTATTATTTCGGATAGAGATCTGAGGTTTACTTCGTGATTTTGGAAGAAATTGCAAAAAGCACTGGGTATAAAGTTTAATTTTAGTATTGCACTTCATCCGCAAACCAATGGTCAATCTGAGAGAGTGATTCAAATTCTCGAAGATATGCTTTGCTGTTGTGTTTTAGAGTTCGAAGGTAGTTGAGAGAGATATCTACTGTTGGTTGAATTTACTTATAATGACAGTTTTCAATCGAGTATAAAGATGGCACCGTATGAAGCATTGTATGGTTGCAAGTGTTGAATTCCACTTTACTGGACTGAGCTTAGTGAGAAACAGATTCACAGGGTTGATTTGGTTAGAAAAATCGAAGAGAAAGTGAAAGTAATTCATGATTGTTTAAAAGTAGCTTCGAATCGACATAAATTGTACACAGATTTAAAACAGAAGAATATTGAATTTCAGGTTGGTGATAAAGTGTTTCTGAAAGTGTCACCGTGGAAGAAAATTCTTAGATTTGGTCTCAAAGGCAAGTTGAGTCCGCGTTTTATTGGACTGTATGAGATTATTGAAAGAATAGGGCTAGTGGCATATCGACTAGCTTTGCCGTCGGAGTTGGAAAGAATTCACAATGTATTTCATGTGTCTATGTTGTGATGATATTAATCAGATCCATCGCATATAATCTCACCATCGGAGTTTTAGATTCGACCTGATATGACATATGGTGAAGAACCGATCAAAGTGTTAGCTCGAGAGGTTAAACAGTTGAGGAATAAAAACATAGCTCTAGTGAAAGTTTTATGGAAACGACACAGGGTCGAAGAGGCTGCGTGGAAACCCGAAGAAGCTATGAGAAAATAGTACCCTAACCTCTTTTCTAGTAAGATTTTCGAGGACGAAAATCCCTAAGGGGGAGAGTTGTAACAACCCGTTTTGGGGTCAAATCAGAACAGTGGTTTCAGAACCACAAATCTAAAGTAGAAATATTTATTTTATTTCTATTTTAAGGTCTACAGTATGATAGAATAATTGTGTGAAAATTTCGTTAAGAAATTTTGTCGATTGAGTGCCCACTTTGACTAGAAGGACTAAATTGCAATATGTGCAAAACTTGAATTCTATAAGTTAAAGGTGTCTAATTGTTATGAACTTTTAATTAGAGGTCCTTAAATGGCAATTAGACCATTATACCTAGGATGGACAAAAATGGACATGGTTAGGTGAAATTCCAAAGTTTTGCATTAAGGGTATTTTAGTAATTTGGCTAATAAGGACAAAATTAACTAAATAAAAGATGTCAATCTTCTCAATTTCATCCCCCCATAGCTAAAATTCACAAGGAAGACATAGCTAGGGTTTTTTCCAAGCTTTCAAGCTCGATTGTAAGTCTGTTTTTGTCCCATTTTTAATGATTTTTATATTTTTGAGATCGTTGTAACTTGATTTAGCTATTTAAAGGAGTAATTTGAAAGAAAGTTAAAGTCTAAAATTTTATCCATGTTGAATATCTTTGTATTGTATTGTTTGATAGTAGAAAATGCATGTTTGTTGTTAGTTAAACAACGTTTGTAAAGTGATTTTCTATAAAAATATTAAATAGGGACTTATTTGTAAAAGTCTATAAAATGTGTAGAAAAGTGTGAATAAATAAAAAAATGTGGGCTATTATGAGTAAAAATAATATTTGGCTAGGTTTGGGTTGTGATGAAATTGAAAGAAATTCATTTTACGATCCTAGGGACTAAATTGTAAAATGTTGAAAAGTCAGGGGCAAAAATGCAAATTTTGTCATAATGTGTTTTGGGGTTGAATTGAATAATGTGATGATTAAATAAGTTAAATGTGGTATTATAGATAAAGAAAAACGAAGTTTGATTCTAGATCGAGGGAAAAATAAAATAATTACGAATAGATCTCTTTGCCGTTTTTGGAACCGAAGTAAGTTCATATGTTAATAAGCTTTGTTAAAATTTTATTTAAATTCTTTAATTTATGCATGAACTGTGTAATTCACTCTACAGTTTGGCAAGCGAGAAATCCCAATCAAACTTTAGGAATAGATTAGGATACAAGTGACATGTCACTAGGGTTTCATGTTATGTGATCCGGGTGCTGGTCCTGTACGTCCTACCTATGGCTTAGTATACCGGCATATGTTGCGGTTACTTGATAGCTTGTATGAGCAGCACCGTGTAGCTACGTCTCGACTGAAAGCTTGTGTGAGCATGCCCTTAATGGCTCGAGAGCGAGCATATATGTGTTATGTGATATAGGTAGCAATGGCTACATATGTGACACCTTGTGTATGATATTTCCCGAGTATCCGAAATTATTCTTTCAAGTGGTTCATTGCGTATGCCAACAAGGAGAATAAGTATGAAATTATTACGAGATGATACAGGTATGTACATAAAGCTTATGATTATTAAATTCGTGAAATGATGATTTCAATGTAAGTTTATGATGGAACGATTTGTGGTCATGAGATTATGTTACTTGAATGCTAAATGTATGGTAATATTAGCTTATTTCTTCATACGAGCTTACTAAGCTATATAGCTTACTCCGTTTTACTTTCCATGTTTTATAGTGTCACCAAGCTAGCTCGGATTGGAGATCACCGGAGATCACATCATACTATCAAACTGTCATTTTGGGTATCAGTGATCTTAATATTTTGAGTATATGGCATGTATAGGGACTTAGTCAATTTGTTATATGTTTCGTTATGAATTTGGCCAAATGTATTGGCTTGTAATTGTCAAAGGCTTGATGTGGTATTTGGCCATGTAACTTGGCTCATTTTGGTTGAATTGGTTGTAAGCTTATATATATATTTATGTATGCATGCATGTGCAATTATCCCTTGTGTGATGTGGTTCATAAATACTTGGTAAATGGTTAAATGTGGCTTAATGGTTTTGTTGTTGAATGGTTAAGATTCGCTCATTGGTATGCTAGGAAAACTAAGTAAAATTATGCATGTTATTGCTATCCATATTGAAACTTGTAGAATGTGAGTTTGGTATGATTTGGTTTGGAAAAATATGATGTTGTAAATATGTTGAGTGTGGATAATGAAATGACATGATTTGGCCTTGTTTGTGGATGTTTTGGTTGCCTAAATATGCCATGATTTATGCCATTAAGATTGTGAATGTGTATGTGCTAATAAGGGTGACAAATGGCTTGGTAAATAGCCTTTATTTTGTCCACATGGGTAGACACACAGGCGTGTGTCTAGGCCGTGTGTGACACACGGCTAGTCCCATGGGCATGTGTTTCGACCGTGTGTCCCTTGTACCTAAATTTTGAAAAACAAAATACTTATAATTGAGCACACGAGTAGAGACACGGCGTGTGTCTCAGCCGTGTGTGGGACATGGCCTCAAGCATGGGCGTGTGTCCCGACTGTGTGAAGTTTGCACCTATTTTATGAAAATTAAATTAACCACATGGCCTAGCATTCGGGCATGTTACTTGGCCTGTGACTTCAATTTGTTCATGCCTTGCAAGTCAGAGAGTTACACGGGTTTGGGTTAAGGGCGTGTGTGACCACACAGCCTGCCTACATGGGCATGTCCCAAACCACACGGGCGTGTGACCCCTATATATGGCAAAAAATTTTAAGTTTTGTAAAAATTTCCTAAGTGCTCGGTTTAGTCCCGAACCACTTTTGAAGCATGTTTTAAGCCTCGTAGGCTCGTATTAGTGACTTTATGATTGAATACAAATAGTTTTAATTTGGATGCAAATTTATGACTCGATTTGTATGTTCGCTTGCAATGTAAGTTCGGTAATGCCTCGATCTTGTTCCGGCATTGAATACGGGTAAGGGGTGTTACACACCAGGTTCGCTCAATCTACTGATTGAGGAGCCTTATGTTATGATCTTTTTGGTGTGATTCCATATATTATTTATGGAGGTTGGATCAATATGGGCTAGTTACAAGACACATTCCCGATGCTGAGGGATGATTCGACTGAAGTACAAAGAGTACGATACACTCGAGTGTACATCCTTCAGATCTTCGAAGGTTATCTGATGCCGAACAAGTCATGAAACCTCGTACATCTAAGTGGGCTACTAAAACTTATCGATTTTAGAGCAACTAGCGAACTCAGTTGGGGTCTACCGTGTTGCTGACATTGTATCGGGAGATGTGTCAGGCGATGCAACCAAATAAAATCAAAATTGAAGCTTGCCTCTCATTGCTACAATCATAGGCTCGATTTCACTTTCCATTTTTATGTCCTCGAGTGGACCACCCATATAAACTCCCACTCTTAACAAGGTAAAATTTATATTCGATTTTACAATTATTAAATAGATGTAAAATAAAATATTATGCTAAAATTTTATTTAAATAAGTGGAACCATTCGTCGAGTTATAGGAGAATACCTACCGCTCTTGAAGATATACGGCTTCTATTAGACCAACGGTCCGAAGCCTATGTAAGTATTTATTTCATTTTGAACTATATATAAATAACATAGTCGATTTATTATTTAATATTTAATATTATGTATATAACTAATATTTTTATCACGTTCATATGGTTTCAATAGACACCATACGAGGATCCAGCAATTCGGGTAGTAAATCAAGATGAATTCCTATCGAGTTCGAACATCTAGCACATTAGGGTCTCATTAGTCAACTGCGCTATCATTGAGATGCACTAGACAAATAGAGTGTTGCGACAATTCAAATTTCGATAACTGATTCTCATGGCAACTAAAGTGTTTGATAAAAAGCACAAAATCGACTTACGATGATTGAATATGCGTTGGCCGGTCTTCCACTCAGAATATATCGAAATGTGGGAAAACTAGTATGACAATATACCTACTCGCATACTGATTATCGTTCTGGAGTTAGCGTATGATCCAGATTACATGCCATGGTTCAGGATCCAAGGCAAGCCATATTTGCTCTCGAAAGAGGAGAGTCTTCGGCAAATCTGTGTAGAAAGGGAATGATAGGGCCATTTAAATCCAAAGAGAGTGGATGAAAAGGTGGGCCCATCAACAGCACTTATGCAATCACTGGCCTCAACGGAGCAAGCGACGATGCCCACACTATAGCCCCTCCAAGTTATGCCAAGTGCATATCCTAAACCTTATATGTTTCCTTTATCCACTCCTATGCAAGGATGGAATGCATGGCTCGGTGTATCTCATTTCCCGATGACTCCGAGTCAACCGATGATATATAGGCCATCATCATAGAAGAGATCACATGAGGCACCGTTGGGGAGCTCAACTCATTTCCAATCCCCATCGCCTTATGGGATTCAAGCTGGTTACGCTCATTCATCATGGGTGATGCAAACACCTTTGAAATCTTTGTTCTATCAAGGTGGGTCATCTTCCCAACACCCACAACTAGAAATTGATCCCAAGCAACCACAATCCTGGCCTTAAGCTGAACCAAGAAGGAATCTAGCATGTAACCGCCAACCACCCCCATGTGGCAGTGATTCTGACTGGCACATTCATTGATTTATTTTTGAATATTTTTGTACAAATTATTTTTATATTGCTTCATTTAATAAAATAAAAGTTCTTTTGAATATGTTTGTGCAAATTATTTTTATATTGATTCATTTAATAAATTAGGAGTTACTACGATGTGGACATGTTGGCGTTGTATGACCCAGGTTCCTACACCACCTGTATAACTTTTGTTGGTTTGTTTTATCCCATATATCAATATTATCACGTATTCTAGTCGAGCACGGTCGATCTTTTAGTTCACGATGCAATTCTCTATCTGGTAATAGCTTAAACAGAGTAGGCGATACAGACATCCATTTACGTTCATCTAGGACTGGTGGGAATATGTGTCTCCACACGTTATACATGTATTCTAATTTGTACATTTCGTTGACATAGCTCATGGGATCCAAATGGAGATTCTGACAAGCTACAATTACATAAGCGCATGGATAACGAAGTGCGTCAAACCTCCTATAGTCACAAGTCCTATTTCTCAAGTGTACACGATATTGTCCGTCGGAAATATCTTGGTTCAATTTATTGAACTCCGTCACAAGAAACCATAAGTTGTCGCGATCGTGACACACTATGTGCATGGGGTTAGCCCACGCCTTAGCCTTATTAATTTCTTGCACTACATTCCTGCACCATACATGGCCTACTTGCATTTGACCTTTATAACTCGCTACTTGCTTTTGAAACAATGCAGCCAAATGGAAGTATGCCTCCCATACAACTGAGGTTATTGGCAAATGATGTGTTCCTTTTAAAACAGAATTGATGCGTTCAGCCAGGTTTGAGGTCATTTGACCATATCGTAGGCTGCTGTCATATGATTGTGTCCATTGATCGAAAGGTATGTTACATGGGTAGTTTGCACATTGATCGTTAGTTGACCACAAAATTTCCAACATCTTATGTAAACGATCCTTATTGATCTCGTACCTTGTCCATATAAGCGGATAGCGATAATTACATACAACTCTCCCATTCAGATCAAATTGAATATTACAGACCAAAAAATATTGGTGGCAATTAAACACCAATGTTGGTCACTTGTCGTCATTCAGTGGTAGATTGATATTGCCCATAGTAGTTGGACACAACATACCTTAGACAATACCGATACTTTGTGCGATCCTAGTGACAAATGATAAAACTAACATATTTTAATCTCATTCTTAATGCATTTTTAGATGATTATTTATGTAAATTGGTGAATTTGATGCTCCTAATTCCTTTAATTCATGTTCTTATACTTAGGTGAGCAATTGGGAGCAAAAAGAACGAAAATCAAAGAAAAAGAGCAGATTTAAGGAGCCACATGGGCTGGGCACACGCCTATGTGCCAGCCCGTGTCAACTTTGCACCTTGCTTCCCAAACACGTGGATTTTTAGACTTTCTGAGCATTCTAGAGTCTATAAATACCAAATAGAAGAAAAGATAGTGGAGCCATCAGAGAAGATCAAAGAAAACACTCAATGAACACCATTGGAGCCACTTCCGAAGCAGATTTCCATCAAGATCGAAGACCTCCTTTTAATTTCTTTTAAAGTTTTTATGAGTTTCTTTGTTTCTTGTGGTTTTTCTGACTTTAATATGTTTTTATTCAGAATTATGAACTAATTCCCTAGATACCTAGGGAGGATGAAACCTATGACGAATTATATTATTTAACTTCAGTTTACATGATAAATACTTGATTACTGTTGTCAATTATGTGTGCTTATTTCTTATTTTAATATTTTCGAGATGTCAATTCATGTTTAATGTGTTTAATTTAGTGGAGCAAAAGTTCATGTTTAAGAGTAGATCTAGGATAATTGAGTGGAGTTGCATGCAGCCCGAGAAATAGGATGACATTAATCTATCGGATTAAAGTCAAATTTAATAGGGGAATCCATAAATCGAGTTAATGTGACAATAGGGGTTTTAATTAGAAAAAATTTTCAATTAATCAACCTAGAGTTAGTTGCTTCTACTCTCAAAAGAGATATTAGCATAATTTAGGGATTTCTACGGATCAAGACACCAAGTGAATAAATCATTTAAATCAAATTAATAATAATAGAAGGAATCTAGGTTGATTCTTTCCTGGGTATTGTCTCTCTCATTGGTTATGTTTCGATTATTTTTCCTGATTTATTCTCTGTTACGTTCTAAGTTAAATTAGTTTAATAATTTTAGATGAAAACTCATCACTCCAAATTGTCGGCTAAATAATAAGAAAATGGTAATTACTAATACTATTAGTTCTCGTGGATACAATATCTCTACTCATCATAGCTATACTATTGTTCGATAGGTGCGCATGCCTTTGTCGAAAATTTTAGTTAGTGCAGAAAACACACATCAAGTTTTTGGCGCTGTTGTCGAGGACTAAAATATTAGGAACACTTTATTTTTATTAATTTACCCATTTTTATCTTATTTTTTTTGTTTAAATTTTTACATTCTAATTTTTTTCTTTTTATTGGCTTCTAGTAGGTTCTTTTGGTTTATGACTAGAAGAAACTCATCAGGACTATTGTTATTTGATAGTGAAATTGAAAGTATAGCTTGCAAAAATCGTAGAAAAGCAAGGCAGAGTCGATAGAATTTAGTAAACGAATAAGAGGACATTATTATTACTGAGGAGATGGACGATAATCAGAATATTCAGCTACCTCCTGTAGTAGCTCTTGTTCCTCGTACTATATACAATTATGCCAAGCCCACTCTGACTGGGGCTAAATCAAGTATTGTGCGACCCACCATTGCTACAAATAATTTTGAACTGAAGCCGAACACAATTCAGATGGTACAACAGTTTGGTCAGTTTGATGGTTTGCAAGATGAAGATCCAAATACTTATTTGGCCAATTTCCTGGAAATCTGTGACACTTTCAAGATAAATGGCACCACTGATGGTGCCATTCGTTTATGGTTATTCTATTTCTCGGTGAGGAACAAAGCTAAAAACTAGATAAATTCTTTACCATGAGGTTTCATCACTACATGGGCTTAAATGACCGAAAAGTTCTTTCTGAAGTACTTCTCACCGACTAAGACAACCAAGTTGAGGAATGATATCTCCTCCTTTGTGCAGATCAATTTAGAGACTTTATATGATGCATGGGAGAGGTACAAGGACTTATTGAGACGGTGCCCTCACCATGGGTTACCTTTATGGTTATAGGTTCAAACCTTCTACAACAGTTTGAATCCCTCAACTAGGCAATTAATTGATGTAGCAGCCGATGGAACATTGAACACCCGAAGTGGCTTATGAATTTATTGAGGAGATGCTACTGAATAATTATCAGTGGCAAGTCATAAGGACAAAGCCGACGAAAGTAGCTGGTGTTTTTAATTTAGATATGGTCATCATGTTATCAAACTAGGTAGATTTGCTTAATAAGAAAATGGTTTATATCTTTCTACGCAGTTACATCTGGTGATGCAATGCAACATAAATGGAGATGGAATAAATAATCCAGAATGTTTACCCTTCGCCCCTAGCACAGAGAATGAGCAAATCAATTATATGGGTAATAATTCTAGGCCTCAAAATAACCTTTATAGTAACAACTATAATGCAAGTTGGAGGAACCATCCCAATTTCTCTTGGGATGGTTAAGGAAATCAGAGAGCACAACCCCCTCCAAGCTTTCAACAACCATCTTATTAGCAAGAGAAGAAGTTGAACCTTGAGAAGATATTGACAAAGTTTATCTTAGTGTCAGAAACACATTTTCAAAACACTGAGGTAGCACTGAAGAATCAAAAAGCATTTATCCAAGGGCTCAAAAATCAAATCGGTCAACTTGCTAAATTAATCTCGAAAAGACCACAAGGTAGTTTACCTAACAATAAAAAAAACTAACCCAAGGGAGCAGCTTCATGCAATTACTGTTTAAGATGAAAAGGGTTAGTTGAATCTAAACAAGAATCGAGGCAAGAAATTGTGGTAAATAACGATAAGGTTGAGGTAAGCCAGAAAGAGTAAAAGCCGGTTGCCAAAGAATATAAACCTTGAGTGCCATATTCTAACGCGACGAAGAGAAACCACACGAATGAACAATTTGGTAAATTTCTTAAACTCTTTAAAAAAATTACATATTAACTTACCATTTGTTGAAGCTCTTTCGCAGATGCCCAATTATGTCAAATTTTTAAAGTAGCTATTTGCAAATAAACGGAAGTTAGACGATTCATCAATTGTGGAGCTCAATGTAGTTTGCTCGGCCATCTTACAAAATAAACTACCCAACAAACTGAAAGATCTAGGAAGTTTTACTATTCCTTGTTTAATTGATAGTTTAAATGTTGATAATGCTTTGACTAATTTAGGGGCTAGTATTAATGACATGCCTTATAAAATGTTTAAACAACTAGGTCTTAGGAAACCCAAATAAACTAGGATGAGTATTTAATTAGCGGATAGAACCATTAGATATCCTATGGGTGTTATTGACGATGTGTTTTTTAAAATTGATAAATTTATATTTCCTGATGACTTTGTTGTATTAGACATGGATGAAGATAGTGAGGTACCCTTAATCTTAGGTCGCCCATTTTTACCCACTGCCAAGACTATTATATATGTTGGTACAGGTGAACTCGTACTCCGTGTAAGTGACGAAATGATAACTCACCAAGCACGCGATTCTGTGAGAACAACTAATGATCGAGATGATTTTAAATATTCTGTTAAGGTGAGTAACCATGTGGCTCAACCTTCTTTGCAAGAAATCTCATGAGAAAACATGATGGAGCCAAGTTACAATCAAGGTGACAGAAACTGAACAATATACAAAGAGGGAATGCTACACCTTGATGAACTAGATGAATGGTGAACACATGTCAAGGAGAAACCAAAAAAGCACGAAAAAGAGTCGAAGCGACACCATAAGGAGCATGTGGATGGAATAAACCAATTTAAGGTTAGGGACAAAATACTTCTAGACAAAATGAATCCACGAATCCCCCCTTTGGAGCTTGATTCAAATGGATCAACCCCATTTACGGTACTGAATGTCTTTCCATACAGTATAGTCGAGGTAACTCATTCTGAATTCAACACGTTTAAGGTAAGCAATATTTGACTCAAATCTTATTTTGGTAATAGAATTGATAATGATAAAGAGGAGCTTCGGCTCTGCAAACTATTGTAACCGCGCAAATACAAGGTAAGTCGAGCTTAGACTCTAAATAAGTGATTATCGAGAGACAACCGGAGTGTTTAACTTTTGCTAATTCTTTTAATTCTATTGCATGCTAATTTAAAATCTCAAATTAAAAAAGATGTGTTTTTCACACGCACAGGCGTGTCCAAGGCCACGCCTCACCGAACCACCGTGACCACCTCTTTCCCCTTCATCGCACCACCACCCTCGCCCCTTCCACCGTAGTCGAAAGGCCGCTCACAACCCCCTTCTCCCTCCGACGAGACAAACCCATGCCCTAGACTCTCCCCCTTTTTCCCACTCCACATGGCCCTCACCCTAAACCCCCACGACCTTCCCTTTTTCCGTCCTTCCCCTTCCACAAATACCCCTACGCCCTCTAATTTTCGACCGCCGCCAACTATCTCCACTGTCACCGACTTCCGTCGGTCCTCCCCTTTTACCCTTTTCTTTCTTTATTTTATTTTATTTTATTTTATTTTATCTTTATTTATTTATTATGCTTATTTGTTATACTATTTAATTTTATTTTATTCCTCTATTTTCTTATTATTTTTTTATTTGTTTATTTTATTATTCTTATGCTTAGATTTTATTTTATTTTAATTTATTTATGTTATTTAGTTGTATTATTATTATCTTTTTCATTGTTTTACTCCTATTCTTCCTGTTACCTTTGGTTGTATTGTGTCTATGAATATTACTTTTCTTTTTAGTTTGGTAAAGTCTGTTTAAGTAGTTATTTATGATTTTTATTTTTGCACTATCATTTATTGTTATGAAAGTTATTAGTTTCGTTTAATTATTCCAATCATATAATTAATTTTAGTATTGTTTATTCTTGATTGTTTAATACTAAGTCCTCTTTCTTTTGGTATTCTTTTAGGACTATTTTTTTTTGTTATCGATTTATTTTCATTTGTCGAGTTGTCAATGTTAACTTCGATTATGGCCTAAGTTATTGGATTGCCCCTCCTATGTTGATTTTTCCATTTACTTCATGTGATGTTGATCTTTAGATATTTCATTGAAGATTTTCCATGATGAACACTAAAGGGAAATCCAAGGTCGCAGTCCCCGCATCGAAAAAGAAGAAGACTCTGGGCGCGACTTCTTACTCGGGCGCTTTCGCTGATGCACACCACCCCTGTCTCTGATTTCCACAAGGTCCCCAGGAAAACCTATATCAACATCTGTGACTAAGGCCATTCAGATTAGGTTCATGTATTGATTGGGCCGCTTTAGAGCATGTCTAGTTAGCTGATCATGTTCGCGCCATCATTGCTACAGCTCCATGGGACCGGTTCTTTTCCATCATCAAGCCCACCTACTCGAAGCTAACCTTAGAGTTTTGTTCGACATTTCTCTTACAATAGGTGATGTCGACCCATGACAAGCCGAGCACTATCACCTTCACAATCAACGATACGGCGTGACATATGAGTGTCCTAAAGTTCGGAGTTGCATTGGGACTCTACACAGCAGAATTCATGAGTTTCGAGGGATTTCTCTGATTATACTAGCACATCCACTACTCGCCATCTTTTTGCTGGGTAGACCTCATGGTGAGTACGACGCCTTATGACCCAAGGTGGTCGAAGGTGACTTCCCTTCCTCCGACCCTACGCTACATTCATGCCATCTTGGCTCATACTTTAATCAGTAGGAGGGAGAGCACAGGAGTCATCAGTATAATTGATGCATATTTTTTGTGAAGCATGGCCATGGGGCACACATTTGATCTCGCCTATTTTATCGCCCTAGCTATCTACCGTCATACAGGGCACAGTAGGATGCGCTCTATCTATTTAAGCCCTTACGTGACTCGACTCGTACGTCACTTCGGTCTCATCGACAAATCGATGTAGTCATTCTCCCTTACACTAGTTGGGTAGATCTCCCCGCAGGGATTCTCGAGTATGACTCACATGAGGATGATCGAGCGACTTTGTGGAGTGGATCTCCTCAATACCGATTATCTCATTCTGATCCTCAGGATGAGCATGAGGACTTTGCTGGTGATGTCCCTGTCCACCACAAGGTTCCACATTCGAGTCACCATTCTACTTCTGCTGCTACCTTAGTAGACCTTTCCGAGCGGTTCACTTGATTCGAGCAACACTGCTTTGAGCAGTTCAATAGTATCGATTCAACTTTCTAGTAGATCTGTCAGCAACTCCATATATCCTCTTCAGCACCAGAGACTCGCGATACCGATGCCTCTTACGATGAGGATTATTGAGTTTATTTCTTTTCATTTTTGTTTTGTTTTTTTTATCTTTATTTTTTTTAGTTATTTTATTTTTATGTTCTTAAACTTTTTTCGTTTACTATCTTTTGAACTATATTTTTAATCTTTATGGTTGTTTCTAATTGAGTTATAACCTCTTAATCTTTTTTACTATTTGTGTTTATTTTCTTATTAGTTTGCATAGAATCATGAACTTCACTTTCAATTGCCTACAATTCTAGTTTTCACTATCCTGGCAATTTCATCCATATTCAGGGCTGTTTCAACTTTCTTCCTCTCTTATGATATTCTACTTATTCTATGTTTATATCTATTTGTACATTGAAGACAATGCACATCTTAAATGTGGGGAGGTTATTTATATAATTATTAGAAAATTCCTAAATTTCTTGTGTTTAAATAATTTTCTCATATGTATATTAGAGTGAACTTTTGTCAATTTGAAATTTTTATTGATGTTGTTTTGGATTAATTTGTAGATATTTGTGCATTGGTTTATTTAAACTTTAAGACATGAGAGAATCAAGCATGATAAGTTATTTTTCAAATATTAAAAATTTTTAGGTTGTTTCCCCAAAAAAAGAAAACAATCGAAAAAAATATATTTATTTATCGATTATTATTTAGTTCTATGTTGATTGAGCTTGAACAGTTAAATTTATATTTTGAGAATAAACTCGTTTTTATTCTTGAATAGTTATTTATTAATGCACTTGTTTTTAATTCAGAATTTGTTTATTTTTTTCTAGTTTGGTAATTTATCAACTCAATCTCGATTATAACCAACTTTTCTAGCCTTTCTCACACCCTTAACTTAAACCTCATTACAATCTCTTAAAGACCATTTGATTTGTATATCATATCATTTTATGGTGGTGGAGATTTGATTTTCATGCAAGCCTATGGTGACGACATTTCTTGTTCGACTTTTGAGTGCATATTGTTGAACCTTAAACACTTTGCGTGCTTGAGTGAATCTTTAGTGAGGATGTCAATTCTTATTAGTTTTGAATTAAAGGTAATCACTTAAATAAGGGGAGACACCTATATTTTCTTGCTTAAAAAAATTGTTAGCTTGGATTTTTTTAGGCTCTAGTGTCGTTTTAGTTGAATTTCCAATGCATGATTATTTGCGAATTATTTTGAGACATTATTGATTGGAATTACAAGTTGAGAAAGATTAATTTTAAAGTGAGTTTCATTGTTTCTTACGGTTTTTTTTTACTTTGAGATGTTTTTATTCAAATTTATAAACTAGTTCCCTAGATACCTAGGGATAATGAAACCTATGACGAATTTTATTATTTAATTTCTATTTTACATGATAAATACTTGATTTTTGTTCTCAATTATGTGTGCTTATTTCTTTTTGTTCTCAACCTCATTTTATTGCATCATGAATTATAACATTGTGGATTTCCAATGGATAATCCAAGTTAAAATACAAATTACATATGTTCTTAATAGTAAGCTTACAAAGTAAATCACCAGCTTCATTACTGCTCCAGTCAATCCAATTAAAATGGACCGACTCAAAATTCCTAAGAGCCATGCACTCCTTTTTCACACAACAGCCCAAAATAGTAACATCCTTATCACAATTTTTTATCGTATTTATTAAAGTAGCGTTGCCAGATTCCATTATTAGCTTGGACACCTTTAGTTTTGAAGACAGATTCAAGCCCATAGTCAACACCTTAAGCTCTGCCCAAACAACATCGAGGGCTTTCATTCCAAAACCCTAGCTACTAGCAAGAACGAAACCGCCAACTTCTCTCGCAATAACCTCATAACAGATAACCCATTTAACACCATAGCATCAATGTTGATTTTAATAATATCTTTAGGGGCATTCTTCGAGCCTTTACACATCGGGTAAGGGGGAATCATAGGGGGGTCATTCAAGTTAAAAAATTCTAAAATCTTTACTAAGGGTCTGCGCCTTTTCCTACACCACCCTAGCTGGATCATCCTTGCCCTAGAAAACCATCTTATTTATGTTGTTCCAGCAATTCCAGAGGAGAGTAAAGAAGTCAGCAGCAGCTTTGGAGTCAAGCTTGCGCATAATATCTTCCAACCAGTCAATGTAATGAACATAGTTTCCGTCGAGAAGCCTATTATTTAAGCCCCTAATTATGAGGGTTTCATGAATCTTCGGGCACTCTTTTAGAGCATGGAGAAGCTTTTCCTCACTGTTTTTACATCTCGAATAGGTTGTAGAGAAGTTTTGACGGATACAAACAATGTTAGCGTATGTGGGTAAAATATCATGGTCAATTCTCCAACTGAAAACTTTAATCTTGGGAAGCATTTTGAGCTCCAAATAATTCTCCAGAAAAGCCTGTGAGGGCCAAAACCAATTCTCTTTAGACATAACCAGGAGTAGGCGGACTTCAATGTATAAACCCTATTAGGGTTTTGTAACCACATTCTACTATCTTTAGTAGTATTAGGAGGAATGGGTAAATTGCAAATATACTCCCCTATTTCTCTGCCATAAAGCTCGATGACCCTATCCCTTTTCCACCTGCTTTAATCCTGGTCCCACAAATCATTAACCTTTCTTTCATTGTTAGTCAATAATGGCAAACAAATAGAGTCCCCATTAAGCCCTTCAGTACCCCAATGTTCCCACCAAATGTCTATCATGTTACCGTCCCCAACTTTCCAAATAAAATCATCCTTCAACACTTTCGCTGCTTTCCCTATGCTAGTCCAGGTAAACAACGGTTTATCACATAGCTTGGGTTTAAACACGTCCCCTTCAGGAAAATATTTAGCACTCCGCACCTTAAAACATAAAGTGTCATTGAAGTTTATAAGCCTCCACACTTGTCTTCTTAAAAAATCCAAGTTGAATAAGTGCATAAAATAAATGATCCCAGGCCATCATGTTCCAGCCACAGGTCTTCTCATTGTTGGTTCACCACATCTGGCTCATTTTCAAATGGAGCTCCTCAATGGTTCCTTTCGGGGCAAGAAAAATAAAGAACGCATAAGTTGGTATAGACTGGAAGATGGCTTTAAGGAACACCTCTTTCCTACAATAGGATAACAAACGTTTTGACCAACTATTGACCTTACAAGTGCATCGATTGATAATATTAGTGAAAGCTACTGACTTTTTTCTCTTAATAGGTAATGGTAATCCTAAGTACCTATCGAGAGCATCAACCATGTGCATGCCGAGCATAGAACAAAAAATCTATCTTTCGGCTAAAAGAGTTTTTGGGCTAAACATAATCATAGATTTATCGTTATTAATCTTATGCCCGGAAACACTTGTAAACTTATTAATAATATTGACTATTTCCTTAACATCCCTTTTTTTTATTACGAATGAAGAGGAGTGCTTCATTGGCAAAAAAAATGTGATTTATTCACGACCCATTAATACTAGCCCGAATTCTTGTTAGCATATTTTCATTTTGTGCTCAGATTAGCAATTTGGAGAAGGCTTCCATGCAAAATACAAAAAAGGTAGGGACAGAGAGGATCCCCTTATCTTAGACCTCTTTCCGGTATAACAGTCTCTGAGAGCGTTGAGTTGCATTTAACAATGTAGCGGACTGAACGGACATAACTCATTATCTTTATCACCCACGCGTCGGCGTGGCCCATATTGTGCATAAGCTTTTCAATGAATTTCCAGTCTACTCGATCATATGCTTTGCTCATATCAAGCTTGATCACGAAACACTTGTTGGGCCCGTTCTTGGCACTTTGAAGGTAATGGACTAGCTATGGGCAATCAGTATGTTGTCGTGGATCATTCTTCTGGGAACAAAGGTGCTTTGATTTTGGCTAATGCATATTGGGAGAGTATATTTCAATTGGTTTGCGAGCACCTTGGCCACTATTTTGTACACCACCCTGTACAGACTAACCGGGCAAAAATTAGTCATATCAATAGGCTTTTTAATTTTAGGGATAAGAACAATAATAGTCTCGTTTAGACTATCCATATTTCTATCACCTCTAAGAATATCCTAACACAAATTAATAATATCCTCCCCCACCATGTCCCAATTTTCTTTGTACAAATTCCCCAACAAATCGTCAATTCCCGGGGCTTTCCTAGGTCCATTTGATTGAAAGCTTTAGTAATCTCATTATCCGTAAACTCCTTGATCAGTCTTTCATTCATCTCCCCTGAAATGCAATTCTCAATATAGTCAAGATTTAACACTTCAACATTTTGTAAATTTGACTCAAATAAATTTTGAAAATACTCCCTGGCCGCCTCACAAATATCTTTGGTGTTTTCCTCCCAGTGGCCATGCATGTCTTTCAATCTCTCAATGTTGTTTTTTTTTTCTTTCTATTTGTAACTCTAACATGGAAAAATTGGGTATTTCTATCACCCTCCTTAAGCCAATTGACTCTCGAATGTTGGGCCGAATATTTCTCTTTGTTGTCCAGCAGCTTTCCTAGCTTTAACCTCATAGCCTTAAGCCTATTACCCACGTACGTGCTTCTTGGGCTATCGATGATTCTATTGATTTTCGCCTATAAAGTTCCAATCTGATTGCGCATATTTTTGTATCTATTGTACTGCCAAACTCCCAAGTCCTGACCCACCTTCTTAATTTTCCCCATAATATCCACATCACTATTCTGCCACGTATTTTTAATAATATGTTTAGCTTCATTCTCTTTGGCCCAGCAGACATCGTATCTGAAGTTGAGCCTAGGGTCTCTTGTCCTCTCTCTCAGCTTACGATCCTCAGTGTCTAAAAAAATAATGTCATGGTCAGAAATGGATTGTCGGATCACCTTGGTCTCCATGAACAGAAAACACACCACATCATTTGAAGAAATCAAAAAGCGATAGTCTCTCATTTACCAAAGCATTACCCTCTCTGTTGTTTACCCATGTTTACCACCTTTTGTCTGTTTTCTAGTCAACCAATGAAAACTCATCCACAATCGCGTAGAAGTCATCAATCAAAGTTTTTGGTTTCCTCCTTTGTAACACCCCTAACCCATATCCATCGCCGGACTAGGGTTACAAGACATTACCGATCATACAATTGCTTATACGAATATTTATTAATATAAATGTCTATATCGATTTCATTGATATATCGGGAACATTTCATACAATAATGTAAACTTTACACACGATTATCCCTATCAAAGTTGAAACATTTTGAACATCTAAAATAAATGAAATAAGATAAAATGCACTTACACCACTAAATTACTTAAATTTTATTTGATCATTTTATGCATCCATATTAGGTCATTAATGTAGCTTCATTCCTAAGTTTATATCAATTTTGCATGTATTATATAATTACATAAACTAGAGACAAACATTTGGGAATGTACAAAAATTCATTCCATTCTATAGCTACTTGGCTATCACAACTCAATTGCATAATTTCGTAACTTTACAAAAATTAATAAATCAATATAAACATGCATATTTGCAAACCAATCATAGTACGAACATCTATAAATATATATAACAAGACATATAAGAAATTCATCCCTATGTCATGATCAAATACTCAGTCACATATATCCATTGATATTACCTAACTAACTTAAACTTTTAACCACCTGTTACTAAGGTTGATTTAACCCATACGGCAACATCATAAATACTCATAATATGCATGCAAACATATTAATTTATCTAAATGACATTCTTATATATATATATATATATATATATATATATACAATCCCATACAAAATATCAAGACCGAACCAATAAAATAAGGTACACATAAATTATATGTATCTTACCTGCAGCAAAGACCCTATTTAACATAAAGTACATAACATTTAAACACCTCAAATGTCCACAAAACATATATGCTATTTTTCATCGATCAAACTTAGTGAACATTCAATCCCATTTGCATAAACCGAATAGGAACATGGCAATATTCATATTTCAGCACACGCAATAACTAACACAAGTTCATGCATACATGACACATAATTATAAAGTAGAGTGGATGAAGATTGAGCTTAACTCAACTAATTTTTAAGGATAATTGCTTAGCCATTTTCGCATGGCTTTATACACAACCCAAAATTAACATTTCCAAAATATACTTTAGCTTATACATGCCATAATTTCTAATTTAACTTAAAAAAGTACCCAAAGTAGTGGATAGTGTGATGAGCTTCGTAGACGATCCCCGAGCTTGTAACTTGATTTTCCAAAATCTATAAAACAGAAACAAATATTCATACGATAAGCTATTTTAGCTTAGTAAGCTATAAGCAAATAAATAACCCAATGATGTTAACAAAATCAACAAAACTAACCAGAATATTTTATCATTTTTTTACATTTAAATCCAATTATCTATAAAAACATTCGTATGAAGAATTTTTAAGCATATATAATTATTTCCTTTTATAATGCCACTTGACCGAATGTATAAATAGTCAAAACTAACATAGTATCATTTAACCATCAAAGCCAAATATTCCTATTACACCTAGTTCACATACACAAAATGCAAAACTCATATGTTTTAATATAATTTCATATACATAGGTTAACCATATAACCGCATATCTATCTTATCGTTCATACGCATATACATAAGAGCTATACATAGTATATTTACTACTCATTCACAAGTCAATTATACACATTTATATAAACTCAAAAATCCAGTTATAAGATCATGTACATAATTTACTTTCATAGTCGAATATACATGGGTACATATATATGCAATCCAAGAATCATTTTCATAATAAATACACCATTTGTTCAAGACCGAATACATATATTTGAACCATGGAAGTCTATCCTTTATATCCTACATAACACATTTTATCAATAAGTCACATACTTACCTTATCATCGATAACCAATAAACTAAATCATACATGTACCTTTTTGCTCATACAACACATCTGATCACGTTTTCCCTTTGCCCGATGAACCATTCAGAATTGGGTAAGACACTCGGATAATTACACATATATCGTACAATGCCAACGTCCCAGACGTGGTCTTACATGTAGCCACACATCGATGCCACTGTCCCAGATAGGGTCTTACTCATAAACACATATCGAAATCATAAATCGATGCCATGGACTTACTCGCACACGTATATCGGAATCCTATGTCATGACATATGCATCCTAACTATTCCTAAGGTTCATACAGGGCTTTCAGACGTCGTATTTCAGTCGAATCAAACTCGGAAGTGTGGTAACCATATTCAAACACATTCAGCCATACCATAATTTAATCTTAACATTTCATAATAGCATGTAAACATAACATTAAATTATCAATAAACAGGTCTATTTGCTAATAAACTTACTTTGGACGTCGTAAATAGGACGGGGCTGCTAGTCAACAACTTTCGTTTTTCCCCGGTCCAAATCTGATTTCTTTGGTTCTTGATCTAAAAATGTTCAAATTAAGCTCATTCAAACATATTTTCATTCAATTTAGTCCAAAAACACATAAATAGGAAAATTACCATTTTACCCCTAACATTTATAATTTTTACAATTTAGCCCCTATTGCACAAAACACAAAATACACAAAATTTCACAACACCCATGTTAGGCCGAATGGTACCCATGCCTAAACAAGTCCATATATTTTATCAATTTCACATTTTAGTCCCTCAAATTATTATTTTTGCAATTAAGTCCTAATTACTCAAAATCATCAAAAACTCCAATACAAAATATGTTAATCTAAAACATATCTTTCATTTTTCATCATCTAACAACAAAAATCACAATCTATCAACAATGGCACAACTCAAAATATTCATCAAAATAAAAAATTAAAGCATGGGTCATGAAGATTACTAAGCAGCGATCTAAAAAACGTAGAAATTATCAAAAATCGAGCTAAACTCATACCTTAATTAAGCTTCAAATTGGCCGAAACCTAGCCTTTTGTTCTTTCTTTTTCTTTTAGCTTATATTCGGTGCAAGAGAGAATGATTAAACATAGTTTATTTTATGTTATTATATCATATATATGTTTTAATAATTAAATTACTTTTATAACCTTAATAGTTTAATATAAAAACCACATATTTTAAGTCTTAAACCGTCCCACTAATATATTTACGGTTATTTACAAATAAATCCTTCATCTTTAAAATACACTAACAATTCGGCCCTTTATATATTAAACTACCAAATTTTCAATTTAAGCGATTAAGTCCTTTTATTTAATCGGACACCTAAACGATAAAATTAAATCACGAAAATTTCACAGATATAAATTCACACAAAATAAACACAGAGAATAATTTTAAAATATTTTTCTAACTCAGATTTGTGATCTTGGAACCACCGTTCCGATTAGGGTCTAAATCGGGCTGTTACATCCTTCCCCCTTTTTTTCCACATTGTCGAGAATCGCATTGAAGTCTCCTCCGATGATCCACTTTTCCTTTATGGACTTTCCCACCTTCCTTAACATATCCCAAGAACTCTATCTTTTGTTAGGATTAGCATTTCCATAGAAGCCCTTGAAACGGATGGACTTGTCATTATCCAAGTGAACCAGAGAATCAATATGGTTGTTAGAATGGTTTTTTATCTCAACCTTTATGCCTTCTTTCCACATCATGACCAGGCCTCCACTTTTTCCGATTATATTAACAGCCAAGCACCCCTCCATCTTGCATTTGCTACGAATAGAGACAAACTTATTAGTCTGAACTTTAGTTTCACAAAGAAAGATAACCTCAGGATCATTCACAAGAAGAAGTTGCTTAAGTTCACGAACCATCGTAGGGTTCCCAATCCCACGACAGTTCCAGCAGAGAATCCTCATTGCTCTTAGCGGGGTTGGTTGCCAGCTGCCGCCTTGCAGGGTGAAACATTTTCCAGCAATCTCCTCTTTACAATCTTAGATAGACTCTCATTTGTTTTATCTCCGTTTGATCCCCTATGTCTCTTTCTTTTGCTTTTAAACCTTCCCAGTCTATCACGCATTGATTTATGACTTCTCTTTTCCAAAGGGGAGTTAGATACAAAGTTTTCTTCACACCCCTTTTTCTTTTCCTTTTTGTATCTTTTGTCCACTGTCATCCTTTATGTATGTTTTACTCTCCTCTTTTTCCTCATTCGGGGGCTCTTTTTTTGCCATTATCTCAATACTGTTTCACCATATGCCTCTGTCTTAGTTCGAAGCCATTATATTAGCCCTTAGCTAGTTTCCATATTGGAAGTTTAAAATATTAGATTCCAAGGCACCATTCATGTTTTTGCACTTTTTTGTTGTATGAACAATTAATCCACAATAGTAGCAAAAATTTGGTAATCTCTCATACTTGAGCACACATATGATTTCGACCCCATTTTTTCCCACCAGCTTCACAACCCTTCACAGGGGGTTTGACATTAATTTTTATTTTCAATCTTAGGAATTCGATCCAGTCTCTAATTTTATCTTTCTAGTCGATCGCCACCAGCCATTTTATAGCATTGCTGGCATCCAACGCTTTTGTCGATCCATGTATTCCAAAGGAATGTTGTAAACCTGCAGCAAAAAAAGAAGAAGAAGATAGATTGAACTCGTATGTGTCTATGTCTTTACCCTTAATGAATGGCATCATAACGAATAAGTAGTTGTCAAATAGCCAGGGCATAAGTTTGAAGATTCTGCTTCCTATACATCACCTCTCTATTCGGTTTCTCCTCTGCCATTATTTTGCCCACCACCCATGCTTCAAAGCCTTGAAAATTATTAACGGCATTGGAGCTTATGACTTGGACCGACTCTTCTTCCAAAAATTTTAATCTTTCTAGCATCGCGTTAATGTCTTCAGCCATCGTGAATCTTGTCTCGACAAGAGACCAACCCCCCTAGATCGCCAAAAGGAAAAAGCAATATCACCCTGAAAAAACATAAGAAAGAAGAACAAAGAGCCTAAGGTGGAGGCTAAAACGCAGCCTTACGGAGCAAGAGGAAAACAAAGAAAAACAAGAGCAGGGAAAAACGAAAATTGCAAGAAACATAAAGAAAAGCCACATACAATAAAAGAAAGAAAAATGAAAAGAAAATGGCAGGCAAATAAAAACCTAGTTCAAGCTCAACGGGTTCACTAAGGGTTAATTAAAAAGGTAGGCTTTTTATGAGATAAGTGAGTTAAAACTTAAGTGCCTTTATCATCTGAGTTTATCAAATCAAAGGTGTGGTCTAAACATGCATAATCGAAGTAAGATCTAGAATAACAATTCAAGTTGACACGCTCATAACCAACAATAGAATGAGCATGAAAAATGTATGCTCTAAAGGCTCAAAATCTCACAAAAAATCATGGTTTTGATGTCAAACTTGCAAATTTAAAACTTAATACCTTAATTTAGGGAAACAACCTAAAAACTTTTAATATCTGAAAAATAATTTATCATGCTTGATTCTCTCATGTCTTAAAGTTTAAATAAACCAATGCACAAATATCTACAAATTAATCCAAAACAACATCAATAAAAATTCCAAATCCATAAAATTTCACTCTAATAGACGTATGAGAAAATTACTTAAACACAAGAAATTTAGGGATTTTCTAATAATTATATAAATAACCTCCCCACACTTAAGATGTACATTATCCTCAATGTATATTATCCTCAATGTACAAACAGATATAAACATAGAATAAGCAAAATATCATAAGAGAGGGAGAAAATTGAAACTTCCCTGAATATGGATGAAATTGCCAAAATAGTGAAATTTGGAATTGTAGGCAATTGAAAGTGAAGTGCATGATTCTATGCAAACTAATAAGAAAATAAACACAAATAGTGAAGAAGATTAAGAGGTTACAACTCAATTAGAAACAACTAAAAGGATTAAAAATATAATTTAAAAGATAATAAACAAAAGAAGTTTAAGAACATAAAAATAAAACAACTAAAAATAAAAATAAAGACAAAAATAAAACTATAACTATAACTATAACTATAACTATAACAAAAAAAAAGGAAATAAACTCAATGATCCTCATTGTTAGAGGTATCGATATCATGAGTTGCCAGTGCTGAAGAGGATATATGGAGGTGCTGACAAATCTGCTGCGAAGTCTAATCGATACTGTTGAACCTAATTGACGAATTCTATTATTTAACTTCTGTCTTACACACATAATTGACAAATTCTATTATTCAACTTCTGTTTTACATGATAAATACTTGATTATTGTTCTCAATTATGGTGCTTATTCCTTATTTTAATATTTTTGAGATATTAATTCATGTTTAATGTTCTTAATTCAGTGGAGCAAAAGTCCCTGTTTAAGAGTAGATCTAACATAATTGAGTGGATTTGCATGCAATTCTAGAAATAGGATGACATAAATCTACCGAATTAAAGTCAAATCTAATAGGGGAATCCATAGATCGAGTTAATACGAAAATAGGGGTTTTAATTAGAAAGAGATTTCAATTAATCAACCTAAAGTCAATTGCTTCTACTCTCGAAAAAGATATTAGCATAATTTAGGGATTTCTACTGATCAAGACACCAAGTGAATAAATCATTTAAATCAGATTAATAATAACAGAATGAGTTTAGGTGGATTCTTTCTTGAGTATTGTCTCTCTCATTGGTTATCTTTCAATTATTTTCCTGATTCATTTTCTGTTGTGTTCTTAGTTAAATTAGTTTAGTAATTTTAGACTAAAACTCATCACTCCAAATTGTCAGCTAAATAATAAGAAAATGGTAATTACTAATACTTTTAGTTCTCATGGATACGATATCTCTACTCACCATAGCTATACTATTATTCGATAGGTGTGCTTGTCTTTGTCGTAAATTTTAGTTAGTATAGAAAACACATATCACCTAGAGGCTTCCCTGTCGTTCAATTGCGGCTAGTAGTCCAGTGCCCTAATCTGATATAACGCAGGTATTAGGTTAGGGGAAGACATACCTCCTCAACCTAAAAAGAAAGAAATCTCAGTCGTCTCCTGACTCCCCCGATGTTATTGCAAACGCAATTGGAAGGATCCTCTTATCACCATCCTATGCCACAACTAGCAATAGTTGATGGGTACATCTGCTATATATAAAGGTACCGTCAATTTATACCAATGGCTTGCAGTACTAAAATGCGTCACAAAATTGCTTAAAGCTTCAAAACAGACGTTTGAATGCTTGGCATCCACGGAGCAAGCGGCCATTGTAGTATACAGGAACCGTTTTAAGGTTTGTTACGCAACTTGGGACGTGCCTCTCTAGCAGCTGACACCACTGTCACACCTCATTGTATGAAGCATCCCACCCACTGTGCATCTTCTCCAACACCTTCTACTTAGCTATCCATACTTTGCGGTAAGAAGGCGTGTACTTGAATTGGCTATGAATATTGGTAATTAAGACCGACATAGTAGTCTTGGGATTCGCTTTCACTATCGGTAGTATTAAGCCCGCTATCATCTCTAAATCTAGCTTAGGATGATCTTGTGAAACACTTGTCAACTCATGAGTACGTTAAATAATGCAACATTAAATAATAACAGTAATATTCAAAAACCCTAAATACCCAGTGATACTGTACCAGAGGCAACACACGTATGCGAACTGGTGAACTTCTTTATCTTCCATAACCCTGTCCTCTTCTTAACCAAAGCCATGATTTTCTATGAAGATGTATTGTCTAGCATTGCACACTTGGCCTCGAACTTCTTGGATTTGGATTTAACCACGTGGTAGTTAACCCCGTTCATGATGTTTTATTGCTTCAATGCATCGAGAAAACCATCCTTACTGGAAAACTCCTTACCAACTTCCAATTTACCCGAATCGAATGACGAACTTGTGTGGTCACGCCTTCTGTATGGTAGATCTAAAAACTCCAACGTATCACCTGCCGATAGATTAACCTTATGAAAGTGGGTTGGAGGCGAGTACACCGTGAATCGTGGATCTTCTTCTCCTTCATCTGAACCCTCTTCACTGTCTTCAGGTTCAGTTGGAAAATGCTCCGATTTAAAAAATAATGTAACTTCTGCACCATCGGCACCAGGCTCCCAAGGTGGATCAACATCAGAGTCATTATCCGACCCATCAACATCTACAATATAGGAGGTCCCCTCGCCGACGAATGTCGTAAGAAGTACATCATCCATTCTCGTGTACATTTTAGAATGTCCTCAATCATATGTGAATTACCAACCACTAGAAGTTGATGTCATTCCCCAATAAGTATTTCCAACATTGAATATTGACCCACCGAGGTGCATGTCTCATCCACTAACAAAGTGACGTGTAGAATTCGTGTATTCCGTCCTGCCACAAAAAAATAGGCGGTTTCATGTTCTACCTCCTACTAACGGAGTGCCAGGCAGAGATCGTGTATTCCTCTCGAACAATAGTATAAGTTGAAGTCGCAAGTGCTTCATTTGGCATTGAAAGTTCCACATATAACTCAAGATAGGGTGATCCACTAGTGAGGTGTGTTTGTACTATCGCCTCTTAGCCACAAGCACCTTTGATGCCAAATGAGTCATATGTCACGGGATCAGGCGAAGCACAAAATCAATACTTAATAGACGAAACTCTCATTGGTGTCGTTCCGAAGATTTTACGCCTAATTCTTTTACGAAGTTTTGTCAATTCTATGCTCTGGTTAAAAACCAGTTGCGCTATGTTCTCTGATAAAAAAACAATGTCGTTCTCAATGTCACGGACCTCACCGTCATTGTAAATAACATCACTAATACGTCCACTCATTTTCAACCAAATTACCTGTCAAAAGAAATTCAAAACAAAAAAACATTATGCAAAAATATAATGATTCGTATAAATATTAACACGATAAATCAACTTATACCTTCTCAACTTCTTCAATTTATATTCTTCTGAACCTTTTAAATTTCTCTTGCTGTAACTTATGTAATAAGAGAATGAAATTTGGGTCATTTATAGCCTAAGGGATAGTAGGATGCACTGTCACCAACACTACTAAAAAGAGCGTTCAGATGGGAGCTTTTTTAGTACTTTTGCTGACAGTGCATCCTGCTTGAAGCATTTTTCAACCTCAACTATCAAATTTCCCAGGAATCCCAGGATTTTTTTCAGAACCATATTCTCAAAATTATTTTTCAGAATCAATAGTACAAAAAAAAGTCCAACTGTAAGCTTTTTCTATACTATTACTGACTGTAAAAAAAAATAAAATAAAAATCCATTTTGTCAAAATATTTTTTTCAGAACACATTATGTCAAACTTTTTTTTTTCATATCCTATCTTGTCAAATTTATTTCTTCCAGAACAATACTTAGCAATTAAAAAAAAAATTAAACCTTAGACCCTAAACCCTAAACCCTAAACCCTAATTTATTTTTTTATAAAACTCTAAACCCTAAACATAAGCCCTAATTTGCAAATAATCCAAAAACCTAATAAAAAACACGGGGAAAAGGATGTCCCTGTCAACGCTTTTTACAAAAACGCACATGAGGAAAAACACGTCCTTGTCAGCGCGTTTTTTTGTGTTTTCCCCTTAAAATGCATTCACGTCAGCGCGTTTTAATGTTTTCGATCCATTCTAGTATTCTTTAGCTCTATTTAATTTATTTTTAAATTTTTAATATATTATGTAATTTATATTATATGAAAATTAAATATATATTATAATATAAATAATAAAAATATATTAAATTGTTTATGTGTAAGAATTTAATAAAAATAATATATATACAAACACTAAATACTAAACAGTAGCATTTTTAAAATATAAAAATTAATATAAGTAAGATTGGATTAATAACTTACAAATATAAAAGTTATATTTTGTTGGCAAACCAAAATTACGGAATTATGTTGATGGGGTTTTTTAGACATATATACATAAAGGAAAATTTTATTTTTAAATTTAGTACTTTTTAGATTATTTAGAAAAATATAACATCTTTTATTTCCTGAAAAAGAACACGTTATGTGATTTAATGTATAAATGACAAATGACATGTGACACTCTTCTAATTTATAAAAAAAGAGTCTTAAACCTATCATATTAGATTATTTGCATATTCTCGTTTCATATCGTAAGTTCAATAAATATATTATTTGAAGTGATTAATTTAATTTTCTTTTCAATTATATTATTTTCTTTATTTCTAAAATGAGGGTCTCATTTCGATATTCAACTCATTTCCTAACATAATGGATTCTTTTTTTAAAAAATAGTGTCCTCGTTTTCTAAATAATCTAAAAAAGAAAAATAAATTTTCATTAGGTATATATTTTTTAAAATTCGTGTTAATTTTACACGTAAACTCTTTTTTTATCGAAATTAAAGTATTTATTATCAACAACAATAATTAATCTTTTTATTGCGAGAGATTTTTAAGAGATAAATAGTTGGCCACAAAATATATTTTACTCTTAATTACATGATTAAAGGATAAAATGATGGGTTGGCTGATTCTCAATTTCAAAAAGAAAAGGAATCTAATGTTTCATTTGGGCTTCATCCTAAAACTGGGATGGTTTATATGGGCTTCAGGGTGAAAGATTTCAAAATTTATACTTTTAAGTTAAAAGCATATTTCTAAAATTGATTTCTAATAAAAATTAATTTCAAACACCTTCTAAAAAATAACTCAGTTTTACATAAGATAATATATTATATAATAAGTAACATGCTTACGTGGATATGACACGTAATTAAAATCAAAATTAAAAGTTCTAAAAAAATGAATTTCTTTTATTTATCTTTCAAAAGAACCATCAAAATTGAAAATTTAAAAAGTGAACTATAATATAAAATTTTCTTTTATCAATTTAGTGTGAATTTATAATTGGTTTCATTTTAAATCAATATTTTAAGTTATTTTTATTTATGGGGTTATCCTTTATTTGTCTTAACATTATTATTTAAATTAATAAATTTATATTTTGTATCATTCATAAATGAAATATAATATAATATATTTTATTAATAAATTTATATTTTGGTATTATTCATAAATGAAATATAATATAATATAATATAATATATTTTATCATTTTAAAGTAGATATATAGTTTGTTTCATTTTAAAACAATATTTTGAATGATATCATTCATTAATCTTAACATTATTATTTAAATTAGTTTGTATATACCATGAGTTGATGGTATGTATAAATTAAATTATTTTATTATTTATTTATACATTTTAAAATTTTAGATATAAATTTTAAAAACAATGTAAATTGAGGAAGATAATTTTTTTGTTAGATGAATATAAAATTCTTAAAATATTTTTAAAATCCATATATAAAGAAATGGTTAAGTTGGAGAGTGAATATTATGGGATCTTGGGTTAAAAACATTTATACAAAATATTAATTTTTATTGTTTTGTTTAAATAATATTTTTTAATAATTTAACAATTAAATTAACATTCGATTTTTACATCTAATATATACACACAATCAAATTTTAAAATTTTAAAATCTATACTACTATATATAAATGAAGGTCCGGAGGCCCTTCTTCTTTGCCACTTGTACAAGTCTTTCCTTTCTTTTTTTTGGTTGTAAACATAAAATGGTCAATTTCAATTATGGTCTTTTTTATTTTATTTAGATAACATAAAAATGTCTAATTTCACTTTTGGTCCCTATATTATGTTGAAATTTAAAATTTAATCTTCATACTTTAATTTTTTACATAATTTGATACTTCAATGTTTATAATTTTGTTAATTGTTTATATAAAAAGAAGGTCCTAAATGATTCTGTCATCACGTGTCCTTTTTTTACCCTATAAGATAACTGTAAAATTTTAATATTGATCCCTCTACTTTTTTTACGTTTCTTTTTTTTCATTGTAAACATAAAATGGTTAAATTTTATTTTTGGTCCTTTTATTTTATTTAGATTACATAAAAATGTTTAAATTTCAGTTTTGATTCCTATACTACACTGCAATTTAAGATTTAATCTTCATATTTTATTTTTTTACATTATTTGGTACCTCAATGTTTATAATTTCATTAATTATTTATATAAAAAAAAGTTCTAAGCGATTCTACAATCACGTGTTTTTTTTTTGCCCTATAAGATAATGGTAAAATTTTAATATTAAACCCTCTACTTTGCTAAAGCCTTGGATTTAGTCTATATTAATTATTTTAATAAATATATATTAGAATTTTAATAAACATTTAATAAATAATAATATTATTATCATTATTATAATTAAAAAATTGAAGCCTAGCAAAAGCAAAAGCGGACAAAACATTCTAGTTTTAAAATAAAAATCTAGCATCATTATTATTTATTTTTTAATCAATTTCCAACATTCTTTGGTTTCAATTTAAACAATATTTTTAACTTGATTTTTTAAATAACTTTTAGTTTTACTTTATTAAATTTGTTTTTTTATAAGAGAAGAATTTAAGTTCAAATTTTAAAGACGACGTTGTTAGGAGAGACTGTTAGGATCGACCCAATTAAGCAACGAACAAGAAAAATAGCGGAATAAATTGAGATGGAAAAACTCCTCCAAAGAGGATAAAAAACCACGGGTAAAGATAATTTTACTATAATGCCAAAGAACGAAGAGTACAAAAGATGGAGATAAAAACTAAACCCCAAAAACTCGAAAACAAAGAACCCTCAAAACATAAACACAAAATTCTCTAAATGTGTTAAAATGTGTTATGAGTTTTAATATCTAATGGGTGTTTTTCTAAGGTTGTAAAAGAGCCTATTTATAGGCTAAATTCATAGTTCAAATAATAATAAAATAACCTAAACTAATCAGTGCTTGATTGAAACAAATAAACAGAGTTTAACTGAAAGATTATTTCTCAAATTTGACTGAAATAGGAGTCATATTTAACAAATCTCCACCTTGACTCATATTTTCACAACGCCATTTTTGCCAAAACTCGCCACGAGCCTACCTTGAACTATGCAGGGAGTTAACTGAGTCAAATTTGTGCTTAGAAACTGGAAGACTTCTAGTCTTCGACTTGTACACAGCAAAATCAAAACTAACCCGGATCTGATTTTCACGAACACAGTGCCTTAACTTTTCAAAACCTGCATCCAAAAGAGAACCTCTCTTCAACGAAACGGTCATACATTTTTCCCTCATATGACCAAGTTGTCTCCACTCCAAATGAGTTGACTTCGACTCTGTAACGGACGAGGGATGTCCGATTTCACCGGTCACTGTAGGACCTTCCAGAATATAAAGACTATCAGTTCTTTTACTTTTTAACAAAACGAGAGCTCCACGAGATACTTTAATATCGCTCGACTCGATGTTGATTCTGCATCCTTTCAAGTCTAAAATAATCAAGGAAATGAGATTCTTTCGTAAATCAGGTACATACCTGACATTTGAGAGTGTCCTAATCGTCCCATCGTGTATCCTAATTTTAACAGTACCAATACCAATTACCTTACTAGATGAATCGTTTCTCATGCGCATAACTCCACCTTCAACCGAACTGTAAGTGGAGAACCATTCTCTATTGAGACACATGTGGAAAGAACATCCCGAATCTAGGATCCACTCGGACGTGAGCTTGGAGTTATCGCTCGTTGACACTAACAAGAAATCATCACCACTTTCATCGGCCAAATTAGCACTAGTTACATCTTCCTTGTTACTCTCAGCAGCTCTTTTATTTCGCAGTTTATAACAATCAGCTTTGACGTGACCTAACTTTTTACAATAGCGACACCTTTTGTCTCGTTTCTTTAATGCTATCAAAACGAAAGCTTGCCTATCTGCCTTGCTATCCAAATAAAGCTCATTGTCGAGTTTGTCTCTACTCAACAAATGACCCTTCACATCTTCGAACGAGAGTTTGTCTCTGCTATAAATCAGGGTCTCCTTGAAAAACTTGTATGAAAGGGGTAAAGAGCATAATAATAGCATAGCTTGATCTTAATCATCAATATGAACCTCAACATTCTTTAAATCATTTAAAAGAGTTATGAATTGACTGATGTGATCTCTAAGAAACTCACATTCGTTCATGCGAAATGTAAATAGACGTTGTTTCAACACTAAACAGTTAACCAGAGACTTAGTCGCATAAAGAATTTCTAACATTTTCCACAAGGCAGATGAGGTCTTCTCCATCAATAACTCCTGCAATACCGTATTCGCGAGGCACAACTGGATTGCAAACAAAGCCTTTTCATCAAGCTCTTCCCATTCTATTTTATTTAGATTCTCAGGCTTTTTCCCGGTAACAACTTTTTTCAAACCGGATTGTACTAGAATTGTCATCATCCAAGCTTGCCACAGATTGAAATTTGTCTCACCATCGAACTTCTCAATTTCAAACCTTGTTGCTACCATATCTGAATGGGTTGATATATGAAAATTGAATTAGCTCTGATACCACTTGTTAGGATCCACCCGATTAAGCAACGAATAAGAAAAATAGCGGAATAATTTAAGAAATTGAATACACAAATTTAACGTGGAAAAACCCCTCCAAAGAGGATAAAAAACCACGGGTAAAGATAATTTTACTATAATGGCAAAAGAACGAAGAGTACAAAAGATGGAGATAAAAACTAAACCCCAAAAACCCGAAAACAAAGAACCCTCAAAACGTAAACACAAAATTCTCTAAATGTGTTATGAGTTCTAATATCTAATGGGTGTTTTTCTAAGGTTGTAAAAGAGCCTATTTATAGGCTAAATTCATAGGTCGAATAATAATAAAATAATCTAAACTAATCAGTGTTTGATTGAAACAAATAAACAGAGTTTAACTGAAAGATTATTTCTCAAATTTGACTGAAAATAGGAGTCATATTTAACAGAGACAAACACAAATCCCAAAAAGATTAATCTCCTTGAATTATAAAAGACATAGAAGATACATTGATTATACTAAAAAAAATTGTTTTAGTTTATTTATATTTAAAATATTTTAATAAATAGAATTATCCATTTAAAATCAATATTAAATTTAAAAAATAAAAAGCCACAATTTTAACTGCTATCCTATAATTATATGATAAAATAAATTTTATTATTATTTTTAATAGAATAAAATAAAATATTGATATATTGATAGAATTTGAGGGAAAGAAGTATAGATAAAATTATAAGAGCAATGCTTAAACTACACTACTAGTCACTTAATTATTTGTAAAAAAAATTTAGTTACATAATTATAAAAATTACAAAAATGATCACTCAATTATTCGATTTTATCTTTTTTTGGCCATCGGCTGTTAAATGGTTAATGAAAAGATAACGTGGCAGCTTTTAAAGTTGATATAAGAGCAACTTTAATCCTCAACATTTGTACATTATGTCAATTTAGTCTAGATTCTAAAAAAACTTAACCATCAACGTTTATACTTGTGAAATTTGTATTTTTTCTAGTTTTGTTTCTTTGTTATATCGAAGATAAAATGTAAAATATTGAGAAAATTTTAAACTTATTATATTAGATTTTTGGGTATCTCTATTTTTTTTTTTATATTTTCAGTCAAATTTAACTGGTGAATTTGTTCTTTTTAAGCTTTTCAGGTGAAAGATCACAAAGAAACCTAATTTTTTTAGAATAGAGACTAAATTAACATAATGCATAAATGTTAAGGGTTAAAGTTGTATCATGCCAATTTTAAAAGCTGGAACATCATCTTTTCCTTAGCCATTTAGTAACAAAAAAAGATAAAATCAAATACTTAAATGACATTTTGTAACTTTTTTTTATAATTTAGCGACAAAAAACTTTTCCAATAATTAGACGACCAATAATATAGTTTACCAAAAAAGGAAGAATTTAAAGGTAATAAAACTATAAAACTCATTAATACTTCATTTTTGTTCGCAATAGTTGTTTTGCATATTTGTAAAATTACAACAAATAATTTATATGACATACGTCACAACTAATTATATAAATACTAGATTATTGTACATTCTAGACAAGAAAATATAACAAATATATTTATAAAAAAAATTAATATAAAATTTAAATAAAGTTTAGGTTGAAATGATAATGTTAAAATATTAAAGATTATGATGAAAATTTAAACTCAAATCTATAATATGTATATTTTTAGATAAAAATATAAAAATGAAAAAAAAATTCTCATAATAATATTTGTTATTTTGTAAAAGAAATATTTTATTTTGTATTTTTTCTTAAACTAAATTTAGACTCTTAAATAATAGAATAAATATATAAAATGATATGTATTAAATTTGCATAATATCCAAATCTTCCAAAATTGTTTTATAGCCCTAAGTATATTATAACTTCCTTTTAAAGCTATTTATTTGAAGAAAATGGGAAAACCTTGTTATCCAAATATCCACACGTTAACGGTAATCTACACGAAAAAACAAATTCTAAAAGTTAAACAGCCGTCAAAATCATTGCCCTCTAATTTGTTCTTTCTCAAAAGATGAATGAAACTGTGTTTGGTACATCTTGCTATAATCCAAATCCAATTAATTTAATTCAGTTTGGTCCTTAAACCCATTCTTTATTTCACTTCATTTCAACCAAATTTAATAGTCTATGATTCCTTATAATCCTTGACATGTTCACAACAGAAATAATAGACATGATAATCCTTTTTTTTTTTAAAAATGGATTCATTGAACCAATAGTTTATATCATTGATTCTCTAATTAATTAATCTTACATTTAGAGATGATGGTTCTTAAGTGGAGTTCATAATGTTTGATAAATCCATCCACATTAATCATTATCTTTTCATCTTTCGTCTTAGGTTGGTTATTTGTTTGTGCTAAATTATAGAGTAAAAATTTGAAGGTTAAAATATAGTCTAAGGGTGGATTTGGATGAGCAGTGGGGTGCGTTGCGATGGATTTAACTTACTTTTATGGATTTAACTTACTTTTTGTCTTACGCTACAATATCTAATCTCATTACTATCGTTATTTTTACACTAACGCAAGTAAACGCACCACCCATCTAAACCCACCCTAAGTCTCTATATATTTTGTACATTTAGAATTTAATTCTTACTTTTATCTTTAGGAATCTAATCCCTCTACTTTTTTAATTTAAAAATTCAGGTCCAGTTGTTATTACTATTAAAATTCTTCTATTAAATTTACTGAAGTGACATTTTGAAATTAAAATATATATATTCACTTGATAAGTCATGTAATGATAAAAATAATCTTAAAAATATTAATCAGAATTTTTTTTCTTAAAAACACTCATTTGAATCTAGCATGATAATTTTTTTGTAGTGTTCTTATAAAAAAATGACGTCAACATTCGATTGAAATAATTGACGTCAACTCTCGACTACTTGAGATAATAAAGCTTATCATTATTACTTATACATCTTCATATGTTTCATGTTATACTTGAAAGAATTGGACTTAACATGGCTTGGGGTTTAATTAAAAAAATTTAAAAATTGGGATATTATTTAAAATTTTTAAAACTTTTAGGAGCTTAATGGGAATTTCTAAAATTTTTGGAAATCTAGTTAGAATTTTAAAAAATTTTGAAAGGCTTAATGAAAATTTTCAAAAATTTTAGAGCCTTAATTAAAATTATTAAAAAAATTTAAAAAGCTTAATGATAATTTTCTATTTTAGGAGTGTTCTTGGTTTGAATGATTTCAGATATATTGAAGAAACCATCTTACAACATAGAGAAGCACAACAAATGCTTGGAAAATCAACAAGAGGGAAAGGATCCTTCACCAAAGCAAAAGCTAAACAAGCAGCAACAACATCTAAAAAACTCCAAAAGAAAGTGATGAACAAGAAAGGAAAAACATATAAGAAACATTGAATTTCTTTGGATCCAATTGAAGCTCAGTTGTAATTGGATCCAACAATTGTAGTAGTTGTCGGCGTCACTCGATCTGGAATGAACCAAATCTTTGTAGCAAAGAGTGTAAAAGGGATGCCTCAGAACTTGCATCAAGACTTTAGCCATTAGTGTAGTCAACAAATAAACCAATGTGTTAGTTCAATCAGCGAAAGCACCAACGTTTTTCAGGCAACAGTAGCTTGATTTGCACCGATTTGAAGCCAAAGAAGAGTCGTTACCTTATGATCCTTTCATGCGCTCTTCCTAGTAGTATAAGCATCTTAGGCCATGATTCTTCAAATTTGAGCTGAAAACTAGCAAGAAGGGTTTGTTGATGAGGACCAAGATCAATAGAAAGGTGACGAAAGCTTAAAACTTGTAATCCAACCTGTTGACTGCACCCTGATATGCATGCACTGGGGTTATAAATCAACACAATTATAATTAAATATTTAGTTATATGCTGCAAGTGTGACAGGTTGAGTTAAAATATTTGTATTGTTACAATGGAACACTATGGAATATTCCAAGGATCAAACTCAAGAGAATTTGAGGTTAAGGTGATTAATGGTCAAAACATGCAAAGAGGAAGTCTAACTAACAACTCACTAAGCACCATATTACAACAAATCACAATGGAGGGGTAATTACACTAAATTAACTATCTAATACGAGGAAAGATGAAATTGTAAAATAGTTTAAATCACGCAGTCAACAATTCAAGAAACACAAGTGGTTGTTTGACTTTCATGTTGTTGATTAGTCTTTGGATTATGGATTTAAAAGGCTTAAAGTCCTAATTGACTTAATTTTACCTCTCAATTACCATCTTACCAAATTAGATGATTTAGTTTGGTTTATCTCTTGACCTTGCCAAATTAACTTGGGACAACCAAATTGATGACCGATAAGATTTCCTCTCGATCTTACCTATCTAAATGTTCACCTAGAGGCATCAATTCTAAGTTTTGAAGTATTTAGTCTAGTTTTTACAATTTAGTCTTTGTACCAAAAACTAACCAAACAACAATTCCATCAACCAACCACCATAGATTTAATTACCCACCATCATTTTCATGCTAACAACAATCCAACACATACTCAAGTCATTCATTAAAATAAGCACAAGAGTAAGGTTAGAGAAAACTTAGGAATTTCTTTGATGGTTGCTTGAAGAAGATGATGACAATAATAATGGAGGTGAAAATACAAAGTTAAATTTTTATACTTTGGAAAAAGAAATCTATTATAATTAAAAAGTTATGATAGTTATTTTATGGATTTAGATTTATTTTATAGTAAAATAAGAAGTCTAAAATTGAATTAGTTTACTATAGTTATAATAAAATAAAATTGTGGTAATTATAATAAATTTAGATTTATTAGTTAGAAAATGAAATAGATTACGGTAAAAAAGTTGTGCTAATTATATTATATTATAGATTTTTTAAATACTGTAATTTAGATTTATATTTAGTAGTTAAAAAAATATACTATAATTATTCTAAAAAATATGATAATTATAATTATAATATAATCTAGAATAATTAGTTATTTTAAATATATTATGGTAATTATATTAAAAAATGGTATGATAATAATAGCATAATTTAGATTTATTAATTATATAAACTATGTACTGTAGTTCCATCAAAAAAAGTTGTGATAATTTTATTTTATTGATTTAAAATAGACTTATAATTTGAGAAGAAGTCTAAGCATAAAATAGAGATTGATTTAAATTAATTATCACTAAATTAACAATAAAATTATATATCAATTAAAATTTAAGTTTAATTTTCTAAACAACTTCCAATAATTAGGCACCATCTAACAAAAATCACCCATAAAAAAAATTCAAGATTCTTAGTATTAATAAGTTAGAAGCATCCCAAAAAAGAATGAAGTATTAAAGTTATGATTCTTTGAAGAGAGAGATGGACTATCATTTTAACTGATGATAAAGTAATATAATATTATGATTTTTTTAAAATTTCTCTGAAGTTGTTTATATTATGTAAAGCAAACACTTTTTTATTTTTATTTTTACCTTATTATTATTAATTGTTTGGGTAGGTGAAAAACGTTTTTAACAAAAATTTTTAATCATTACTATTAAATGTGTTTAATGCTTTTATTATTTTAGTGTAAATATTTTCTGTATTTATCTTGAATTATTAAAATTGTTGTACCTTGTTTTACCTACTTTTATTATTTTTAATTTAATATTGTAATTTATTTTCTTATGTAGCTCTAATTTTTTTATGCTTAATTGTTTTTTAGTTAAATATTTATTTTATGAGAAATATCAATTTTTAGGAATCAAAATAATAAAGATTGAGTAAAAAATATTGATCTACAACATATTCATCTTTCAAACATTAAATACATATATTTTTGCACAATACACATGACATAATACATTAATTATGCTAATTAGTTATTATTTTAAATAATGTTGTTTAGCATTAATTACATGATGAAATGCTAATTCCACATTGAATATGTTAAAAATGCTTTAATTATGGTTTCAAATTTTATTATTATTATAATATTTAAATTTTAAATAAGTTAATATATTTTAATTATAACAATTTATAAAAAAAATGTTACATTAATTAATTAACAATATATTATTTGAAAATTAACTAAAAATTAGACATATAGAATCACATGCAATACATGTGATGGTAGAAATTAATTACAATAAACAAACAACTAACATCTTTTAGACTTTACCATTAGATTTTATAGTTCATTATAAATTTATATTCTTATACGTATACTGTGAACCCCAATACATGTCCCCTGTGAAGCCTAAAATGTGTCCTCCAGTGGAGTTGACCCTTCGGCAAACCATGTGCATCTATCTCACTAGATGCGATCTTAAATTAGGTGAACATCATGTAACACGCACCTCCGCCAAACATATGCGAGGTGCATACGGGGAAGTCCAGGATCATTGATTACCCAATTGTCCTAAAACGTTATATTCTAGGACATCACATCACTGTCACTGCCAGGAAGCAATATCAGATCCCATTGTCAATAGTCCCTAAACACGTTGCAAACCTTATCTCCCACTATAAGACCCAAATTTTTCCCACTACCCCAATACCCAATACCCAATACAACCCATTACAAACCCAAACCAAAACACTGAACTAAACCCAAAATCAAGTCCAAAAAAAACCTAACCCAAACACAAACCCTAGCCCACAGCATTTTCAGAAAAAACAAAACAACTTTAAACCCTAGGTTTGCCTAGCTGTCACTGTCGTCTGTCACGTCCACCGCCACTGTCGCCACTGCCATTTACTTGCAAAAAATGGAGAAATCAATCAGCCAAACAAGTTGTAAAAATGGCTATAAAAGCCATATTAAACCAATGTATTTTTTTCCTTCGAACAAATCAATACAAAAAAATAATAGATTCTTCAAACACAAAACAATAGTTTTCAAATACAAGCAAAAAAAAAAAAAAAAACAAGAAGCAAACGAAGGGAAAGTCGAATCGTGCTAAGGTTTTCATTTTTTTTATCCTCTTCGTTTTTTTTCGAATCTGTTTCTTTCTTCTTTTAACATATGTACATAATAATAAAATAAAGAGGGAGGAGAGGTTTGTACCTTTTTTTAGCCCGAAAAAAGAATTTTTTTTGGCCCTCCGACCATCGCACATGGCGGTCGGCGGCGGCAGAGCCGCGGCTGCCGATGGCCGGTCCGATGACCGAACTTGGAGAGGGGAGGAGAGAGCTCAGAGCTTTTTTAAAGTTTTTTTTAGAACAAAGATAGAATGAATTTTTTTTTTTTTTGCAAAAAATGTGACTTAAATATTAAATCAAAACGGCGTCGTTTTGGCCTAAGCTCATAAGCCTCAAAACGACATCGTTTTGCCCTGACCCGATTCGACCCGACCCATCCAGCTTAGGATCCGTGTGTTTTTAAGTGAAAGGGTTATTTGTGCTTTTGGCCCTTTCGCTTTTTCATGATTTTGCAATCAAGTTTTTTTAAAATTTAATTTTGGCCCTTTAATTTATTTCGTTTCCAATTTTGCCCCTTTAAGCTGTGCGTTTTGGAGGGAATAGATTATTGCCCTTTTAGTCCCTCCATGTTATTTGCGTGTTCGAATAGGTCCTCCCCTTTCTTTTTTATTCCAAATTTGCCCCAAATTTTTGTTTTTAAGCCCAATTTAATCCCTTTTTTAATTATTTAGCTACTTTATTATTAAATTAATTAATTTTATTATTATTTTCTTTTACTATAATAATAATTATTATCACTATTATTATTACTTACATGTTGTTATTCTTTTTTTTATTATGGTCTTATTATTATTATTATTATTATTATTATTATTATTATTATTATTATTATTATTATTATTATTATTATTATTTTTGTTATTATTATTATTACTATTGTATTATTACTATTATTATATTTTCATCTATATTTATTTTCTTATTCTAGTACTATTATTATTTATCTAATTATTATTTATCTATTTATATTTACTGTTATTATTATATTTTATGTATTATATCTCTATTTATATTTATGTATTAATATCATTATTTTACTATTGCTATTTTTTTATATAATTATTATTAGCATTATATTTATTTATTTTTACTATTGTTTATTATCTTTATTAACATTATTACTATCATTTTTTACTATTATTACTATTACTATTTTTACTTTATTTTATTAAATATTTTCTTATTTGTTTGCTTTTTATTTGTTTAAACTTTTTTATAGTTTATTTTTGTTTATTACTTATGTTTTTTAGCCTTGTCTTTACTTATCTTATTTTTATATCTTTGTTCATTTTGTTATTGTCGCTCGTATTATTGCATCTATTATTATGTTGTTATGCGTATTAACACCGTGATTCGTTTTCACATTTTTACTACAAAATCGTGTTACATTAATCATTGCTCGATACATAAAATTTCGTTTTTTAATTAATAAACAATTTTTTTTGTAATTCGAGATTCGAAAAGTCGTTCCCTAACCTACGGGGTTTTGACTTTTTCGATAAATCCGAATAAACAAACGTTTTTAAAACATAAGTTTTTTAATAATCTCGGGAATTAAGAAAATATCGTGTTCTAACTTACGGGATATGATCTCTTTCTAAAACCGAGATAATCAAACATCTTCCAAAATAAATAATTTTCGGTGCTTATCCTCATTTCGGGGATTTAAGATATTGTGTCCTAACTTACGGGACATAATTTTTTTCTCGATTAACGTGAAATACGTCATTTTCTCAAAAAAATAATTAAATAATATTTTAACAAAGGATTGTACTTTTAAAATCTTCAAAGTTCTCAAATTTTTGACACCAAGACATTAATTAATCAACTAGGTACCAATTTTGGGCGCATCGAGGATGCTAACCCTTTCTCGTGCGTAACCGACTCCCGAACCCATTTTCTGGATTTTGTAGACCAAAAATCATCGTTTTAATAAATTTAATTTTTTGTTAAAACGACTGAATTACCAAGTGATCTGATCACACCTAAATAAAAAGGATTGATAGCGACTCCCATTTTTTGTTTTCAAAATAAGTCGACCCTGTTTTTCAAAAAAAATGGTTTCGATAGTTTAGCGACTCCACTAGGGACTCAAATAAGAGAGTTAAGCCGCAAATTGATTATTTTCTGTCTTTTTGTCGAAAATTGGAAATCCGATTTAAAATTACGATCCTCTCATTACATTTCATTCGTCATTTTTTTTATGATCTTTGCTTTATCAGTTCGAATCTTGGAATGTATTCGCATATTGCATCGCATGATCAATAGATCTTACCCTTTTAAGTAGGAGTGAGAAACTATTCCTTCGTGAGGTCTTTACCTCCGTGTAGGATAGTGGATCACTTTCGAGATACATCCGTACCTATGTCTTCGTGAGATTTTCATCTTCGTGTAGCCATAAGAAAACGTATTCCCCTGAACTGAACTCGATCCGTATGAGCCTATAATGGGTGAGGATCTAGGAATCTGCTGGTTCGGGTACCCTTTTCTTTAGAACCAAACCACATATAGCGAGACTTAAGAGCCCACCCTAAGTAGAGCCACTTTAAACCCTAGTGGTTACCCGAATAGGTGCTCTATTTGTTGTTTATTTCTTCTGTACTAACATGTTTTGTTTTGTTTTGTTTATGATTACATTGCATTGCATCATCATAGAAAAGAAGTGTTGATTCATGTTTAGTTGCTAAATAGAGAGCTTGTCATAAAAAATAAATTTCTTGATAAAGTGGAATATAATACGACCGTCTGAATATGGTCTGAGTAAACACAACGAGAGAAGGCTGATAGTTCGTGGAGGAATATACGGCTATGCTTTGAGGATTCAAGCCAACAAAGATTATTCGAGAGCCATCAACTTTCTTAAAGAAGCTAACAAGCCTCACGGGGATGAGTGAGCAATGGGTCGCAGCCCAGATCAAGCAAAAAAGAGCTAGTAGAGGCATCCATTGGAAAGTTTTGCGAGATTTGATCTTAACATCTAGATATGAAGAAAGGGATCGATGTTTCCGCTTGCAGCATGAGAGCAAGGCCGTATATGTTTCTGCTTTATGTAAAGAGATTTGTTATCTAGAAAAGTTGTTCTAACATAATTGAATCAGAATCAACGTCTCTTTTTGCATTCATTTCATGCATTTGCATTGCATTTCATGCATTGAATGTTACAAAAAGGCCCTAATTAGTTAAAAAAACTATTTCAGTTAATCTAGAAACCGACTAAAACCTACCAAGTACGCATCGTTACGGAACCCAGAAAAAAACTAAAATGATGGATAAAAGACTGGAAAGGTTGGAACAAATGCAGAAGGAGATGCAAGAACAGATGCAAGTACAAATGCAAGAGCAATTGGCTAAAATCCAATAGGATATGAGGGACCAAATGCTAGAATCATAAGGGAACATGATGAACCAGCTAACACAACTGCTGACCAATGGGCCAGACAAAGAAAAAGGTCCTATGGTCAATATTGAAGATGACAATGAAGATCCTCTCTACCCCCCGGGTTTTACCCTGATAAATGTTTAGACACAACTCGAGGTGTACACACGAAGGTCATCTGTTACAATCAGGCCCCAACAGTTTCTGGCCAGTGATTCGGCGCTGATGAATTACCAAGCCGGCTCTGGCTCTAATCCGGGGGATAACCCAATTAATCTCGTTGTTCCCGATCTCGATGGTGTGGTAGAAACAAAAAAGACAAGGGTGGAGCTCTTGAAACAATTGGAAGACTGATGCAAGTGGTTAAAGAAAAAGCTCAAAGCAATGGAAAGTATTGACTATCACTATAGAATCGATGCTAAGGATTTGAACTTGGTTCCGGACTTAGTGCTTCCCTCCAAGTTCAAAACTTTGGAGTTTGAGAAATACAACAGGACTAGCTGTCCCGAAGCTTACATTACCATGTTCTGCAGACGAATGGCAGGCCATGTCAATAATGACCAATTATTGATTCACTGTTTCCAAGAAAGTCTGGTTGAGGCAGCATCCAAATGGTACAACCAATTGAGCCGTACCTAGGTTAACTTATGGAAGGATCTAGCACAAGCTTTTATGAAGCAGTATAGTCACCTGACGGATATGACCCCTGACAGAATTACACTGTAAAATATAGAAAAGAAGCAAAGTGAGAGCTTCAGGTAATATGCCCAAAAATGGAAAGAGGTAGCGACACAAGTCCAGCCACCTCTTCTGGAGAAAGAAACCATGATGCTTTTCATCAACACTCTGAAAGCCCCGTTCATTACCCATATATTGGAAAGCGCCACCATGAGCTTCTCAGATATAGTAATGTCTGGCAAAATGATTGAAAACGCAATAAGGAGTGGGAAGATAGACGCGGGAGAAAGCGCCAAGAGGTCAACCCCAAAGAGAAATGAAAATGAAGTGAATAATATGAGCAAAGGGTATTCCAAATCAGTCATTGTAGGCCAGTCGAGGGCCATAACTACTAGTTATCAAGGCCCCTTCAGGCAAGAATCCAACTCGAGGCCAAACACAGAAAGACTCCAGTTTACACCCATCCCAATGTCATAAAAAGAGCTGTATCGAAATTTGTTTGATGCACATGTGGTATTCCCTTTCTACTTGGAACCCATACAACCTCCATTCCCGAAATGGTATGATGCGAATGCCCAATACGAGTACCATGCAGGAATAACGGGGCACTCAATTGATAACTACACCACATTTAAGAAGTTAATCGAAAGGTTTATCAAGATAGGCATCGTGAAGTTTGACGATCCAACAGGACCTAATGTGGTAGGAAATCCGTTACCCGGTCATCCAGACCTAGGGGGTAAATGTGATAATTGAGAGTGGAGGAAGAGGTAGAAACCCCCACTGAAATGGGTTTTTGAAATAAATGATAGATATGAGAATTTGGGGAAGATACCCAATGGGATAAAGAGTTACTGTGAGTTTCACACTGAAGGTGGTCACGAAATCCAAGAGTGCACTGAATTCAAAGTTTTGGTGTAGAGTCTAACGAATAATAAAGAGTTTAAATTCTTCGAAAGTCAAAGGCCTAGAAGGAATGTTGGGGAATCTGAATACAGTATCGGAAGAGAGATCTAGAAAAGAGAATTTATCAGGCATACTTGGAAGTGTTTTGAATAATGGGACTGTGGGAGAGATCTCTGTATTTTTAGACCTAACTCAGAGTAATATTCAAAACACACTTATTGCTCTAAGCTTAGGAGTGATGAGAATCTTTTTGTGAAATAGGCTTATTTTTTAAAATCTTTATTTCAATAAAATGCATCTTTGCTATCATTTTAAGTAAATATTCTTTCATTCTTTCCATTTCATTCATAATCATACTATACAAATAATTATTCTTAGATTCTTTTGTCTTTTGGACTCTCTTTCAAATATTCTTTTATGCTTCATTCATGATCATACCGTAAATAACTATTCTTAGATTCATTTATTCTTTAGAATATTTCTTCGTACCTACAATAGGTCTCCAGATATCAACGACATAAGCGACACTACTACTGACTTAGAGTCTCCTTTTGAGCAAAATGTGTTTAGAGGAATCACAGGACTTTAAAGATGGTAGAGATTGTATCATATCTCCTAGTTTGTTAAGGATGGTAGAACAAGATGAAAAATATATCCTACCTTACAAAGGGTTAATGGACATCACGAGCCTAGAGAAAGAGAAAGAGGTGAAGATCGGAGCCTATATCACTACAAAGACAAAGTAAGACGTCATTAAGTTATTCCAAGAATTCAAAGATGTTTTCGCACGATTGTATCAAGATATGTCTGGGCTACTAAGATGTGTGGATACTGATAAGGCTAAGAAAATATTAGAGGAGGTCCATAAGGGTTTCTGAAGAACACATGCTAATGGTTTTACAATAGCCAGACAAATCATAAGGTTCGGGTACTGCTATTCCACCATGGAAAGGGATCGCATCAGTTATGCCATAAATGCCAAATTTATGGAGACAAGATTCATGTACCTCCTTCATTTTTTCATAGACTTTCTCTATGTGGGGTATGGATGTTATTGGGTTGATCTCGTCACAAGCTCTTAATAGACATCTTCATCTTTGTGGTCATCGATTTCTTCACTAAGTGGGTGAAAGTCGCTTCATATGCCAATGTTGCAAAGTCAACAATCATCAAATTCTAAAAAAAAAAAAGGGATCATAAGCCTACAAGGAATGCCAGAAAGAATCATATCTAATAATGCATAATAGCATGATATCAAAAGTTTGTAGTCTGTTTAAGATCAGATGCCATATCACCCCAAAATGAATGGTGCAACAGAGGCAGTAAAAAAAATCGTGGGAAAATGACCGAGACTTGTAAATATTGGCATAAGAAGTCACATTTTACCCTCTATGCTTATCGAACATCGGCCAAGACCTTCGCCGGGGTAATACCTTTCTCATTGGTTTATGTAATGGAAACGATTTTGCCCATTGAAGTCGAGATTCCTTCTTTCCAAGTTTCGATTGAGTCAAGAATTGGATGAAGCAGAATGGGTCCAATTTTAATATAATCAAGTGAACCTAATTGAGGAAAAGAGTTTGAAAGTATCCATCATGGTCAAATGTATCAAAAACGAATAATGCGAGTTTATGACAAGAAGGCTTGCCCCAGAGAATTCCATGAGAAGGACTTAGTGTTGAAAAGGATCCTTCATATACAAAAGGACTTCAGAGGAAAGTGGATGCCGAATTAGGAAGGACCTTATGTGGTAAAGAAGGCATTCTCTGGAAAAACGTTGATTTTAACCGAGATGGATGGCAAGAACCTACCTAATCCCATAAATTCAGATTCAGTCAAAAGTTTTCCAAAAAAAATAGGGAAGAGAAAAGAAAAATGAGAGGTCAAGGGGAAAACCCACAAAGGGCGTCTTGAGACCAAAGGGGTTTTGAATTGAAAACCCGTAAAGGGCAATTCAAATCTTAAAAAAAAAAGTGGGGCATACGGTAGTCTCACTTTCTCCAAAATTAACAAGAAGGAGAGATGTTACATCTTGGGGCATCAATAGAGTACTCTAGATCCCCTAAATACATATTGAGTTCAAAAATGGTCCTCAAGAAGCTTGTACAAAAAAGTTCAGGCTGCGATATCTAGGGCACCTATATTTCTTTTACCCATTTTGTATTCTAGTAATATTTGCTTACTTTAATTAATCCATTCTTTTCAGGTTTTGTTCCTGATAAATTTCAGTTTTGTCCATCATTATGATCTTTTTCAAGCATTTTGCATTAAAATAACGATTATTGGACTAATAATACCTTCACAAAAAGAGTTTTGCATATTACTCTAAAAGTTTCTAAATAGTACAGGAACCTGAAACAGGACTATTATTTAGAACTAACCAAACCTAAGGGTTGAAAATATTTGAGAAAGAAGAGTCTAAATTAACTATTTTTTTGGGTTTTCTGTCAAAGATACCAGCTGAGTAAGAAGGCAGGGTAATGTGTCAGTGATAGAACCTTGATGAACAATGAGCAATGACAACTCAAACATTAAGAATGGATCATTCTCATGACATTCTGCATTCATGCAAATATCATTCATACACATCTAGTTAGGAGCATTTGATTCATTCTGATCATCACATCCTAATCATTTGGCATAAGCATAGGCCCATGAAATCGATTTTATAGGTCATGTCCCCAAAGGATGATGTAGAAAGATCGGTAAATACACAAGTCTTATCTCCCTGAAGTTGCAGTGGAGCAGATTGAAGACAGCGAATCCTATTTCCCTGAAGTTGCAGTGGAATAGATTGAAGCTATAAATTATAGATCTTATCTCTCTAAAGTTGTAGTGGAGCAAATCAAAACAAACCTTATCTCCCTGAAGTTGTAGTGGAACAAGTTGAAATTACAAGTCTTATCTCCCTGAAGTTGCAGTGGAGTAGACTGAAGATACCAATCTTATCTCCCTGAAGTTGCAGCGAAGCAAATTAAAGCTACTAATCCTATCTCCTTGAAGTTGCAGTGGAGCGGATTAAAACGATGAATCCTATACCTCTGAAGTTGTTGTAGGTCGAATTAAACCTAAAACCACAAATCTCACATCCCTAAATTTGTAGTGGAGTTGATTGAAACTACAAGTCTTAATCTCTCTGAAGTGGCGGTAGAGTGGATCGAAACAACCAGATGCAGTAGGCTGGAACAAGGTCACTTGGGAAGAAAAAACCATAGAGAAATCGAGACTCGACGAAACCGGGCAAAATTGGTCTTTCTTAAAAGTCTTTGCTCTATTCCCGTTACACGACAACGAGTAAAAAGGGGCAGCTGTAAGACCCAAATTTTACCTACTACCCCAATACCCAATACCCAATACAACCCATTACAAACCCAAACCAAAACACTAAACTAAACCCAAAATCACGCCCAAAAAAAACCTAATCCAAACACAAACCCTAGCCCACAACATTTTCAGAAAAAATAAAACAACTTCAAACCCTAGGTCTGCCTAGCCGCCACTGCCGTCTATCACGTCCACCGCCATTAGCGTGCCTGCAGCACTGCCACTGTCGCCACCGCCATTTACCTGCAAAAAATAGAGAAATCAATCAGCCTAACAAATTGTAAAAATGGCTATAAAAGCTATATTAAACCAATGTATTTTTTTCCTTCGAACAAATCAATACAAAAAAAAAAAAAACACAAGAAGCAAACGAAGGGAAAGTCGAATCGTGCTAAGGTTTTCATTTTTTTTATCCTCTTCATTTTTTTCGAATCTGTTTCTTTCTTCTTTTAACATATATACATAATAATAAAATAAAGAGGGAGGAGAGGTTCATACCTTTTTTTAGCCCGAAAAAGGAATTTTTTGTCCCTCCGACCACCGCGCACGGTGGTCGACGGCGGCAGAACCGCGGCGGCCGATGGCCGATCCGATGACCGGACTTAGAGAGGGGAGGAGAGAGCTTAAAGCTTTTTTGAAGGTTTTTTTAGAACAAAGATAGAATGAATTTTTTTTTTGCAAAAAATGTGACATAAATAGAAAATCAAAACGGCGTCGTTTTGGCCTAAGCTCATAAGCTTCAAAACGACGTCGTTTTGCCTTGACCCGATTCGAACCGACTCGTCCGGCCTAGGATCCACGTGTTTTTAAGCGGAAGGGTTATTTGCGCTTTTGGTCCTTTCACTTTTTCGTGGTTTTGCAATCAAGTTTTTTTAAATTTTAATTTTGACCCTTTAATTTATTTCATTTCCAATTTAGTCCCCCTTGAAGTAGTGCTTTTTGGAGGGAAGGGTTTATTGCCCTTTTAGTCCCTCCATGTTATTCGCGTGTTCGGGTAGGTCCTCCCCTTTCCTTTTTATTCCAGATTTGCCCCCAATTTCTGTTTTAAGCCCAATTTAGTCTATTTTTTAATTATTTAGCTGCTTTATTATTAAATTAATTATTTTTATTATTATTTTCTTTTACTATAATTATTATTATTATTAGTATTATTATTACTATTATTATTATTATTTACATGTTGTTATTCTTTTTTTATTATGGTCTTTATTATTATTATTATTATTATTATTATTACTATTTTTGTTATTATTATTATTACTATTATATTATTACTATTATTATATTTTCATCTATATTTGTTTTCTTATTCTAGTACTATTATCATTTATCTAATTTTTATTTATCTATTTATATTTTTGTTATTATTATATTTTATGTATTATATCTTTATTTATATTTATGTATTAATATCATTATTTTACTATTGCTATTTTTTTATATTATTATTAGCATTATATTTATTTATTTTTACTATTGTTTATTATCTTTATTATCTTTATTAACATTAGTACTATCATTTTTTACTATTATTACTTTATTTTATTAATTTTTTTCTTATTTGTTTAAACTCTTTTATAGTTCATTTTTGTTTATTACTTATATTTTTTAGCATTGTCTTTATTTATCTTATTTTTATGTCTTTGTTCATTTTATTATTGTCGCTCATATTATTGCATCTATTATTATGTTGTTACGCGTATTAACACTGTGATTCATTTTCATATTTTTACTACAAAATCGTGTTACATTAATCCTTGCTCGATACATAAAATTTCGTTTTTTAAATAATAAACAATTTTTTTGTAAAATTCGAGATTCGAAAAGTCATTCCCTAACTTACGGGGTTTCGAATTTTTCGATAAATTCGAATAAACGAACGTTTTTAAAATATAAGTTTTTTAATAATCTCGGGAATTAAGAAAAGATCGTGTTCTAACTTACGGGATATGATCTCTTTCTAAAACCGAGATAATCAAACATCTTCCAAAATAAATAATTCTCGGTGTTTATCCTCGTTTCGAGAATTTAAGATATTGTGTCCTAACTTATGAGACATAATTTTTTTCCTCGATTAACATGAAATACGCCATTTTCTCAAAAAATTTTAATTAAATAATATTTTAACAAAGGATCGTACTTTTAAAATCTTCAAAATTCTCAAATTTTCGACACCAAGACATTAATTAATCAACTAGGTACCAATTTTGGGTGCATCGAGGGTGCTAACCTTTCCTCGTGCGTAGCCGACTCCCGAACTCGTTTTTTAGATTTTGTAGACCAAAAAACATCGTTTTAATAAATTTAAATTTTTGTTAAAACGACTGAATTACTAGGTGATCCAATCATACCTAAATAAAAATGATTGATGGTGACTCCTATTTTTCGTTTTTAAAATAAGTTGACCCCATTTTTCAGAAAAATGATTTCAACACCCATAATAAAAGGACTCATTCAATGGCTTAGAGAACAAATGAACACACCATGTCTTCTTCCTTCCCAAAGATCCATCCCAAAACACCTTACATCCTCTGTAGCTCTCCACCTTCCCATAGGTGAACCACCACTCTATCCACCATCTTCTATCTCTTGTTAATCAAACTGGTTAACAATTACATGTAATAAAAATTTTACTAACAAATGTTAGGTGACGTGATAAGGCATATTATACTTTTAAGAGTAGACGTAGGTTTGAACTTTGAAGACAATATTATAGGAAGGGACAATCATAAATCTTGAACATGAACCACAATACAGATCTAAGAATTAACAAAAAAAAAAGATAGCTCTTTTGAAATTACTATAAGAAATAATAATTTAAATTGATTTCTTTTGCAAAATATAGAAATAAAACTAAGGTTTAATTCATAAATTGATACATAAACTGTATTATTTTTTTTCAAATTGGTACTTAAACCTTTTTTTATCATAAGCGACACTTAAACTATTTTTTTTTTCCAAATCAGTACCCTATTAGTCAACCGTCAATGAAACTGTTGGACCTATTAGAAAGATAAAAGACAACAAATTAAAAACTACCGCATTGCATAAAAAGAAAAATAAATATTATTTTCTCTTTATATATATATTATTTACTTTGTATTTTTTTTCTCTTCTCCTTTCTCCCATATTTTTCCCATCTCTCTAAAAAAAAAACCCTACAGCCACCATGCAATCCACCCTTCATCGACGCCTATCACTGTCACCGACCGCGGTGAAGATGCACTTTTACCTGCTTTCACTACTACAGAATTGAAAACTTTAAAATAATTTGTTATATGAAATATTTTTTGATAATTTGTTATATAAAATAATTTTTTCTTATATGATTATATTTTATGTAAGAAAAACTAGCGTTGATTGATTTTTTTTAATTAACCAAAATAATTAATATATTTTAAATATATTAGACACCTTTTTTTTGGTCCTTGTTGCACACATTCATGAAGGGATTTGAATCACACTTTCCAAAATGGTGCACCATTCTTAAATCATAATTTTTCAAATCAATGTTTCTTCTAACCTATTTTTCGTAGTGAATGAGAATCAATTAAATTAATTCATTATGCAAAATATGATAAAAAATTAAAATATAAACTATTGAAAATGTCAAAATAAAATTTATAGAAAGAAAATTAAGTATAAGTCCAATTAGAAAAATACATTTTATTATTAAGATATTGTTTTCATAAAATTTAAAAATTTATTAAATATATAGCATTTAATAAGACAAATCATAAGTCCAAAAATTATACTATACAAAACAATTTCCATTTTTTTCTTGTAAATGCTTTGATTTTAATATATAGATTCAACTGTTGATTAAGTCTTAATTCTATTGGTATCAATATTATTATCAGTACAGGAGGACGTGAGTTTAAGTGTGTTTCAATATATATTATTCTCGTATGTAAAGGTTGAAAAAAGTTATTAGTAATTTAAAAGAAAGAAAAATGATAAAAACTTATAATAAAATTAATATTAAAAAAATATAAAGCTCTCTGACAGTTCTCTTTTTTCTACATATGGTAGAGGAATAATTATTTTTTGTTTAAAAAGAAAAAAAACCAAAATAATTGATTCAATCCGAAATCAGTGGGAGAGAATTACGCCTAACATACTTGAAAATTGGTAATAAAGACGGACCAAGATTTGGAAAAACCAAAAAGAAAAAAAGAAAGAAAAGAGAAAGAATACAAAATACAACTAATCTAAAATATTAATATTATAATAATAATAATTTTTGTCATAAAGGGCAGCCGCCCACTTTTCATTAGACGTCCCCAACTCTCTATCATTTATTTTCAATCATTGATGTAGAATAATCCCTTTTACCGTTTCCAAAAATAAAAATAGATTATTTCCTAATTTTATCCCTCCACTTTCAGAAGTTAATTTCTTTGTTTTAATTTATCAAAATTAGATCATTGCACTTTATTAAATTTGATAATTTCAATTTTAATCTCTTTTAATAATCAATTGTTTAATTTATGTCTTCTTAACTAGTTAATTGATGAAAAAATTACAGTTTAACCCCTCCAAAAAATAAACAATTCAATTTAAGTTCTTCAAACAAAAAGATAGCTTTGACCACTCTAAAAATTTATTATTTTATCTTGATTTTTTTTTAAAATTTTGTTGGCTTTGCCCTTAATTCCTTACATATAAATTACTAACTGTTGATTTCTAGGTCAAAATTTAACAAGGAGATTTAGCACTATTATTCAATTGGACTAACTCCTCAAATTTTTTATATAAAATAATAGAGTTTAATTATGAGAAAATAGAGTGATTAATTTATCAGATTTCATAAAATAAGGGGGTAAAATTTAGAATGAAACTTTAATATAAAAAACTATAAATGTTTGCTTTTTTTGAAAAGAGCATAAAATCCCTTTCGATAAATGTGCACGTTTTTATGCTGCAGGTGCATTTCCCTGCATTTTCTACTGACATTTCTCTCTCCTATTCTCCGCTTATTCGTGTTTTTTTTTTGGAGTGTTTAAATTTGTTAATTATTTTAATCTAATTAACAAATTTATTCAATGGTTATTCTTTTTTAATTAATTTATTAACTAATAAATTTTTAAAGGCTTGAAATTGTTTTTCTTGGCTATTTTTATCGATTTGTTTAATTTTCGGCACATGTGTTGGATACTTTTTGTTTGGATTTTGACATACAAAAAAGGAATTTCATTCTTATCGAGTTAATTTTATTTAGATGGTTCGTTTTAGAATGTTTTTGAAATTTATATTTTTTCTAATGAATTTTGATGTCACGTTTTGATTTGGTTTCTTCAAATATTATTTCTTAAAATTAATTATGAATTTAATAAAAAAACGAGTGTTCCAAAATAATCCTTCATTCCAAAAAGAAAAAAAAATCAATAATAATAAATATAATTTTTTTAAAATAAAAATTATCGTGAAGATATTTCAAAATTTTTTAAAAGAAGTTAGATAAAATAAAACTTCAAATTTTGCATATTCAAAAAGAAATAAATTAATACTAAATAATTTTTGGTACATATTCAAAAAAAAATTATAATTTACGGTTTTCCATTTTATTTGTATAAAATAAAATTGCTGCAGATACTAAGTGCGATGAAGGAATAAATGAAGGAGTTAAAGTAATAAGTAGTTGGATTAAATTGCAATAATTGTGAATTAATATTGAATAGGTTTAAGCAAAGGTAGGAAATGGCGGGCAAGGAGTAGGAGGAATAGGCGATTAGCCATTAGCCATTAGCCTTAGCTGTCTGTCTCTAAAGGATTTAATTTGGTTTGATGGGCTAAATAGCCATAAATGTGAAACTGAAAAGAGGGAAATTGGAGGTTCTAAAGTCCTTGTCTGCCTTTCTATATCTATCTTTCTCAGTCTCCCAGCAATGAATGGCGTAAAATTTGGGAGATTTTGATTTGGATTTCGCCATTCGGGATTCTGGATAGGTAACTTTCTCTCTCACTGTGACCTTCAATTTTTTTCTAAGACTAATATTTTACTACTAATTGTTTACTGTTCTCCCTTTTTAATTCTTTATTATTAGCAGTGTTTATGCATTAATTATATGATTATAGAAAACATTTCATTTTTTGCTTCTTGGAGGTTAGATTGTCCATTGAGAGTGGATTCTAAGCAAAGTCTCGTCTGAGATTATATTCAAAGAAAAAAAAGTTACCTCGGTTCTTGTTCATCCAACAGTTCGACAACAACAGCAACAACAACAACCAAAAAGTTATGGATTAAACCAAGCACTGAACTGAATTGAATTGAATTGTGCTCTGTGTTGGAGTTGAAGATGGATAGAAGGAGTTGGCTATGGAGAAGAAAGTCGACAGAGAAGAGTCCAGGCGAAACTGATAGTTCAGGAGGTTCCATTTCATCCTTTTCTGAAAGATTCTCTGATGAGCAGGTATATATCTTTTTCCTTTATTTGGTTTTCTTTGTCATTATCAATTTATTTGGAAATATTAATATCCTGCAATTTTGTTGAATGGATTCTTCAATTGTGTTGTATGTCCCTTCTTTGTATTTTGATGGACTTGTATGAAAAAATTCGGGTTATTTTTGTTGTTGTAAATTGAATGATATCCAATGTTGTTTAACCAGAATTAACTCAAGTTGGTTGTTAGCCCCTTGATGATCCTCTAGGCTGCTTATTTCAAATTTATTATCATTCTCAAACTCTGATGAGACCAATAATTGGGTCTGGATATTCTTGCTTAGGCAATCAGTTAGCTCCATCTACTTTTGTCTTTTAAATGTTTACTTTAAGGAGCTCAAGTTTTGCTGAAAATTTTCTTGGATGCTTTTCCTTTTTGGTTAATCTCTGCATTTTTGTTGCTTGGATTCATTAATTATACTTTTTGCTACAATTTTATAATGTACGAGGAAGTTCTAGTCTTCTTGTGTTTATGAGCATAGTTGGACTCAATTTTATAAGAAGGCAATTCTTAAGAGCGAGAAGACTGGAGCAATAGCATTGAAAAATATGAAGTTTTCATTGTTGCCTGTCTTTAGTTTCATTTGAGCTTGAATATCACATGTGAGACATCGCTTCTGATTTACGTTAGAAAGAGTGATTAACCCTAAGTCATTGAAGACCTCGAGAGCTTGAGAAGCTAAAAATATTTGGTTTGAGCACTCAAGAATGATTCAGGAATTCTTTATAAGCTTTTCAAAGCTAAGTTAATATTCTTGAAGTGTCTAGTTTTCCTTTCTTAGTAAAAGGAAATTGTCATTGGACCTGTGAAGCCATAAGAGCCTTCAATCACCTTTAACATACGGAAAGGAATTATAGATCACTATTGCATTAGGTTCTTGCAAAGTTTAGAAGGCTGTTTTTGAAGTTTTCCCTAGCCGTAGGTTAGTTTTAAGCAGCCTTGTTTATTACACAAGCATGATTGAACAGACTTTAGTTCCTTCTAGACTTACTGAAGGAAATAAATGATGGTAGTGGGTATGTATTTAAGGTGAGCCAGAAAGTGCTCTTTGGACGATTCAGGCATGTGCTCATCTGTCACCGGATTTATCTTTCCTATTTTTTCAATGAATTCAAATATCTTGGACTTTATGTATAGTTTGTCTTTATAATACGTTATACGGTGACCTATGTAACCTGTAAAAAAGGTCCTTGATTGTTGTATTATGTTCTTGTCTTAATAATTTTCTTCTCACATGATGATAGAGATGTGAGGCTGGTTTTAGAGTTATATGTTCCGTTTGTATGTTTGTATGTAGTAATAATGTCTTTAGTTTCTGCTGGTCTGGTTTGGAGACAATCTGATCTTTCTTTGTTTTCAAAGGCTAGCGCCACCATTAGTTCTCAATCACTGGAAGTTACATCAAAAGCTGTACCTGTTGATGAAGAAAGTAACAATGTGAGATCTCTAACAGAGAAATTATCTGCTGCTCTTATGAACATCAGTGCCAAAGAAGAGTTGGTTAAGCAGCATGCTAAAGTTGCAGAAGAAGCTGTCTCAGGTATCGTAATTGTAAAAATTTATTATTGTAGTGAGAAAAATAACATTAAAATCAGCACAATCTTAAACAAATTGTTTTGAATTGCACAGGTTTTTACAATCATGATCTGCCCTCTAATTAGAAGACTATGTGGATATGTCACAGTAGTACTGTATTCCTATTTGAATTACATTTAAGTGAAAAAAATCAAATCGATATGTATGATGGTGCAGAAAATGGCAGCAAATATAGCTTCTATGTTCATCTATTTATTAAAGAAGGTCGCCCGAATGGTATTTTACCTCCTTTTTTGTTTCATTGGCTGTGATTTACTGATATACAGCTGCAAGGGGGATAAGAAGATAAAACAGAGAATGATAGAAAAACATTTTGAGAGATGAAATGTTTATAGAATAAACAACTTAGTAGTTCTATTCATGTTTGTGGTCAACTAATGAGTAATAGTTTTTTCTTGGTAGCACGTTTCTCTTGGAAGTTTAGGGTTCTTCATTTCTCTCTCTCTCTCTCTCTCTCTATATATATATATATGAAAATCTGCTGCAACAGAGAAGTTAACTGTTTGCTTTATTTTTATTGAATATGAAATTAGGCTGGGAGAAAGCTGAAAAGGATGTAGTGGCTTTGAAGCAACAGCTTGATGCTGCTATGAAGAAAAATGCAGCACTTGAAGATCGAGTTGGTCATCTGGATGGGGCACTCAAGGAATGCGTTAGACAACTTAGGCAAGCAAGGGAAGAGCAAGAGCGGAAAATCCATGAAGCTGTTTCCAAGAAATGTCATGAGTGGGAATCTTCCAAGTCTGAGCTTGAGAGTCAGCTTCTGAATCTCAAGGCCCAACTTGAAACCGCCAAAAGTGACACTGCTGCCTCAGTTGATCCTGACCTTCAACTGAAGCTTGATGCATGTGAGAAAGAAAATTCAGCTCTTAAACTTCAGCTCCATTCTCGAGCTGAGGAGCTAGAACGTAGGATTATTGAGAGGGACCTGAGCACTCAAGCAGCTGAAACTGCCAGCAAACAGCATTTGGACAGCATAAAGAAGTTGGCTAAGCTTGAAATCGAGTGCCGCAGGCTAAAAGCCATGGCTCGTAAAGCATCCCCTGCTAATGATCAGAAGTCTTACACTGCCTCCTCAATTTGTGTTGAATCTTTTACAGATAGCCAATCAGACAGTGGGGAGAGGCTACTTGCTGTTGAAACAGATATGCAAAAGATGAACGGGTTGGAGATGAATGGATGTGATAGAAGCCGCTCAGATGCATGGGCATCTGCACTCATTACAGAACTCGATCAATTTAGGAAGGAGAAAGCCGTTGGAAGAAACATCATGGCCCCTTCAGTTGAAATCAATCTCATGGATGATTTTCTTGAAATGGAAAGGCTTGCAGCTTTGCCGGATACAGAAAGTGGAAGTGGTTTTAATGATGCCGGTCCGGTATCTTATCAAACCAGTATAGTTGAAAACCCATTGAAGGCTGATCTTGAAACCTTAGTCCACCGGGTTGCTGAACTAGAGGAGAAGCTAGCACTGACCGAAGAAGAAAAGTCGGAAATGCAGATAGCTTTCACTGAATCTCAAAAACAACTTAAAACATTGCAGAATCAACTAAGTGAAGCTGAGATAAGGTTTAAAGATGTGCAAACTCAATTAGCTCTTGCTGACAACTCAAAGCAAGCTGCAGAGAAAGAAGTAAAAGTCGCCAACACGAATCGAGAAGTGGCAGAATCAAGACTTAGAGATGCTGAAACTGAAATAAAGACTTTAATGTCGAAAGTGACTTCGTTAGAAGAAGCATTCGGAAAGGAACAAGCATTGTCTACCGAAAACATGAACAAGTGCAAAGAATTGGAGAACGAACTTTCTAAAATGAAATGTGAAACCAAGCTCCGACAGGAGGCTGAGCTCCAACATGCAGCAAAATATAATGAAGAGTTGAAGGTGCAGCAGGTTAGTTATTTAGTATGCTTATTTTAATTGTAGGTATTGCTTGCATCAAAAGAGAAATATATTCTTTTAAGGAGCAAAGCTTATATGCAAATGTTAGTTCAAATAGAAACTGCATCACTTCAGTCTATTCTGTAAGTTCGCATTTTCTATTGCATTGCTTCATGTAGGTTCATCTAGAAGAAGTAGGAAGTAATCAAAACCGACTTTGGTTTTTGGTTAAGTCGGCTTAAATAATTTTATTAGTGAGTTATTGGTTTCAGTTTCCCAAACCAAATAAACTGAATAAACCAACATATATAACCGTTTCCATCTCCTCACCTTAAACCCAATACCCATACTCATACCCATATCCATACTAAAATAGTTTGGTTTGGTTAGGTTAAGTCGGTTGAGGATGCTATGGTCGGTCATTTCAGTCGGTTCTGGTGCTTCAACCAGTTTAATTGATATTTTCTACATAAAAACTGAACTGGTCAAACCGATGTTTTGTTCACCCTCTATATTTTAGCATCGATGTCCAATATAATGCTGTAAAATGACTGAGATTCTGGAGGTTTAGAATTCTGCATTTGTCTTGAAAAACTGACTTGAGTTTTGCTATTTATCATGTAAGATTTTATATGCTTATGCTACTCTGACTCTTCGTTTCTTTTAGAAACTTGTGTCAGACACATATAAGGGTATCACTCTCTGAGGATCTTCCAAATGCATGAAAAAACTTAAGAAAAGCTTAACATACCCTTCTTGGGCAGATACCTGAGTCTGGGTAACATAGTTTTATAACTGCCTTAATTTACTAAGCTTTGGATGAATATTAGCTTAATTCCCCAGGTGCAGTGACAATCTATTCCTACACATGCAAATGCGCTTTTAATTTCTCTCCAATGCATGCACATGCTCATTGTACAAGTTGCTGTTTGAGTACTGGAGAGTACCAACTTCAAGTGCTGGTTTTTGGTATAAGGTGCATAGAGTTGGTATAAGATGCAACTCTATGTTATATTGGGAGTGAGATTTGGATAGACCAATCCAAGGGTTAGGTTAGCCACTCGATCCGTAGGTCCAACTCGACTTGACCTAGGTTTGGACAAGATAATTTTTACTTGAATTAAAATTTAATAATAAAATTAATATTTTACTTAAAATTATAGAAATATTAATATAAAAAGTTTGCTAGATCACACTCGGTATAAATGGGATTAGCTAAGAGATTTGAAAATTATTGGGCTACAACTTAACTCAACTTGTGAACATCTTTAAATACGATTATACATGTTAAATTTTTATCAAGCTTTTAGTTCAAGTCCGTAAATTAAATTTTTTCTAAAAGTTTTTGATAAGTAATATTTTCATATCCATATACTAGACAGATATTTTAAGAAAAATGCAAGCGAAGATGTGTACAAAGTAAACTGACGTGGGATGTGAGATGGGATTAATTAGCCTTCCATTTTATTTCTACAAAAATTGTTCAAAGAGTGACTGTCAATTGGCACAGTCATTTGTGAATTGTTAGCTGTAACGTTATAAACATGAAAGTGGTTATATGCAGGACAAGGAGCTATCAATTGCAGCCCGTAAATTCGCAGAGTGCCAGAAGACGATTGCTTCACTGGGGCAGCAGTTGAAATCACTTGCGACACTGGAAGATTTTTTGATGGACTCTGATAAGACATTGGAGCTTGTAGATGGAGGATTAAAATGTACTGGAAACAGTGAGAAACAACCAAAACTGGGTGTTACTGGCATGGAATTTCCGAGAAGAGGCTCTCCTGAGTTTTCTAAAATTGTAGGTGAGTATACTAAATCTTCAGAGAATCAGAATAGCAATGCTATTATCAAGGAATCTACATTACCGGTTAAACCTGTCATCCTCTCTAACAGAACTCGAACCGGTTTCGGGAATATTTTCCCTCGCAGGAGTGGGAAACCGATTTAAATATATGTTGTCACTCATAGTTGGTTTTAGACCCAAATATTTACCTTGTGAAGCAACAGGTATATATAAAAAATACTCAAGACGAAAAGTAATTACGAAAAGTAATTACTCAAAGAAAATGAGTATAGAAATATAGCATTTTTTTCCCCATGTTTTCACTTTCCCTTATATTTATAAGATTGTTAGTATTGTTTTGTTTTATTTCATTATCTTATAATGGTAAAATAATATACTTCGAATTTTATTTCCATTTTTTCTATTATATCAATGGATAAAAATGAATTATTTTTTCTTTCCCACATTAAACTAAGCATGTTCAAAGGTTAAGAAATTCGAATGAGTCCAAAAATTTATATGTTAATAAGAGAGTTTTACTAAAAATAAAAGACTCTAAAAAAATAAATTTGAAATAAAATATTCATTTGGATAAAAGCTTCAACCTTAGCCCTAACATTTAAGGTTGAAGCTCAATTCAAACTGTCTTTGTTTTCACTTATGTCAAGCATTACACCCATATTTTTACGTAATTAATTAATTATATTAATTAATTGTACATTTTTATTTTGTTTTGTAAACATCTACTAATATATATTATGAAAGTATTAAAAATAAAAGAAGATAAGAAATGAATATACCGAATAATCACAAAAGTACGATTTAATATACTGATTAAGAATAAAATCACAAACCCAAATCGTCTACATACCAACAATACTATAGTCCCAAAGGTTAGAGGATAAGCGAAATGCTTAACAACTTGGAAAATAATTTCAGCGGACTCAAAATGGTTAAGAAAAAGTCTTGGCTGTTTTTTTCTAAACAAAAACGTGGGATGAAAGTAAAGGGACTTTTCACCTTTTTAACCTCACGAACTGCTATATGCAGTTTCTTTTCAGATTTTTTATTTTCAAATGTAAAGTGCAAGAAAACTGATCTATTATGTGAGGAGTTTTAAGTACATTATGAACGTCTACACTAACATTTTCCAACTGTACGTAATTGTCACCTATTCTCACACTTAAGTATTAAGACATCATTATCTCTTTTTATTTTTCTTTAAGTTTCATATAGGAAGTAGGTCGTGTAATCAACATACATTATTTTTGAGAGCTGGCTACCATATAACTGTTAGGTGTATCTGGCAGCTCGTGAATATAAGTAAAATTTGCATGCAATAGCACAGATTCATTTAGTTGCATTTCCAATTGTTCATGATCTATTTTATTATTAAAATGACAATCAACATTTTGTATTCACAAATTTGGTCACTATTATAACATAATTTATCCGTCTATTAATACAATTGAATGAGACACTATAATAATCTTTCCTTTTCCTCAAATCTCTCTATTTCAATTCAACTACTCTCTAGATATGTTTCGTTAAATCAAATCATACTTGATCATTGATAGTATACTAAGATAGCTAACATTGAACTGAAATATAAAAAAAATGGTCAAAGGTCATAAGAGTACGTTATAGAGATATCTAATTGATCTCATGGGTCTCGCACAACTTAAAAGCAAAGATTGAATCTTCTGTTACCCATATTGGTCATTCCATGAACATGTGGTATGAAACACATGCTACTGCATTACTTTCCCTTTTCTTGGGACGTATGTATGTTATTAAGATTTCAATACCATACAAGTAATAGTTTAGATGTACTCAGTATCTAACTTGAGTTCTCTACTCTACCTTTTAATGAATTTATTTATAGGACTCCCACTGTAACACCTCTAACACGTATCTATCGTCGGAATGGGGTTTTAGAGCATTACCGAAACTTTTAGAATATTTTACAAATAATTTATGCAAATTACTATTCATTAATCGAGATCATTCAAAACATCCCCTAATTGAACCCTCGAGGTCCAATACGAGCATTAGAATTGAGTTGGGACTTAATCGTGGACTCTAAGAATTTTTCGCGAGATTACAAAAATTTTCCAAGATGCAGGGCTCACACACCCGTGTGGTCCAAGGGACACGCCCGTGTGGCCCTGGGATACGCCCGTGCTAGAGGCCGCGTTCGACCCCCTGTAACTCTCTGACTTGTGCACATAGCCATCCCACACGCCCGTGTGCTGGGACACGTGGTTAATTAATTCAATTTGAAATTAGGTGTAGGTTTCATACGGCCAAGACACACGCCCGTGTTATAGGCCGTGTAGCACACACGGCTGAGACACACGCCCATGTCTCTGCCCGTGTGCTCAATTCTGAGCATTTTGTTTATCAAAATTAAGGTGCAGGGGATGCACGACCTAACCACATGCCTATGTTACCATGCCGTGTGTCACACACGGTCTAGACACACATCCGTGTGGACAAAATGAAGCCATTTCTAGCTTCATTTCTCACCCAAAATTTCACCCAAGACCTGCACTTGAAACATACATCCAATACCAACCAATCCAAGCATTCAAATTAAACAATTCCATCATTCATCATGGCATACCATTACTTGCATATGGGATTATAAACTTACCTTGGATTAACTTAGGCATTAACATCATTTGATCACATATAATTAACATATAACATATGAATATATCATAATAACCTACTTAATCATACCAAAATAAGCCATTACTAGCCATTCCAATGGCTAGGTTACAAAACATCATTTTCATGCCTCTAATGGCCAAGTTGTCCTATACATGCCATTATACCAAAATGATTTTACTAAGTATACCTAAAATGGCTAGTTGATAGTGTGACGATGCTCCAATGATCTCTGACCTTCGTGAGCTTCCGAGCACTATAAAACAGGGGAAAAATAAAATGGAGTAAGCATTACTTGCTTAGTAAGTTCGTATAATGGAAACTAAACTTACCAATCCCCGTTTATTAAATCTAAGCATACAATATCATGTTTTCCATCCATTAGCAAAATTGCCTAAACACATGCATTAAATCAAACATGTTAGTCACCAAAATCTTCATATCAATCAAGTAAACATAGATGAGCTCATCATGCAATATTCTTTCAAGACATTATCATTTCGTCTCATAATACTCATATCATGTCAAGAGTTGTGTCTGTTGAATCATTAAAATTCCGATGGATGCTCAAGTGGTACACTCGAGGTGTACAGTTCAATAATCCATCAATTCTTATTCAAGGGTACCCATTAGGGCACTTAACTAAGGAACACACTCTCGAGTCACATATTGTATAACATCATTACCAGTCCAGGCTAAATCCTTTATATAACGTATGCTCAGAGGAGTTCAATTGATATTACCAGTCTAGGCTAAACCCTAATTATAACGTATACTCGAGAGGAATTATATAAGGATTACCCGTCTGGGTTAAATCCTTTCTATAATGAGTTTAATAGGATTACTTGTTTGAGCTAAATCTGTCAGCAACAAATGTAGGACCTCATCCATTTCGGGAAAGCACATATATTCATCAGAATTCAATATTCAATCGGGATTTAACCCTTTTAAACCATTCAAGCATGTATTAAAATTTTCATTATAGCATTCAAATAATGTACATCAATATAAGTCACATTCCATACAAACACAACATTCAATTAAACATATTTACATGCTCAATTAAGTTACACGAACTTACCTTGACACTTGTTCGCGTTAGAAATCTACTAATCCGAAAACTTTTCTTTTCCTCGATCTAACCTCGAATTAGTGTTGTCCAGATTTATATAAATGAATTTAATCATCAATTTCACACATTTCATATTTAAATGGACTTAATTTACGTCCTAGGTAAAATTACCATTTTATCCCTAACTTTTCCATAGGTTTCGATTTCATCCCTAGGCTCAGAAAATGAAACTTCTGCAATTTACTCCTTATTGCAAGCCTAGCTAAAATCCCATTACAAATTTTTACAGCACTTGTATTCATAAAAATTTAGAATTTTTCTTCAATTTCACAAGTTTACATTTTAGTCCCTAAATCATGTTTCCATAAAAAATCACTTTGTAAAAGTTGTTTATCTATAAAAAACTTTCATTTTCTACCATAAATTTCTAATTTTTAGCATATACATCCTCGACCCATTTTCCATACTTTGATAACTTTTCAAATTAATCCTTCAAATAGAGAGATTAAGTTATCTCGGTTTCAAAAATATCAAAATTACTAAAAATGGGACAAGAAAACTTACCCAATTAGGCCTTGAAAGTTTCCTCTCTCTCACATTGGGTTTGCATGTGTTTTTAGGTTGAAGATGATGAGAAAATAAGATGATATTTTCTTTTCATCTTTTAATTAATTAAGTATTTTGTAATTTCTAATTTAGTCCTTGCCCTTTTTCTGTATTTCCATGGATGAGTCACGAAGAATCTACATACTTTTCTTTAATGGTCTAATTACCATATAAGGACCTCTAGATTTGAATCCCATAGCTATTTAATCCTTATAGCTACTAGAATTCAATTTTCGTATTTTATGCGATTTAATCCTTCTCGTAATTAAACACTTAATCGATAATATTTTCTTATCAAAATTTTCACACGACATGCCTATTATAATACGGATCGTATAATAAAATAAAAATAAACCTTATTTTCGAATCAGATTTGTGGTCCTGAAACCACTATTCCGATTTCACTGAAAAATGGGCTGTTATAACTCCCCCCTTAAGGATTTTCGTCCTTGGAAATCTTACCAATAAAAAGGTTCAGGTATTGCTTCTTCATAGCATCCTCCAGTTCCCAAGTGGCTTCTTCCATACTATGTCGTTGCCAAAGAACTTTTACTAAAGCTACCTTTTTTATTTCTTAACTCTTTCGTTTCATGAGCTAATATTTTGATTGGTTCTTCACTATAAGTCATATCTGGCTAAATCTCTACTTCTGTCGGAGAAATAACGTGTGAAGGATCAGATCAGTACTGTCGTAACATAGATACATGAAAAACATTATGAATCTGATCAAGTTCTAGTGGTAAAGCTAACCGATATGCAACCGGTCTAATTCTTTCTGTAATCTCATATGGTCCAATGAACCGTGGACTCAATTTTCCTTTACAACCAAACCAAAAAACTTTCTTCCAAGGTGATACTTTCAAGAATACTTTGTCACCGACTTGAAATTCTATTTCTTTTCGCTTCAAATTAGCGTAGGAATTTTGACGATCAGAGGCTACTTTCAAACTGTCCTGAATTACTTTCACTTTTTCCTCGGTCTCTCAGACCAAGTCAAATACGTGTAACTTTTTCTCACTGAGTTCTGTCCAATACAATGAAGTTCTACATTTGCGACCATACAAGGCTTCATACGGTGCCATTTTGATGCTAGACTGGTAACTGTTATTATAAACAAATTCAACCAAAGGCAAATACTTTTCCCAGTTACCTTCAAACTCAAGTATACAACATCGAAGCATATCTTCCAAGATCTGTATTACCTACTCAGATTGACCATCTGTCTAGGGATGAAATGTAATACTAAAGTGTAATTGAGTACCTAGAGCTTCTTGCAATTTGCTCCAGAATAGAGATGTAAACCAAGGGTTTATATCTGAAATAATGAAGACAAGCACTCCATGCAATCTGACAATATCAGAAACATATAATTCAACCAATCTATCAAAGGAATAATCTACACGCATCGAAATAAAGTGTACAGACTTTGTCAACCGATCAACAATTACCCAAATGACATCTTTCTTCTTTGGAAACAGAGGTAATCCCGTTATAAAGTCCATGGTAATTCTTTCCTATTACCATTTTGGTATCGCAACCGGTTGTAGTAGTCCAGAAGGCAGCTGATGTTCAACTTTTACTTGCTGACATATCAAATATTTAGATGCAAACTCAGAAATATCTCGTTTCATTCCCGGCCACCAGTACATCTTTTTCAAATCATTATACATTTTGTTACTACCAGGATGTATAGACATTTACCATAGTGAGCTTCATTCAAAATCTTCTGTACTAGGTCTGAACTTTTTGGTACACATACTCTGCCTCTGAATAATAAACAATCATCAGTCCCGGTATGAAATTCTGAGTCAGGAGTCAATTCACTTTGTACCCGTTTTGCTTGCAATTTACTACCATTTTTCTGAGCTTCAGAGATCTGTTGCAAAAACATTGGTCTAGCTTTTAACTCAGCTATGATTAACCATCATCAGACAACGATAATTGGGCATTCATTGCTCGCAAAGTATATAAGGATTTTCTGCTCAAAGTGTCCACCACTATGTTGGCTTTTCTCGGATGGTAGTCAATAATAAGATCATAATCTTTCAGCAATTCAAGCCACCTGCGCTGTCTCAAATTCAAATCTTTTGTGACATCAAATATTTCAGACTTTTATGATCAGTGAATATGTAACATTTTTCACCAAATAAGTAATGCCGCCAGATTTTCAATGCAAACACTATGGATGCTAGTTCAAGATCATGTCTCGGGTAGTTCTTTTCATGTGGCTTTAGCTGTATTGAAGCATAGGCTACTACTTTACCTTCTTGCATTAAAACATAGCTTAAACCATTCAATGATGCATCACTATAAACTATAAATTCCTTACTCGATTCAGGCTGGACTAACACAGGTGCTTTTGTCAATAAAGCTTTTAATTTGGCAAAACTCTGTTGGCATTTGTCAGTTCACTCAAACTTTATATCTTTTTGTAGCAGACGAGTCATCGGGGAAGCAATCATTGAAAAACTTTTTACAAATCTCCGATAGTAACCAACTAGTCTTAGAAAACTTCAGACTTCAGACACATTCTTTGGTGGCTTCCAATTAACAATGGCTGAAATTTTATTCAGGTCTACTCTGACACCTTCAGCAGATACTATATGCCCAAGAAAACTAACTTCTCATGGCCAAAATTCACATTTACTAAATTTGGCATACAATTATTTCTCTCGTAGCGTTCGCAACACTATTTTCAAATGCTTGGCATACTCATTTTCATTTCGAGAGTAAACTAAAATATCATCTATAAATACAACCACAAATCTATCCAAATATGGGCTGAAAATTCTGTTCATCAGATCCATAAACACTGCAGGTACATTTGTCAAGTCGAATGGCATCACAAGAAACTCATAGTGTCCATACCTGGTTCTAAAAGCTGTCTTTGGCACATCTGAATCTTTTACCGTAGTTGATAGTAACCAGAACGGAGATCAATCTTCAAAAATAAGTGGCAGATTTTAACTGGTCAAACAAGTCATCGATTTGAGGCAGTGGATACTTGTTCTTTATTATGACTTTGTTGAGTTGTCTATAATCAATGCACAGCCTCAACGATTCATCCTTCTTCTTTACAAATAGAACCGATGCACCCCAAGGTGAGAAACTAGGTCGAGCAAAACCTTTGCCTATCAACTCTTGCAACTGTACTTTCAGCTCTTTCAATTTAATAGGAGCCATTCTGTAAGGTGCTATAGATATAGGTGTTGTTCCCAGAACAAGATCTATATAGAATTCCACTTCTCTATAAGGTGGTAAACCAAGTAATTCTTTTGGGAATACATCCAGAAATTTACATACAACCGGCACTGACTGAATCTTTGACTCAAACACTTTATTATCCAACAAATATGCAAGATAAGCGTCATAACCTTTTTTAACATATTTTTGTGCTGATATTGCTGAAATCACATTAGGTAATCCATCTAGTTTATCAGATTCAACATGAAGTAATTCACCATTCTCACATTTCAATACAATATATTTCTGCTTACAATTCACCACTGCATCATATCGGGTTAACCAATCCATTCCCAAGATCACATCAAATTCATCAAATGGCAATAACATCAAGTTAGCCGAAAATTAATAACCTTTTACCATCAACGGGCAGTTCTTACAAATTTTATCCAGTGAATTCAATAGGAAAATTTTAACATTCACTAAGTTCATGCATATGTATGAATATGTGGAACCAGGATCAATCAATGCAGTAATATCAGTATCAAGTAGAGAAAATGTTCCAGTAATGACGTCTGGTGTAGAGGCATCTTCTCTAGCACGAATAGCGTATGTTTTTGCAGGTGCTCGTGCCTCAGATCTGACTACTGTATCCCTGGTAGTACCTTAACTACCATTAACATTACCGGGGTGACAAGGTGATCTGCCTCTCGAAATAGGATTACTAGGTTTTGGAGCTGGTTCTATTTCTTTTTCAACTCTTTCGAGACAATCTTTGAGAAAATGGTCAAGTGAACTACATCCAAAGCAAGCTCCACTTCTAGACCGACTTCCCCATAACGAAATTTATTACAATATTTACATTTCAGTTTGAGATTATTGACACTACCCACACTGGTCATAGATGGAGATGAAGATCTCGGGTTAGAACGTTGAGAGCCCCGTTCTCTACTAGAATATCCTGTAGAAGTGGTCATATGATCATAATACTTCTTTAATTTCTTAGAAGCAATTTTTTTTTGACTTACTCAAAGTTCTTTTTCTAGAGACTCGAGCCTTTCTTTCAGCTTGTTTCTTCTCTTTACTTAATTCCACTGCTTTGTGTGCTCTACCGGCTAACACCATAAATTCCCTTATTTCAAGAATTCGAATAAATAACTTAATATCTTTATTTAAACCCTCTTCAAAGCATTTACACATTTCAACCTTGGTTAGAACACATTCTCTAGCATATTTGCTCAACCGAACAAATTCTAGTTCGTATTCAGATACTGTCATGTTTCCCTGCTTGAGTTCTAAAAATTCTTTCTTTTTTTGATCCATAATTCAGCTTGGAAGAATTCCCATGTGACATTCTCCCTTGGTACTACTAAAGTTATGGTATTCCACCAATGATAACCTGTATCTTTTAGTAGAGATGCTGCACATTTTAAACATTCAGTAGGCGTACAAGACAATTCATCAAAAACTGGGATAGTATTTTCTAGCCAAAACTTAGCCCTTTCCGGATCATCTGTGGCAGCTCTAAATTCTTCCACCCCATGCTTGCGGATTTTATCTATCGGAGGCTTACCAATTCTAATAGGTTCAGCACCCTGTTGTACCTCAGGAATCGGTTGAGGAGCAGGTGGGGAAGGTCGTTGTAGAACAGGGTTTGTTCTCAAGTACTCGGTTAACCACTCATTCATCAATTGGAAGAAGGCCTATTTTGCCTCCTCACTTTGGCCCTCAGACACGGGCCTTTCACTACCAGACGCAGATGCAACTCTTTGAATTGAAGCTGAAGCATTGCTCTTAGCTTCCTCTGATTTAGCTCTAGCTCGGTTGGATGACATTATTATATGAAAAACACATTTAAAATGATCAGGGGTTATCACACTATTACAATTTATATAATGACATGTATAACTAAACTCGTGTTTGCTACGTCAAATTTGAGAATCGACTAAATCATAGCTCTGATACTACTAAATGTAACACCCTTAACCCGTATCCGTCGTCGGAACAGGGTTTCAAAGCATTATCAAAACTTTCAGAACATTTTGCAAATAATTTATGCAAATTACTATTCATTAACCAAGATCATTCAAAACGTCCCCTAATTGAACCCTTGACATCCAATAAGAACATTAGAATCGAGTCGAGACTTAATCGACGACTCTAAAAATTTTTTGCGAGATTACAAAAATTTTCCAAGGTGTAGGGCTCACACGCCCGTGTGACCCTGGGACATGCCTGTGTGACCCTGGGACATGCCCGTGCTAGAGGCCGTGTTCGACCCTCTGTAACTCTCTGACTTGTGCACACAACCATCCCACACGCTCGTGTTCTAGGTCGTATGGTTAATTAATTCAATTCAAAATTAGGTGCAAGTTTCACACGGCCAAGACATACGCCCGTGTAGCATACACGACTGAGACACATGCCCGTGTCTCTGCCCGTGTGCTCAATTTTGAGCATTCTGTTTCCCAAAATTAAGGTGCAGGGGACACACGGCCTAACCACATGCATATGTTACCATGCCATGTGCCACATACGGTCTAGACACACACCCGTGTGTCTGCCCGTGTGGACAAAATAAAGCCATTTCTAGCTTCATTTCTCACCCAAAATTTCACCCAAGACCTGCACTTGAAACATACATCCAATACCAACCAATCCAAGCATTCAAAGTAAACAATTCCATCATTCATCGTGGCATACCATTACTTGCATATGAGATTATAAACTTACCTTAGATTAACTTAGGCATTAACATCATTTGATCACATATACTTAACATGTCACATATGAATATATCATAGTAACCTACTTAATCATACCAAAATAAGCCATTACTAGCCATTCCAATGGCTAGGTTACAAAATATCATTTTCATGCCACTGATGGCCAAGTTGTCCTATACATGCCATTATACCAAAATGATTTTACTAAGTACTTCGCGAGCTTCCGAGCACTATAAAACAGGAGAAAAATAAACAGAGTAAGTATTACATGCTTAGTAAGTTCGTATAACAGAAACTAAACTTACCAATCCCGTTTATTAAATCTAAGCAAACAATATCATGTTTTCCATCCATTAGCAAAATTGCCTAAACACATGCATTAAATCAAACATGTTAGTCACCAAAATCTTCATATCAATCAGGTAAACATAGATGAGCTCATCATGCAATATTCTTTCAAGACATTATCATTTTGTCTCATAATACTCATACCATGTCAAGAGTTGTGTCCGTTGAATCATTGGAATTTCGATGGATGCTCAAGTAGTACACTCGAGGTGTACAGTTCAATAATCCGTCAATTCTTATTCAAGGGTACCCATTAGGACACTTAACCAAGGAGCACACTCTCGAGTCACATATCGTATAATAGGATTACCAGTCCAGGCTAAATCCTTTATATAATGTATGCTCAAAGAAGCTCAATTAGGATTACCAGTCTAGGCTAAACCCTAATCATAACATATACTCGAGAGGTATTATATCAGGATTACCCGTCCGAGTTAAATCCTTTCTATAATGAGGTCAATAGGATTACTCGTCCGAGCTAAATCCGTCAGCAACGAATGCAGGATCTCATCCATTTGGAGAAAACACATATATTCATCGGAATTTATTATTCAATCGGGACTTAACCCTTTTTCACCATTCAAGCATGTATTAAAATTTTCATTATAGCATTCAAATAATGTACATCAATATAAGTCACATTCCATACAAACAAAACATTCAATTAAACATATTTACATGCTTAATTAAGTGAACACGAACTTACCTCGGCACTTGTTCGCATTTAGAAATCTACTAATCCAAAACCTTTTCTTTTCCTTGATCTAACCTCGAATTAGTGTTGTCCAGATCTATATAAATGAATTTAATCATCAATTTCACACATTTCATATTTAAATGGACTTAATTTATGTCCTAGGTAAAATTACCATTTTACCCTTGACTTTTCCATAAGTTTCGATTTCATCCCTAGGCTCAGAAAATGAAACTTGTGCAATTTACTCCTTATTGCAAGCCTAGCTAAAATCCCATTACAGATTTTTATAGCACTTGTATTCATAAAAATTTAGAATTTTTCTTCAATTTCACAAGTTTACATTTTAGTCCCTAAATCATGTTTCCATCAAAAATCACTTTGTAAAAGTTGTTTATCTATAAAAAAAACTTTCATTTTCTACCATAAATTTCTAATTTTTAGCATATACATCCTCGACCCATTTTCCATACTTTGATAACTTTTCAAATTAATCCTTCAAATAGAGAGATTAAGTTATCTCGGTTTCAAAAATATCAAAATTACTAAAAATAGGACAAGAAAACTTACCCAATTAGGTCTTGAAAGTTTTCTATCTCTCTCATTGGGTTTCCCTGTGTTTTTAGGTTGAAGATGATATTTTCTTTTCATCTTTTAATTAATTAAGTATTTTGTAATTTCTAATTTAATCCTTGCCCTTTTTTTTGTATTTCCATGGATGAGTCATGAAGAATCTACATACTTTTCTTTAATGGTCTAATTACCATATAAGGACCTCTAGATTTGAATCCCATAGCTATTTAATCCTTATAGCTACTAGAATTCAATTTTTGTATTTTATGCGATTTAGTCCTTCTCGTAATTAAACACTTAATCGATAAAATTTTCTTATCAAAATTTTCATATGACATGCCTATTATGATACAGACCATATAATGAAATAAAAATAAACCTTATTTTTAGATCGGATTTATGGTCCCGAAACCACTGTTTAGATTTTACTGAAAAATGGGCTATTACACCCACCTAACAAATAGACAAAAACAAGTGAATTATGCGATCTATTATTCACTTTTGTTCATTATTTAATCACTATATAACCTCATCTTGATCTGTTATTAAGGCAATTTTGTTTTAAGTTTGAGCTTTTATTAAAAACTCCAATTTTGTAAAGCTTAAAACTGATCTCATCTCTACATGACACTAAGTCATAGAAGTGGTTGCATATGTGAGAAGGCCAATCATCTATCCCACATACCTTTAATCATATATATGTACTTAACAGATATAGGCACTCGTGTATGTATTTAAGGAACAAATTAATAAACTTTAGAAGGCATTAATAACAATTTGATTCATATAAGTCCCTAATTTATATCAATAGTTTAAAAAACCGTTCATAAGTCTCAATGTTGCTAACACGGTAGATTCTATGCAAACCTTGAGATCTAGTATGCTTATTGAAAACATCTCTCCCTATTGGTTTCATAAATTTGTTAGTAACCATTTCTTGCATATATATGTATTGTATGTTGACTTCTCTATGTGTAGTAATGTCTTGTTCAAAATTGTACTTTATGTTTATGTCCTTAATTCTTGAAGGTTATTTGGGATCTTTAGTGAATGCCATTGCAGCTTGGCTATCGCAATTCACTAACACTCGTGATACATATTTACCAAATCCAAAATGAATCAAGCATTGTTTAAGCTGAACTGCCTCTTGCATTGCAGCTGAAATTGCCACAAACTTAGCTTCCATTGTGGACAGTGCAATACAAGCTTGTTTTTTGCTGACCCAGGAGATTTCACTTGTAATAACATAATTTTTAGTGGTGCCGAAAATGGCAATTTCAGAACTTCGTTCTCCGATGATCGAGTCCGTAGATATTATTAATTAATATTTATGAGTTAATTATAGTGTTATATATAATTTTGATCTGACAAATTTGTTAATTGGATAGTTAGTTAAGGTAAAAGTGTTTTGATCCTAAAGTCTGTGGTGTTAGAAATGAGGTACCGAGATCTCGTTTCTGTAAACCAAACCCATAAATATTTTTATTAAACATTTAAGGAGTTATTATATAAGTGAATTGAATTTTGGATATGTAATTTCACCGAATTGGTGACTAATTAAAGTACAAGGACTAAATTGTAAAAGTTTTAAAAAGTAATCGATATAAATTTTTAATTACTAAAAGATTTAAATAGTAATTAAATAAAATTCTAAAATTGCAACTAACCCTTTTAGTATGATAATGGGCTGTTGGTACGACGATTAGCATAAATTTTATAAAATTATGATATAATTAAAATTATAAAATGTAATTAATTAAATAAAAGAAAGGCAAGTGGAAAGAAAGATAACATTTTTTCTTTCTTCTTCATCCATTAATTAATTCTTCAAGGAGAGGAAGCCATTCTTTTAGCTTCATGATATTCGACCCTTGCATGATAAATTAAAGTTCGTTTCTTGTATTTTTTTTATGGTTTTGAGATTGTGAGAGATTGATTTAACTAACTCGTGTGTCAATATTTGAAACTGTTAAAATTTATAAATTATACCATTGATGAATTCTTGAAGTTTTAATGATGAATTGTTAGTTTGTAAATTTAGAAGTAAAAAATGACTAATTTGTAAAGTGAAATTTGATAATTTTGAGCTTAGGAGCTAAAGTGTAAATATTTCGAAATTGATATTAAATATATACAATTATAGATAATAGAGGGTTATAGAAGGATAAAATTAAAATCATATTGAAAAACAAAGCTTAAATGTGAAAGATATAGCTATTTCAGTTTTAGGGACTAAATTGAATAAAATGCAAAATTTTAGGGAACTTATGAAAAATGAAATTGAATTGATATATGTTTATAATAGGCTATTAAAAGATGTTTAGAACTGATAAATTTGAAATGAATTATTATAGATCGAGATTTGAATCAATAGGAAAATAATCGAGAAAAAAAGAGAAATTGCATATCAGTCCTTGAAACGTTGTTTTCTTGTTGTTTTTCCAAGTAAGTCCATCTGGAACTTACTTTATTAATTCATAATATGTTCGTGTTATATTGTGTAATTTTGTAGTTGTATTGTTGTGATTATAATGGTTTTTTTTTTGCATCAAATGGATTTAATCGTAAAATACAAATTAAATGGTAAATTTGGATAAGTATATGCTATTGAATAGATGTGAACAACTATGTATTTTAATAGTACGTAAGTGATGATGTTACAAGGTTTAAAAGTTATATGGATTGCTATTCAAAATATGAAAAGTTTGTATACGGCTATAGGGTTGAAATGATACGGATGGTAACTATGCTTGTGTGAAATTAGTAAACAATTAGGATACGAATGACATGTCGTTAGGTTTCAAATGAAAAAGGAAAGAATTCAAACAAACAAACAAAAAAAAATCGGGTGTTGGTCAGGTTTTTATTTATCGATAGCTAGGATCTAGTATGTGTTGCGGATCGTGATTATAATTCTTTTTTTTTTGGCATCAAATGGATTTAATCGTAAAATACAAATTAAATGATAAATTTGGATAAGTATATGCTATTGAATAGATGTGAACAACTATGTATTTTAATAATATGTAAGTGATGATGTTACAAGGTTTAAAAGGTATATGGATTGCTATTCAAAATATGAAAAGTTTGTATACGGCTACAGGGTTGAAATGATACGGATGGTAACTATGCTTGTGTGAAATGATTAAACAATTAGGATACGAATGACATGTCATTAGGTTTCAAATGAAAAAGGAAAGAATTCAAACAAACAAACAAAAAAAAAATCGGGTGTTGGTCAGGTATTTCTTTATCGGTAGCTTGAGTGAACAGTATCGAATAAAGTTTGCAAAAGTAAACCTGACCTACAGCTTGTGTGAGCAGCCCAAATATTACAGCTTGTCTAAGCAAATTCGAATATTACAACTTGTGTGAGCAAATCGGTCCCGTGTATCTAATTTCATTTTACTTTAGTTATCTGGGCGAAAATAGAAATGAAAATGGTATTAAATGAAATCGATATGTTCGGAATAAATATATATATGAATGAATTTATATATGTATTACAAGTTGGATATGATTTGGTTAGTATATGTTATATGATGATTGTTATTTCACTAGATGAATGTGTTTTAAGCATATGACACGTAATCAAACTAACCTATTTGATGTATTTGTGAAAGTAAATGAATGTGCAAGATCCCAAAGGATTGCTATGTTTGTAACAATGTATTTCGATTTCTAAATTAGTGAAATGCCAAGGTAAGTTAAAATAAATTTCATATGGACTTGCTAAGCATTCAAAATGCTTACCTGTTATTCCCTTTTTCCTTGTAAATTGTCAGGTTGCAGAATGCATTGGTTGAATCACCGCAAAGCTCACACTATCCTATCTGTGATTTGGTAGGCTAATGATCGATTAAATCTTGGTTATGTGGCATGTACATTAGGTTAATGTGTGTGTGTGTGTGTTTCGGTACTATGATAAGTTCATATGTGGGTCTTGTAAATGTCAAAATCTGTTGGATGTTTAAAAGTGTGAATTGGGTTGAAATGTTAATCAATGCTTGACTATGGTGAGTTAATGTCTATTGGACTGTAAGTGAATGTTTTGGGCAATGTTATGAACCATATTTTTGAAATTTCAAGAATGATAGTTTGATGGTACAATGACATGCTTTGAGCCTAGGGATGGTAAAGTTAGATATATTGCTTGTATGGTTTGAATGTATGGTAATGTAGTTGTGTTCCAATAGGTTGCTTGATGTGTTTTTGGTGCCAAATTAAGCCATGTTGATTTGGTTGATTTTGGAAAAGGTTAAATGATGAAATGGTTTCATTTTGTTTAGTTTTGTGCAGTTCTAAGTAAGTCTAATGGCATCATTTAAGTCAAAAATGGTTTGGGCATGAAAAGGAACCAAATGGTAGATTTTGGCATTTTGGTATTGAAGTATTGATACTTTGGAATAGGTATTGGTACTTAGCTCTTTCAAACAAGTTTTTAAACAAACAAAATGCCAATTTAGTATTGATATTAAGGTAAGGTATCGATACTTTGATCCAAGTATCGATACCTTATGAATTTAATTTGAGTATATGAAATACTGAAGCTAAATTTGGTATCGGTACCTTCAAGAGCAATCGATACCAGTTAATGAAATTTTGAAAACTTTACAATATGGTTCTTGTTCATGCTCGGGTACTAAATGAGCTTTCGTAAGCTTGATTAAGTTTCAAAAAAGTTTAATTAACGTAAAATAATTGTATTTATGAGATATTTAATTGATTTATTTTCGATAATTCTGATAGTAGTTATTTCAATAACTGTTGTGGCATCCCGTAGCTTGAACCTAACGATTGGGTCGGGCGAGAGGTGTTATAGCACCATTTTTCAACAAGAAAACATATCGTGATGCAGACTTTCTTTCATATAAATTTCCTCCCAAATCAACATTTGTATATTCGATCAAAGTTAAATCACATTCTTGATAGCACAACGAACAATTCATAGTGCCCTTTAGATACCTTAGTATCCTTTCACTGCCTTCCAATGAGGTTGACATTGATTCGATCAATATCTTCTTACCAATCCAACAACATAATAGATAGAGGTGAGCATTCGACCGAGCTGAGTCAAATCAAATGAAAAAAGTCTGAGTTAGTCGAGTTAATGAATCTTGTTTTATCAATCAAACTCAATTTGAAAATTTTCTAAATCGAGTCGAGTTATATGAAATATGGGTTGAGTTGAATCAAATCCAAACTCAATTGGATGAGTCCTTTTTTATTTTGCAGAGTCAATACTTGGAAAATCAAATATGGAAATGGTAAGAGGTTTCTGCATGTACCTTTTCAGAATGGCTTAACACTTGATCAAATAGCAGCTAAGCAACATCAAACTCAATCATCTCCACTGCTTTTTTGGTTAGCAAAATTGCCCTAGGAGTCATTGAATCCCTCTATGTGTTTGGACATAATTTCTAGTTTCAATGGCAAACATGACAGCATATATATTGGACAATGACGAAGCTCTAATGCTTCATTTTGCAAGCCAAGATCGGCAGATATTGTAGGTAATGGCAGCAGTAGTGGCATCCAAGGACTCATCCAATTCAACCAAGTTTCCATTAAAACATTTAAGCACACTTTAGATCAATTCTCACTTGAAATCATACCAATAACCTCTAACATACACCTTTTGGAACAATTTACTCCTTGAACTAGTGATTGAGAGCTGCAAATTTGCATAGAACTCTAACACAAGATCTCTCACATAAGGCTTTACAAATGCCACAATTCCCATCAGACCACTATTGGTTAAAAAGGTGTCAATGTCTTGCTCAACAAAACTAGCATCTTCAATGTTTTGCTCCTCGATAAAGCTCTTTGTCCTCAAGGCTATGTATCTGCTGAGGCAATTTTGTGTCAGGAATACAATATCCTTTTTGGTCAACAGCATCTCCTCCTCTACTTGTTCCTTTACCACAACATCAACTAGACTTTGATGATACAATTTCTTTTAGAGGAACATTTTCCTCAAAACTTGTCTCAGAACTCGAACTTGAATCAGATTTAGTGAATGACTCATCAAATGAGTCACAATCCTCCTCACTCAAACTTTTATCTTTCTTTTTTCTCTTATGGGATGGTTTTGGGACAACAAGAGCCTTCTCTTTCTCATATTTTGCTCTTAGTTAGAGTTTTTAGTTATCTATTTGCCATAGATATGGTTTTTCTCCTCAAAAGGGCAAAGGATGTGGCAATTGATTTAGTCAATTTTGTGACTATAACATCCTTAGGAATCTCCTCAGAAATAACATCACTAGGCACATTCTCAGCACACGAGCCTTAGGATCCACAATGTTAGTGCCAAACTTAGACTTATTGACAATACTTGTAGAGGTAACAACATCAACATTCAAAGCGACATTAACTATTGTTTCATCAAAGGTAGGGTCAATATTACCTTAAGAAACCACGACATCGATCAATGTATTAATATTCCCCTACGACATTGGTTAATGCTCTAAAATCGAGGGATTTTCCAAATGCTCATCAATTTCTACTATGGCATCCTAAGAAAAGGTATCTCTACCTTCCTTCTTCTTCTTCGATTGGCTCTTTTGAAACTTGGAAAGGGTAATGGTTGTAACACCCCTAACCCGTATCTGTCGCCGGAATAGAATTACGAGGCATTACCGGACAATATAACATTTATCAAACAATCAATATCTCATATCATTCATTCACATACATAAAGTCACTTAAATAGGTCTACGAGACCTTAAATCATGCTTAAGAGTGGTTTGAGACTAAACCGATCACATATAAAAATTTCCGAACACTTAGAAAAATTTCATAAAATCATAGGTCACACGCCCGTGTGAACAGGCTGTGTGCCTCACATGACCACCAAACATGCCTCTGGTGCAGACTGTGTGAAAATAGGGCATACATACTGACTTGTACCACAGGGTCGAAGACACGCCCATGTGCTATGGTTGTGGGAAAACTAAGGAGGTTACTGACTTGGGTCACACGGCCGACCACATGCCTGTGTGTCTAACTCGTATACCCTTTGAAATGGCTACACACTCCCGTGTGCTAGGCCATGTGCCATTTAAGGGGATATACTGACTTATGTCACACGGTTAGTCACAAGCCCGTGTGTGAGTCTGTGTAACACACACGGCCTGTAGACACGCCCGTGTGTCTAGGCCGTGTCAAACCTGTAAGGTATACTGACTTAATTCGCAGGGCTACCCCAGGGGACACACAGCCGTGTAACATGACTGTGTGTCGCACACAGCTGAGACACACGCCTATGTCTCTACCCGTGTGGACAAAAATAGGCTATTTGGAAAACCAATTTGCCACCCTTTTTCACAAGCACACATAGATCTCAAAATAGCATCATTTTAATACATATTAAGCAACAAAAAACATACCAATTCAATCATATATCAAGCTATATATCATCAACCAATATAACTAATAATTTCCATATACAAATATACCAAATCCCGATACCAAAACTATCAAAATTTACCATTCCTCAAACATTGATAATTAACCAAATCAACATCCATTTAACTATATCCACAACTATGGCAAACATACCAAAACAAGCCAAATCACATGGTTAACATCATAGCTCAAAATATAACAAAATGACACTACCTTATACATGCCATATACCATATATATATACAAAGCTTTCAAAGTACTAAAAAAATGATCGATAATGTGACGATGCTTCTGACGATCCTTGAGTCCAAGCTAGCTTTGACTATTTATAAAACATAGACAAATAACACACAATAAGCTTCATAGTTTAGTAAGTTCGTAGCAATTCAATTCATAAAATAAATATAATTCAATCATATACACATTACCAAAATAACATCTCATTAACACAAACCTTCCTATCATGTCTCAAAACATGATTCATTAACATCTCCTTGAACTTTCTCAATGTAATGCTCAATTAGGTTCCGTACATACCTGTACCACCTCGTACTAACCTCTTTGTCAAACAAGTCATTCCAACGTACTAACCTCTTTCTCAAACAAGTCATTCTTTTACCCATTGGATCATTTAAAATAGAAATCGGATACTTAAGGATCACAATCGATAAGTACCTATACCATGGTCCGTAGCCAAATCAAGGTAACTTATCATGGAGTACTTATACCATGGCCCGTAATCAAATCAAGGTAAATCCTCACAAAATACCTATATCATGGCCCGTAGCCAAATAAAGGTATTATTAGCACCCAAAGTGCCGATATCATGGCCCGAAGCCAATGCATTAACTTAATGACATTTCATTATCATCATAACTGTACTTAAGGTTTAACAGGGAAACTTCGCTTGTCGACTTCATCGTTGGACACTTCCGTATAGTTGTATTCACCATTCAAACATTATCCGAAATCTCATAAATACATTTGATGCAATATCAAAGGATATAACATTCATTTATAATGAAATTAACACCTACGAACTTATCTCGGTCGTAGAAATAACGAAACTAGCCGATTAAACGAGTACTTTATTCTTGCCTCAATCTAAGTCCGAGTTCCTCTTTTCTTGATCTATATGTATTCAAAATCAACTCATTTAATTACCTATTCATTCAATTTCATCCAAAAATATACATTTGGGCTTTTTTTCACTTTAGCCCCTAAACTTTCACATCTATTCAATTTAGTCCCTATTTCACAAATACACGAAATTCACAAAATTCAATTTAATCCATGCTTGACCGAATTACCATAGTGTCCCTAGCAGACCATATTTCACATTTATTTCACATTTCAACCCTTCAATTTACACTTTTCACAATTTAGCCCTTAAATAGCAATTTCACTAAAAATCACTTTATAAAACATGATAATCTATCAACAAATTCTCATTTTCCATCATCAAACATTCAAAAAATAAAGCATTCATCAATGGAACTTTACAAAATCATCATCAATTCCAAAAATTGAAGCATGGGCTTGCTAGTACTCAAAGCGACGATCACAAAAACATAGAAATCATAAAAAACCGAGCTAAAACACTTACCAAATCAAGCTTCAAGTTGTCGAAACCCTAAATACATTCAAGGTCTCTTTCTTTTCTTTATTTCGGTTGAAGAAGATAGAAAATAATGAATTAAAAATGGTTTTGTTTTATTATAATTATCATAATAGCCATTTTACAATTTCAACCTTAATGAAATAACATTTAAGCATATAATGGATGTCCAACAATGTCCATTAACCTTATCAATGGAATAATAACAACATAAGGAATTTGGGTTTAATAAACCATAGCAAATACACACTTTTAACACATAGCATACAACTTTTGCAACTTACGCGATTTAGTCCTTTTCTCAAATTAAGCATCCAAACGATAAAATTATTACACGAAACTTTCACACATACATAATCACATTCTGTAAACACCAAAAATAATATTAAAAATAATTTTTTGACCTCAGATTTATGGTTCTGAGACCACTGTTCTGATTTAGCTAAAATCGGGCAGTTACAATGGTAGTGGCAACTACCTCCTTTTCTGTGACTTCTTCTACTTGAGTCTCTGCTTCAGGATTTGATGAACCTTCACCTTGACTCCTAGGTATTTTTTAAGCCTTTTTATATTCTTCTTGAGAAGTGATTTTTGTTCTTGCCATTGTTAGTGAAAGAAACTGACAATGATGAATGATGAAGAAAGAATAATGGCTTCAAAAATAAAAAATTGAAGAAGAAATTAAATTGATTAGGCTCATTGCTTAGCACCTTTAAAGAATTTTTGGAAAGAAAAATCAAATCAATTTCCAATCCTCCATTTAATTTTTTACACGATAACCACCACCATTAAAAACCTATTTTTCCCTCTACAATTTGGAGAGAGAAACTCAAATAAATAAAAAGATACTTTGCCAACAAATTTTTGAATCTAAAAATATCCTTAATCAAAGAAGCATCAGGCTTCTGAGTTTGGATGCCGTCCACACCTCTTTGAGTCATTTAGACTTGACACACACCAACTAAGGACCTTAAATGCTCGAACCTAGCTGCATCCAATACTTTAGTGAAGAAATCAACTAGTTGACCTTGTGTCGACATGAATTTCAACTTAACATCATCATTCTCAATCAATTCCTTATGAAATGATGTCTTATGCCTCTATGTTTTATCCTTGAATGCAACATTGGATTCTTAGAAATATTAATGGAACTTGTGTTATCACACAAGGCAGTAGCCAACACCCAAGTCCATCATTTGCTTCATCCATATCAGTTGAGCACAACAACTCCTTGTAACAATATACTCAGCTTTCCCAATCAACACCAAGTTCAAACCAAGATAGAAATAACGTCCTAATGTACTCTTCCTCTTATTAATGTTACTTGCCCAATCAATATCACTGTAAACCAACCAGGCTTATGATGCTATCCTTTGAGAACCAATTTCTCAATTTAGTGGTGCCATTGACATATTTAATAATCCTCTTCACAACTTTAACATGGAAGTCTTTGGGCCTTGCCTGGTACCTAGCACATACTCCCACACTAAACGATAAATCAAGTCTACTAGCAGTGAGATATAAAAGATTACCAATCATACATCTGTAAGTGGTCTCTAAAGTGGGCACTATTTTCTCATCTTTGGACAATTTCACACCAATACTCATTGGTGTCTTAGATGCTTACAACCATACTAAAATAGGTACTTCCAAAGACATGAAAGTATTTCACAGTTGGTTTTTTTCCCTTCTACAACTCTCAGGGTTGACATGAGTCTTTGGCCTTAGATGCATCTTATTGATCATATATATAGTTATGTTAATAGTCCTAGCCTAAAACTTATGAGGAACACATTTACTATTTAGCATCACTGTAGTCATTTCTCGCACTGATCTGTTCTTTGTCTCTATAATTCCATTCTGCAGTGGAGTCTTAAGAGCAGAAAACTCATGCCTGATCCCTTCATCTTCATAGTAAGCAACAAAGTCTTCATTTTTTAAACTTCCTTCCACGATCACTTTTTATCTTTCTGATTATTCCAATAACATGACCCTTTTCATTCATCAAGATCCTGCATAGCTTTCTAAAGGCTTCAAAGTTGTCTAACTTGTCTCTTAGAAATTTCATCCATGTGAACCTTGAATTGCCATCTATATAGATTAACATATATTTTTTGCCACTAATACTCTTTGTTTTCATAGGGCCAATCAAATTCATATGAACCATCTCTAATGGCTCTGATATTTGGATATGAGAAACTATTTTATGTTTCTCCCTATGTTGCTTTCCCTTCAAGTAATTCCTGCTAATTTTAGGAACATCATCATTCAGTTTAGGAATAACCCTAATAGCCTTGAACTGGATCAATCTTTGAAATCCTTTTTAGTATACATGGTCAAGTTTCTTATGCCACAATTCTAACTCAGAGACACTTTCCTTGTTACACTTCACAGATTGTAGAGCCTTGTAGCAATTATCAAAAGTCCTCACCCCTTCCATAATATTCTTTTTTTTCTTGAAAGAGACATCAAAACCATCTTTAGTGAAGTTGGCCAACATCCCTTGGTTAAACAACTGACTTATACTAACAATATTAGCGTTTAAACCATCAACCAGTAGGAAATTTTTCAACCTAGGTAAACCAAGAGCATCTAGAGTATCTTTTTCCAAGAATGTGCCCCTTCTTTCCATCACCAATGCTATCTCTCCTATTAGGAAAATCTTTGAAGTCAACAAGGAAATTTTGATTCTCTGTCATATGTTTGGAACATCTACTATCGAAATACCTCACATATTCATGAGAAACCTTCAATGATCTATGAGCTAAAAATAATCACTTTGCTTCTTTCTTGCTCCATTCTTGTTTCTATTTTCTATGATTTGAGTGGCTATGAGCAGTTGGCACTGAGCATTTCCACCTCAAATCATGTACCATTTTGATATATCTTGGTCTAATATATCCAATTTTATTACACAAATAATTCTAGAATGAACATATACATTCTTCTTGGTTGCCACCTTCTTGTCAATCTTGACCATAACAACCTTAGTTAAACATATCAAACCTTATTCTGATTAGATGCTTTCACAAATACAGTTGGACACTTTATGAAAGTTTTCCTTTTGTTGACAAAACCTAATCCACATATTCCAAGTTTTCTTTTGCCAAATGATGGAATTTTATCCAGCTTGATACTCCCAACATTTAATTTCTTAAGTAACAATTTTGTTTCCGCCAGTTCTTTTTTGGTATTAACCAAATTATTCAACTTTTCAGTTACAAAGAATTTTTAGCTTCAACTTGCTTGATCAGTTTCCCATTTCCTTCCTTTCATTGAGAATTCTCCTGTAACAACTAAGTGTTCAGCTCACACATTTTCTCCCATTTACTCAACATGGTCATGTAAGTTTTTAGGACTCTTTATTAGAACCTCCATCAGAATCATCATTTGTCTCTACCTCAGAACTAGAAGTAAGGGTTATATTGTTACTTACTTAATCCTCATCATAATTAGAATTTCTAGAAGTGTTTTCATCATTCCACGATGCACACAACACCCTATTTTCTTCTTAAGAGTGTTAGCATACTCTACATGAATATATCCATAGACAAGGCATTCATGACATTGGATACCTTTCCATTTGTCTTTTTCATTCTACTTCTTGGTAGTAACACCTTTGTTCTTGTTCTTAGGAGTGTTCTTTGATGTCTCAAACTTTTTCAACCTTCTAGTTTGCTTCTTAAAAACCTTGTTGAAGTTTTGAGTAAGTAGAGAAATCTGCTCTTGCAACTCTTCTATGGTAGAGGCATTTGGAGTTGACACATCATCAACAAATTAGAGTGTAATGCTCCTTTGTCCTTTAGACTTAACCTTCTTGTAATTATCTAGGTTCAACATGAAAGTTTGTAGGGATCCTATTAACTCGTCAATCTATAAGCTATCCAGATCTTTGACCTCTTCAATGGTAGTCACTTCGATATAGAATCATTCAGGTAATGACCTTATGATCTTCCTTACTAATTTAGAGTTAGAATACTCTTCACCAAAAGTAAATTCCTGATTGGACAGGTTATACAACTTGGCATAAAACTCACCAGTTGTCTTAGAATCTTGTATTCTAAAAGTCTTTAATTTTCTAGTCAACATCTACATCATGGATTTCTTGACATTATTAGTTCCCTCATGAGTAGTTTGGAGGATTTCCAAAGCTTACTTTGCCATAATGTACTTTGAATCTATTTGAACTATATTGATGCCATAGAATGTGGCACACAAGGCCTTAGAATTAGCATTTGCAACTCTTCCATTGAACCTCAAGCTTAGGAACCTTTCTAGCATTAGTATCAATATTAGGAGCTTGCCAGCCAATGAGAAGAGATTTGCATGCCTTTTCATCGACAGACTTAATGTAGGCTTTCATTTTAGCCTTTGTTGGATCTGGTGCCCTAAGTGTAGTATTTTCATCTAAGTACACTTTTAATTTTTTGAAAAAAATAGTTAATAAAACTATTCATGAATTACATTAATGATTTGTATATTGTCCTCAAATGGTTTTTGCACGCAAAGAAAAATAGAAGCAAATATTGCTCACGGTTGTCAATTATTTAACTAATATTTAGCAGTATTACGTGGTCGGATTGTGATACAAAAAGACAACTTGTATTAGTAGATGAACCTAAACATATTCTTAGTCTAATCGAAAATGAGCAAACTAATTGAAAGACTAATATGTTATCTATGAAGTCCAATTAGGGAGATGCTTTGTCTTGGGCATTTGTGTGGATGACTCTCGGAAGATAGAGACATAGATGTAACTGACTGACTAACAGTATATCGGACTAGACCCAAGAAGAATAGATCTGAATTTTTTTATGAAATTATTAATTTTTGACGTTCATATTGTGGTATACCTAAATCCTAAATGGATGGCAGACTATGTATGAGTGACTGGTGCACTTTGATGTAAGCAAAAGATAGAGTTTAGATAGATTAGAAATCGAAAGCTAGTGCGTTGGGTGTATGACTTCTGAAGTATGTAGCGTCATTTAAAACTGTGGAATTCATGGCCCAATACATGGGTAAATGATATCCTCTCATTGGCATTACATGGTTGATGGAAAGTAAACATGACCATGGGTCGTCTTTGTGATGAATGACTTAATTACTATTTGATAGTAATTGACTTTCCATGAAAAAAGATGTAATGGTTACCATGAGAGAAAATAGGATCATATTGGGAGAACGAATATCATCCCAAGGAGATTAATGATTATTTATGAGGGTAACACACTTATGAAAATGTCATTAGATGAGCACTGAGTAGTTGCTTTCGTAATGGTATGTTGTTATGGAGAGCTCAGTCATGATACTATAGTGGAATGACTTCGTGACTAAATGAGTTTGTAATTAATAGGTGAAAAGTTGAAACTTAATTATAAATCATTTGAGCCCTAATTACATATGTCCAATTGGTCCTTCAGCTAGCTCGTTGAAACCAGAAATGAATTGTGTGTTTGAATAGAGATGAACAGATTGGATAGAAAAAGAGAAATGGAAAACATTCAGAAATGATTATGCTTTTTCCAAAATGGAAAAATGTAATAATTTGGAAATGACTTTTGGTTTCCAAAATGGAAATGGAAATGAAAATGGAAATGATTCATTTGCAATTTTATCTAGATTACTTATAAATGATCAGAAGAATGAGTTTATGTTTTTGAGTTGTTTTGAAGCTCGAAAATGAAAATAAACCATTTGGTCACAGTGAACATGTTGAGTTGTGAAATATTAAACATATTTATCGAAAGTTTACTAAGGGTAAAAATGTCAAAATTTTACCAGGGATAAAATGTTAAAATTTTACTAGGGGTAAAATAGAGATGAGAAAATTGTTTAATGTAGAATATTAAAGTTTACTTTGGGAAATAGAAAAACTGAATTAGGTTGGATCATATTACAAAGTATTGGGTCAAAAGGCCCAAGAAGTACTCGTAATTGGACTTGATGTGAGAGAGGCCCTAAACCCTTCATATAACATGAAGGGGGCGACAACCCTAGTAGGAATATTAGGGTGTGTTGTCCACCCTACTCTTAGTAGAAAGTTATTTTTCTATTTGAAATAAACAACTACAACTCAACAAAGGTTCTACCTTCTCTTCTTATAAATAGATGACACCTATAAGGCATACAATAAGGTTCTGGAGAGATTGTTACTCTACCCAAAAGAGAGAGAATTTATTCTGAACTATTAAATATATTTTTCCTAAAAAACAATTCTGCCGATTTCTATTAAAGAAGAGAGAATTTTTGTTTTCACCCCAAATAAAAGAGAGAAAATGTTTTCTATTTCTGTGTTTCAATTCAATTGGTTCGAGCCCACACTCGAAGTAGTTCGTGGTACGAGAATAATAGAGAAGATCAATTGGTTGAAATCTAGGAAATATCACAAACCAGGTTAGTTTTCAGAATTTTAATTTATTGCTGTGCAAAAAACCCATTTTCAAACTGGATTTTTTTCTAACAATTGGTATTGAGATCCAGGTTGTGCTATTTTTATAGTGTAAATTGGCATCGAATCTCTCTCTTCATCTTTTTTGATTGATATTTGATAAGATGTGTCATTCTTGTAATTAGTCGCATGTTTAGGGGAATATATGAGAATGAATGTGATATTATATATTTGTTATATAATTGTTATTTTTTTGCCAAGGATTTGGTTTTTAGAATATAGACCATGGACTATTATCTCCACATAGGATTTTTTATATAGAATTCTTGTGAGGTGAAAACATAGGACTTAAATGTAATCTTTTCTTAAAGGAGTTCATGACGAGGAGAAGATGGAGCAATGGGGGTTGAAAACATAAGGAATGCCTTGTGGTGAAAAACTATATAATTTTTTTTATTTTTCATTTATTTTCTAGAAATAGAACCATGGAAACCTTGGCTGACAATTTTATTTTAATTACCTATCTCCTTATATATTTGTTTAGTAATTGTTAAAGATATAATTGTGATATATATGTATGAGATAATCCATAGTTGATTGATTAAAGATAAGAACTGTGATATAGAGAAAATACAAGTGTTGTATTGTTTTATTCACTTCTTAAGGTTATTCGATTGTTGTGAGAAGTGTGATAATGAGAAGGGGCATGTCTAGGATTGACTATGGCAAGGAAATGCTTGGTTTTCAAGTGGTCAAATATGACTTACCTCCCTTTCCCAAGACCCTACCTGGTGCATGATTCACATTCACTTGTTTAGTTTTTCTCTCAAAAGAAAAATCGTGGAGAATCAAAATTGTTGATTTTATGAATAAACGAATGTAAATATTATAAAATTTCCATAGCATGTCATGCATATATGAGATATGCATGCCATATAGTTTGGGAAAGAATGTCACATGTACTTTTCATGCATATATTAATCATTCATGATTGAAAGCAAAAAATTGAAAACCTTGTATGTTTTTTAAAATATTGAGTGGGAGAAGGTCCCTAAAAAAGGCCTACGGCCTTCGTCAATAGTCTCTTATGATGGCATGACATGCACTACCTCATGGTAGGATTGCTATGTGAATTTCACTGAAGAGATTTCCTAAAAGAAACAAGAATTCTCTTGTGATCAAATGATAATTGGACCTACTATTGTGGTAGGCATTATCAAGCGATAGGTCAAGAAATTCTATCTTCAAAAGAGAACAACTAGTCAAAGCATGCTACTCGATGAAATTTCCCCACAATGACTCATTTGTGGTGCATGATACGGTAGGTATTGAGTTGCTGGTTATACACTCAAGATCTTCTAGTTAAGTAACTCCCCACGGAGCTTTACATATGTTAGAATGATGGCCAAACATTACACGATTATTAGTACGTGTAAATGCCTAAGGAATTAGGTTTATGTACTAATTGGATGGAAATCCATGTTCTAACCAGTTGATCATGATCAACCCACGGTGGCTTGATTCAATGGGTGTGAGAATTATCATTGCAATAGCTTACAGATGTTTTTCAAGGTTTAATACAAGACACATGCATAATCTTAATGCATATTGTAATGACGCAAAAAAAGATTCAAACATTTGCTTATACAAAGATATTAATAGATGGATATTTCATTTACAACTTGAAAATGATACCTACTCCCTTATTGAACATAACCACTGAAAACAAATTGAATGGAAATAACTATAAGGAATGGAAAAGGAACATGATAATTGTCCTGAGGATTGTGAAACCTAAAATAGTTCTTGATACTAAGTGCCCTCTGGCCACTCAAGTTGAGGCAAGAAAATGCTTGGAGGAGTCTGATGAGATAGCTCATTACTATATGCTAGCAAGCGTGACCAACACTATGTATAAGCAACTAGAGAGCTATAAGACTGTTAAAGCGATTCTACATAAACTAGAAGGCATGTTTGGGGGTAAAGCTGGCTTGGCTCGACAGTCTGCCATAACTAGCTTGATGAATGCCCAAAAAAAGCCCGACACTCTAGTCAAATACCATATGATCACTCTTATGGGTTACTTTGTTGAGGCTACAGACAATGAGGCCAAATTGGACCAGAAAACTCAAATAGAGATGGTTCTTAAAAACCTGTCCAAGGATTTTACTGGTTTTTGGGCCTTTTATAACATTGGGAATAAAAATCTGATGCTTACATAACTTATGAAGAAACTACAATGTATGAGTTGACGTTGAATGGCGGTCAGCCGGTTTGAAGAACAAAAGCAAATATAGCCGTTGCTTTTTCCTCAAAAGGGAAGGGAAAGCACGCTAAGAAAGGCAATGTAGGTCTCTAGGTCACCACAAGTGGAAAGAAAGATAATAAAAAAGCCTAAAGACTTATCTAATTTTAAATGCTTCTTTTGCAGTAAGAAAGGGTACTTCAAGGCGAATTGCAAAGAGTGGAAAAAATACCTAGCTACTAAAGGAAAAAGGTATGAAGCTATTTATGATAGAAACTTTTTTAGTGAAGGATTCAATAGACCATTGAGTCATTGATTCAGGAGCCACTAATAATGTTTGTGTTTCTCTATAAGGGCTCGAGGAGACGAAAGATCTTAGAGGTAAGAGCTTATCGTTATGGACTAGGAACGAAACAAGTGTGGCAGCTAAAGTAGTGAGAGATGTACATCTTTATTTTGATACTTTTAGGAAGATTATTTTAAGAGACATTTTCTATGTACCAAGTTTTAACAGAATCTTAATTTCTGTTGCATGTTTATATAAAGGCGGCTTGACCGTGACTTATAATAATGAAATTGCAATATTTAGAAATCACAATCTTATCTATAATAGATGGATGTAAAATAATCTCTATTTATCAAAACAAAGATGTACACACTACTTGAGACTGAAATATCGAATAAAAGACTTAAAACTTCTCACTTTAATGAAGCATACCTTTGGCATTTGAGACTTGATCATATTAACCAAGAAAGAATCACTAGACTTGTGAAAGAAGATAGCTTAAGTTCACTTAAATAAGTTGATCGTCCATAGTTTGAATCTTTCTTGTAAGGTAAAATGACTAAGCGATCTTTTAATGCAAAAGGAACAAGGGCTAAAAAACCCCTAGAACTTGTGCACACTGACGTATGTAGCCCCATGAGAGTTAGTGCAAGATGTGGTTATGAGTATTATGTGACTTTTATTGATGAATATTCGATATATGAGTATGTATACCCAATACATTTCAAGAGTGAAATGCATTTCAAGAGTGAAATGCATTTCAAGAGTGAAATCTTTGATAAATTCGAAGAGTTTCGTGTGGAAGTGGAGAAACAACTGGTTTACCCATAAAGACACTTCGGTCTGATCAAGGCAGGGAATATTTATTTGATTAGTTCTTAGGGTACCTCATAGAGAATGAGATTTTACCCCAATTACTCGCATTGGGCACTCCACAACAGATTGGCATGGAAGAGAGAAGAAATCAAATGTTGTTAGACATGGTATGTTCGATGTTAAGTTATTCAAAGCTGTCAATATCTTTTTGGGGATATACTATACAAACAATTTGCTATATTCTGAATGATGTGCCAACTAAGACAACATCGAAAACCCTATATGAGTTATGGCATGGTAGGAAACCGAATCTTAATCATTTTAGGATTTGGGTATGCTCGGACCACGTATTGGACAAAAATACAAGGAAGTTGGACTCATAGATAGAATTGTGCATGTTTTTAGGATATCTAAATGGAACAAAGGATGGTTTATCTAATAACCAGAAAATGAGTAAACTATTATATGTTAACTCATGCTACTTTCCTTGAAGAAAGTTACATGAGTGACTTTAAACCACAGAGTAAAGAGATACTCGAGGAAATTTTGGGAAATATACAAAATCCTACTGAAACGGTTCCAAAACCAACTTCTAATAGTTGACCTACAAATGATCAACAACATAAGATGTTTCATCGTAGTGGGAAGGCATTTCATAGGCCTGAGTTGTTCCAATCTAGGAGAAGTGTTTTTAACATTGAGTCTCCTGAACAAGAAGATGATGACCCACTCACATATGTTAAAGTGATGTAGTGTAACACCCTTAATCCGTATTCGTAGCTGGAATAGGGTTACGAGGCATTACCAATCAATCACAACATAATTTATACATAAACGCATTCATAATCAAAATACATTCAAATCATTCACATTGTCCCTTATAAGGCTCTACGAGACCTTAAAACATGCTTAGAAGTGGTTCGGGACTAAACTGATAACATTTGCAAACTTTGAGAAACTTATAAAATTTTCAAAAATTTAGAGGTCACACGCTCGTGTGAACAGGCCGTGTGCCTTACACGGCCACCAGACACGCCTGTGTCACAGATCGTGTGAAAACAGGGCATACATACTGACTTGCACCGTACGGCCGAAGACACGCTCGTGTGCCATGGCTGTAGGAAAATTAGGGACGTTACTAACTTGACCACACGCCCATTTGCTAGCCTGTGTGCCACACACGGCCAATAGACATGCTCGTGTGTCTAGGCTGTGCCAAACTTGTAGGATATACTACCTTAATTCGAAAGGGTACCCCAGGGGACACAAGCCCGTGTCTCTGCCTGTGTGGACAAAAATATGCCATTTGTAAAGCCAATTTGCCACCCTTTTTCTTATGCACATAAAGCAACCAAAATATACCATTTCAATGTATATATAAGCAGCCAAAACATGCCAATTCATACACATATTATGCCATCTATCCTCAACCATTTCAACTACTTAATTCCATTTTCAAACTTACCAAATCATTATGCAAAAATCACCAACCTCACATAACTTCTAAATGTATTTTTGTAACGCCCCAAAATTGAGCCTAGAAGTATTGGGCCTTGAGCATGGGAGCAGTTAGGAGACTGCTCATAAATATTTTAGTTAAGCAAGAAAGTGACACAAATTTCATGTTTGCTTTAATGGCTAAGTGATTTGGGTGTGTTTTGGGAGTGTTTGAGAAGCCTGGGTTCAAGTCTGGGCTTTTGTAAAAATTTTAGTTTTTCCTTTAAGTGAACCTTGGCTTTAGCTTGTAGGCCTTATAAATATTTGTGGATAAAATGTGTCACAAAAAGAGCCTTGTGGCTTGGTGGCAAGTGACGTGTTGAGCAACTGAGAGGGCTTGGGTTTGAATCCCATTGCATGCAAAAGGATATTTATTTTGCTACTTGGGGCAGCAAGTGTTTTTGGTAGACTAAAACTCTATTGAGTGGTTGTGGACTTGGTAAAAGGGGAGGGGAGGGGATCAAGGGATAGGATGTTGGTTGTTGGGGGATTTGAAGGAGTGGATTATGGAGAAAAGGGTGGAGTGAAACAAGGAATTGGAAGCTTGGAGAGTTGTAGCCGAATTAGGTAGCTTGTATGTGCAAATTTGGCTAAGGGGTTTGGGGAGTGCATGTACGGCAACTTGAGAGTGTATAGGTGTCGATTCTCTTTTTGGCATTTTAGGTTGTTTTTCCCTTTTTGCGTTTTGGTTTCTTTCTCTTCTTTTGGCAATTTCATGCATTAACTTTGTGACCATTTGGACATTTTTCTTTCTTTACTTTCTTTTCTAAAAGCCGAATCTGGTATCCCTCTCTCCTCAATTTTAGTTCACCATTCGGCCGAACTTTGCCTTTCTTCTTGTTCCCCTTTTTTATTCTTTCAGTTTTACTCTCATAGCCGAACCTTTTATTTTCTTTTCTCAACAATTCTTCTATGGTTCCTAAGGTTTGACTAAGCCAAATTTAATTTCCTCTTTACCCTTCTACCGTTTCTCTTCTTTTCAAGTTAGCCGAATACTTCTCCCTTCTCAATGCATTGGGTTTGTGTTTGTTTAGGAATTTAGGCTCTGACAGTGGTCGACTAATACTTCATTATTCCGTTCCTATCAGCTGAGTTTGGGTAAGTATTTCTTGTTCTTGATTTGGTTCTTGGTCCTTTTATGATGGTTTTCTTCTCTGATGAAGCCGAGTGTTTCGGTTTAGGGTTACTAACTCTTTGACCCTTCTCATGTGTTTGGGTGCTCAAATGTTCGTAGGCGTTCAAGTCCTTCTTTCAGCATTCAATCAATAATCGGGGTAAGTGGACTTATTTTGGCCGAATGCTCATTCTTTTGTCTCTAGTTTTAAGATTCCTTTAAACGAGTGGGTACTAGAATAAGCCTCCTGCCTATTCGTTTCATGTTAATGGATTCTTTTGGTTAATACAGCCTTTCAGCAGTAAGGGGCGTAGATATCTTTCAATTGACATCATAAGTGGATTAAATTGCATACTTGGGTGAAGGTTCGACATTCGTGGGTTAATCGTGCGAGCTGCGATAAAGGTGTGTAATCATACCCTTTTCTATTGTAGGTCGACAAAAGTCGAAAAGTCAAAACTTCAAAATTCGAGGCCTCAAGAGCTTGCGAACGCTCGTGTAGTGAATTGGGCCCACAAAACATGGGCGATAGGCTGTAGAGGCCGCCACGAGCGCTCTCATGGACTAGGGCTGTTATGGGCCACGATGGGCTGAATGGGCCCGAGGGCCTGCATGTGTAAATCTAACTGTTAGGTTGGAAATAGTTGGGCTTGTCATTTCGTGTACATGGCATAGGTCGTTCTGGGCCCCACACAGATTAAATTCGCGGCATGTGACAAACATTGGACTCGGCTATGTAAATTGCATAGCCGTAACTGAATTTGGGCTTAATGGGCCACACGAGCGTGTTGGCCCATTTGGGTCGAGTAATAGGCCTTGGGCCATTTACACCATTATGACCATTTAGGTTATCTGTATTGCTCGAAGCGACTATAGACCTTCAGAGAGGTCGTTATCTGTACCGAGACACTAAAATTAGCTAAATGGCCAAAATACCCTTGAGGCCCCTAATTATTGAAATGACCATTATACCCCTAGAGGTAGGTTGACCGATGAGTATTTGGTATACGTATGACTGTGTTTGAATATGATCTTTTGTATGCACAATATATTTATGACATGACATTCTGCATGGGGTTGGGGTCTGATTGGAAGGAAGTTCTGTACTAGTGGTTTTTCCACATATTCTGATTCTAGTGGCTCTGCCACGTTTTCTATTATTAGCAGCTTCGCTGCGTTATTGGTGTGTTGGCTGGGTGGGTCGATCGAATCCCCACATAGTGTGTTGGCTGGTACGGGTGGTGTGCTAGTTGGATTGGGTTGGGATACTTATTTGCTCTGAATTGATTCTGTTTTGGGCTTAGGCCCACTCATTCTTGTGTAGAGGCTACAGTCGCTCTCATTCTTGAATAAGGCTATGGCCCTGCATCAGATCGACATCGAATAGGGCTTCGCCTGCATCATTATTGCATGCACTATTTTATCGTCCGATCAGTAAAGGATTACACACTAAGTTTTCATAAACTCACCCTTTCTTTTAACTGCGCAGGTAATCCCCAGCCTTAGACGATTTGGTGCTGCGAGGGACTTGGAGGTGTCCACATGACTTCTGTGTCTTGCATTTGACTTTATTTAATTTAGATTTCACTTTTGGGTTTTTTTTTTTTAATTTTGTAATAAGGCCGTTTGTGGGTTTTAATTTTTAATTGGGCTTTGGATTATATATTTTTAAACTGCTAGTCTAGGTAAAGACGAGTTTTTAAAGCAATTATTGTTTTCTAAAACATGTGTTTTAAACTTCATCGACTTAAAAAGCTTCCGCATTTTTAAATCAATTTAATATAACACTGATGATTAATAAGGTAAACGTTTTGACATGAACTTTCATCAATTAAAAATAAAAAGATCTAAATTTAGTAATGGATTTTTACCGAAAGGATCAATTTTTGAAAAATACTCCGATGTGACACACCAAATTCGGCCATATCGTCTAGGCCGGGTTTGGGGTGTTACAATTTTCATCACCTTACCATCAAATAAATCATGCCTCTCAAACATATCAATTCATCTTCTATAAATCATACCATACATGCCATTTCTTAAACCACATTATTACCACATTTGCATTCCAAGCCAAAACACATATACATAACATAGGCCAAATACACATTTTATGCCAACCATGCCAAAACATAAGGCTACTTTACAACCATCAACCAAAATCATTAATAAGCCATTTCAAATGACCATATACATTTCTAACAACTATATAAAAAAGACCACAACCTATACATGCCATAAAACCAAACCACAAGGTGTAAAAATACCGAAAATCAATAGCTGGATAGTGTGATGCGATCTTCGATGACTTCCAACCCGAGCGAACGTCCGAATCACTATAAAACATAGAAAAATAACACAAAATAAGATATAAAACTTAGTAAGCTCATATGGTAATAAACTCATATTATTAAATAACAACATTTAAAACCATTATTCAAAATCTGATATAATTCATAAATTTGCCCCATTTTATCCCGAAGTCATGGACATAGTTAATCAAGATTTTCATGAGTTTATTCATTCAAAACACATATGGTTTGAATACTTCTTATGAATTCATTCATATCTCCATATGCATAAGCAATTATATATATAAACTTTATTCAATTCAATTTCCATCACATTTTCTTTTGCCAAGTGAATTATGTGAAATATCATCGAATAATGGTATTTCGCACCTTTTGTGCTATATGTATATTTAGTTAAAACAACTATAATTCATATCTCACATATCATTCAATTCATACTTCATCATGTCCAAATAAACACATTTTGACATGAAACATATTTATACATAAATCTTTCTCATTTCATATACACGATACACCAAGAAATTACCAAATTGCCTTCATTTGATTCTCATATAAGTTCTGTACGAACCTGTATCACTTAATTTGATTATACTTTCATTCTCATCTTGACTATGCTCATTGAACCATTTGAAATCGTTAAAGATACTCGGTAATCACATATAGCTCGTACAAAGCCATATCCTAGATATGGTCTTACATGTTATCACATATCGATGCCACTGTCCCAGACAGGGTCTTACACAAAATTAATTAATGATGCCAATGTCCCAGACATGGTCTTACATGTAATCACATCTCGGTAACCTAATGTCATGACATTCGTATCCTATACTATTCCTAAGGTTCGTACGGGACTTTCGGATGTCGTAACTCTGTCGATTCTTGCTCATAGTTGCTTATTTGACATTCATGATAGTTCAATGACAGATAAATGTATATAATTCAATTCAATTCAATAATAAATAAGCATTTATAACACAACTTAAATACGTTTATTAGCATACGAACTTACGTCAATCGTTGTAACGATGAATTAGGTCGACTAATCCGATACTTTGTTTTCCCCCGTTCTAGATCCGAATCTCATTTTTCTCAATCTATATAATAACAAATTTTACTTATTTAATCATTAATTCATTCAATTTAACACAATTTACACATTTTGGCAAAATTACACTTTTGCCCCTATTATTTCACATGTTTACAATTTAGTCCTTAACATATAAAATATAAAATTCATGACATTTTAACAATTCCATGCTTAGCTTAATATTACCCAATTACAAATCAGCCCATATTTTCACTTTATTCGTACTTTTAACCACATAATTTCATAATTTCACAAATTAGTCCATAATTTGCATTTTTACTCAAAATCACTTTGTAAAATATGTAAAACTATCATATAACTTCCATATTTAATCAAAAATCATCAAAAAGCATGAATATTCATCAATATCATCTCATAAAGTCTTTAACAGTTTCTCAAATTTGTCCCTAGGCTAGCTAGACTAAGCTGCAACGATCTAAAAAAACGTATAAATTATTAAAAACGGAGCTAAAACCGTACCTATTTGAGCAAAAACACCATGTCCGAATATCAAGATCATCCATGGCTGTTATAAACTCTATATCCGGTTGTAAATGGATGAAAGATGATGATATTTGACTTTTGTTTATTGATATTAACCTTTATTAAATATTTACTTAATTAACCTTTAAAAACATTAGTAATTACACCGATTGCCACTCCACTATCATCCACTATCTCATAAATGGACCATTTGTCACATAAAGACCTCTACATTTAAGTTCTATAGCTATTTGACACCTTTAGCTTATAGAAGGCAACTTTTACGCTTTACGCGATTTAGTCCTTGTTACCGAATTAACCACTCAAACGGTAAAATTTCTTTACGAAATTTTCACACGAACATTCGATCATAATGTAAACCTTATTAAAATAATAAAATAAATATTTTGACTTCAGATTATGGTCTCAAAATTAATGTTTTGATTAATCCCTAAAAACGGGCTGTTACATACTGAGTGCTGATTCCAAGCTCTAGGAAATAGCTATGAAAGTTGAGATAGACGCTATGTATTCCAACTTAGTGTTGGAAATTGTAGACTTACTGAAAAGGATAAAACCAATAGGGTGTAAGTGGATCTACAAGAGGAAAAGAAATGTGGATGGAAAAGTGGAAACTTATATGGCCAGACTTTTAGTAAAAGTTTATACTTATAAAGAAGGTATCGATTACGAAGAAACCTTCTCTCTAGTTGCCATGCTCAAGTTAATATGCAGATTATTATCCATTGCGGTGACTCTCAATTACAAGATATGGAAAATGAGTGTCAAGACAAAATTTTTGAATGACTATCTTAAAGAGAACATCTATATGATGCAACCCACTGGATATATAACGAAAGGAAATGGGTATAAAGTTTGCAAATTGCTTAGATTCATATATGGATTTAAGCAAGCATCCCACTTATGAAATCAAATATTTGATGAAGCGATCAGGACTTTTGGATTTGAGCAAAACGTAGATGAACCTTGTGTTTACAAATGTTTAGGGGATGGAAATGTAGTCTTTCTCTTTTTATATGTCGATGATATTTTACTCATTGAGAATGATGTAGGGGCATTATCATCGGTGAAATTATGGTTAACCCAATAGTTTAAGATGAAGGACTTGGGAGTAACTAATTTTGTTCTAGGCATTCGAATCTAAAGGGATAAAAAGTACAAAATGATAGCATTGTCTTATGCTTCATACATAGACAAGATATTGGAGTGTTATTCAATTACCGATTCGAAGAAGGGAAACTACCCTCCGTATCAAGATTTCATCTCTCTTTAAAGGGAAGCATAAGGTTCCTTATGCTTCGGCAGTAGGAAGTCTCATGTATGTTATGTAACACCCCTTATCCATATTCGACGCCGGAACAGGGTATGAGGAATTACCGGACTTAAACACAAGCAAAAATTCAAAATCGGGACATGAATTTCCACTCAAATTTAAAACTTTTCACATGCATTCATATTGTCCCTTAAACGAGCCTACGAGGCCCAAAACATACATTAGGAGTGGTTTGGGACTAAATCGAGAACTTTGGAAACTTTTGGAAACTTAGAAATTTTTTCATGCAAAAGGGGTCACACGCCCGTGTGAGCTCGGGACATGCCCGTGTGGGTTTGAGACATGCTCGTGTGACCCTAAGACACGCCCATGTTCAAAATAGGGAGCATTTTGTTTATGACATCATCATCAAATTGAGGTCACACGGCCAAGTCACACGCCCGTGTGACCTCAATTTGATGATGACACATATAACCAAAAGACCAAGTCCCTATACGTGCCATAGACTCAAAATACTTGAATTCATCAATACCCAAAGTGATAGCTTCATAGCGTGGTAGAATCTCCAGTGATCTCCAACTCGAGCTAACTAAATAATCCTATAAGACATTGGAAAAGAAGGGGGTAAGCTATATAGCTTAGTAAGTTCATATGTAAACAATAAGCAACCTCAACTATACATATATCATACAATTAACATAATGTAAAACCATACGGATGTCATTTAAATCTCATAAATATAACTTACTGATTCACATTTTACCAAGTGTTTTCCATGTTCAACAATATGAACACACATTATTATAATCTACCATGATCTCATGGTTATAATTTATTCAGTCACAATGCATACCCCTTTCAACTTATAAGCATAATTTGACATATTTTGGCTTTAGCCTAACAACGATGATCTTTCCTTTATAACACATTACAACAATTAACAAATCACTTCAAATATCAAAATAAACATGAACATTAATCATGTGTACTCATAATTCCAAGCATATATCTTAATATCTTTCGATTTCATAATATTTGATCCTCCCGTACTTTCATGACCATTTTAATAGGCAATTATTCCAATCTTTCCTTTTTCTTATATTCGATAAATCACAATTCATGGGAATAGAACATGCTATATCATAGCTTAATTTGGCCCTAAAACCAATCACATTATACACAACCAAATTTATCATGAATTTCATATATCACAAGTATAGGCCAAAACCACAAGCTTTCACAAAACATTCTTATGGAAATTATGAACTCACGATATCAAGAAGTCCATGCTTATAAACTTATGTACATACCTGTACGAATTCATAACATATCATGCTCTTTCTCATCTTTGACATAGCCGTCGAACCACTTGGAATACTAAAGGATACTTGGGAATCACATACACATAGAATCATTGTAACACCCTAAACCTGGCTCAGACGTTATGGCCGAATCTGGCGCGTTACATTGAAGTGTTTTAGCGAAAACCTTGTTTTCATTGAAAACCCTTCCTTAAGATATGAAACCTTAGTTAAATTATGAAAACACTTTTTTTCAATTGCGAAAGCCTTGTTTAAAACATTTGACTTAAGAAAACTTATCATTTAAAAATTTAGTTGCGGAAACGTAGAAAAACATACTATGAATTAGGAAACCCATGTTCAACTTCTCGTAATTACAATGCATAAAAATGACAATAATCTGGATAATAACAAAATGGAAGCCTTATTACAATCAGGTCTGAAACATACTTAATAAAATAGAAACTTATATGCTTTTAAAAGGAAAAAAAAAGACATCCAAGTTGTCTTGCTAGCTGGCCACCCAGAGTCCTTCCAAACATTGAATCTTCTACTGAGCATCACCTGAAAATAAAATAAAAGAGGGGGTGAGTTTCCACAAACTCAGTGTGTACAACCCTCGACGAGTAACAAGCATTCAAATCACCATACATCAAAATGCAATGCAATGCAGTGTAATCCCATCCCAATAATCCATCCGCTATACACCAGCTCCATCCCCCGATACACATCATGTGGGGATATAAATATCAACCCACCCAACCTATACACATCCATGGTAGCCCGATTGCGGAACTACCTTCATTTACATATTGGGCTTAAAAGTCGTCGGTGGATCCACGATTGTCAAGCAACCATGCGATCCTCATATACTTCCTCCGTTCCATAATTCCCAACTCATATGCAACCTAAGCAGAATATCATATGTATGCAGCAAATATGCGTGTAACATCCATAAAACTTACATTCAATACATAGGGGTATTTTGGTCATTTTTGCCCTTAGGGGCATTTCGATAATTTTTCCTTTATTGTGGGTTTTCACTTACCTTGGCCCGTTAACAAATCCCGTGAGCTAAGATGAACGAATACTATACACCAAGAAGGATTCCAAAAAAGAGGAGGTGAGTCATTAAGACTGCTTAAGTACCAAGCTCTCCCTAGATCCAATCCTAGACATGCATATACTCGTTGCCACACCTTAACCCTATGACTTGTCCACGGTCGCAATTAATTAATTAAGTTTTATGTAGTCATCATATACTAGGCCCAAAACCCCTACAAAGCCCAAACTCACATACCTGTATATGGCCCACTAGGCCCAATCACATTTATATGGCCCATCAGGCCCAATTCACATTCATATGGCCCATCAGGCCCAATTCATATTCATATGGCCCATCAGGCCCGATTCACATTTATAGTCATGCTCACATACAATTTTTCATCACATAGCATCAATTATCAATTTTGCCTATTATGGCCACAACAGCCCATCGGGCCCATTAAGCCTATTATGGCCCGGTTGACCAATTCACAACCCAAACCCATGGAATCACCCATGGGGACTTAGACAACCTATCGGTTTCCCCCTTGCGAGCGTTCGTGCACTCGCAAGACTTCCGTAGCTAAACTTTCAGCTTTTCGGCATTTCGGCATTTTGGCTTTTGCCGATCTACTTGTGTGTGCAGTGTATGTACACACCTGGTAAGCAAACGTGCTGCGATTCCCTTAGTTTCCAACCTACAAATGGTATCACCCTTCAATTAATCGCATGCTTAATACATATCTTTACTAAAACCACTAACCACTAATATGTTAATTTTGGTTTTACAAGGGTGATACCATTTGTAGGTTGGAAACTACATATCTTTACTTGTGCGACAAGTATAACAGCCCCTTCTTTAACCACTAACCACGATCAACTCCTAGATCTGCACCAATCTTAACTATTAAAACCAGAATAATAGGTGACTCGTATCCAACACAAGTCCCCTTACCTTAACTATGACCATTCGGCCAACCTTAGCCAATAAGAGAGGAATACTTACCAAAACCGCAAACACCTAAGAATCAATTTGGCAGAGAGCTAAAACCCGAGATCTGATACTAATTCCTTACCAAAGTTGATTAGAAAGAGTGAGGGGGAGGATTAATCGGTATTAACAATACTAGCCAAAAAAGAGATAAGGTACTTACACCAAAAGAGTAATCAGCCTAAGGGAGATTTGGCTTTTCGGCTTTCAAACTAGTCTGGTGAATAAGGTTTATTTGGCACAAATTCAAGAAGAAGAGTAGAAGAAGGAATTGGCTAACCCAAAAGTGAAACAAAGAAAATTGTGTAGAGGAAGGATGGAAATCAGCACAAAGAAAAAAAAAAGTAAAACAGAGGGTTTTCGGCTTTTAGGGAAAAGGGTTTCTGGCAATAAGGTGAAAGAGATTTCGGTATTAGCCTGGCAACCTTGCATTCGGCACCTATTTATAGCCCTTATAGCCGAATTTCTCATGCCCAGGTTCCCAATTCGGCTCTACCTCCTCCTCACTTCTCATCTTCTTGTTTTTCTCCCTAATAACCCTTTGATCCATTCCTCAAATCTCTTTTCTGAACACTCCCCTTGGAGTCCATCTTCACGCCACTTCCAACCTTCTAGAAGGCAAAAATTGAATTCCTAAAAATACTAAGCTAGGATTCGAACCTCGGATCTCCTTGCTATCCACTAACGCCACCTCCCTACACCCTAAGTGGCGTCACTTAGCCACTCCTCCACAAGGCTTTTTTGATGCCATTTTCCCCTATCCTTATTTAAAAGCCCAACTACTTGCCATCAGGGTTCCTTTAATAATTAAACTATAATTTCTTCTACCCCTAGGTTCGAACTCAAACCTTGACCAAGACCTACCATCATGAAATTAACACTTAACCGGAAATGCTAAGCACAAAAAGAAAAATTTGAGATTTCGAGATTTTTGGGTTTCGGGATTTTTGGGGCATTACAATCATACCAATGCCATATCCCAGATATGGTCTTACATAGGATCTCACATCGATGCCAATAGCCCAGCTATGGTCTTACACGATTCTCATATCGATGCCATGTCCCAGACATGGTCTTACACGAAATCTCATAACGATGCCATATCCCAAATATGGTTTTACACGTAAACTCATAACCCTAATGTCATGACATTTGTATCTTAACTATTCCTAAGATTCAATCAGGAATTTCGCTGTATCAAATCTTTGCTGAAAAAATCCATAATGATAATTGTACAAGTCATGCAATAACAAAATATTAAATACATAATGTAAGTTGCATTATTTACACACGAACTTACCTCGATACCAAGGATAACAAGAAGGGTTCTAACTGTCGAATACTCATTTTCCTTGATCTATAATATCACATTTAGCTTATTTATTAGTCACATTATTCAATGTGACCCAAAAATCATATAATGGCAAAATTATATTTTTGCCCTTAAAGTTTCACATATTTATATTTTTGCCCCTAAGCTCGAAAAATGAAATTTATTCAATTTCTCTAACATAAAAGCCTAGCCGAATCATTTTCATAACTATAAAATCCCACAATTTCCATTAAAACACACTTTTACTACATATTTTATAACTTTTACAAATTAGTCCTTTTAGGCATTTTCACCGAAAATCACTTAGCAAAAGTCGTTTAACAAACAACTAACATGCAATTTCTACCATCAAACATCAAAATACACAAATATTCAACATGGTTAAAAATTTAAACTTTGACATCTCTTCAAATTAGTAGTAGAAATAGGTAGATCTTGTTACAAGGATTTCAAAAACGTAAAAATCATTAAAAACGGGGCTAAAACGGACTTACAATCGAGCTTGGAAGCTTGAAAAACTCTAGCCATGGTTTCCCCTTGGGAAATTCAGCCATGGGGTTGAATATGGACAAAAATTGGCTTTTAATTTTGTTTTCAATTCATTTTAATTACCAAATGACCAAATTGCCCTTAATGAAAAACTTTAGAAATATACCAAACCATGTCCATTTTTGTCCACCAAATTAACCAATGGTATAATTACCATTTAAGGACATCAAATTTAAAATTTCATAATAATTGGACACCTCTAACATGTAGAACTCAACTTTTGCACTTTTTACAATTTAGTCCTTTTGACTAAATTGAGTGCCCAAATGTCAAAATTTTTTAATGAAATTTTCACGAAATCATTCCGTGAAACTATAGACCAAAAAAATATAATAAAAATTAACTTTACTACGTCAGATTTGTGATCCCGAAACCACTGTTCCGACTAGACCCAAAATCGGGCTGTTACATGTTATGTTATGCACATGCCCAGATATTTGTTTTATAGTGGGATTGGTAAGTCGATAATAGGGGAATCCAATACGAAGACACTGGAAAATAGTTAAGCATATACTCAAGTATTTATGGAGAACAAGGGATGATATGCTTGTGTATTTTGAAAGAGATCTTCCTCATATTAGATATATTGATTTTGGCTTCCAAACGTGTTGGGATTTGAGAAAATCGATATTGGAGTGTGTTTTTTCCTAAACGATGGGTCCATAGTATGAATAAGTGTCAAGAAGGGTTGCAATGCTAACTTCACTATGGGGGGTCGAATATGAGGTATGGAAAAACTATGGCACTGTAACAATGTAGATATAGCTAAGGCTTAAAGAAACCATATAAGGACAAAACACATTGATACAAAATATCATAAGGGAGACGATATTTTTTGATGGAATAGTTGATGTAGTCAAAGATCGCATATGAAGACAAACCTTGGGGATTTGTTTTGCCATGACTTATCTACTTCACTAGGGCAAGTGAGAGACTGTTGGATCTGGTGCCCTAAGTGCAGTATTTTCATCTAAGTACACTTATAATTTTTTGAACAGATTAGTTAATAAAACTATTCATGAATTACATTAATGATTTGTATATTGTCCAAACATGGTTTTTACATGCAAAGTAAAATGGAAGCAAATGTTGCTCACTGGTTATCTATTATTTAACTAATATTTAGCGGTATTACGTGGTCGGATCTTAATAGAGAAAGAAAACTTGTATTAGTAGATGAACCTAAACATGTTTTTAGTCTAATCAGAAATGAACAAACCAATTGAAAGACTAATATGTTGTCTATCAAGTCCAATTGGGGAGATGCTTTGTCTTGGGCACCAAAGCGGATGACTCCCAAAAGATGGAGATATAAATGTGACTAACTGGACTGAAAGTTTATCAGACTGGACCCAAGTAGAATAGATTCTGAATCCATTTATGGATTTATTCACCTGTGAAGTTTATAATGTGGCATACCTAAATCCTGAGTGGATGATGGACTATGTATGTGTGACTCATACAATTTGATATAAGTAATACTTGTGCCTAAAGACTAGAACTCTCACCTCCAAATCCTCCCCCTAAGAACTTGGGTAGTAAACACTCTCAACAATGTTAACAATACAAGCTTTGCACTTTCTCACATAATCATTCCTTCAATGAATAGATTAGAATGCGCTCAGTGAGCTTTCACACATAATCTATACAAGCCTCAAAACATACATCAATCTCCGCTTTTTAACATAGCATATAAGTCAATACAAAGCAACTCCTTGAAAATAGGTTATACAATCAAAATAATCAAAGTACAATAAAAAAATGATATGATTTTCTAAGTAGCACACAATCTTCATCGATCCACCATGTTTTAAGAGATTATTTGATTCACTTAAATCCAATCTAATCTTCAAATGCCAATGATTGCTTTTTCATGGATGGACCATAATATCTTCAATAAAACATCACATAACCTGGTCCAATTTTTTTTTTCATTAAATTGCCAAATCATATAAGGCAAGTTTTGTAACTGATAACATTAATTTAAATAGACTTTTTCAGCACCTTTTTACTAATAATTCATGCAGGTTTTGAGTATTTTAATAGCGAATTTTGTAATTAATAAAATCACTTAGATAGATAAAATTAAAGACAAATTTACATTTTTTTTGTTATTTACATGCTAATTTGACATTTTTTTGCCTATTTAACACAATTTTGTGCAATAGGAGGAAAATTGGCCTCGAAGCTCACCTATTCAATGCTCGATGTTGTAGTAGTTTTCTATAGCAAAATTCATGCAAAGGAGGGCTGATAATTAATCAAATATGGACGTCCAAAATTAATTAGAATTATTGATAATGGATAGACTTGACCCAATTCGAAAATTGGATAAGTGAAGTAGTCAAGCTTGTCGCTCAATATTGAAACCAAATCATCCAATTAAGGAGGAAAGAGCCCAATTTCAGCTACAAGCAGCCCATCCGTTCATTTCATATTTAATTTAGGGTTCTTATACTTGTGAAAAAATTACAAAATAACCCCAAAAACTTTGTTAAGTGACCATTTAACTCCTTCCTTGAAAAATGCCTTGGACTAGCTACTTTTAGCAAAGCCATCTTTCCTAGTCCTTTTCTCAAGGTGGCCAGCCATAGGAAGGGGGATTGGCTTTCTATTTTTAGCAAATACAAGCTGCCCCCTACTAGTATAAATACCACCCCTCAGTCCCTCATTCCATCGTCCTTTATTCATCCATCTTTCTCTCTTTTTTCTCTTTGCTTTCCTTTCCCATTTTCCCATTTTTTAAGTGGGTTGTGCAAGAATTTGAGTGTAGCCCATTCGACCATTAGAGGAGCATTTTGGCTTGATTACTACGGTAAGGAGTGAATCATAAAGGAGGAGTAAGGAACCTGTGCCACGAAGAACCACCGAAAACGGCTTTGCATTTCTTTCCCTTTACTCTTTTAATTTCTTTTTGTTTAATTTAAGGAAGATGTTTGCAACTAAAGCTTTTTTTTTAATATAATTATGGTTGCTTAATTCCTTTAGTGTTAGAATAAATTAATTTCCATAACTTAGATTATTTATGTTGTTAGTGTTGTTATGTGCCTCGACTGTTTATGCATTCAGATAAAATTATGTCTATGTTATTCATGCATTATAAATATGGGGAATTTAACTGAATTAATTATTAAATCCTGAATGGTGCATGTTTAATCTATATTCGAGAGAATTAGGTTAAAGTTTGTAATAATTCAAGAGAGTCTTATTACCTTGCATAATTCTAAGATTCATGTGATTAAACTGTTTTAGTATAGAAATATTATTGTTACCTCACATTAATCTATTTTTCTACTTATTAAATTTACAAAGTTAGTGACATAGACATGTTGTACTTAATAATAAGTTGAATTCTTAGACAATGCTTGAAAAGGTAACCTTGAAGTCAAAATAGACATAGACATAGACATATGCAGACAAGAGGTTAAACTTCAGACTTCGAGATAAGCCAAAGTACTCGTAATTAAAATAGGATTAATAAATACCTAGTTTCCATGCAATTTTCTATAACATCATTAGCAGTATTTAAATATTTCTAAATTAGGAAGGAGAATTATTTTAACACATACATGATATTATGATTTCTCTTAAAGACTTGTATTGTAACAACCCGATTTTAGCTAAATCAGAATAGTGGTTTCGGGACCACAAATTCGAGGTTGAAAAATTATTTTAATATTATTTTTGGTTTTTACAGCGTATGATTATATATGTGTGAAAGTTTCGTGAAATAATTTTATCGTTTAAGTGATTTAATTTGAAAAAAAGACTTAATCGCGTAAAATGCAAAAGTAGCATGCTATAAGTTAAAAGTGCTTAATTGCCATGGTTGATTAAATGTGAAGTCCTTATATTGTTATTAGACCATTGATAGTGGAAATTGACATAAATGAAATGGATGTTTTTATAATGGTTTCATTAAGGTTAAAATGAGTATTTAGCTATTAAATGATATATTATCATAAAACAAAAAGGAAATTCATATTATCATCTTTCTCTTAGCCGAATATCAAAGAAGGAAGAAGCTATTTTCATGTTTTTAGGGCTCGACCATTGTTAAGCTTGATAAAGGTACGGTTTTGATCCATTTTTGATGATTTCTATGTTTTTGTGATCGTTGCTTTGAGTACTAGCTAGCCCATGCCTCAATTTTTGAAAGTGTTAATGATTTTGGCATATTAATTTGGTATGTTTTTGAATATGGAATTGAGTAGTTGAAATGATTGTGGATAGATGGCATGTTATGTGTATGGAATAACATGTTTTGGTTGCTAAAATATGTATTGAAATGGTACCATATGGGTTGCTAGGTGTGCATTAGAAAAGGGTGGCAAATTGGTTTGTCAAATGGCCTATTTTTGTCCACACGGGCAGAGACACATGCATGTGTCTCGATCGCGTGTGATACACGGTCATGTTGCACGGCCGTGTGTTCCTTGGGGTAGCCCTTTTGAATTAAGTCAGTATACTCTACAGGTTTGACACGGTCTAGACACATGGGCGTGTCTATTGGCCGTGTGTGGCACACGAGCTGACACATGGGTGTGTGGTCGGCTGTGTGACCCAAGTTAGTAACCCTTTCAGTTTTCCCATGGCCATGGCACACGGGCGTGTCCTCGACTGTGTGGTGTAAGTCAGTATGTATGCCCTATTTTCACATGACCTGTGACACGGGCGTGTCTAGTGGTCGTGTGAGGTGCACGACCTATTCACACGGGCATGTGACCCATAAATGTTGAAAAAATTTCTAAGTTTCTCAAAGTTTGTAAATGTTATCGGTTTAGTCCCAAACCACTTCTAAGCATGTTTTAAGGTCTTGTAAAGCTTTATAAAGGACAATGTGAATGATTTAAATGGGTTTTATATATGAATGCATAAATGTATATGTTATGTATGTAAACGATGTGTATTGATCGGTAATGCTTCATAACCCTATTTTGGTGACGGGTACGGGTTTGGGGTGTTACATGTATACTCATTCCTTCATTTAATTAATTTAATTTCAAGCATATATAAGTTTGTTTAATTTAATCAAACCTATCACTCAAGTTTATTTTCATCACCAACCAATTTGCTTGGAATTAATTTTGCAATACTTGATTCACATAGACAGTCCCTGTGGAGACAATACTCGATATACTTATCACTTTATTACTTGTCAATGATTGTGTACACTTGCACATCAATCGAAACATCTCGAGACAAGTTTTTGGCGTCGTTGCCAGGGACTGTTATTTTAATCATTATTTGTGAAATTATTTCTTTCAATTTTGGTTTTATTTTATTATTCTTAACTTTATTAATTGTTGTGGTTTTATTTTCAAGTGTTTATGAGCATTGATTGAATTGTCGACTTACTCCTAATAGACTTTGAAATCGAGCGGACATTTAGACAAAGAATACATGAAAAACAAGCCGTAGACATGAATCCTGATCAGAACCAAGATAAATGAAATGAAGCCACTTATGCTCGCAATCCAGTCCTTGTTGCTGATGACAGAGACCAAGCCATAAGGCAATATGCTGTGCCTCTTTTCAATGAGCTTAATCCAGGTATTGTTAGACCCGAAATTGAGGCACCTAAATTCGAGTTGAAGCTCGTAATGTTCTAGATGCTTCAGACAGTGGGCCAGTTTAGTGGGATGCCCATGGAAGATCCACATTTTCACCATATATCGTTTATGGAGGTGAGTGATTCCTTTAAGCTGGCTAGAGCAACTGAGGATGCACTAAGGTTGAAATTGTTCCCATATTCACTAAGGGACAGAGCTAAAGCATGGTTAAATTCATTGCCACCCGATTCAATTTCTACATGACAATAACTAGCCGAGCGTTTCTTAATGAAGTATTTCCCACCTGGCAAAAGTGCTAAGTTGCGGAACGAGATCACTACTTTTTAGTAGATGGATGATGAATCTCTAGTGGGAAAGATTTAAAGAGTTATTAAGAAAATGCCCTCACCATAGGATTTCGTTTTGCATCCAGTTGGAGACATTTTATAATGGTCTCAACGTACACATAAAGATAGTGGTTGATGCTTCAACAAATGGTGCTTTCCTTTCTAAGTCTTATAATGAGGCTTATGAAATCATTGAAAAAATTGCTACTAAAAACTACTAGTAGCCAACCAATCGAGTAGCTTGGGGAAGACGAGTAGTAGGAAAAAATGAAGTTGAAGCCCTCACTTCACTTGTAGCTCAAGTATCTTTCATATCCTCAGTGCTTAAAAATTTTACTGCTAACGGTTTAAATAATGTTGCAACCCAACCATCAAGTCAATTTGAAAATATTTCCTATGTTTATTGTGGGGATGGAAATTTGTTTGAAAATTGTTCATCAAACCCAGAGTTTGTATATTACATGGGAAATCAGAACCAAAACAAAAGTGGCCAAAGACCACATTTAAACTTTTATAACCCTTCATGGCGGAACCATTCAAACTTTTCTTGGAGTAATTAATGAGCTAGATCTAGTAACACCTACATGCAACCTAGATCAAACTAATCTTTAGGATTCCTGCAGCAAGTTCAAAAACCATCCCAAGTCGAACCTTTCAATAGTTTGGAAAACTTGTTGAAGGCGTACATGTTGAAAAATGATGCTAGTTTGAGAAATTTGGAAAATCAAGTAAGTCAACTAGCCACTGAACTTCGAAACAGACCATAAGGAGCTTTGCCTAATGATACCGAAAATCTAAGAGTTTCGGGCAAGGAACATTGCAAGGCAGTCATGTTATGAAGTGGAAAGACCTTGGAACCTAAGGAGGTTCAGATTGAAGATGGGCTCTCTAACAAAGAGGAAGTTGAACCTTAAGTTGAAACTCCCACTCCACAAAAGCTGAATGTTGGAAACTCTGATAAGGTAAATCCTAACTTAGTCAATTCTGATAAGCTATCACCTATGTTAAGTGTAGAAATAATTTCTTGGAAGAGTTGTCCAGTTCAAGCTAAGGTTCCAACACCTCCATATCCGCAAAGGTTTGAGCAACAAAAGTAGGAGGTGTAGTTCAAAAAGTTCTTAAGCATCTTCGTATCAATATCCCATTGGTAGAAGCTTAGAACTAATGTAGAAATATGTCAAGTTCATGAAGGAAATTTTGTCCAAGAAAAGGAGATGATCTGTCATAATACGAAGTAGAAGATTAAATTAGTTTTCGTACCTGAGGAGCTTGAATACCAAAACTTTTCTTATGTTTTAGCTAATTTTTTATATTTTAGTTTAAATTCAATAAAAAATGTATTTAAGGTCTTTTATTGACCTTAGGGGCCGAATAAGGCCTAAAGGTGAGCTAACGTACTTAGTAAGTGTGTAGGATACCATTCAAAGGTGTAAGAATTCAAAACTGGTCATTGGGTTGCAACACGGGGAGTGTGATGTCGTAGCATAGGGAGTAGAATGCCATATTTGCTACACTACCTTTGGTGTTGCGACACAGCCATGGGTTGTCATGACAAACCCCTGAAGTTACCCCTGAACCATGCATACTGCCTTCGATGTCGCGACACATGCACTAGGGTGTCAAAACACCAGCCTTATACGAGAAACACTTATAAGACAGGGGCATTTTAGTCTGTGCAATGAAAATTAAACATGAGAATGTCAGTTGACCTAGGGTTGAGGATCACAGAAACCCTAACTTTATAAATAAGATTGTAATTTTTTTCTTTGTAAATTTAGTTTTAAGTTTTTCCTTTCTTTGAGGCTTTAGGTTTATTTCAATTCTTTTCTATTTGTGTTCTTCGGAGAACATAAGTTGTAAACATGATCAAACTACTGTGGATTTTGTTTTTCAATAAAGACAATTTAGGATTCTCTTAAACCTTTCTCTTGATTTGTTATTTATGTTTATCTTTATCACCAAGTTTATTGTGAAATCATGAGATCCATGAGGAATTAATCCTATTAAGGGGATTAGTGAGTAGAGGTGTGATCAATTGATTACTATGTAGGGTTTTCTTAACGGATCAGATGTTTGGTTGAGGAAGAACTTAAACTCTAGGCTTGATGACCCTAGGAAGTAAATTAGGTATGAATTAACCCAAAATTGGTATTGCCCATCCGTGAATACATTATCCCCAAACTGGTCTGGACTGTGAGGTTGAGAGATAAGTATTTATTGCCAACTCATTAGTTTAGTGGAAGATCAAGAGAGCCTACTAGGTTAATGACTAGTTGATTAATTAGAAACCCGAAAGAAGAACTAGTTATAACCACCGAAGCGAGCTAATCACCTATGCTTAGAATTGATTAAGTTTATAAATTAGTTTTTCGAAGTCCTTATTTATTTATTTATTTATTTCTTTATTTATAAAAATGAAAACCCCTTTTTTATGTTTATTTGTAATATAGTTTATTTAAAGTACTAATTAGACCTATTTGCGTTTAGGTTAGAATTAATTTAGTAACTCGCCTCCCTTGGGTACAATCCTTGGAGTACTCACCCACTTCATTGTAACTATATTACAACCTGATCCGTATTCTTGCGGACACCACCTTGATTTCATATCTTCTAGTTATAGTATTCATACTCTGGATGTTAGTATGTCCAGAGGCGGTCAATTTGTTGGTGCCATTGCCAGGGAGGCAACGTTACTAAGTTGATTTTAATTTTTACAGCTTCATAGACTAGTTAAGAAATTAATAAATTATAGATACATTTTTTCTTTATTCTTACTAACATTTTTCTTCTATTTTCCTTCAATTTCAATATATAGGGTGATACTTACAGATTTATCCACTTATTCAGCAAGATTAACAGTTAGATTGTAAAGGTAATATAGACAATGTAGGTCAATGGAAGTTGATGAAACAACATTTATGTGCTTTGGTTAAGTAACCTCTAACAAAATGATGCATGTGCTAGGAAAAATGTGCTTTGACATGAATTGGTTACGACCTAGTATTACTTGACCTATTATCCAAAGCTCTTATTTTGAATTAAGTCATTCATTATTAACATAGATTTCTTCTAATTTCAGGTTTAAAAATTAAACAAAAGAGATTGAAAAGTGTTTCTTAGGTAATTTGAACATATATGCAATACCGTCACACACACTGGTGAGTCAGTAGAGATTTTCAAACTGTTGTTAATCCGATTTTCTTTAGATGGACAAGTGAAAGCTTGATTAGATGCACTTCCACCATATATAATTAACACATGGACTAATTTTGTGCAAGTATTCCTTCGTCTAGTTCTGCCAATGACTCAGGTAATTAGTACATATGAAAAAGCATTTAATTTTTTTTTTAAAATGTTGTTGAAACATTGGGACAAGCATGGGACAAATTTTAAATCATCCTTAGGTCGATATTAGGAGGAAGCATACATTTTACAATTCAAGTCCAAAATTTCTATGATAGGTTAGATGGTCAAAATAGGCGACAATTTGATATCATATATGGGGGAAGTATCTGGACAAAAACTGGGCAAGAAATCATGGATATATTAGAGAAAGTCAGTGAAAATGAATTCACATGGGACATACACTGGGAATTAAAAGATGCAAAACTATCAAAGGCTAAATCGGAATATTAGACCTACCATAACCTGGAGTTGACAATGGTGGACTTTGTTGAAAATAATGAAGACAAATTAGAAGAAGGGTTGCATGATGCTAAACAAGAGAATAAGGAAATAACCTTGCAACTTGATTGGCAGCGTAAAAGTAGAGGACAAATAGAACAGGTCATGCCTACTATAACAAAAATGGTTCCTTCTATTATCAAACCACCAGAACTAGAATTTGGGAAAGCATAACACCTTAGCTATAATCATAGCTGCAGGACTAACTTCTGAGTAGGAAGGAGCACTATTGAGTGTATTGAGGACACTCAAAACAATAATTGGATGGACTATTGCTGATATAAAAAGGACTAAAGATTGGAAGAAGGGAAGAAATTAGTAATGGATGCACAATGTCGGCTAAATCCATCTATGAAAGAGGTGGTGAAAAAGGAATTACTTAAACAGTTAGACATTTTTATTGTGTCTGCAATTTCTGATAGTGAATGGGTTAGCCCTACACAATGTGTTCCAAATAAAAATTGTCAAAAATTATAAAAATAAGTTAATCACAATAAGGACAGTCACTGGTTGGAGGGTATGCATTAATTACCGGAAACTAAATGATGCAACAAAAAAAATTCATTTTCCTCTTCCTTTTATCGATCAAATGTTGGGTAGATTGGAAGGTAAAGAATATTATTGTTTTCTTGATGGATACTCAAGATATCATCAGATTCCCATATATCCAAACGATCTAGAAAAAAAAACTACATTTACATGCCTTTTTGGAACATACACTTTTAAATGGATGCCATTTAGATTATGCAATGCCCCAGCAACATTTATGAGATGTATGACTGCTATTTTTGCTTATACGCTAGGGGAAGACTTCGATGCATTCATGGATGATTTTTCAGTATATGGGGATTCCTTCTGGGAATATTTCTATAACCTTGAGAAAGTTTTGAAAAGATGCGAAGAAATCAATCTGGTGCTTAACTAGGAAAAAATGATTGCTCAGAAACTATATTTGGGAAGATCCGTATATATTTTGCAAGCGTGCAAATAAAAAAAAAACAAGAGTTTTCACCAGGACAAAAGGTACTCTTGTTTAATTCAAGATTGAAATTATTCCCTTACAAAATAAAATCAAGATGGACAGGCCCATATACTATAAACCAAGTGACACCTCATGGGGCAATTGAACTGATCGAAAACAAAGGGCAAACTTTTCTTGTCAATGGACAAAGCGTAAAGCATTATTTTGGTGGGATGAAAAACGAAGTGATTGAAACACAAACATTGCTATGCAAGGTTTTATGGAGTCAATATGTATTTGAAGAAATTTTGGAAAAGGAATGGGAAATAGAAGAAGAAAGTAAAATAAATAAGGGTCTAGCAGCAACAATTACACAAGACAGAAATTGCTTTCCATGTTACGACACCGGATCAGCATGTCATGACACTGAACGAAATTCAACCCAGGTAAATTATTTTCGATGTCACGACAAAAAATGGAGATGTCGCGACACCTTGGTGTAAACTGCAACCCGAATTTACTATCTTAAGACATGCTGTTAGAGAGTTTTAGTAGACTTAGGACTAATTAATTATTAATTCTTTACAAATAACATTGTAACATGTAGGTTTGTGCAAGTGTACACAGTCGTTATCAAGTAATAAGTAAGTATCGAGTTATTGTCTCCACAGGGATTGTGTTTGTGTTAAATCACTTGATTGTAAAATTACCCTTAACAATTTGGTAAATAAAAACACAATATGGTTGAGAAGTGATGATTAAATATATTAAACTAAATGCGATGATCCCTAATGCAAATTATCCTAAGTATGCAAGCTATATGAATGAAATAGATTTTAGTAAAATTAAACACAATTTGCAACAATTATAACATAAATAAGCTAGGACAATTACTTTAATTAAACTCAATTTATTATCCATGCTTAATGACATTTGGAAAAACATTCCATGGCAACTAGATCTTTCGTGAGTTTGGAAACCACTTTAGGTCCTTTTAGAATCCTTTAATTAGTAAATACACATTTTACTGATCCTTATTTACTAAGGGTTTCTTAGCATTCGTGTGAGGTAACAGGGACGTGTTAGGTTTGAAATAGTTTAATCACACAAATCTAAAAACTATGCAGATAACAGAGCTTGGTTAGAGTTGTTATGTAACCTGCAATTTAATCAGGTTAGGATCTAAATTGAGCATGCACATCTCAATTATGTGTCCACTAGCCGTCGTCTAGATAGGATCACTCAGCTAATTCAAGTGCATTTCAATCACTTATGAACGAAATACATACTTGATTTTAATTGAAAACATGATCGATTGAGGCACAAACATTATAAGCATGAATCAAATAAATATTATTTAATCAAAGCAATCATCTTAGCTTAAATAAGAATAAGCTAACATTGTTGTAAACAAGAACAAAGAACACATAGCAAACATTTTTAGATTAAATTAAAGAAAAGAAAGATTAAAGCTAAATCAGAGTGGCTGTCACCCAAGACTCTTACTAACGAGGCTCCTTTACTCCTTCGCTTTGCTCCTTTGCTAATGGCTTTCCAAGGTGGCCAATCAAGGGCTCTTTAAGAGGCTTAATTGCTAAAATCTCTATGAAGAGATGATGCAAGGTGTGGGGAATGAAAAATGCTAAAGATAATTGAGAGAGAAGAGAATGATGAGGGATGAGGGATGATTTTTTAGGGATCAAATGAGGTTTTATTTATTGCTGAAGAGAGGAGGGTAGTTTGTTAAAAATAGAGAGGTTTAGTCTCTTCAAGCTTTTCCAATGAGTGGCCGACCATGCTTAGAGGATTTTGAGTTGAATTTTGCTTGATTTTAAGCAATTTAAATGCCATAACAACGCCGGACTGAGACTCGGTCAAATGTAAATCTTCAAGCAAATCTCTAATTTCTTCAACATTACAAGGACCTTGTGTAATTAAACCAAAAAGTGGTTTATGTGGACAACCATGTGTAGCTGAATTTGGGTTGACTTGGTCTTCAATTTGGACGATTTTTTTTGTAATCCAGCAAAACTATCAGACCTGTCCAAAATAAATAGATAAATTAAAGGACCAAAGAACAAAATTTATCCAATTTAAATAATTAATTCAAACCCAAATTATTAATGAAATATTTTAAAATGAATTATTAAATATAATTTTATATTTATTATTTAATTTAATTATGCATGGCCCATTTTATGTCTTAAAAATATAATAGGTTCAAATAAATATAAAATAAGCCATTTTATGCATGAAAACTATATAATAAAGCATAAAATCACATTTTAATAATTTCTAAGTCCTAATTTCATATTTTCACATATTTCATTAATTTATTAAACAATTACTTAGTTTTAACATTGAATTCAAGTAAAAAGGTGAAAAATTACATAGGAAAAATCTTATATATTTTTCAGTTTACACACCCCCAAACTTAAATCATTGCTCGTCAAGGTCTTGCTAAGGAAAAATTGCTAATTGTGTAAGCAACATCAATCTTTGTCCCATAATCATGCATTAATAACTTCATGTTCATAGATCTTCTTTATTAACAAGTAATTCATAAGCAAATATTTTTAAAGTTTTATACTAAGTTTCAAAATATGCCAACATGAACCATAGTTTGTATATATGTCACAGCCATAGATAACATTCTTCATTCAACATAATTTCTTATCAATCAAGCAAACAATCATAAGGCTTATTTATGATCTTCATATGTTAAACTTAGTACTTCCTCTCCACTAATATAGGTGACATAATCATCAAATCAATAGGTCTTTTATAAGGTTGTAATGGGGCACGGTTAAAGGTAGGGATTTTAAGAGATGAGACATTTTGGTTTCAAAATTTTAACCTTTAACTGTCTTGGATTTTTCGAAATACAACCTTTTTCTTTAAGTGAATCTTTGGAACACCCCCAAACTTATTTTGAACTCAAACTCATACATTTTTCCTTTTTTGGAGATTGAGCAAACTTTTCTTCGCTCTTCCTTTATCTTTCTTTTTTTTTTTATTTAAGCATGAGTACATACATCTTTTTGAAAATTTCCTCAAATGTTGATTACCAAGACAACTTTAGTTAAGATGGGTGCACAAAATTAGGATAACTTTAAAAGATGGTAATGTGGCTTATAATGTAGGTTCATTGCAATAAACAGGCCTTTAAGCTCAAAATTACAGTTTCAAGGGTCTAATATCATATGGTTGGTTTTAAAAAGCTCAAACGATCCAAAGAAATAGTGCCTATATCATTTTAGATTTTTATGTCCTCTAAGATTTTGCCTCAAGAAAGTTATTAAGTCAATTCTAAAGATATAAACCTTCGTACATGTCTAATCTCAAGAGAAACTAAGGTTTGTTGGCCAACATTACTAAGGCTAAGACCATACAAGCATTCCATTCTTCATGATAACATACTTTCACTCAGATAAAATCATCATTCATACTTGCATACAAACTATCTCATTAACAAAAAATGTCTCTAAACATTCATTTATTAAAACTTACTTATAAAAGAAATGATTGAAACATATTTGAAAATTTTAAAAATTTGAGCAATTTATTTGCCTTACCGCCCTTTAAAAAGAAGCAATGTTCTCATTGCAAGAACAAAGTAATGAATGAAAACTGAACACCAGGTAGGGTTGAAAAGAAAGAGAGGTGAGTCATTAAGACTGCTTAAATACCAAGTTTTTCCTAATAACCCAATCCTAGACATGTTTATTCCCATTACCACATTACTTAGTCTTTTTCTTTCTAAAGAAGTGTTAAGTTTATTGATGCTTGTTATGTTTTATTCTACAGAAATTAAATCCTAATTATGAAAGAAATAAATTCCTAAAGACCTAAAAATAATTAAATAAATCAAGACAAGAATCCCCCATTTTATTTTTCAGACTCATTCCCCTTATCTTTTTCAGCTCCATCTCCACTTGCATAGTCAGTATCTTCCCTCCATGTCTCAAAGATAGCATCCGGGAACTCAAGAAAAAAAGTATTAGAGATATTCTTAAAAGTATTTCGAATTGAGTCATCTCTAAATTGCATATTTCCAGTAAGTTTTTTGTTGATTGTGTATGAACTTGGACATTCCATCATAATTGACAGCTCCGATTTTTTTGAAGTACATGCAGAAGTCAGCATTGGAGTTGTAGATTTAGGTTCAACACTTAGCTTGACTATTTCTTTTTCTGGCTCAACCGTTGGTTCAGGGGTTGCAGATCCTTCAACTGGTTTAGGACTATTCATGTCCTTGTTAGATTCTTCTTCTTCAATGTCTGTAACTGAATTTGTAACAGCCTATTTTTAGTCAAATCGAAACAGTGGTTTTGAGACCACAAATCTAAAGTAAAAATAAGTATTTTATTATTATTTTAATGTATACATCATGAAAATATGATTGTGTGAAAATTTAGTTAATAAATTTTATCGTTTAAATGCTTAATTCGATAAAAAAGACTAAATTGTGTGAAGTGCAAAAGTAGTGTTCTATTGGCTAAAGGTGTCTAATAGCTATAGAACTTTAATTTGGAGGTCCTTATGTGGTAATTAACCCATTATTTAGTTAGTGGATGATGATGTCTTGGTATAAGTGTAATTGTTAAATATTTTTAAGGTTATGTTAGTAAATTATTAAATAAAGACTAATTAAAAGAAATAAAACAAAATATTATCTTTTAGTTATCATCTTCAACTGATTATCAAAAGAAAAAGAAGCCACTTTGTTCATCTAGCGTTCGGTCACTTTGGAGCTTAATTGGTAAGTGATTTTGACTCGGTTTTTAATGATTTCTATGTTTTTGAGATCGTTGCAACTAGGTCTAGCTAGCCCAAGGACTATTTTCCAAAAATGTTAAAGATTTTGAATGATTCCATTGATGAATAAGCATGAATTTTGTAGTTTCTTGATAGATTATGAATGGTTTTTGATAGATAAACAAGTTTTGTTAAGTGATTTTTAATGAAAATTTAAAATACGGGCTAAATTGTGAAATGTGTAAAATTAGTGGTTAAAATGTGAAATAAATGAAAAATATAGGCTACTAGGGGCATAATAGTAATTTGGCTAGCTTGGGTTGTGGTTAAATTGCATTAATTAGTATTTTTCTGAAATAAGGACTAAATTGTAAAAGATGTGAAACATTAGGGACAATTGTGTAAAAATGTCTTAAAGTGAATTTTGGACTAAATTGAATAGAGAGGTGATTAAATAAGTTAATTTTGGTTATATTTAGATCAAGAAATGTGAAATACGGACTTAGATCGAGGAAAGAACAAAGTTACAGAATAGTTGACTCGTGTTATCGTTTCTACATACGAGGTAAGTTCGTATGTAATAAGCATTGTTATAATTATGCTTTAAATGCTTTGATATTGCATAAATTGTGTATTTGAGACTACAGTCGTGTTTGAAGATGATTCAGCTAATTATTGGCACTTAGTGTGCAAAATCGAGATAGCTTTGGTTATATATTTCACTTAGTGTGTGAGGTTGAGATAGCTTCGGCTATATATATATATTGGCACTTAGTGTGCAAAATTAATACAGAAACGACTATTTATTTGGCACTAAGTGTGCGAATTTCCCAAGTATCCAAAAATATTCCAAATGGTTTAACGGATACGTAAAAGATGTGAATGAGTATGAGTTAAATAGGGGAAGGTATAGGTATGTACATGGACCAAGTAATACACTGAAAGGATGAAAAATTAAGGAAATTACATCTAAATTGATGGATGCAATTGTGGTAGGTTGGTGATATATTATGAGATATGTTATGTTATGTTTTTGGCTTAATTTGAGTTTATATGATGAATTGATATAAATGCTATACGAACTTACTAAGCTATAAAGCTTACTTTGTGTATTTCTCTGTGTTTTATAGTGTTTCCAAAGCTAGCTCAGATTCGGGGATCGTCGGATCACTTCACACTATCCAACTATCACTTGGTACTTTTGAAATTAAGATTTGGGTCATATGGCATGTATAGGGACTTTGGTCATTTTGGTTATGAAATGATAATGATTTTGATCGTTTGAAATGAATTGTAAATGTATATGTTTTGGATTGTACATATGGCCATGTGAGTTGGCTTATATTAGTGATTTTGATGATGTATATATGTGTGTATATGGTTTATATTATGTGTGTAACACCCCTAACCCGTATCTGTCACTGGAGTAAGGTTACAAGGTATTACCGATCAATACACATCATTTAACATACATAACTCATACATTTTTGCATCCATACTCGAAAATCATTCAACACAATCACTTTGTCCCTTATAAGAGCCTACGAGACCTTGGTCATGCTTTAGAAGTGGTTCGGGACTAAACCGATAACATATGAAAATTTTGAAAACTTAGAAAAATTTCAACCATACAGGGGTCACGCGCCCGTGTGATCAGGCCGTGTGCCTCACACAGCTCTAGACAAGCCCGTGTCTCAGACCGTATGGAAACAGGGCATACATACTGATTTGTATCACACGGCCAAAGACATGCCTGTGTGCTAGGCCGTGTGAAAACTGGAGGGAATACACTTGGTCGTGTTGCAATTAGGGGCTCTACTGACTTGTACCACACAGCCAGTCACACGCCCGTGTGTGAGACCATGTGGAGGATACTGACTTCAATTCAATTTCAACACCAGGGGACACACGACTGAGACACACACCCGTGTGGACAAAAATAGGCCATTTGCAAGGCCAATTTGCCACCCTAACTTCAATATACCTATACAAGGCAAAATGGTACCATTTCATAATACAATTAGGCAGCCAAAATCATTAACCAAATGCACAATTCATACCATTATAAATTCATCCATTCCAATTCTCAAATCACTACCATTTACTTAGCCAAATACATGCCACAACAATATCAAACAATATGATTCATTTACCATAATTCCCATAACCATTTGAGCAATTATAAACCATAACCACATTCATACCAAAACATACCAAAATAAGCCATCACTTATGGCTATATATATACAAACCAAAACATATATATTTACAAGCCATTTCTAATAGCCAAACACACATCAATATTAACATCATTTACAAGCCAAATCTCATGGCTATGATTACAACCAAACTACCACATCTAGCCTATACATGCCATATACCAAAAATGTATAATCCAAAAGTACTAACTTAGATGTTTGATAGTGTGATGATGTTCCTGACGACTCCCAGATCTGAGCTAGCCTTGATTCACTATAAAACATAGGAAAATAACATGAAGTAAGCTTCATTGCTTAATAAGCTTGTATGTGAACAATAAACAACTATCACCATTCATTCATCATTCAAATAATGGAAAATGATATACAACAATTCTATTAAATCTCAAAGCTATCAAATGGTCATTTACATAACTTACCAAGGAACTCATCAATTCCATAGTTTTAATACTCAATTCATAACTGTACGTACCTGTACCATATCGTACCAATCTCATACTCAACCACATCTTTCATTTACCCGTTGAACCATTCAGAATAGAAATCGGATACTCAAGGATCTCAATCGATAAGTACCTATACCATGGTCTGAAGCCAAACCAAGGTAACTTATCCCCGGAGTACCTATACCATGGCCCGTAGCCAAATCAAGGTAACTAATCTCTGAAATACCCATACCATGGCCCGAAGCCAAATCAAGGAATAATTCGCACCTGAAGTGCCGATGCCGTGGCCCGAAGCCAAGACAATAACCTAATGACATGTCACTAGCATCCTGAACTATTCCTAAGGTTCAATCGGGATTCCAACTATCGAATCTTCGTCGAATCATTTTCGAACTTGTTCGTAATCATATAATCATAATTCATGCTATATCAAAGCACATAAAATACATTTGAAATAAAAGTATAACATACGAACTTACCTCATATTCGGAATTGACAAATCTGGTCAACTACTAGATTACCTTGCTTTTCCCCCGATTTAAATCTAAATTCTTTCTTTCTTGATCTATATGAATTCCAAATTAACTTATTTAATCAACCATTCATAAAATTTAGTCCAGAACATACATTTTGGCCTATTTGCATATTATCCCCTAAACTTTCACACTTTTAACAATTTAATCCTTATTTCACAAATACACAAAATTCACACAATTCAAAAAAACCCATGCTTGGCCAAATTATATATAGGTCCCTAGTAGCCTAAAACTTTCATTTATTTCACATTTCAACCACACAATTTGCACATTTCACAATTTAATCCCTATTATGCATTTCATCAAAAGTCACTTTACAAAACATGAAAATCTATCATTAAGCTTTCATATTTCATCTTCAAACACCAAAGAACACATAGATTCAACAATGGCAATTCTCAAAATCTTTAACAGTTTTGAAATTAAAGGTACGGGATAGCTAGATTGAGCTGCAACGATTACAAAAAACATAGAAATCATCAAAAACTGAGCTAAAACCGTACCTTAATCAAGCAAGAAGTGTGCCAAACCCTAAAACACAACAAGATGATTTCTTCTTCTTCAATATTCGACCAAAAAGATGAATGGAGAAAGAAATTTGGTTTATTTTATTAATATTAACATTATTTATCAAATACCAAAATTAACCTTTAAATTATAACATTTAAAATCACTTAATGATGTCTATAAAAGTCCACTAATTGTAACACCCTAAACCTGACCCAGACATTATGGCTGAATTTGGCGATGTCACATGGATTGGGATTTTGAAAACTAATTTATTACGATAAAATCATGTTCGTTTATTACTCCTATTGGTTTTGAAAACCACTTACTCATCTAGTCGATTGTTTTAAAGCACAATTCGTTGCGAAAGCTTTAGAAATAATTTATTCTAAGTAAAATAGTTCATTTCATGGAAAACCTTGGTTATTAGAAAAATCCGCATTTTGTTAAGTCTGAAGTTATAAGTCCGTAAAAGCAGTTATAATTTCCAAAGTTAAAACAAAACAGTCCATAAAGTCCAATTACATAAAAATACCCCATAATCAATAAAACCATAAACGATAGTAAAGCAGTTTAAATATATGCGGCCACTGTCAAGTCCTCTGCCGCATCGAACCGTCAGGTCTGGGGATTACCTATATAGTTAAAACAGAAAGGGTGAGTTTACGTAAACTCAGTGTGTAATCCCCATAGATAACATCAATGCAGTCAATCACAATCAAACAGTCAAATGCAGTCTGGGACTAAGCCCATTTCAGTCTCAGTAGCAGTTCGGGCCTTAGCCCCTTTCAGTTCAGTATCAGATATGCATTAGGGCTTTAGCCCATCACAGTGACAGTAATGCAAAAAGTAATCAGTAAACAGAATCCTACCCAACCAACCTCTACACACCATCTCCATCCAACCCTACACTCTATGCGGAGAATAAATCAACCTACCCATCCCTACACTCCAGGTAGTATCGAATGCGGCACTAAACAGTAGTTTGCAGCTGAGTTGCCAGTATATTAGGCTTAAGAGCCTTTTAGTACACTTCCGCCAAATAAAATCAACCTAACCCCATGCAATGCGACGTACAATAGAATGTCAAGCTATCACGGATCTATCAGATATACATACAGTTCAGTATACATGCTTATATATATAACATGCTCAGTACATAATTCACATAATCAATTTCACACAGATAAGGGTCTAACTAGTGCTTACTAACCCTACGAAAGGTTCACAGTAGACTTGGGCAACCCGTGCAACCTTAACAAGCATTTCAGTGAAAATGGGCTCGTCGACCACACCTCGGTGTTATGTCACACGGCCGACCACACACCCGTGTGGCATCGATAGTATGCAATCGAGTACACACCTGTATTGTTTTTGACGCAAAAGCCACTCGCAAGTACTCTAAGGCCACCAACAATAGCTTCCCGAAAATGATACCAAGAAACGATATACACAATTTATCACCCACAGCCTCCTCTTACGCCATTAACAGAAGAAAAAACGCATTACTAAGTAATCACTATCAACCACGACGGAGGAGACGAGGGAGACTTATCGAACCTGAATCAAAATACACATCTATCGATCGGTTTAAACTTACTTTTGGTCGAACCACCGCAATTCTCACAAATCCAAAATCTCCAGCAATCGATTGTGAGTCCTTAAATCTTCCTGAAACTGACATTAACGAACTCCCATTAATCACCAACTTAAAAGCAACAAATAGAAACTCCATCAATAAAAACTTATTGAAAAGGGAGAGAGAATCGTTGTACAAGAAGGAAGTAAAATAAAAATTGAAAAGGGAAAGAGAAAAAAGTCAAAATTTTGGCAGGGAAAAGATGAGGAAAAAGGTAAAAAATTTCCTTCAGTAAGAGGGAGAAAACCGAATTTGAGAAGGGAATAATGGTTAAACTAAAACACTAAACCAATCCCTTAATTTGCTCCCCACACTTCTCACTACACATCCACTACTCGACATTTTAGTTCAGTCCGAACTTCTACACAGCACAAATAGCAAAATTAACTCCCTTGCACGCACAGGGATTTGAACTCAAGACCACCAGCATACCAACACACTACTTAACCACCAGGCCAGTAGGCCTATTTTGATATAAGCTTATCAAAAATTAAATAAAAGCCTATTGACCAAAGATTGGGCTTTAATCATAAAAATACCAAAATTTGCCCAAGTCATGGCTTAAACTTGGGACCTCACACACACACCCAGAACACTTAACCACTGAAGCAGATACACATTTGTAAAAACCAAAATTTAAATTTTGGAGCGTTACAACTCTACCCCCTTAAAAGAAAATTTCGTCCTCGAAATTTACCAGATCAGAATAGATGAGGATACTGCTGACGCATTGCATCCTCAGGCTCCTACGTGGCCTCCTCAGAACCTTTACCAAAGGGATAGACTTCCTCCTTAGAGCCTTTATGTCACGATCCAAAACCTGAATCGACTCCTCCTCAAAGGTCAAGTTCGGCCTAACCTCAATCTCCTTAACAAGAACAATGTGAGTGGGATCAAAGTGGTAATGCCTCAACATGGAAACGTGAAACACGTTATGAATATGATCCAATTCCAGAGGTAGCTCCAACTGATAAGCAGCCGGTCCCACTCGCTTCAAAATACGATAAGGTCCAATAAATCTAGGGCTCAACTTGCCTTTACGACAAAACCTCAAAACCTTCTTCCGTAGCGAGAACTTGAGAAATATGGAGTCCACCACAAAATACTCAATCTCGCATCTCTTCAAGTTTGCATAAGACTTTTTCCTATCAGAAGCCATTTTCAAACGAACCCGAATCAATCTAACCTTATCCTCTGCCTCGGAAACTAATTTAGGACCCAGAACATGTCGCTCACCCAACTCAGTCCAACATAAGAGAGTGCGACACTTACGACCATATAGTGCCTCATAAAGTGCCATTTGGATGCTGGACTTGTAATTATTATTATAGGCAAACTCCGCTAACGGAAAATAATCCTCCCAACTGCCTCGAAAATCAATAACACAGCTCCTCAACAAGTCCTTCAGTATCTAAATCACCCTCTCAGACTGACCATCGATCTGAGGATGGAACGCAGTACTGAAGTCCAACCTTGAACCCAGAGCCTCATGTAGCTTCTTCTAAAACCGAGACGTGAAGCGAGGATCCCTATCAGAAATGATTAAGACTGGTACCTCATGCAGTCTCATTATCTCAGAAATATAAAGCTTCACCAGCTTCAGCAGAGAATAATCTGTGCTAACCAATATGAAGTGTGCAGACTTGGTCAATCAATCCACGACAACCTACATTGAATCCTTATTAGCGGGTGTTAAGGGTAACCCACTAACAAAATCTATCGCTACTTGCTCCCATTTCCATAACGAAATCTTAACCGGCTGCAGCAAACCCGAAGGCAACTGATGCTCAGCCTTAACCTGTTGGCATGTCAGACACCTAGCCATAAAATCAGTAACCTCTCGCTTCAATCCTGGCCACCAATGCAACTTTCAAAGATCCTGGTACATCTTATTCCCACTGGGGTGCATAGCGTAAGGGTTACTATGCGCTTCTCTAAGTATAAATTGTCTCAAGTCAGAATCATTCAGCACACATATCCGATCTCAGAAACACAACACACCGTCAGAGTTCAACCCAAAGTCTGTAGTACTACCACTCTTAATCTGTCGAAACCGAAGACCCAAAGACTCATCCTCTAGCTGTTTACCCTTAATCTGCTTGATCTAAGTTGGTTTAACTTGCAGCTCAGCCAACAAACTCCCATCGTCGAACAAGCTAAGTCGAGCGAACATCGCTCTCAGATCTATCACAGCCCTATGGCTCAATACATCAGCCACCATATTAGCCTTGCCCGGATGGTACTCAATGGTACAGTCATAATCTTTAAGCAACTCAACCCATCTATGTTGCCTACGATTCAACTCGTTCTAAGTAAGGAGGTACTTGAGACTCTTGTGATCAGTGTAAATGACACACTTCTCACCATACAGATAGTGCCTCCAGATTTTCATAGCAAAAACTGCAGCGGCCAACTCCAAATCGTGCGTTGGATAGTTCGCCTCATGCGTCTTAAGCTAATGTGACGCATATGCTACCACCTTACCATCCTGTATCAACACACATCCCAAACCGACATGTAATGCATCACTGTATACTACAAACTCCTTTCTAGACTCAGGTTGTATCAGAACAGGAGCTTAAGTCAAAATAGACTTGAGCTTCGTAAAGCTCTCTTGCTATGCATCAATCCAGACAAATGGTACACCCTTACGTAGCAACTTAGTTAAAGGTGCTGCAATCAGTGAGAAACCTTCCACAAACAGTTAATAATAACCTGTCAGCCCCAAAAAGCTGCGGATCTCAGACACATTCTTAGGCTGCCTTTAGTCCAATACAGCCTCAATCTTTCGAGGATCGACTCGAATCCCCTCAGCAGACACCACATGACCCATAAATATTACTTCACGTAAGCAGAACTCGCACTTATTGAACTTAGCATAGAGCTGTTTTTCCCTCAAAATCTGAAGAACAATCCTGAGGTACTTGTCATGCTTATCCTCGGTCCTCGAATAAACCAATATGTCATCGATGAAAACCACCACAAACTGGTCCAGATAGGGCTGAAATACCCTGTTCATCAAATCCATGAAAGCTACCGCTGCATTATTCAGTCCAAATGGCATCACTAGGAACTCGTAGTGACCATAAAAAGTCCTAAATGCCGTCTTATACACATCAGCCTCCTTAACCCTCAACTGATGATACCCAGAATGCAAGTCAATCTTGGAGAACACAGACGCCCCTCAGAATTGGTCAAATAGGTCATCGATCCTTGGGAATGGATACTTGCTCTTAAAAGTCAACTAATTTAGTTACCAGTAGTCAATACACATCCTCATGGATCCATCCTTCTTCTTAACAAACAGTACCGGTGCTCCCCACGGAGACACACTAGGGCGAATGAACCCACGATCCAACAACTCCTGAATTTGAGCCTTAAGCTCCGTAAGCTCTTTCGGTGCCATTCAATAGGGAGCGATAGACACCGGAGCTGTACCAGGAATGAGCTCTATCTTAAACTCTATTTCACGATCCAGAGGTAAACCCTGTAGCTCCTCGGGAAAGACGTTTGGAAAATCCTTTACCTTTCTAATATCTTTAACTATAGAATCCCCAGAATCTGAGACACTTACTTAGGCCAAGTATGCCTCATATCCCTTATAAACTAGTTTCTCATCCACCAGTGCAGAGATCATGTTAGCCAAACAATTCTGGCGTTCTCATATCATGACCACCTCATTATCCTCCTCAGTTCTCAATACGACCCTCTTGGTCACACAATCCAAACTGACACGGTACTTAACCAACCAATCCATTCCCAATATTAAATCAAACTCCCCAAACGGAAGCTCCATCAGATCAGCCAGAAAGGTTACCCCTTGAACCTTTAAAGGGACTTTTCTAAAGAACTTGTTAACCCTTATAGATTTCCCCAATTGACTCAGTACAGTAACCTCACTCGTAGTGCTCTCAACCAATATCCTGAAGTTTCAGACATAGTACAGGCTATATAAGAGTGAGTGGATCCTATATTTATCAATGCAATATAAGGGACATCATGAATAAGGAACGTACCCGTGATGACGCCCGGAGCATCTCCATCTTTTCGACGACATGTAGCATATACAAAAGCCGGCTGCCTCGCCTTAGTCTATCTAGCACCTCTGCCTGGTGCTCTCTGCCTAAGGCCTATGCCATTACCACCCTGGCCTAACCATGGCCTTTTAGTGGCTGTTATACTACCCTCTATGGCTGTGCCATACTAGTACCCAGAGCTTGTATCTAATCGACCCTCAGTGGACATTTCCTAATACAGTGCCCCAATGACCCACACCTCAAGCACGCCCCAGTTCTCCTCTATCACTCGCTCTGATGGCGTCTACTACAATCAGCACATGGCTACTGTCTAGTAGCAACAACAGAGGGCCCAGATCTAACTGGCCTATTAGCTCTAGCCTTTTTCTTAAGCTTCTGTACAGAACTCGAGGGCTCTGGATCCCTCTTGTTCCTACTCCTCTCGCGATCCCTATTTCGGCGTTCAGCGCGCTTAACCTCTTTGGAGATCTTTGCCTTTTCAACCAAAACTAAGAACTCTCGCTCCCTCTTTGGAGCTATCAACACCCTCAAATTATCTCTGATGCCATCCTCAAAGCGGACACATCGCTCATACTCAGTCGCCACCATACCTCGCGCATAGTGGCTCAGCCGTAGGAATTTGACATCATACTCGGCCACAGATCAATCTTCCTAGGTAAGATTCAGGAACTCCTTCCTACAGGCATCCACATAGCTCGCCTCCAAATATTTCCCCTAGAAGGCAGTCTGTATTGGTGATGATGTATTGGCTTGTGCCAAGCTTTTGGTTTGAGTTATATTATGCTTATACTTATTGTTATGTGAAATGGTAAGATATATTTTACTTTCTACGAACTTACTAAGCATTAAGTGCTTACGTAGTTTTTTTTCCAATGTTTTATAGATTATCGGAAGCTCGATCGGTTTGGAAGCTTGTCAAAGATCTATCACACTATCCAACAGAAATATCAGTAGTTTTCAAATGTTTTGGCTAGGGATATAATGGCATGTATAGGTGGACTTAAAATGATGTTTAGTTGAATGTTTAATGAATGATTTGGTATGTATAAGTTGATTAAGTTATCTTTGGTTGATACCATTTGATACCTTGTTGGATTGTGTCATTTTGTTTAACTTGTGATGCATGTTTGGAATGGCTCATGTAGTATGTTTTGAATTGGTATGATAAAGGTAAATTTGTGGTATGTTTGGTAAGTTTTGAACTAGTAGTTGATGATTGGAATGTGGCAAAAGTATGCATGTTTAGGTAAGTTTTGATGATTGCTTTTGGGGTGCCTTGAATGGCATATTGGTAGTTAAATTAGGATCTTGAAATGGCATCTACATATGTATATTTAGGTATGGTTTGATGCTTTGTAGGTGGGCACAAATTGTTCAAGTTTTTATGCATGAAATGGTATAGGAAATGGCTTGCTTTTAGGCAAATTTATATCCACACAGCCTGAGACACGGGCGTGTGACTCAGCCGTGTATGACACACGGATTGGCGACATAGCCGTGTGTCTCTTGAAGGTTCCTTTTGCATGTAAGTCAGTAAGTTACATGGCCTAGCACACGGCTTGACATACGGGCGTGTAGGGCAATTTTGAGAGTTACACGGCCTAGCACACATGTGTGTGACCTTACTCAAAGAGTTGCACGGGTGAGGACATGGGCTAGGACATGGCCCTATGTCCCTAGTTAGAAGGTTACACAGCTTTAAACACGAGCATGTGTCTCAACTGTGTGAGGCACACGGCTTAGCCACATGGCCGGGTGACCCCTGTATCCAAATTTTTAAAACCTTTTTTTAGAATTTCCAGATGATGTCAATTTAGTCCCGAATTGTTTCTAAGGTATTTATTGGGCCTCGAAGGCTTGATTTAGGGACAGTATGTGTATGTATGATTGGTTTATGATATGTTTATAACATTGAATGATATTATGTTTAATGGTTTTTGGTTGATCGGTAACACTTCGTAAACCTAATTCGGCAATGGATATGGGTTAGGGGTGTTACATATTGTGCAGGAATTTTACCTCACATTAAAAGAAAGAGAAGTAACAAGACCATATTATGATATGCGAACACATGTCAAAGTTAGAGGGGTGAATGTTTTGGTAATAGAAAGAAGTATTTGTCAATTGTATGATGCTCCATATTATTACCATGATTATATGTTCAAAATAGATCTCAAACAATTCAAAAACGTAGACATGAAAGAGGTTTTGATTTTTTTAACTGAAGGAAAAGAAGAATAGACGTACCAGCCAAGAAAAAAAAATCAACAGCATTCAATTAAGCACTAATGACTCCAAGGAAAAAATCTAGATGAAGTTCGTATGTTCAAAAATTTGGCCCATAGCAAATATCTCCAAGATTTGCCCGATACAGGCTATTTTGGAATATGTGATATTGCAAAAGAAACATATATGCATCGGTACCTAGATTTATCAGAATATGATTGAGTACAAATGAGATCAATCAAAAGGAACATTCTTACCACATCTAATAACGGAATTATGCAAAAGGGCAGGGGTACCAATGGATCAACTAGATAAGGAGATGAATCCTTCGGAGAAATTATTAGGAGATGACCTATACAGACAATTTGTAATACTCCATAGATGGCAAAAGGAAGAGAAAAGAAAATCAGGACTACAAGAGGGAGATGAATGAAGAAGTTCTCTCTTAAAAAAACCTAACAAATGTATATTTAGGATTATACGAACATACCTTATGATTATACATATACTAGCTAGGATAATTTATTAGTTGATTTTTTTAGGGAATGGTAATTAATTTAGTTTATAGAAATATTTGAATTATATACTTTCTGTTTGTTTCTTTTCTTCTTTATGTTAAAACTTCACATAAAAGAAGTGCAGTATTTATGAGCCCATAAAGAATATGAAAGGGATAACCCACCAGTAGAATACAATAATGTCACGATCAATCGGGTAACTTCTTTCCTTATTATTATTATTTTTTTGGCTACACATTGAGGACAATGTGCTATTTAAAGTGTGGGGGTAAAGTAGGAAATTTATTTTTAATTTTTATACTTTTCTTTTAATTTTTATTGTAAAATGTGTGCTTGAACTTGTAGAAATACAAGTGATTGGTTAGGAACATGTATATAGGTTAATTGTATTTACTATAAACTTGGCATGATGGTGAATGCTTTTAAAATTTTTATTATTAGACTACTAAGTTCTATATATTACACTGTAAATTGGCATTGAGTAATTGAATATACTAAATGATAAAGAGAATGCAGGAAAACTAGCATGCTAGTATGTATGATAAATAGTTGAATTTGTGATTGTTTGATTGATTAAATTTGTGAATAATGAGATGCCAAGGGATGACTTAAGGCATTGTTTGGTATAAACCCAGAGCCAAAAAACTAACCTTGATTATTCATCTTTAGTACCTACTTTGAGCCAGAAAACACTTCTCGATGAAACTTCATACAAAACCCGAGCTAAAACATCAATTTGTATTTACCATTTTTCCTTGGTCTTGTACTACACGACTACAGACGTTTGGCCATACAAAATGAGGGTTAAGTAGATACATCACTTCAGATTTTGTAAAAATGGAGTGAAATAGGAAGGATCAATGTGATATAGTAATTATAGGTTAGTCAATATGTGCAGCAAAAGAAAAATTCACAAAAGCTAGAAAAATGAGTAGAAAAAGTATTTGAAAAGTAAAAGTATTGTGAGTGAGATGTAGTGAAAAAGAAAAAGGTGACAAAGTCACAAAAGAATAAAAACTCATTCATTAGTGCACAAAAACTCATAAGCTAGTTTTTGTTACTGTATTATGCTGTAACTTCCTATGTAAAGAACTAAAAAAGGTGAGAGAGGGAAAAATAAGGCGATGAGTGGGCAAGGGTTACTAAAGGGGAAGAATAGGAAACAATACGATGTACCAAACTATTTTCGTGCTTGAAACCATTTGATGCTTACAATTCTTGAATTTCATACATGTTCTAAGCCTTAGAACATTACAAGTTGAAAAGCCCTATGTGACCTACGTAGACTTATTCATGAATTGACATCATATTAAGTAATTGCATTAACGGCTGTTTCTATTTTGCTAGTATAATCAATTTACTTGTACGATTTATTGATGGATTCATATATTTGAAAACCTTAATGTATGTATACTTTGTAATATACTGAACTTAGGTGTTTGATATTGAAAGTTGTAAGTTGTTTATGTATCATGCTAGGATTATGTGTAATTATGAAAATGACTAGTTATGTACTCCAAAGCTTATCTTTGTGCTATACTTGCTCAAGATTCGTCATTTACTTGTTGTTTTTTACTTTACCTTGCTTAAAGACAAGCAATGACTTAAGTGTGGGGGAATTTGATCTATCGTAATTCGATGTAGTAGATTAAACTAGTTTTTGTACTTGAAGAGCTCGAATACAAGAACTTTTATTATGTTTTAGTTAAGTTTCTATATTTTAGTTTAAATTCAATAAAAAGATTATTTTGAGTTTTTTATGGACCTTAAGGGTCGAATGAGGCTTAAAGACGAGCTAACATCTTAGTAAGTGTGTAGGAAACCATTCAAAGGTGTAAGAACTCAAAGTTGGTCACTATGTTGCAACACAGGGAGTGCTATGTCACAACATAGGGAACAGAAAGTCATTTTTGCTATACTGCCTAAACTGCCTTTAGTGTCGGGAAACAGCTAGGGGATGTCACGACACACCCTTGAAGTTACCCCTGAACCAAGCATACTGCCTACAATGTCACGACATAGGCACTAGGGTGTCGTGACATTAGCCTTATACTAGAAACACTTACGAGACAGAGATGTTTTGGTCTGTACAATGAAAATTAAACACGAAAATGTCAGCTGACCTAGGGTTGAGATGACGACAACCCTAACTTTATAAATAGGCTCTTAAAACACTTGTTGAGGGACAACTTTTACATTCTAAGTTTTTCTTTAATTTAGTTTTAAGTTTTTCCTTTCTTTGAGGCTTTAGGTTTATTTCAATTCTTTTTTGTTTATGTTCTTTAGAGAACGTGAGTTGTAAATGTGATCAAACTACTTTGGATTCTGCACTTTAATCAATACAATTCAGGATTCGCTTAAACCTTTCTCTTGATTTGATATTTATGTATATATTTATCATCAAGTTTATTGTGAAATCATGAGATTCTTGAGGAATTAATCCTCTTAAGGGGATTAGTGAGTTAATGTGTGATTAATTGATTACTATGTAGGGTTTTCTTAACGGATCAGCTACTTGGGAAAGGAAGAACTTAAACCCTAAGCTTGACGACCTTAGAAGGTCATTTAGGTAGGAAATAAAAATTAGTATGACCCATCCATGAACACCTTATCCCTCAAACCAGTCTAGGCTGTGAGGTCGAGAGATAAGTAGTTCTTGCCGACTCATTAGTTTAGTGGAAGATCAAGAGATGCTATTAGGGAAATTACCTATGCCTAGAAAAGTTTATAAATTAGTTTTTCGAATTTTTTTTATTTTTTTATTTATAAAAACCAAAAACCCCTTAATTATGTTTATTCTTAATATAGTTTATTTAAAATACTAATTAGATCTATTTTGTGTTTAGGTTAAAATTAATCTAGTAACTCGCCTCCTTTAGGTACAATCCTCGGAGTACTCACCCACTCCGTTGTAACTATATTACAACCTGACCCGTATGCTTATAGACACCGCCTCAATTTCATATATTTTAGTTGCAATATTCATACTCTGGATGTTAGTACGGTCGGAGGCGGTTAGGAGACTTGATGAGTTTAAGACTGTAGCATTGACGAAGGAGTGCAGTGCATTCTTATAAAAAAAGTTACCCCTAAAAATGAAAGATCTAGGATGCTTTACCATACCCTGCAATATTGGAGAACCTTATTGTGGTAAAACCCTATGTGATTTAGAAGAGAGCATTGTAACAGCCCGGTTTTGGGTCTAGTCAGAATAGTGGTTTCGGGACTACAAATTCGATGTAGAAATATTTATTTTTATTATATTTTTATGGTCTAAAATGTTATGGAATGATTTCGTGAAAATTTTGTTCAAAAATTTTGACGTCTGGGGCACTCAATTTGGTTAAAAGGACTAAATTGTAAAAAGTACAAAAGTTGAGTTCTACATGCTAGAGGTGCTAATTGCTATGAAATTTTAAATTAGAGGTCCTTAAATGGTAATTAGACCATTGGTTAAGTTGTTGGATGAAAATGTACATGGTTAAGTATGTTTTTAAAGTTTTTCATCAAGGGCATTTTGATAATTTGGTAATTAAAATGAATTAAAAAGCAAATTAAAAGCCAAATTTTGTCCATCTTCTACCTCATGGCCGAATTTCATAATGAGAAACCATGGCTAGGGTTTTTCAAGCTTCTAAGCTCGATTGTAAGTCCGTTCTTGTAACACCCCCAAACCCAGCCTAGACGTTATGGCCGAATCTAGCGATGTCACATGATAGCGTTTGAAACTAAGTTGCTACAATAAAATAATTTTCATTGGTTAACTCTTGTTGACCCCAAAATTGTTACTTATCTAATCAATCATTTTTACACATTTCATTGCGGAAACTTTTAAAAGTTGTTTTGAGTAAATCGCGTGTTTAGAGAAAACTTTGCCTTTTTGAAAATCAAGTTGTTAAACGTCTTAGCAATTATAAATCCATAAAAATTAAGTAATAACCCAAATTAAGGAAAAGTCCCAGAAAGTCAAAAAATTTACATAAAAAATTAACCCAGAAAATAATTAAGATTTGAATACCCAAAGTTGAAATCAAAATAGTGTAAAGACGTGTGGCCACCATCAAGTCCTCCACTGCACCAATACGTCAAGTCTGGGGATTAGCTGTACAGATTAAGTAGAAAGGGGTGAGTTTACATAAACTCAGTGTGTAATTCCCATGCAAACAACAGACAGCAAATAGATAATCACGGTCTGGGCCTAAGACCTTTTCAATATCAGTATCAGTTTGGCCTTAGCCCATCTCAGAAACAATAAACATTAGGGCCTTAGCCCATCTCAGAAACAAATATGCAATTACAAAATCCTACCTAACCAGCCTCTACACTCCATCTCCATCCACCCATACACTCCATGTGGGGGTATAATCAACCCACCCATCCCTACACTCCAAATAGTACCGAATGCGACACTAGATAGTGATTTGCAGCTGAGCTGCCAGTAAGTTAGGCTCGAAACCTTTCAGTACACTTCCTCCGATCAATATGAAACCCCAACCCGATGCAATGCAACATACATTTATGTCATGCTATCTCATAATAACAGTTCACACAATATCAGTTCAGTGAAATATTGTCATGCACAACCACTTATATACGTGTAACATTCGTTCAGTTGTTTCAGAAAATTAGGGGTCTAGGTAACTTACTAACCCTACAGTAGGTTCACAGTCGTCTCGGGCGACCCGTGCAACCTTAGCAACAAATCAGTGAAAATGGGCTCACATGCCCATGTTGTCCACCCGTGTGGGCCACACGGGCTCTCGGGCGACCCTTGCAACCTTAGCAACAAATCAGTGAAAATGGGCTCACACGCCCATGTTGTCCGCCCGTGTGGGCCCACACGCCCATGTGGCCCACGCAGCCCAAATTGACCTTGGTCGTATGCATCACACGGCTTGGCCCAGAATCTGCCAGTGTGGGACCACACGCCCGTGTGGCCTACATAGCTCAATTGGTTGAGCCCGTGTGTCACACACGCTTCACCCAGCCATCACATGGCTGTGTGATGCGCGCACGGCCTGGCTCATCGATCACATGCCCGTGTACCGTCACACGGCCTACCACACGGGTGACCATACGCCCATGTGGCATCAACAAAGTGCCTTTTTTAGCTTTTTGTTGAATTTTGTTTATGTGGTTCGGGTACACACCTGGTTCCATTTGATTCTAAAATAATCCCCGAGCACTCCAAGACCTATAATTGAACAAATAACGCTAATTTAATCGATTAAAATGTGATCCCAAATCAAACTCGTATCGAGGTTTTAACCCAAAAGTGACTAAACCTTACCTTCAGTGAAGCAACGACGATTCCCCATTACCAATGTACTGATCAATAGCCTCTTGATCTTTGATTGACCCCTAATTACATAACAAACTCTTATCAATCCATTCAATAAACCAAAACAAAAACACACCTCTAAACTTACCGATCACGCATGTAGAACACAAGAGTAAAGAGTCATGGAATAACGATAATAGGTAACAGGCAAAAATTGAAGAAAAATAAAAAATAGTAAGAGTAGAGTATGAAGAAAACGAAAGCAATGAGAGAAAGGGAGAAGGAAAAAATGGTAGAGAAATATTTTGGGAAGGAGAGGGAAATAGGAATATTTCTAATAACTACCAATTTCCCCAAATGACTCCTCTTACCCTACTACATCACACCTACTCAAAATCCCAACTTTGCACAATTCTTAGTCGAAATTGGAGCAAAAATACTATCTCCACGCCACCATAGAGAATTGAACACAGGACCTCCAACACTCCAACACTCCACTTAACCACTAGACCAGCAGGCTTATTCTGATATGATTCTACACATGCCTAAACTTAAGCCATATAGGCCAGGTTAAGGCTTTATTCATAAAAATACAAAAATTTTCCCAGGACAAGGCTTGAACCCAAGACATCTCAGACACTCCCAGAACACATAACCACTGAAGTAGATACACTGTTGTGTCATATTTTAACAGAATCAAAAATAAAAATTTTGGGGCGTTACAACATTACCCCTTAAAAAAATTTCAGCCTCGAAATTTTACCTGATTAGAACAAATGAAGATACTGCTAACGGATTGTATCCTCAGGCTCTCATGTAGCCTCCTTCGAGTTATAATTACGCCATAGAACCTTAACCAGTGGGATAGATTTCCTCCTCAAAATCTATACGTCGCGATCCAATATCTGAATAGGCTCCTCCTCGAAAGTCAGATCTGGTCTAACCTCGATGCCCTCCACTAAGATAACATGCGTGGGATCAGAGTGGTAGCACCTCAACATTGAGACATGGAAAACATCATGAATCCAATCCAATTCTAGAGGTAGCTTCAACTGGTAAGCAACTGGTCCTACTCATCTCAAAATGCGGTAAGCCCCAATAAATCTAGGGCTCAGCTTGCCCTTATGACCAAATCTCAGTACCTTCTTCCATAGCGAGACCTTAAAGAAAATGGAGTCTCCCACGGAATACTCAATCTCGTATCGCTTTAGGTCTGCATACTGTCTATCAGATGTCGCTTTTAGTCAGTCCTAAATTAGTCTAACTTTATCCTCAGTATTAGAAACTAGTTGAGGACCCAGAACTCTCCGCTCACCCAACTTAGTCCAACATAATGGAGTGCAACACTTACAACCATAAAGTGCCTCGTAAAGTGTCATCTATATACTAGACCGGTACCTATTATTGTAAGCGAACTCTGCCAACGGCAAATACTCCTCCCAATTGCCTCAGAAGTCAATTACGCAACTCCTTAACATGTCCTCCAGTATCTGAATCACCCTCTCTGGTTGACCGTCTGTCTGAGGATGGAACGCAGTACTGAAGTCCAATCTTGTACCCAGAGCTTCCTGTAGCTTTTTCCAGAACTAAGACGTGGAGCGAGGATCCCTATCAGATATTATTGAAGTTGGTACCCCATACAGTCTCACTACCTTAGACACATACAGCTTAGCCAGTTTCTGTAGAGGGTAGTCAGTGTGAATAGGTATGAAGTGGGCAGACTTGGTCAATCGATCTACGATGACCCAAACAGAATCCCTCTTAGTGGGTGTGAGGGGTAACCCACTAACGAAGTCCATAGTCACTCGCTCCCACTTCCAAAGTGGAATCTTAACTGGTTGCAACAATTCCGAAGGTAATTGATGCTCAGTCTTAACCTACTAGCATGTCAAACACTTAGCCACAAATTCAGTAACCTCTCGTTTAAGACCTGGCCACTAGTATGACTCAAAGGTCGCGGTACATCTTATTTCCTCCAGGATGCATAGCATAAGGGCTACTATGCACTTCTCGCAGTATGGACTGCCTCAAATTAGTATCCTTTGGAACAAAAAATCTCCTACGAAAATAGAGCACCCCTTCGCTATTCAGACCAAAATCCACAGTATCACCACTCTCAACCTGTTAGAATCGATGACCTAGTGCCTCATCCTCTAACTGTTTACCCTTAATCTTCTCAACCAAAACCTGAAGTTCAGCCAATAGACTACCATCATCAAATAAACTGAGGCGAGCAAACATCGCCCTAAGATCAGTCACAGCCCTACGGCTTAGTGTGTTCACCACATTAGCCCTACCAAGGTGGTATTCGATCATACAGTCATAGTCCTTAAGTAAATCAATCCATCTACACTGCCTAAGATTTAGCTCCTTCTGTGTGGGGAGCTACTTGGGGATCTTGTGATCAGTGTAGATGATACACTTTTCACTATACAAATAATGCCTCCAAATTTTCAATGCGAACACCGTCGCGGCCAACTCTAAGTCAAGCGTCGGATAATTCGCCTCATGAGTCTTAAGCTAACGAGATGCATATGCCACCTCCTTACCCTCTTGCACAATACACATCCCAAACCGACATGTGATGCATCGCTGTAAACAGTGAACTCTTTTCCAGACTCTGGCTGTACCAATACAGGGGCTTCAATCAGTACGATCTTGAGCTTCTCAAAGCTCTTTTGTTGTGCATCAGTCTAGTTAAACGACACACCCTTACGTAGCGGCTTAGTCAAGTATGCTACAATCAGTGAAAAACCCTCTACAAATCGTCGATAATACCCTGTCAGTCCCAGAAAACTTCGAATCTCAGATACAGTATTAGGCTGCTTCCATTTTAAGACAGCCTTAATCTTTCAAAGGTCAACTCTAATCCCCTCGACAGAAACCACATGCCCCAAAAATGTTACTTCCCGTAACCAGAACTCACATTTACTAAACTTGGCGTACAATTGTTTCTCTCGCAAAATCTGCAGGACCACTCTAAGATGTTCATCATGTTCATCCTTCATCTTCGAATATACTAGTATTTCATCAATAAATACCATTACGAACCAATTCAGATAGGGCTGGAACACTCAGTTCATCATATCCATAAAAGCTGCTGGTGCATTTGTTAGTCCAAATGGCATCACTAGGAACTCGTAATAACCATATCGAGTCCTAAATGTTGTCTTATGTACATCAGCCTCCTTAACTCCCAACTGGTGATATCCTGATCAGAGGTCAATCTTAGAGAAGACTAAAGCTTATTCAGTAGAGGGTACTTATTCTTGATGGTCAACTTATTCAGTTGCCGGTAGTCAATACACATACGCATGGATCTATCATTCTTTTTCACAAATAGAACTGGTGCTCCCCACGGAGACACACTAGGGCCGATGAACCTACGATCTAACAACTCCTGAATCTAAGCCTTAAGCTCCACAAGCTCTTTCAGTGCCATTCTATAGGGAGCGATGGACACCGGAGATGTACCAGGAAGGAGCTCAATCCCAAACTCTACTTCACGATTTGGAGGTAACCTAGGTAGCTCTTCAGGAAACACGTCTGGAAAGTCTTTAACCGTCTTTATATCCTTAACCGAAGAATCCCCAGAATTTGAAACACTGATGTAGGCCAGATATGTTTCACATCCCTTATGAACCAACTTTTCAGCCCTTAATGCAGAAATCACATTTGGTAAGTAATTCCAACACTCCCCAATTACAACTACCTCGCTGTCCTCCGCAGTTTTCAGTACAATCCTTTTTGTGGCACAATCTAAGCTTACTAGGTGCTTGACCAACCAATCCATCCCCAGTATCAGATCAAACTCTCAGAAAGGAAGTTTCATCAAATCCATCAGAAATATAGCCCCTTGAACCTTTAAAAGAACGTCTCTAAATAACTTATTTACCCTTACTGATTGCCCCAACGACTCAGTACAGTGACCTCATTCGTAGTGCTCTCAACCCGTACTCCTAAATTTTCAGATACGGTAGAAGCTATATAGGAGTGAGTGAATCCTATATCTATTAGTGCAGTATAAGGTGCATCATAAATAAAGAACGTATCTGTGATGACGTCTGGAGCATCACCATCCTCTAGGCGACGTACAGCATAAACTAGAGCCATCTACCTCGCCTCAGTATGACCAGTACCTCTGCTCGATGCTCTCTAACCACGGCCTAACCCATTACCACCTCTGGCCTGACCACAACCTCTTGGTGGCTGTTGAACTGCTCTCGAAGGTGGTGTCGTACCAGTACCCAGATCTTGTGTAACACCCTAAACCCGGCCCAGACGTTATGGCTGAATCTAGTGTGTCACATCAAAGCGTCGTTCAAAAATTGAGTTATTGTTAAAAAGTTTATTTCTACGATTAAAACCTTTTACTCGAGGTTAGCAAATCATCTCGTCAAAAACGTTTACTTAATGTCTGGCATTGATACTTTAAGTTATTTCAAATCACAGAAGCTACTAAAGTTTGAAATATAAAAATGTCTATTTTTAAATGTTTTTGAAAATAGTTATTAATTTTTGAAAATTCGTGTTTAGCAGTTTTAAATAAGAAAATCAAAAGCCCAATTAAAAATTTAATCCCTCAAAGGCCTTATAACAGAATTAAAACCCCAAAATATAGAATTCAAATAAAAAGTCTACAGTAGAGCATTAGCGATCATGTGGCCACCTCTGAGTCTCTCGCTGCTCCAAATCGCCTAAGGCTGGGGATTACCTGTACAGTTAGACAGAAGGGTGAGTTTGTGAAGACTCAATGTGTAATCCCTTATAACACAAACAGTCAGATATACGGTATGCAAAAACAGACTGGGCCTGAGCCCATCACAGACACAGTATCAGGTGGGCCTTAGCCCATTAACAGAATTAGTATCAGATGCAGATATGCAAACAGAAATTCTAGCCCAACCCAACTAATACACCACCCGTACCAACCAACACACTATGTGGGGATAAAATCGACCCACCCATCCAACACACCAAGCATAGCACTGGTGGCGGCACTAAGTCAACAGAACGGCTCAACGCCGTAGACAGAATGACTAAAAGCCATAAATATCGCAGCAACGCTGCCAGTTAACAGAACAACTAAAAGCTATAAGCAGAAAGGCAGTAAGCCTTGAACAGAACGGCTACATGCCATACACTTCCTCCGTCAATAATCACCCATCCCCATGTAGAATGTCATGTCATAACATCATATGTGAATGCAGAATGTCATGCTCAATCATAGTTATATATAAATCATATAGCAAACCAGTCATACATAATATAAGAGCATAACAGACATTTTACCCTATAGGGGTATTACGATCATTTTATTAATTTTAGGGTCTCGATACAGATAATGACCCTTCAAAAGGTCTACAGTCGTCTCTAACGACTCAAAAAACCCATATGGCCAAAATAGTGTAAGTGGGCCCAAGGCCATTACTTGGCCCAAGTGGGCCCACACACTTATGTGGCCCATTTAGCCCAAATTCATCCATGACTACGCGATTACCAAAGCCCACTCTATTATTTGTTACTTACCATAAATTTTATTCGCGTGGGGCCCATGAGCCCATTGGGCCCACACGGCCCATCTCGGCCCAACGAGGCCAATAACGGCCTAACCTCATGAGAACGTTCATAGAGGCATCTACAGTCTAGTGCCCATGTTCATGGGCTCGGTTCACCACACGTTCATTCGCACGTTCGTGTGGCATCAAATGTCGAAGTTTTGGCTTTTGACTTTTCAGCTCTTGCCGAACTACAGTTTAAACGGTGTTAGTACCCATACGCACACACACACACACTTGTTTACGCAACCACTCCAAGTTCCTCAAGCACCCAACCTACAATTATTCCCACATACCATCAGTCCTTCAACTATTAGTGTTCATGAACACTAAATCCCCAAATCAATAATCCTACTTACCTTGACCGAATGAGGGCGACTTAATCCTCCAAAATTGCCAACTAGAATTTATCATACGCTCTTGCCGATTATCTGTATTATGAACACAAATCTTTAATAATCAGGATTAATCATCTATGTGGCCTAACCCACAAAAATTAATCTTACAGAGACATAGGGAGTATTTGGCTAATACCCCAAAACCAAAGTAACATCTCACCTTAATTGAACGATGAGAGAAAGAGTTGATTGCTTTCAAAACGCTTGCACCCTTTTACCCCACTGAAATATCTAGAACCCAAATCACATCGTGGAGATGGAATGAATAACGCAATCAGAGAATATAGGGAGAAATAAACTTCGGCTTTCAGAAAAAAAAAAAAAAAAAACAGATTGAAAAGCATATATTGGAACAATAGAGAAACATAAGTATACCCACTGATTGTTAGAAATTCTTGCAAAACCGAAATCTCAACACCAACAGTAGAGTACAGAACGATCAGTCAAGAATTAGGGAGGGGAGAAAGACCGTGAGTAATCGATCTAGAAAGAAGAAATGAGAGAATAAAAGAATAGAAAATGGAGCAATCGGCTAGGGAGAAAACATAAAGAAACCAAAGTAAGCGTTTATCACTATTCGGCCAAAGAAAAACGTAAAAGGGAGAACCACGAGAAAGGTACTTTGGCAAAGATTGGAACACAAGAAAGAAGAGAAAAACTTAGGAAAAGCAACACAAAATCTTGGCACTCGACCAACAGGGGTTTCGGCAAAATGAAACCAAAAAGAAATCAAGAAGAGAGCAAAAACGACACAAACAAAATACCCCAAATGACCAAGATTGATTTTGACACTAGAAGTCTAAAATAAATCAACAAAAGAAAACTCTCCCCAAAGCCACAATGACCAAAACCGAACACTCTCAACTCCCTTAGCAAATTCGACATCAGCCTTCTATGACTCAAACTCCCCCTTTTCCCTCCTAAAATCCCTCCATAATCCTTTCCTTGATTTTCTCCACCATCTTCTCTTGACCCATTCAAATTCCACCTTTTAGAGTTTCAGTCGACTTCTGCTTCTCACATGACAAGAGAGCAAAATAAATACTCTTTTTCCCTTGCCATGACTTGAACCTTAGACCTCAAGAAAAACATCCACACGCCACATCCACTAGATCACTAGGTTCTTTGCATTACATTTTATCCTCAATTAATTAAAAGGTCTATAGGCCAAAGTCCAGGTTCCTTTATAAGAATCCAAAATAAATTATAAGAGCCAAGACTTGAACCCAGGCTCCCTTACAACCTTAATGACGCCCCAACTACTAGACCACATGCTTCCTTGTGTCATTTTTTAACACAATAATTTAAAAGGCCTACATCCAAGCGTCTAGGGTTTTATTCACTTAAAATTAAAATTCTGCTAAAGCCCAGGTTTGCACCCAGGACTTCTCTAATACTCCTTGACACTCCCAAATTACTTAACCATCAGAACAGACAATTATTTTATGCCATCTTCTTGGACTTTTATGTACAATTTCCTAACCATTCCCTTGCTCAAGGCCCAGAACTTCTAGGCCCAAATTTCGGGGCGTTATGTCTTGCATCTGATCAGACCTCCGCGGACACTTTCTAATATAGTGCTCTAATGAACCTCACCTTAAACAAGCCCCAATTTTTTTCCAACACTCATCCTGATGGCATTTACCATAGTTAGTACAGGCGATTGTCCTGTAGCAACCATAGGAGCCCCAACTCTAATTGGCCCATCAACTCTGGCTTTTTTCTTTGGCCTCTGAACGGAAATCGAGGGCTCCGAATCCCTCTTGCTCCTATCTCTCTCTTGGTTCTGGCGTTCAACGCGCTTTATTTCCTCATCGATCTTCACTTTATCAATAAAAGTAGCAAAGTCTCGCTCCCTTGTGGAACTATCAGAACCCTCAGATTATCCTTGAGGCCATCCTAAAAGAGAACACATCGCTCATACTCAGTGGCCACCATACCTCACGCATAGCGGCTTAGTATCAGAAATTCGGCCTCATACTCAGCCACTGATCTATCCCCCTGAGTCAAATTCAAGAACTCTCTCCTACGAGAGTCCACATAACTGGCCCCCACATACTTCTCCTGCAAAGCAGTCTTAAAGAACTCCCAGGTCTATCGATCGGGCTGAGTGCTCTCCTTAACAGTGAGCCACCACTGATATGCCTCATCACATAGCAGCGATACAGCACCCTTTAATTTCTGCTTGGGGTGTAGTCTATATCATCCATAATCCTTTCTGTGGCCTCTATCCAGTACTCAGCCACATTAAGAGCAACTCCAGCAATACCCTTGAAAAGCTTAGCTCTATTAGACCGAAGTCATTCCGTAACCGACCCTAGGCCTCCAGCTCTAGTATTTGACCCAGTGACCCTCTCTAAAATCCTCAACATAGCCTAGGACAGAGCGTTGTCCCCCGTAGCTCGATCATGAGATCCAGCCTCAGTCACAGGTGAACCCGGTGTCTCACTAGTATCCAAATTAGGCAGATTGCCAGATGATTAAGACCCAACTCGAGCACCTCTACAGCCTTTACCATGGCCTCTTGTACCCCATCTGTGAGTACCTCCGGTGCTCATTGTCTAATTGTGTTTTATCTGTATTAATAGTTTTATGCATCAGTTTACAGTTCCAGTGTTTATTAACAGATATTTTATGAAAACAATATCAAAAGTGTACAGTTTGTTTCGTACATCGTAGTGTCAATCAATGTCTATTAGTTTTACTATAGTCTTAGTATACACTATTTTAAGTGTTTTCACTAAAGTCTATCTATAGTGTTCTAAGCATATACTACCTATAGTAGTTTCAGAATATACTATCAAAACAGTTTTAGAACTTTTCACAGTTTCAGAAAACTTACTGGATCGACGCTGGAGACTCGGTGTACCACACTTTCAGTAAAAACATTTAGAAATTAATTCTAAAAAATCACGTCTTAAAAACCCACATCCACAGTCGAGTTTTGCAGCTTGGATTTGATACCACTAAATGTAACACCCCTAAACCTGGCCTAGATGTTATGGCCGAATCTGGCGATGTCACATGATAGCGTTTGAAACAAAGTTGCTACGATAAAATAATTTCCATTAGTTAACTCTTGTTGACCCTAAAATTGTTACTAATCTAGTCAATCATTTTTACACATTTCATTGCGGAAGCTTTTAAAAGTCGTTTTGAGTAAATCGCATGTTTAGAGAAAACTTTGCCTTTTTAAAAACTGAGTTGTTAAACGTCTTAGCAATTATAAATCCATAAAAATTAAGTAATAACCCAAATTAAGAAAAGGCCCAGAAAGTCCACAAATTTACATCAAAAATTAACCCATAAAATACTTAATATTTAAATACCCAAAGCTGAAATCAAAATAGTGTAAATACGTATGGCAACCTTCAAGTCCTCCGTTGCACCAATACGTCAAGTCTGGGGATTACCTGTACAGGTTAAGCAGAAAGGGGTGAGTTTACATAAACTCAGTGTGTAATTCCCATGCAAACAATAGACAGCAAACATATAATCATAGTCTGGGCCTAAGCCCTTTTCAATATCAGTATCAGTATCAGTTTGGCCTTAGCCCATCTCAGTAACAGTAAATATTAGGGCCTTAGCGTATCTCAGAAACAGATATGCAATTACAAAATCCTACCCAACCAGCCTCTGCATTCCATCTCTATCCAAACCTACACTCCATATGGGGATATAATCAACCCACCCATCCTTACACTCTAAATAGTACCGAATGCGGCACTAGACAATGATTTGCAGTTGAGCTGGCAGTAAGTTTGGCTCAAAGCCTTTCAGTATATTTCCTCCGATATCAAACCCCAACCCGATGCAATGCAACATGCATTTATGTCATGCTATCTCAAAGTAACAGTTCACACAATATCAGTTCAGTGAAATATTATCATGCACAACCACTTATATACATGTAATAGTCATTCAGTCGTTTCATACAACTAGGGGCCTAGGTAACTTACCGACCCTACAGTAGGTTCACAGTCGTCTCGAGCGACCCGTGCAACCTTAGCAACAAATTAGTGAAAATGGGCTCACACGCCCATGTTGTCCGCCCGTGTGGGCCCACACGACCTAAATTGACCTTGGTCGTATGGATACACGGCCTGGCTCAGAATCTCACATACCCGTGTGGTTTACCTGTGTGTCCCACATGCTTCGCCCAACCATCACACGGACGTGTCATGCGTGCACGGCTTGGCTCGTTGATCACACGCCCGTGTACCATCACGCGGCCTACCACATGGGTGACCACATACTCATGTGACGTCGACAGAGTGCCTTTTTTAGCTTTTCATCAAATTTTGTTTCTACAGTTTGGGTACACACCTGGTTCCGTTTGATGCTAAAATAATCCCCAAGTACTCCAAGACCTATAATTAAACAAATAACACTAATTTAATCGATTAAAACGCTATTCCAAATCTAACTCGTATCGAGGTTTTAACTCAAAAGCAACTAAACCTTACCTTCAGCGAAGTAACGGCAATTTCCCACTACCAATGTGCCGATCAATAGCCTACTGATCTTTGATTGACCACTAATCACATAGTGAAATCTTATCAATCCATTCAATAAACCAAAACGAAAACACACCTCTAAACTTACCAATCACGTATGTAGAACACAGGAGTAAAGAGTCGTGGAATAACGATAATAGGTAATAGCCAAAAATTGAAGAAAAAGAAAAAACAGCAAGAGGAGAGTATGAAGAAAACAACAGCAAGGAGAGAAAGAGAGAGAGAAAAAAATGGTAGAGAAATATTTTGGGAAGGAGAGGAAAATTGAAATATTTCTGATAACTACCAATTTCCCCAAATCACTCCACTTACCCCACAACATCACAACTACTCAGAAACCCAGTTTTGCACAACTTTTAGTCGAAATTGGAGCAAAAATACTGTCTCCATTCCACCACAGAGAATTGAACACAGGACCTCCAACACTCCAACACTCCACTTAACCATCAGACCATCAGGCCCATTCTGATATGATTCTACACATACTTAAACTTAAGCCCTATAGGCCAGGTTAGGAATTATTCATAAAATACAAAAAGATTTCCAAGACAAGGCTTGAACCCAGGACTTCTAAGACACTCCTAGAACACATAACCACTAAAGTAGATACACTGTTGTGTCATTTTTAACAGAATCAAAAATAAAAATTTTGGGGCGTTACAGTTCTAGCCCCATTTTTAATGATTTTTATTTTTTTGAAATCCTTGCAACAAGATCTATCTATTTCAACCACTAATTTAAGACATAATCAAAGTCTAAAATTTTACCGATGATGGATATTTGTGTATTTTGATGTTTAATGGTATATTATACAAGTTTTATGTTTGATAAACGACTTTTGCTAAGTGATTTTCGATGAAAATGCCTAAAAGGGCCTATTTGTAAAAGTTATAAAATAAGTAGTAAAAGTGTGATTTAATGAAAAATGTGGGCTGGTATAAGTACAATAAAGATTTGGCTAGGCTTGGGTAATGAAGAAATTTGATGAAAATCATTTTACGAGCCTAGAGACTAAAATGTAAAAATGTGAAACTTTAAGGGCAAAAATGTAATTTTTGCCATAATGTGATTTTGGGCTGATTTGAATAGTTTAATGATTAAATAAGTTGAATGTGATAATATAGGTCAAGAAAAATAAGGTTTGGCCTTAGAACGGGGGAATAACTAGTATTTGATGGTTAGGCCCTTTCCGCCATTTTTATGTTGAGGTAAGTTCGTATGTTTAATAAGCATTAAATTATGTATGTATAATTTCTTAATTGATATGATTGTGGTAAATGCTATATTATTGAAATAAAATGTGAATGTTATTGAGTACAACACTACGAAAATGACCGATAGAGGTTCGATACAGCGAAAGTCCCGGTTGAACCTTAGGAATAGATAGGATAGAAATGTCATCACATTAGGATTACTGAGATTACGTGTAAGACCATATCTGGGATATGACATCGGTATGATACTTTGTATAAGACCATCTCTGGGATATGGCATCAATATGAGATTTCGTGTAAGACTATAGCTAGGCAATTGGCATCGATACGAGATTACATGTAAGACCACATTTGGGATATGGCATTGGTATGGTATCGAGTGTACGGGACTCCCGAGTATCCTTTAGTATTCCAAGTGGTTCAACAGGAAATTTAACGGGTATTTTAAAGAAGAGAAAGAGCATGTAAGTATTACAAACTTGTATAGGTATGTACATATGTTCATGATTTTCGTGAGAATGTTTTGTGAAAGCTTGTGATTATTGGCCTATGCTTGTAATGTATTAAATTCATGATAAATTCAATTGAAGACCATGTTATTGGCTTTCAGGCCAAATTGAGTTATGATACAGCGCGTTTTATTCACTTAAATTGCAATCTATCAGATAGGAGAAAAAGGAAAGGTTGGCATAATTGCCTATTATCGTGGTTATAAAAGTACGGGGAGATAAAAGTTTAGGCAATTGAAAGATATTAATATATATGTTTGGAAATATGAGTACACATAATTTAATGTGCATGTTTACTATGAGGTTTGAAATGACTTGTTAATTGTTGTGATATGTTACAAAAGAGAGACTCTAGTTGCTAGACTAATGCTAATATATGTTAAATTATGATTATAAGTTAATAGAGTAAACATCGTGATTGAATAAAATTATAACTATAAGATTTATAGCAATTGGTATTATTTTGGGTTTAAATTGTTGAACTTGATAAATGCCTAATAAGAGTTGCTTATTATTTTCATGCAACTTACTAAGCTATATAGCTTACCCCCTTCCTTTCCCATGTTTTATAGTGCCATGAAGCTAGCTCGAGTTGGAGATCACTAGAGATCCTATCACACTATCAAGCTATCAATTTTGAGTATTGATGAATTCAAGTATTTTGAGTTTATGGCATGTATAGGGACTTGGTCTTTTGGTCATATGTGTCATTATGACTTTAGCCAATGTATTAACTTGTAAGGGTCAAAGGCTTGTTTTGATATTTGGCCATGTAAATTGGCTTATTTGGCTAACATGATTGTAAGCCTAAGTATATTCATATATATGTCAATGCCTCTATTGATATGATCATGGTATCCATGGTAAATGTGAATTGTTTGGAAATGTGATTTATAGCATGAATATGAATGTTTGGTAATATGGTCTATTGATGAGATGATAAATTTGTGCGTACAATAAGGTAACTAAAAGTAGTTAAATTAAGACTAATGAAAGTGAAATTGACATGAATGATTTACGGCATGACAATTGTTCTGTGTATGATAAATGTTGATATGGTACTGATATGTGATGGTCATAATTGTGAACGGTTCATGGTTCATTTTGTATATAGCCTTGGAAGTTGGCTAATTTTGGTTATGATTATAATTGTATTAATGTCATTTGTGAATGTGGAAACTTGCATAATTTGATGTGGAAAGGTTGATGTTTTAAGCATGTTTGAAAATGGTATGAGAATGACATGTTATTGTCTTGGTTGTGATTATTTGGTTGCTCTTCATGCTTGAGTTTGTGCCATGTGATGTTGAGTAGATATGTGCAAGTGAGGGTGGCAAAATGGCTTGGTAAATAGCCTTGTTCTTGTCCACATGGGTAGAAACACGAGAATGTATCTAGGCTGTGTGTGACACACAGTCAGCCCCATGTGCGTGTGATCCGGCCGTGTGTCCCCTGCACCTAAATTGTTGCAAAACAGAATGCTCAGTATTGAGCACATGGGCAGAGACACGGGCATGTGTCTTGTTTGTATGACTTCAATTTCTTCTTGGGTGACAAACAGAGAGTTACATGGGTTAGGGACACGGGCGTGTGTGACCACACGGCCTGCCCACACGGGCGTGTAACCCCTATTTTAGCAAAAATTTTCTAAGCGTTGTAAAATTTTCTAAAGTTCTCGGTTTAGTCCCAAACTGCTTCCAATGTATGTTTTGGACCTCATAGTTTCGTTTTAAGGACGATATGAATGTATGTGAAAATTTTTAATTTGGATGGAAATATACGTCTCGATTTTGTATGATTTCTTGTGAATAAGTCCGGTAATACCTCGTACACTGTTCTGGCATCGAATACGAGTAAGGGGTCTTACAAGCATCAACTTGATGCCCATGTCCATCTACAAAAAGTTGTGTATAGGTGAAGTGAGACCAACAACCGTAACACTCCAACTGGCGAGTCGATATTTATCACACCCGGAAGGAAAGATCAAGGATGTTCTAGTACATGTAGATAAGTTTATTTTTCTTACTGACTTTATTATCTTAGATTTTGAAACAAACAAGAAGGTGTCAATCATCCTAGGAAGACCTTTCCTGAAAACCAGGAGAATATTATTTAATGTGCAAAAAGGTGAAGTTACGATGCGAGTTTAGGATGATCAAGTTACTTTTAATGTTTTTAAGGCTATGAAATTCTCTATTCCGGTTGAAGAGTGCTCAAGAATGTCGGATTTAGAGGCCTTAGTCTCTAAAAAATTGGAGCTTAATTCTATAGATGACCCATTAGAGCATGTCTTAGAGTCTGGTCCACCAGATGAAGAAGGTGAGGAACATACTGCTTTGGTCAAAGCCAACTTGAAGGGTTATGTACCAAAAACCCAATTTGAATCATTGGAGCTAGAGTCTTGGGAATACACAACCTAAGGTATCAATCGAGGAACCACCCGAATTGGAACTAAAGGTATTACCCTCTCATTTAAAATATGTTTATTTAGGTAACTCCTCTTCTTTTCTTATGATTGAAGTATTGAAAAAATTCAAAAAGGCGATTGGTTGGACTGTAGCTAACATCTGAGGAATAAGTCATTCCTTTTGTATGTATAAGATTCTATTAGAGGAGGGAGAAAAACCCATAATTAATGGGCAAAGAAGGCTTAAACCAATCACGAAGGAGGTAGTCAGGAAGGAAATAATCAAGTGATTAGATGAGGGAATCATTTACCTCATCTTAAATAATTCATGGGTGACTCTGGTACAGTGTGTATCGAATAAGCGCAGAACCATAGTTTTAGAGAATTTGAATAATAAACTAATCCTGACGAGGACAGCAATGGTTGGAGAATATGTATAGATTATAGAAAACTGAACAAGTCAACCTGGTAGGACCATTTTTCGCTACCATTCATGGACTAGATGTTGGACCGACTTGCGGGAATGGAGTATTATTACTTTCTAGATGGGTACCTGAGATACAACCAGATACTTGTAGCCTTGGAGGACCAATATAAGACAACTATCACTTTCCTGTATGGTACATTTTCTTTTAGACAAATGCCTTTCGGTTTATATAATTCACCTACGACTTTCCAAAGATACATGATGGCAATATTTATTGATATGGTTGAGAATTTTGTGGAAGTTTTTATGGATGATTTCTCTGTTTTTGGTGAGTTGTATGATGATTGTCAAAACAATTTAGCTAAGGTGCTTAAAAGATATGAGGAAACAAACATTGTCCTTAACTTGGAGAAATGCCACTTCATGGTTAGGGAAGGTATTGTTTTAGGTCATCGAATATCCAAGAGAGGGATCAAAGTTTAAAAAGCAAAAGTAGATGTAATTGAAAAGTTTCCACCCCCATTTGCTGTTAAAGGTATTAGGATTTTCTAGGGGCATGCCAATTTTTATCAGAGGTTTATCAAGGACTTCTTGAATATTTCCAAGCCCTTGTGTACTATGCTAGATAAATATATAGCATTTGAATTCAATGAGTCATGCTTGGGAGCTTTTGAAGAGTTGAAAAAACGATTAGTCTCAGCACCAATCATTGTCACACCAGACTAGAACTCTCCTTTTGAGTTGATGTGCAATGCTAACAATTTCGTTGTAGGAGCTGTAATGGGATAGTGGAGAAATAAAGTATTTCATCTGATTTATTACGCAAGCAAAACTTTTATAGGAGCCTCGCTCAATTATATGGTAACTGAAAAAGAACTTTTTGCTATAGTTTTTGCTTTTGACAAGTTCCACCTTTATCTTATAAGCACTAAAGTGATAGTTTTCACGGATCATTCAGCCATTAAATACCTACATATGAAGAAAGATGCTAAGCCAAGATAGAAACGGAGTCGAGAACCAAGTGGCAGACCATCTGCCAAGTTTGGAACCACACTAGGTAACTCACTCTTCCGTCTCTATTAATAAGAATTTCCCAGATGAGCATATCTTCGAGGTAAGTCAATTCCATGAAACTCCTTGGTTTGCCGATTATGCAAATTATTTAGCATGCAAAATGATGCCTTACCAAATGACATGCCAACAAAGGAAGAAAATTCCTTCATGACATACGGTATTACTTCTAGGAGGAGCCTTTCTTATTTAACCAATGTGCAAATCATATAATCAAGAAGTGTGTAGCCGAAAGCAAGGTAGTTGGGACCTTGTATCATTGCCATTCATCCCCAAAGTGGGGGACATTTCGGAGGTTCTCACACTGCAGGAAAGGTTTTGCAAGCTGGATTTTTCTAGCTGACTTTATTCAAAGACACATAATGTAACAGCCCGATTTAGAGCCTAGTCGAAACAATGGTACTGGGATCACAAATTCGAGGTTAAAAATATTATATTATTATTATTTTGATAATCTAGCATGTATATTAGTGCATGAAAAATTTGGTGAGTTAATTTTGACGTTTGTAAGCCCAATTGCGAAAAAGGACTAAATCACATAAAATGTAAAAGTCCTAGATTAATAGCTAAAAGTGTCAAATAGCTAGAGAACCAAAATTTGGGGTCTTTAAAGGGTAATCAAACCCTTTTTCTATAGCATGGCCGGCCATAGGGGACAAAATTTTGGAGAAGGTCAACATTAGGTGAAGCTTAGGTCATCAATTTTGACTAGTGTGTTATTAAATAAAAAAAAAAAGAAGCTATCATCATTATCTATTCTTAGCCAAAATTATTAGCCATTGTTGGGTTTTGAAAGCTTCAAAAATTTCAGCAACTTTAAGCCCTCTCAAGTAAGTGATTTTGATAGTTCCTCTTAATGATTTCTACATTTTTGGACTCCTTAAAGCATAGGCTTTCAAATGAGAGGATTGTTGTGCTTAATAAACAAGAGTTTAGGGTTTTTCCATGAATGTATTTGTGATAGTTGCTGAGTTTTTATGGAAGAATATGAGTCCTAGTTGTGTTATAAACAATTTTTCTGAAAGGTGTTAGCATGAAAACACCTAAAGGGACTATTTTGCATAAGTTGCAAAATAGGTGATAAGGGTGTAAAATAGTGAAAATTTTGTAAAATAGTGAAAATTTGGGGTTTTTATAAGAGTAAAAAGAGTTTTGCTAGGCTTGAGATATGAAGAAATTCGATAAAAATTAATTTTCGAGCATAGGGGCAAAATGGTTATTTTGCCAAGGTCTAGGGGCAAAATGGTCATTTTACCCAAGATGTGAATTTTAAATTGCCTAATTGTGTTTAGAGACTAAATGAGTGCATTTTGCTAATATAGATCAAGAATTTTCAAATCCGAACCTAGACTGGGAGAAGGCCAAGCAAATCGACTAAACCGACTAGTCGTGTACGTTTTGTAATCCGAGGTAAGTTGTATGTAAATAATACAACTACATTGCTACTATATGTGTTTGAATTTTCATTTGATTGATATGACATGAATTGGTTGGCTGTGAATTGAGAATGCATAATGATAATTGTGATAGTAGAAATTCTGTGGAACCCTAAGAAATAAACTGGATATTCATGCCGTGACATTTGGGTCACTTATGTGAGCTAGTGTAAGACATGTTTGGGACATGCATCCACCACATTAAGAGAGCCAGTGTAAGAACATGTCTAGGACATGGCATCAGCATTGAGACGCATGCTAGTGTAAGACATGTCTGGGACATGCATCGGCCTCAGGACGTAAGCCAGTATAAGACATGTCTGGGACATGCATCGGCTACGAGGCGTGTCAGCGTAAGACCATTTCTGGGACATGGCATCAACACGGATATGCGAAAGCTAGTGTAAGACCATGTCTGGGACATGGCATCAGCACGGATATGCGAAAGCTAGTGTAAGACCATGTCTGAGACATGGCATCGACACATTTACCCATGTGTGAGGCTTATGGAATATCCGATAGTGTTTCGAATGGTTCAACAGTGAAAGTTATGTTCTTAATGTAATGAGGAAAGTATAACCGTGTTGTGAGTGGCATAGGTACCTAATTGGTACGTATGAGATGTGAGCTCATTGTATGATATGTGACTTGTATAGATGGTATTGAATAAGTTATATCTATACTTACCTTGGTATTATGAGCATGTTGATTATCGATGTATTGTTGTGGTATATTCATTTATATGCAACTTACTAAGCTTTATGCTTACTTCCTTTCCATTTCCTTTCAATGCAACCTAACTAGCTCAAGGATCATCGGAAGTCATAGATATCGATCACACTACCAGCTGAAACATTCGGTATAATTGGATTTATATTTTTGAATATGACATGTATAGGGCTTAGATTTCATTATTTTGTGTCTTTGAGAATTGGCCAAAGGTGTTAACTTGGGATAGATCCCACATTTTGCATGAGCCTTGAATGATGGCTAACATTCATTTTGAGTTAATAGAAGATGCATCTTCATGGTTGAAAGAATGTCTATGGTGGTTGATTTGATTATGAAAATTATACTTGCTTTGGTATTGGTTGGTATTTGTATGAGAACAGGTAGGCAAGGGTGGCAATGAGGCTTGGTAAATAGCCTTATAATGTCCACACAGTAGACACACGGGCGTGTGTCTAGACCGTGTGTGACACACAGTTAGCCCTATTGGCGTGTATTTCGGCCATGTGTCCTCTGTACGTAAAAATTTTAAGTCAGTATGCATGGTAATAAACACACGGGCAGAGACACGACCGTGTGTCTCAACCGTGTAGAGGACACGGCCTAGTACACGGGCATGTGCCATGGTCGTGTGACATTTTAGGAGTGCTGACATCAGAAACAGAATACCCAAATTTTTACACACGGGTTAAGACACGGGCGTATCATGGCTGTGTGAGGGACACGGCCATTGACACGGGTGTGCGCCTGGCCGTGTGAAAACAACTGTAGGTGTGAATTAGAATTTAATTCCACACGGGTGTGGGACATGGGGATGTCTCAGAGTGCTTAGACTGTGTGAACCACACGGGCAATCGGCACGACCATGTCGAAATGGTTACACGGGCGTGTTACCCTTCCACACGAACGTGTGCCCTGTTTTAAAGAAAATTTTCCAAAGGTTGGTTTAAAAACCCAAAATGGTCTTGAATAATTTTTAATGGTCGATTCAAGGCTCGTAGACTCATAAATAAAATTTAAGGTGGAAATTGAAATGTTTTAATTTGGACCAAGTCTTGGTGATTTGAGGTTATTCGAGTGCATGAGGTTAAGTTAGGTAATGCCTCGTACTCTGCCCCAGCGTGGGTTACGGGTATGGGGTATTACATTTAGTGGTATCAGAGCTATAGTTTAGTCGATTCTAAGACTAACCTAGCGAGAATACGAGTCTAGCTATACATGCCATAACTGTATATTGATAGTGTGACGAATCCTAACGATTATAAAATTATGTTTTTATATAGTAAATGGATCCTGATAGAGCCACGGCAGATGACATGGAAAGTAATGCGCCAGCTCCTACCGAAGGGACTACGCCAGTTGAGAGTGAGCCCGTGACTATGGGCCAAGGCGGAGGGGCTAGAGAAGCCTATCTCCGAATGATGGATGCTTGGTACATGGAGTTTGTTCGTGTGAATCCGAACACTCCACCTCCCCCACCTCCTCTGATTCCCTAGTATGCCCTAGTAGTTCCGAAAGGTGCAGACATATTTAGGAGAGAGAAGCCTCTAGTAGATAGGATTCGAAAACAAGGGGCCAAGGAATTCCAGGCTAACTTAGATGATGACCCGAAGAGAGCAGAGTTTTGGCTAGAGAATACCATTAGAGTATTCGATGAATTATCATGTACACCTGAGGAGTGCGTGAAGTGTGCAACGTCACTCCTACGGGATTCGACGTATCAGTGGTGGAATACTCTCGTATCCGTGGTACTAAGAGAAAGGGTAACTTGGGAATTCTTCCAAGAAGAGCTCCAAAAGAAGTACATTAGCCAGAGGTTCATGGACCAGAAAAGGAAGGAATTTTTAGAGTTGAAGCAAGGTAATAAGACTGTGATAGAGTATGAATGTGAGTTTGTGAAACTCAGCAAGTATGCGCGAGAATGCGTATCCACTGAAGCTACCATGTGTAAGAGGTTTGAGGACGGCCTCAATGAAGATATCTGAGTGTTTGTTGGTATCTTAGAGCTAAGGGAATTTGTAGCACTTGTTAAAAGTGCCTGTAAGGCTGAAGAGCTGATTAAGGAAAGGAGGAAAGTGGCTTTTAAGTCGCGGGATTTAAAGAAGAGACAGATGGGCAAATCATATCAGTCCTCATCCAAGAGATCCAAGGAATTCTCTACCCGATTGAATGCTTCAGTGGGGTATTCGAATAGGAACAAGAACCCACAGAACACAACTTTTAAAGCCCAGACCACTTCGGTCGCAAGCGTCAGTAGCATTCGACCAAACAGGCCAGAATGCTCGCAATGTGGTAGGCGTCATTTTGGCCAGTGCCAAGGGAATGATAGGGGCTGTTTCAAGTGCAGATCATTGGAACACTTCATCTGTGATTGTCCTGAATTGGATGAGAGAGAGAGAAAATAAGATGTGAAAGCGAGCAGTGCACCATTAAGGGGTAGACCACAGAAGAACCTCGGGAGTGGGGCTAGTAGTAGAGGTGCAGCAAGAGATACCGCAGTGAGATCTGAGGTAGAGAACCTACAAGGACTTATGCTATACGAGCCCGGGAAGAGGCAGAGTTTCCCGATGTGATCACGGGTACCTTTTCTATCTATGACATAACTGTTATTGCTTTAATTGACCCGGGATCTACCCACTCTTATATTTGTATGGAATTGATGTCTCGTATGAGTATGCTAGTAGAGTCCACTAAGTTTGTAATAAAAGTGTTCAATCCTTTAGACAGGCATGTGTTAGTGGACCAAGTATGTAGAAATTGTCCTTTGGCAATTAGGAGTCATTATTTTTCGGCCAACCTGATGTTGTTGCCGTTTAATGAGTTTGATGTAATCCTGGGGATGGATTGGTTGACTGCTCATAGTGTTGTAGTGGACTGCGGGAAAAAGATAATTGGGTTGAAATGTGAAAATAGGAGTGTTCTTCAAGTTGGATCAGATGGGTCAGATAATCTGCCTGTAATAATATCGTCTTTGACTACCGAAAAATGTTTGAGGAAAGGATGTGAGGCTTATCTAGCTTTTGTATTGAATACTCAAGTGTCTGAGTCGAAGCTTGAATCAGTGTCAGTAGTTTGTGAATTTACAGACGTGTTTCCGGAAAAATTATCCGGATTGCCTCCAGTGAGGGAAGTAGAGTTTGGAATTAAGTTGGTCCCCAATACAACGCCTATCTCGATTGCTCTGTATAGGATGGCTCTAACAGAGTTGAAAGAGTTGAAAGCACAGTTGCAAGAACTAATGGATAAGGGCTTCGCGAGACTGAGCTTTCACCGCGGGGTGCTTCGGTACTCTTTGTGAAGAAAAAAGATGGGTCGATGAGGTTATGCATCGACTACAGACAACTCAATAAGGTAACAGTGAAGAATAAATATCCTTTACCAAGAATAGATGATTTGTTCGATCAGTTGACGAGAGCCACTGTATTTTTCAAGATCGATCTGAGGTCTGGCTACTACCAATTAAGAGTGAAAGAGCAAGATGTGCCAAAGACTTCATTTCAGACAAGATACGGGCATTATGAGTTCCTCGTAATGCCCTTTGGTTTGACAAATACCCCGGCAGTGTTTATGGATTTGATGAACCGCATTTTTCAACTGTATCATGATAAATTTGTCGTCGTATTTATCGATGATATATTAATTTATTCGCATGATGAGAGCAAGCATGCGGGACATCTGAGAGTTGTGTTACAAACTTTGAGAAACAAGCAGTTGTACGCCAAGTTCAGTAAGAGTGAATTTTGGCTTAAGGAGGTCAGGTTCTTAAGACATATTGTGTCGGGTGATGGAATCCGAGTTGACCCAAGAAAAATCTCGGCTAGTGTAGAGTGGAAACCACCAAGGAATATAACTGAAGTTCAAAGCTTTTTGGGTTTGGCCAAATACTACAGATGGTTTGTAAATGAATCCTATATGATAGCTACGCCAATGACAAGATTGCTGCAAAAAGATGCTAAGTTTGAATGGACAGAAAGGTGTTAACAAAGTTTTGAAAAACTGAAGGCTTTATTGACCGAAGCACCAGTGTTAGTGCAACCGGAGTCGAGCAAGGAATTTGTGATATATAGTGATGCCTCCTTGAATGGCTTGGGGTCTGTGCTCATCCAAGAAAGCAAGGCTGTAGCCCATGCCTCGAGACAACTAAAGTCACATGAGAGAAATTACCCGACCCATGACTTGGAACTAGTAGTTGTAGTGTTCGAGTTGAAGATTTGAAGACACCATTTGTATGGAGAGAAATGTCGGGTATTCACCAACCATAAGAGCTTAAAGTACTTGATAACTCAAAAGGAGTTGAATTTGCTCCAACGCCGATGGTTAGAGTTGTTAAAGGATTACGAGTTGATAATAGATTATCATCTAAGAAAAGTGAACGTCGTCGCTGATACATTTAGTAGAAAATCATTATTCGCACTGAGAGAAATGAATGTAAATATGGCTTTATCTGATGATGGATCAATTCTATCAGGGCTGAGAGCTAGACCGACATTTCTTCAAGTGATCCGAGAAGCTCAGAAAGGTGATGAGAAATTGCAAGCCAAGAGATCTCAGTGTGAGTAGGGAATTGAATCAGATTTTCAAATCAGTACCGATGGATGTATAATGTTTAAAGACAGAGTTTGTGTACCCAAGAACAATGAGCTTATTTAGAAGATTCTGAGAGAGGCACATACTGGTTGTTCGTCCATCCACCCGGGTAGTGTGAAAATGTATAACGACCTTAAGAAAATGTATTAGTGGTCAGGTATAAAAAGGGACATTTCAGAGTTTGTGTCTAAGTGCTTAGTGTGTCAGCAAGTGAAGGTTGAACACCAAGTACCTTCGGGTTTACTTCAGCCTATCATGGTCCCCGAGTGGAAGTGGGATCGGATCACATGGATTTTGTGACAGGTTGTCGGTAACCCCGAAAAAGAAAGATGCAGTATGGGTTGTTGTGGATAAGCTAACAAAGTCGGCACACTTCATACCGGTGCGTACCAACTACTCCCTTGAGAGATTAGCCGACTCATATATCTTTGAGATTGTGAGACTATACGGCGTACCCATATCGATTATTTCAGACAGAAACCCGAGATTTACCTCGAGGTTTTGGAAAAAGATACAAGAAGCATTGGGAACAAAGTTGAGTTTTAGCACAGCTTTTCATCCGCAAACAGACGGTCAGTCAGAGAGAGTAATTTAGATATTAGAAGACATGTTACGGTGTTACGTCCTTGAGTTTCAAGGTAGTTGGGAAAAATATCTACCGTTGGTAGAATTCGCCTATAATAACAGTTATCAGACAAGTCTAAAAATGGCGCCTTTTGAGGCTTTGTATGGGCAGAAGTGTCGAACGCCCTTATACTGGACTGAGTTGAGAGAGAACCAGATTCACGGGGTCGATTTAGTCAAAGAGACTGAAGAGAAAGTTAAAGTGATTCGTAACTGCTTGAAGGTCGCCTCAGATAGACAGAAATCATATGCGGATTTGAAACGAAAGGAAATTGAGTTTTAAGTCGGTGATAAAGTATTTTTGCAAGTATCTCCATGGAGAAAAGTTCTTAGATTTGGTAGAAAAGGCAAGTTCAGTCCTTGCTTTATAGGACCTTATGTGATTACCGAGAGAGTAGGGCTAGTTGCCTACCGATTGGATTTGCCACCAGAATTAGAAAAGATTCATGATGTGTTTCATGTATCCATGCTACGTCAATATAGATTAGACCTTTTGCATGTGATTGAGCCGACAGATATCGAGATTCTTCCGGATATGACTTATGGCGAAGAGCCAGTCAAGATTTTAGCCCGAGAAGTCAAACAATTGAAAAATAAGACTATAGCACTTGTTAAAGTTTTGTGGCATAGACATGGAGTCGAGGAAGCCACATAGGAACCCGAGGAGTCTATGAGAGAGTAGTACCTGAACTTATTCGCCGGTAAGATTTTCGGGGATGAAAATCCCTAAGGGGGAGAAATGTAACAGCCCAATTTAGGGCCTAGTCAGAACAGTGGTATCGGGACCACAAATCTAAGGTTAAAAAGATTATATTATTATTATTTTGATAATTCAGCATGTATATTAGTGCATGAAAAATTTTGTGAGTTAATTTTGACGTTTGTGGGACCAATTGCGAAAAAGGACTAAATCGCATAAAATGTAAAAGTCCTAGATTAATAGCTAAATGTGTCAAATAGCTATAGAAAAAAAATTGGGGGTCTTTAAAGGGCAATTAAACCCTTTTTCTATAGCATGACCGGCCATAGGGGACAAAATTTTGGAGAAGGTCAAAATTAGGTGAAGCTTAGGTTATCAATTTTGACTAGTGTGTTATTAAATAAAACAAAAAAAAAGAAGCTATCATCTTTCTCTCTTCTTAGCCGAAATTATCAGCCATTTTTGGGGTTTGAAAGCTTCAAAAATTTCAGCAACTTTAAGCCCTCTCAAGTAAGTGATTTTGATAGTTTCTCTTAATGATTTCTACATTTTTGGACTCCTTGAAGCATAGGCTTTCAAATGAGAGGATTATTGTGCTTAATAAACAAGAGTTTAAGGTTTTTCCATGAATTTATTTGTGATAGTTTCTAAGTTTTTATGGAAGAATATGAGTCCTAGTTGTGTTATAAATAATTTTTGTGAAAGGCGTTAGCATGAAAACACCTAAAGAGACTATTTTGCATAAGTTGCAAAATAGGTGCTAAGTGTGTAAAATAGTGAAAATTTGGGGTTTTTATAAGATTAAAAATAGTTTGGCTAGGCTTGAGGTATGAAGAAAATCGATAAAAATTGGTTTTCGAGCAAAGGGGCAAAATGGTCATTTTGCCAAGGTCTAGGGGCAAAATGGTCATTTTACTGGAGATGTGAATTTTAAATTGCCTAATCGTGTTTAGTGACTAAATGAGTGCATTTTGCTAATATAGATCAAGAATTGCCAAATCCGAACCTAGACGGGAGGAAGGTCAAGCAAATCGACTAAACCGACTAGTTGTGTACATTTTGTAATCCGAGGTAAGTTGTATGTAAATAATACAACTACATTGCTACTATATATGTTTGAATTGTCATTTGATTGATATGGCATGAATTTGTTGATTGTGAATTGAGAATGCATAATGATAATTGTGATAGTAGAAATTTAGTGGAACCCTAGGACATAAACAAGATATTCATGCCATGACATTTGGGTCACTTATGTGAGCTAGTGTAAGACATGTCTGGGACATGCATCCACCACATTAAGAGATCCAGTGTAAGACCATGTCTAGGACATGGTATCGGCATTGAGACGCGTGCCAGTGTAAGACATGTCTGGGACATGCAACGGCCTCAAGACGTAAGCCAGTATAAGACATGTCTGGGACATGCATCGGCTACAAGGCGTGTTAATGTAAGACCGTGTCTGGGACATTGTATCGGCATGGATATGCGAGAGCTAGTGTAAGACCATGTCTGGGACATGTCATTGGCCTCGAAGATGATAGCCAGTGTAAGACCATGTCTGGGACATGGCATCGACACATTTACCCATGTGCGAGGCTTATGGAATATCCGATAGTGTTCCGAATGGTTCAACGATGAAAGTTATGTTCTTAATGTAATGAGGAAAGTATAACCGTGTTGTGAGTGGCATAGGTATCTAATTGGTACGTATGAGATGTGAGCTCATTGTATAATATGTGACTTGTATGCATGGTATTGAGTAAGTTATATCTATACTTACCTTGGTATTATGAGCATGTTGATTATCGATGTATTGTTGTGGTATATCCATTTATATGCAACTTACTAAGCTTTATGCTTACTTCCTTTCCATTTCCTTTTAGTGCCACCTACCTAGCTCAAGGATCATCAGAAGTCAGAGATATCGATCACACTATCAGCCGAAACATTCGGTATAGTTGGATTTATATTTTTTAATTTGGCATGTATAGGGCTTAGATTTCATTATTTTGTGTCTTTGAGAATTGGCCAAAGGTGTTAACTTGGGATAGATCCCACACTTTTCATGAGCCTTGAGTGATGGCTAACATTCATTTTGAGTTAATAGAAGATGCATCTTCATTGTTGAATAAATGTCTATGGTGGTTGATTTGATTATGAAAATTATACTTGCTTTGGTATTGGTTGGTATTTGTATGATAATAGGTAGGCAATGGTGGCAATGAGGCTTGGTAAATAGCCTCATATTGTCCACACGGGTAAACACACGGGCGTGTATCTAGACCATGTATGACACACGGTTAGCCCCATGGCGTGTAGTCTGACCGTGTGTCCCCTGCACGTAAAAGTTTCAAGTCAGTATGCATGGTAATAAACACACGGGCAGAGACACGACCGTGTCTCAGCCGTGTGGAGGACACGGCCTAGTACACGGGCATGTGCCATGGCCGTGTGACATTTTAGGGGTGCTGACGTCAGAAACATAATACCCAAGTTTTTTACACACAGGCTAAGACACGGGCATATCATGGCCGTGTGAGGGACACGGGCCATTGACACGGGCGTGTGCCTGGCCGTGTGAAAATAACTGTAGGTGTGAATTAGATTTAATTCCACACGAGTGTGGGACGCGGGCGTGTCCTAGAGTGCTTAGGTCGTATGAGCCACACGGTCCATCGGCACGACCATGTCGAAATGGTTACACGGGCGTGTTACCCTTCCACACGAGCGTGTGCCCCTTTTTAAAGAAAAATTTCCTAAGGTTGGTTTGAAGACCCGAAATGGTCTCGAATAATTTTTAATGGTTGATTCAGGGCTCGTAGACTCATAAATAGAAGTTAAGGTGGAAATTGAAAATTTTTTAATTTAGACCAAGTCTCGGTGACTTGAGGTTATTCGAATGCATGAGATTAAGTTAGGTAATGCCTCGTACTCTTCCCCGGCGTGGGTTATGGGTATAGGGTGTTACACATAAGTATATGTAAAGAGTTACAATCAATGTTAGTGGGTTGGAAACATATCAAGAAGGAACTAGATGTCACTGACGAACATAATTGAGGTAGAATTATTTGATGTTTAGGGTATTGGCTTTTTAGGTTCATTTCCTTCTTATGGTAATAGGTATATCCTAGTAGCTGCGGACTACATATCCAAAAGGGTAGAAGTCGAGGCATATTCGATGAGTGATGCTAAAGTCGTAATGCGATTCCTACATAAGCACATATTTACAAGGTTTTGGACTTTTAGAGCGCTAACTAGCGATGAAGGATCTCAGTTTATGAATAAGTGGCTTAAATGGTTGCTTGAAAAATATGATGTAAAATATAAGGTGGCTACTGCCTACCATATATAGAAAAATGGGCAGGCCGAGCGGGCAAATAGAGAAATCAAAAGGATCTTGAGATGGTGGTATGACCAAATTGAAGAGATTGGTCCTAGAGGCTTGATAATGCTCTATGGGCCTATCGAACTGCTTTCAAAACACCTTTAGGGATGACTCCCTCTCAGTTGGTCTTCATAAAAGCTTGTACCTACCATTGGAGTTGAAACATACAACTCATTGGGTTCTAAAACAGCTTAACGTAGATTTGAAACAAGCAGGAGAAAGAAGGATGTTGCAAATCGATGAGCTCGAGGAATTGAGGTTGTTCTCTTACAAGAATGCCAAAATCTTTAAAGGAAAGACCAAAAGATGGCATGACAAACGCATATAACCTTGAGAATTTAAAGTTGGAAAGAGGGTCCTATTGTTCAATTTGAGACTGAAGCTATTCCCCAAAAAACATAAGTCTTGATAGTTTAAACCATTCACCATCCAATAAGTCTATCCGTACGGAGTGATTGAATTATAGGATGGTAAGTGAGGTAAGTTCAAGGTCAGTGGACCACGACTTAAACACTATTAAAACAGTGAAGATGAGTGGAATAACACCTCGTTCACTTTATTGAACCCATAATTTTCTTTTCATTTTTAATAACTGACTTATGCAATATTTTTCTTAGACCATTATATTAGAAAAAATTTTGTCGAGGTGACTGGGTTTTAAGCGGGACCATCTGTGACCCCTCCAATCTTTCTTGGGAATTGATTCTAATGTAATTTCTCAGAAAAATATTTCATAAGTAATTAAATAAATTTTAATTTTCAAAATAAAGGGTCAATTCAGCTTAAGTTTTTATTTTTATGTTATTTAGTTTATTTGCAGTATAGGTACTTTACTTATTGATTTTATTGTTTTAAAATAAATTATTGTAATTTTTTTCTAGATATTTTGTACAGCTAAAAATTAATTTCCGTTTATATATAATATATTATTTTAATTTTATCTTTTTGCAAAATAAAAAAATTATTTAAAACTAATCCCGTTGTTGTTAGTGTTTTATTCTCCCAGATTAATTGTTTGCTTGTTTTAGTAAAATTCTGCTTCAACATAATTTAACTTGAAATCACCCCTACAAATAGACATTTTTACAACACCCTAACATATCACAAACCATCAACCTTCTCCTTCCCTAAACCCCCTTTTTCGTCACCCCCTCTCTTTTTTTCCCATCTCCAGACTTTTCTTTTCCAAAATCAATAGCCATCCTTAAGTCACCGCAATCACTACCGTAAGCCACACACTTCATCATCCCAACTACCACACACCTTAGCTACCTAAATTACCGCACCCTTAGCCAACAAACACCATATTCCAACTACCAACCTAACCCACCCAAATGTCGATCCTTTAGCCATTTAGTCGTCACACCTAGCAAAAGATTTTTATCGGCTTTCTAAAACTTTTATTTTACTCTCCAAATATGTCTAGTACTAGAAAAGGAAGTACGTCTCAAACCACTAAATTTCGATATCGATTCCATAGCAAAGAAGCAATGGAGAGGTTCGAATCAATTTTCAAAAAGCAACCGATGCTTCCGAACAAAGGGTTCAACTTGGAAAATATTGATCCGTGAAAAGTGTTGTTAGACATTCGAAAAATTGTCAATGCATTAAAGTGGAAAATGTTCTATATAAAAAGACCATTTTATGATGCTGAATTAGTATGGGATTTTACTCAAATTTGACTTTGTCCATCAAAACAGAAGTTCTTGTTCAAGGTAAAAAGGTATCTTTTGCACCTCAAGCTATAAATGGTTTTTTTAACTTACCCAATATAAAGGACGACTATTATTCTACTATGTTGAAAAACATTGAGTCAGAATTACTTCAAGAAGTTCTGAAAGAAGTCACAGTTCCCAAATCTAAGTGGGTAATTAAGAAATACAACAGTCACACTTGCCGAAGAGAGTTTCTAAACCCAACAAGAAAGGTACGATTTTATTTCATACGATTCAACCTTATGCCTATCTCACACAATTCCACTATCATGATAGAATGAATATTTTTATTATATATGATCATGATAGAAAGGTCTATCAATGTGGGAAAGATTATCCACAAAGAAATTCAAGAATGTGCTACTAAGCGGGTTGGTTACTCTCATTTTCCATCATTAATTACACTACTATGCTTGCAATCTCACATACTTCCGAAGGTAAATTTCAAAGTAAGAAACCACCCAGGCCATATCACAAACAATAACGTTGCTAGAATAGTAAGTGGCATTGCTAGGCAAAAGCAACCAGCTAATGAACAATCCGATACAGAACCACCCGATCATCTAGTTAAGCCTGAGCCTGATTTCATGAAACCCATTAGACCTGTTATTCTAGAATGGACTGAGCCTAGAACTACCTTTCCATCATCCAAAACTGCTACACAATCTGGCCAAACTGAAATCATGAGTATGCTACAGCACATGCATCAATAGTAGCAAGCTTATTGGAGATATGCAAAAATCCGAGACGATTTGGTAAGGGGTGCATTTAGAAAACTCACACGTAACCTATTTGATTCTATGCCTGAATTTCCAGATTTTTTCTTCAATCCATGGACGCCAACTTCAAGCCAAGTGAGACAAATTCATCACTCTGAAGAGAAGATCTAAATACACAAAGGGTCGTGGGAAAGTGGAGACAATTTCAGATAGTGAGGATTTTATCAAATAAATAAGGGGTTGTTCTTTTTCTTTTTTTTTTTCTTTTTTGGACATGTTAATTTAATTATTTATTTTTATTTTCATTTTCTACATAATAAAAATTAAAGTTGAAATATGAATAAACTGGAAAAATTTGCAAATAAAATTTTTTAAGTCCACGAAAAATAAGAAGTGTGGTAATGATTATATATATGTCTAGGATTGGATCTGTCAAGGAATGGTTTGGTATTTAAGTAGTCAATTTGACTCAGCTCCCTTTCTTGAGATCCTATCTGGTGCATGGTTTCTTTTCACTTTTTTTTTTGTCCCTTCTAATTTATGTTTTAAATAATGAGGACATTGTTTCTCTTTAAGTGAGGGGACCAGAAATAAATTTTTTTTTAGGGGAATTTCTTATGAGAATTGAATTCTTTCCATCAAGTTATGTTTAAGTAAAAAGTTGCTCAGAAATTTAATGTTTTCCTAACTATGTTAATTTTAGTATGTATAAAACTCTATTATTTCAACTATTTTTATGTTAACTTAATTATGACAAAAATTCAGAACTTAGTAACCCATAAAAAATTAATTTCTTAGAAAAATTAAGCATGAATGAAAGTTTAAGTCTTTAGAATTGATTAGTAACTTCCATGAGGCAAAATCCTAGGAAGCATGGTAATTTGGAAATGATTTAGACAATTTTTTTTTTTTTTACTGTTTGAGTCTTTCAAGCCAACCTTAGTAATGATAATCCCTTAAAACATCACTTTGAGCTATTTGGCTTGATTATTTTCTAAACTTTACATTACTGAGCCATCTCTTCTTGTAAATTTATCTTTACTTGTCTCAAATATTAGACTCGATACATTTAGAATATCTTTTTTGATTAATTTTGGGGGAAGTAGAGCATGTTGAATTATTTGCTTGAATAAAGCAATAGTGCTTAAAAAATAGAGTAGTTGAAAAAGATGTACAATGAACATTAGTACTCAAAGACAATAGAATTGGTATTCTTGAGGGGAATTATAGTTGGAAGGTTCGAGAAAGTTGAGTCTAAGGTTTTTAGCCCAAAAAATTATCTATCTCTTTTCTATACCTTAACACTATCCCCATTACAACTATATGAAAGACTTATTGATTTGGATTACTATGCTGACTACATTAGTTGAGAGGAATTATCGAGCTCATCATATGAAAACACAAATTAAACTTAGGGCTTGTTGCTTAGTTTAATTGAAAGAAATAAAATTTGATTGGGAAGTACTTAGCACATATTTTTTAAGCGAATTATTTAGTACATATGTAACACCCTAACCCTTATCCATCACTGAAATAGGGTTACGAGGCATTACCAGAAATCACACATAATTTACATTCATTCATAATCAAAATCTATTCATATCAATCACATTGTCCCTTATAAAGTCCTACGAAACCTTAAAACAGGCTTAGAAGTGGTTTGGGACTAAACTGATAACATTCACAAACTTTGGGAAAAATAGAAAATTTTCAAAGATGTAAGGGTCACACGCCCGTGTGAATAGGCCATGTGCCTTACACGGCTACCAGACATGCCCGTATCATAGACCGTGTGAAAACAGGGCATACATACCAACTTGCACCACACAGCCGAGGACACGCCCGTGTGCCAAACCGTGTGAAATCTAAAGGGGGTTACTGACTTGGGTCACATGGCCGACCATACGCCCATGTGCCAGCCCGTGTAACACACACGGCCAATAGATACGCCCGTGTGTCTAGGCTGTGCCAAAACTGTAGGGTATACTAACTTTAATTCGAAGGGTACCCTAGAGGACACACGGCCATGCAACATGACTGTGTGTCACATACGACAGAGACACACGCCCGTGTCTCTACCCGTGTGGACAAAAATAGGATATTTGCAAAGCCAATTTGCCACCCTAACCACAAGTATACATAGCAACCAAATAGCACCATTTCAATACATCTTTAAGTGACCAAAAACCCACCAAATCATACTCATATCATGCCATCTATTCATAACCATTCAACTTCTCAATTCCATATTCAACACATACCAAAACAATGTACCATAATCATCACACTTTATCTCATTTTCAAATACATTAATTCATCAACTTATCATCCATTTCAAGCCACTTAATATACCATATGATCATCTCAAAATTAAGCCACAATATGCCAACTTCCCAACATTATTACCACAATTAGTAACCAATCAAAAGAACAACAATTTCAAAACAACCCAACACTTAAAACATATTATACATCTCATATATCATTTATCAAGCATATAATTCAAGCCAACTTAAATGGCCAGATACTAACATTTACATCATTAACAAGCCAAATCACATGGCTAACATCATAGCTCAAAATATATCAAAATGACACCAGCCCATATACCAGATATACAAGCTTCAAAAATACCAACAAATGATCGATAGTGTGACGATGCTACTGACAATCCCCGAGTCTAAGCTAGCTTTGACTATCTATAAAACATAGACAAGTAACACATAGTAAGCTTCATAGCGTAGTAAGTTCGTAGTTAGACAATTCAATTCATCAAATAAATACAATTCTATAATATACACATTACCAAAACAACATCTCATTACCACAAACCTTCCTATCATGTCTCAAAACATGATTCATTAACATCTCATTGAACTTACTCATTGTAATTCTCAAATAGGCTTTGTACGTACCTGTACCACCTCGTACCATCCTCTTTCTTGAACAAGTCATTCCTTTACCCATTGTATCATTTAGAATAAAAATCAGATACTCAAAGATCACAACCGATAAGTACCTATACCATGGCCCGTAGCCAAATCAAGGTAACTCCTCACATAATACCTATATCATGGCCTGTAGACAAATCAAGGTATTATTCACACCCAAAGTGCCGATATCATGTCCCGAAGTTAATGCATTAACTTAATGACATTTCATTATCATCATAACTGTACTTAAGGTTTAACCGGGAAGTTTCTCTTGTCGATTTCTTCATCGAATACTTCCGTATAGTCGTATTCACAATTCAAACATTATCTGCAATCTCATAAACACATTTTATGAAATATAAAATCATATAACATTCATTTTTAACAAAATTAACACCTACAAACTTACCTCAGTCGTAGAAACAACGAAACTAGCCGACTAATCAAGTACTTTGTTCTTCCCTCGATCTAAGTCCAAGTTCCACTTTTCTTGATCTATATGTATTCAAAATTAACTCATTTAATCACCTATTCATTCAATTTCATCCAATAATAAACATTTGGGAATTTCTGCACTTTAACGCCTAAAATTTCACATCTATACAATTTAATCCCTATTTCACAAATGCACGAAATTCACAAAATTCAATTTAACCCATGCTTGACCAAATTACCATAGTCGCCCTAGCAGCCCATATTTCACATTTATTTCAAATTTCAACCCCTCAATTTACACTTTTCATAATTTAATCCCTATTTGACATTTTTGTCAAAACCCACTTAACAAAACTTTAATATCTATCATCAAGCTTTCATAATTCATCAACAATTATTCAAAATTTCAAACATTCATCAATGGAAACTCACAAAATCACCAAAAAAACTCAAAAATTAAGGCATGGGCTAGCTAGTACTCAAAGCAACAATCACAAAAACGTAAAAAAATCATCAAAAATCGAGCTAAAATGAACTTACAATTAAGCTCCAAAGTGCCCGAATGCTTCCAAGCCCTAAAATGGCTTTTCTCCAACCTTCATTTGGCTATGACAAAGATGATAGCCTTAATTTCTTTATTTGTTTTATTTATTATATGTTAATTAAGCTAATTACTAATATAACCTTAATTAAAAGTCACCAAATTTCATGATATTAAACCCATTTATGTCCATTAACACTTCTATTGGTCTAATATCATCATAATGACTTTTAATTTAATCAACCATAGCAAATAAACACCTTTTACGTATAGAATGCAACTTTTACATTTTATGCGATTAGGTCATTTTCTCAATTTGAGCTATTAAACAATAAAATTAGCTCACAAAATTTTCACACATATATATCCACATACTATAAACACCAAAAATAATATTAAAATAATTTTATGACTTTGTGGTTTCGAAACCACTATTCTGATTTAGCTAAAACTGGGCTGTTACAACTCTCCCCCCTTAGGGATTTTCGTCCCCGAAAATCTTACCAGTGAATAGGTTTGGATATTGCTTTCTCATAGCATCCTCGAGTTCCCATGTAGCTACTTCTACTCTGTGCCAATTCCATAACACTTTTACTAATGCTATTCTTTTATTTCTCAGCTCTTTGATCTCACAAGTTAAAATTTGAATCGGTTCTTCACTATACGATAAATCTGACTGAATCTCAACTTCGGTCAGGGAAATAACATGTGAAGGGTCGGATCAGTACTTTTTTAGCATCGATACATGAAATACATTATGAATCTTTTCTAACTCAAATGGCAATGCTAGACGATAAGCAACTGGTCCGACTCGCTCGATAATCTCGTATGGTCCGATGAATCGCGGACTCAACTTCTCTTTACGACCAAATCGAAGTATTTTCTTCCACGACGATACTTTCAAAAAAACTCTATCCCTGAGCTGAAACTCAATATCTTTTCGCTTCAAGCCTGCGTAAGATTTCTGACGATCTGACGCTACTTTCAAACTATCACTGATCGCTTTCACTTTTTCTTCAATCTCTTTAATTAATCGACCCCATGAATTTTATTCTCACTGAGCTCAGTCCAATACAAAGGTTTTTGGCATTTGCGACCGTATAAAGCTTTGTACGGTGCCATTTTTATACTTGATTGAAAGCTATTATTATACGCAAATTCAATCAACGGCAAATATTTTTCCCACGTACCTTCGAACTCAAGAATACAACATCTCAACATATCTTCGAGTATCTATATAACCCGTTCATATTGACCATCCATCTGCAGGTGAAACGCAGTACTAAAATGTAGTTTTTTTCCCAATGCATCGTGCAATTTCTTCCAAAACCTCGATGTGAACCTCGAATCTCTATCATAAATAATAGAAATAGGTACTCCGTGTAATCTCACAACCTCGGAGATGTACAACTCAGCTAACTTTTCAAGAGAATAATCTGTACATACAGGAATAAAATGAGATAATTTCCTCAATTGATCAACAATAAGCCAGATTGTATCTTTCTTACTCGAAGATAGGGGTAATCCCGACACAAAATCCATAGTCACTCCATCCTATTTCCACTTGGGAATCATAATCGGCTGTAATAAACCAGACAATACCTGATGCTCAGCCTTGACTTGCTGACAAATTAAAAATTTTGAAACAAATTTTGAAATATTACATTTCATACCATGCCACCGATAGAGTTGTTTCAAATCGTTATACATTTTCGTGCTTCCCAGATGAACAGATAGACGACTACTATGTGCTTCGTTCAAAATCATCTGAATCAACTCTGAATTTCTCGGAACACATATTCGACCTCTGAATCTTAAACAATCATCTGAATCAACTTGAAACTATGAATCAGGGTTTAAATCACATTGAGTTCTTTTAGCTAACATTTCATTATCAACTTTTTAAGCTTCACAAATCTGTTGTACAAACAACGATCTCGCTTTCAATTCAGCTACAATCGATCCGTCATCAGATAGAGCCAACTGAGTATTCATTGCACGTAAAACAAACAAAGATTTCTGGCTTAAAGCATCAGCAACAACATTTGCTTTTCCCGAATGGTAGGCAATCATTAGTTCGTAATCTTTTAGCAATTCTAGCCATCTCCGTTGTTGCAAATTCAAATCTTTCTGAGTCATCAGATATTTTAAACTCTTGTTATCTGAATAAACATGACATTTCTCACCGAATAAATAATGACGCCAAATCTTCAATGCAAATACAATAGTTGCAAATTCCAAATCATGCATCGGGTAATTCTTTACATGTGGCTTCAACTATCTTGAGGCATAAGCCATGACTTTGCCTTCCTGCATCAAAACACAGCCTAGACCATTTAACGATGTATCACTAAATATCACAAATTCTTTACCTGGTTCTGGTTGTACTAATACTAGAGCTTCAGTCAAAAGAGTTTTCAGCTGATCAAAACTTTTCTAACATTTCTCAAACCATTCGAACTTTACATATTTCTAAAGTAATCTAGTCAATCAAGTCACAATCATCGAAAAGCCTTTTACGAACTGTCGGTAATAGCCAGCCAGTCCCAGAAAATAGCGAACTTCGAATACATTTCTCGAAGGCTTCTAGTCCATTATTGCAAAAATCTTACTCAGATCGACTTGGATACTCGATGCTGACACAATATGCCCTAGAAAACCAACTTCACACAACCAGAATTCACATTTACTAAACTTTGCATATAATTGTTTATCACGTAGAGTCAGTAATACAATTCTCAAATGCTTGACATGCTTCGTATCACCTTTCGAATAGATCAAAATATTATCTATGAACACAACAACAAATCGATCTAGGTACAGTCTGAAAATTTGGTTCATTAAATTCATAAAGATAGCAGCTGCATTCGTTAGTCCAAAAGGCATAACTAAAAATTCATAGTGACTATACCTCGTTTTAAATGCAGTCTTTGGCACATCAAAATCTCTAACTTGCAACTGGTAATAGCCCAATCTCAAATCTATCTTCGAAAACACTGTTGCCCTTTTTAACTGATCAAACAAATCATCTATTCTGGGCAGAGGATATTTGTTCTTGATCGTCACTTTGTTAAGCTGTCAGTAGTCTATACACATTCTCATTGTGCCATCTTTCTTTTTCACAAACAATACAGGAGCACCCCAAGGCGAGAAACTCAGTCTTGCAAATCCTCTATCCGTCAGCTCTTGCAACTAAGCTTTCAATTCTTTTAATTCTATCAGAGCCATTCTATACAGAGCTATCGGTATCGGCATTGTTCCCGGCGCTAACTCAATGCCAAACTCAACCTCTCGTATCAGTGGTAAACACGGTAACTCTTCAGGAAACACATCTGGATACTCACACACAACTGGCACTGATTCAACCTTATTTTCAATCACTTTCGTATCAAGCACATAAGCAAAATAAGCTTCGCAACCCTTTCTCACATATTTCTGAGCTAACATCGATGAAATCACTGCTAGCAAGCCATTCAAATCATCTGACTTAATTCGGATAATTTCATTATTCTGACACCTCAAATCAATCATCTTTCATTTGCAATTCACAACAGCATCATGCAATGTTAACCAATCCATACCCAGGATTATATCAAACTTGTCAAATGGTAACAACATTAAATCGGCCGAAAAGTAATTATCTCGAATCATCAACGGATAGTTCTTACACACTTTGTCAACAAACACACACTTGCCTAAAGGGTTCAATACTCTAATTACAAATTCAGTAGACTCTACAGGCAAAGTCTTACTAGATACTAAATTCACACATATATATGAATGAGTTGATCTTGGATCTATCAATGCAATAACTTTAGTATCATAGAGAGTAAAAGTACCGATAATGACATCTGGAGATGACGCTTCTTTGCGAGCGCGAATAGCATAGGCTCGTGCAGGTGCTCTTGCCTCTGACCTCACAACAGAGTCTTTAGTCACTTTTTGGCTTCCACTCACATTTCTCATGTTTCTAGGTAGTCTGCCCTTAGCTACAGTGTTACTCGGCCTTACATTCTGAGCATCCTGTTTTTCCATCAACTCTAGACAGTCTCGCATAAAATGATCCAATGATCCACATTTGTAACAGGCTTTATTTCTTTTGCTCTAGCATTCTCCGAAATGTCGTCGCCCACACTATTGACATTTAGGTTTGTTGTCTTTTACACTGCCAACACTAGCTACTGATGTAGCTTAAGCTTTAGAACTAGAGTGTTGTTTAGCACGAACTTTGTTCGAATATCCCATTGAAGCATTCGGGTGAGTATACAAATCTTTGGATTTCTTTGATGAAGACTGATACGGCTTATTCATCATTCTCTTTTTAGTATCTCTAGCTTCTGAATCTGCTTTCTTCTTTTCTTTACTGAGATCATCGGCTTTACAAGCCCTTTTAACTAAAACAACGAATTCATTGACTTTCAAAATCCCGACTAGAAGTTTTATATCTTCATTCAACCCATTAACAAATTATTTACACATAATCTCTTCAGTAGACACATATTCTCGGGCATACTTGCTCAATCGTACAAATTCTCTTTCATACTCGGTCACATTCATCCGACCTTGTTTCAACTCTAGAAACTCTTTATGTTTCTGATTGAGAAATCATTGACTTATATACTTCTTTCGAAATTCAGATTGGAAGAACTCCCAAGTAACCCATTCTTGAGGAACTACCGATATCAACGTTTTCCACCAATAATACGCATTATCTTTGAAACAAGATACAACACATTTGATATGTTCATATGGAGTACAGGATAATTCTCAAATACTCTGATCGTGTTCTCGAGCCAAAACTCAGCTCTCTCAGCATCATCATCAATTGTAGCCCAGAATTCCTCAGCCCCATGTTTACTAATCTTATCAATAGGTGGTTTACTCAATCGGATTGGATCTATCACTTGTGGCACAACTGGGACTTATTGATGAATAGGTGAGGTAGAGGTTCTTGAGCAGCCGGATTCGTTCGAAAGAACTTCGTGAACCATTCACTCATCATTTGGAAGAAGGCTTGCTTAGCCTCTCCCCCTGGCTACTAGAAATAGGCCTAGAATCGACTGGCGCTATTACTTGAGCCAGAGCGGGCCCATTGCTTTCCACATCATCAACTATTGCTTGATCGGGATCCATTCACTAAACAAAAACACATTTTAACTATCAAGAATCATCACACTATCACAGTTTACATATATGGCACGTATAGCTAGACTCTTACTCACTATGTTAGTCCTAGAATAGACTAAACCATAGCTTTGATACCAATTAAATGTAACACCCCTAACCTGTATCTGTCGTCAGAATAAGGTTACGAGGCATTACCGAAAATCACACATAATTCACATTCATTCATACATTCATAATCAAAATCTATTCATATCAATCACATTGTCCCTTATAAGGTCCTACGAGACCTTAAAACATGCTTAAAAATGGCTCGAGACTAAACCAATAACATTCACAAACTTTGGGAAACATAGAAAATTTTCAAAAATATAAGGGTCACACACCCGTGTGAACAGGCCATATGCCTTACACAGCTACTAAACATGCTCGTATCACAGACCGTGTGAAAATAGGGCATACATATTGACTTGCACCACACGATCGAGGACACGCCCGTGTGCCAGATAGTTTGAAATCTAAGAAGGGTTACTGACTTGGGTCACACGGCCAACCACATGACCATGTTTCAGCCCGTGTACCACACACAGCCAATAGACACGCCCGTGTGTCTAGGCCATGTCAAAACTGTAGGGTACACTGACTTTAATTCGAAGGGTACCCCAGGGGACACATGGCAGTGCAACATGACCGTGTGTCACACACGGCAGAGACACACGCCTGTGTCTCTGCCCTTGTGGACAAAAATAGTCTATTTGCAAAGCCAATTTGCCACCCTAACCATAAGTATACATAACAACCAAATAGCACCATTTCAATACATCTTTAAGTGACCAAAAACCTACCAAATCATACTCATATCATGCCATCTATTCATAACCATTCAACCTCTCAATTCCATATTCAAAACATACCAAAACAATGTACCATAATCATCACACTTTATCTCATTCCCACATACATTAATTCATCAACTTATCTTCCATTTCAAGTCACTTAATATACCATATGATCATCTCAAAATCAAGCCAAAATATGCCAAGTTGCCAACATTATTAACACAATTAGTAACCAATCAAAAGAACAACAATTTCAAAATAAGCTAACACTTAGAACATATTATACATCTCATATATCATTTATTAAGCATATAATTCAAGCCAACTTAAATGGCCATATACTAACATTTACATCATTAACAAGCCAAATCACATAGCTAACATCATAGCTCAAAATATATCAAAATGACACTAACCTATACATGTCATATATACAAGCTTCAAAAATACCAACAAATGATCGATAGTGTGACGATGCTACTGACGATCCCTGAGTCTAAGCTAGCTTTGACTATCTATAAAACATAGACAAATAACACACAGTAAGCTTCATAACGTAGTAAGTTCGTAGTTAAACAATTCAATTCATCAAATAAATACAATTCTATAATATACACATTACCAAAACAACATCTCATTAACACAAACCTTCTTATCATGTCTCAAAACATGATTCATTAACATCTCATTGAACTTACTCATTGTAATGCTCAAATAGGTTCCATACGTACCTGAACCACCTCGTACTAACATCTTTCTCGAACAATTCATTCCTTTACCCATTGTATCATTTAGAATAAAAATCGGATACTCAAGGATCACAATCGATAAGTATTTATACCATGACCCATAGCCAAATCAAGGTAACTTATCCCGGAGTACCTATACCATGGCCCGTAGCCAAATCAAGGTAACTCCTCACATAATACCTATATCATGGCTCGTAGCTAAATCAAGGTATTATTCACACCCAAAGTGCCGATATCATGGCCCGAAATCAATGCATTAACTTAATGACATTTCATTATCATCATAACTGTACTTAAGGTTTAACCGGGAAGTTTCGCTTGTCGATTTCATCGTCAAACACTTCCGTATAGTCGTATTCACAATTCAAACATTATTTGCAATCTCATAAACACATTTTATGAAATATTAAATCATATAACATTCATTTTTAACAAAATTAACACCTACAAACTTGCCTCAGTTGTAGAAACAACGAAACTAACCAACTAATCGAGTACTTTGTTCTTGCCTCAATCTAAGTCTGAGTTCCTCTTTTCTTGATCTATATGTATTCAAAATTAACTTATTTAATTATCTATTCATTCAATTTCATCCAATAATATACATTTTGGCATTTTTTACTTTCACATCTATACAATTTAGTCTCTATTTCACAAATACACGAAATTCACAAAATTCAATTTAACCCATGCTTGGTTGAATTACCATAGTACCCTAGCAGCCCATATTTCACATTTATTTCACATTTCAACCCTTCAATTTACACTTTTCACAATTTAATCCTTATTTGACATTTTTGTCAAAAACCACTTAACAAAACTTTAATATCTATCATCAAGCTTTCATAATTCATCAAAAATCATTCAAAAGTTCAAACACTCATCAATTAAAACTCACAAAATCACCAACAAACTCAAAAATTAAGGTATGGGCTAGTTAATACTCAAAGCAACGATCACAGAAACGTAAAAATCATCAAAAACCAAGCTAAAATGAACTTACAATTAAGTTCCAAAGTGACCAAATGCTTTCAAGCCTTAAAATGGCTTTTCTCCAACCTTCATTCGACTATGAAAAAGATGTTAGCCTTAATTTCTTTATTTGTTTTATTTATTATATGTTAAGTAAGCTAATTACTAATATAACCTTATTTAAAAGTCACCAAATTTCATTATATTAAACTCATTCATGTCCATTAACATTTCTAATGGTCTAGTATCATCATAAGGACTTTTAATTTAATCAACTATAGCAAATAAACACCTTTTTCATATAGAATGCAACTTTTGCATTTTACACGATTTGGTCTTTTTTTCTCAAATTGAGCTATTAAACGATAAAATTAGCTCACGAAATTTTCACACACACACACATATATATATCCACACACTATAAACACCAAAAATAATATTAAAATAATTTTACGACTTTAGATTTATGGTTCCAAAACTACTATTCTGATTTAGCTAAAATTGGGCTGTTACAACATATTTCAATTAGCATCTTAATATTTGGAATAATTGAGTGTTATGTATACTATAGTTGCATGTTTTCAATTTTTCTGTTTTAGAGCACGATTTTTCTAAACAAGACTATGTGAAAGATTTGATTTTGTTTGAAGGGATTCTTGAAAAAATGGTTCTTTGAGTTCTAATGTAAGCTAGCATTACTGGGGATGAGTAATGAATTAAGTTGAGGGGTGTGATAACTCTAATTTATATAGACTTTTTCAGTACCTTTTTACTAGTAATTTATGCAAGTTTTGAGTATTTTAATAACAAATTTTGTAATTTTATTACAAAATCACTTAGACATAATTAAAGACAAATTTACATTTTCTTTTTTTTTTTTACAAGTTAATTTCACATAGTTTTATGCAATCGAAGGAAAATTGGCCTCGAAGCTTACCTACTTAACGCTCAATGTTGTAACATTTTTTTATAGCAAAATCCATGCAAAAGAGGGTTGATAATTAATTAGCTATGGACGTCAAAATTTTATTATATTATGGATAATGGATAGACTTGACCTAGTTCAAAAATTGGATCAATGAAGTAGTCAAGCCTACTACTTAATGTTGAAGCCAAATCATCCAATTAAGGAGGAAAAAGCCCAAATTCAACTACAAGCAGCTCATTCGTCCATTTCATATTTAATTTAGGGTCCTTAGAATTGTAAAAAAATTACAAAATAGCCCCAACAACTTTGTTAACTGATCGTTCAACTTTCTTCTTGAAAAATGCCTTAGACTAGCTATTTTTAGCAAAGTCATCTTTCCTATTCCTTTTCTCAAGGTGGCCAGCCATAGGAAGGGGGATTGGCTTGCTATTTTTAGAAAATACAAGCTGCTCCCTACTAGTATATATACCACCCTTCACTCCCTCATTCATCCATATTTCTCTCTTGTCTCTCTTTGTTTTCCTTTCCTATTTTTCAAGTGAGTTGTGCAAAGATTTGAGAGTATCCCACTCAGCCATTGGAGGATCATTTTGACTTGAGTGCTACACTAAGGAGTGAAGCATAAAGGATGGGCAAAGAAGTTATGCCACGGAAAACCACCGGAAACGGCTTTGCATTTTTTTCCCTTTGCTCTTTTAATTTATGGTTGTTTAATTTAAGAAACATGTTTGCAACTAAAAGTTTATATTTTTATTATAATTATGGTTGCTTAATTCCTGCAGTGTTAGAATAATTTAATTTCCATAGCTTAGATTATTTATGTTGTTAGTAATGTTATGTGCCTTGACTGTTTATGCATTCAGATAAAATTATGACTATGTTATTCACGCATATAAATGTGAGGAATGCAACTGAGTTAACCATTAAATCCTAACTGAACTATAATTAATTGACATACTATCTAAATGGTGCATTTTTAATCTATACTCGAGAGAACCTTAGTACCTTGCATAATCATAAGATCATGTGATTAAACGGTTTCAGTATAAAAATATTATTGTTACCTCACATTAATCTTTTTTTTCTACTTATTAAATTTACTAAGTTGTTGACATAGACATATGTTATACTTAATAATTTAATAAGTTGAATTCTTAGATGATGCCTGAAAAGGTAGCCTTGAAGTCGTAACAGACATAGATATATGTAGACAAGAGGTTAAACTTCAGAGTTCGAGAGAAGCCAAAGTACTCGTAATTAAAATAGGATTAATAAATACCGAGTTTCCATGGAATTTCCTGTAACATCAATAACAGTGTTTAAATATTTCTATGTTAGGAAGGAGAATTATTCTAACACATGCATGATCTTGTGATTTCTCTAAAAGACTTGCATACTCATTCCTTCATTTATTTAATTTAATTTTAAGCATATTTAGCTTAGTTTAATTTAATCAAACCCATCACTCAAATTTATTATCATCACCAACCAATTTACTTGTAATTAATTTTGCAATAATTGATTCACATAGATAGTCCCTATGGAGATGATACTCGATATATTTATCACTTTTTTACTTGGCAATGATTGTATACGGTTGCACATCAATCGAATCATCTTGAGATAGTAACCACCTTAGTGGCAGTCTATAGTCGGCACTACTTTTCAATTCTCAACTTAGTATGCCTCAACAAGACCCTTTACAACTCAAGAGAATTAAAAATGAATAACCTACTTGGTGTAGAATGAGTTAGAAAGTTTGGCAGGAAAGAAAACCTAGGGTTCCTATTTTTTTGTTGAAGTATAAGGGAAGAATCAAGAAAATGGGTATGATTCATTAGGTTAAAAGTTTCAATTTTAAATTAAGAATGTTCTTTTTTTTCTTTAAGTTTAAGTTTAAAAGATAAAAATGATGTCGTGGGGTCCTAAGCCTAAGATAAAACTAAAAATATACCTAAATCCAAAACAATGTCATTTTGATTATTCAAATTTTCAGATATTTGAGTTGTAAAAATTTTAACTCGATTCGAACTTGAAAAACGAACTCATTTATTTGAATTGACTCTAAAAATCGAATAACTCGATTTGAATAACATGAAATTCAATTTTTTATTCGATTCGAGTTTTGCTCAACCTTAATAATAGATGTTTAGCATCCCTAATACCCCTTGAGATGAGAATAGTGTTATTTTTAGAATTTTCACATATTAGAATTTTTAAAGTAAATAAAATAGAAATCATGAGTATTAGTAGAGAAGGTAGTTGGATACTGCAAGGAATTAAAAGGATTTTTGCATTGAGAGAAGTTGAATGGAGGTATTGACTAAATTGAAATAGTGTGAAAAGTTTTGGGGCAAAAATGTGAAATTTAAAAATAAGAAATATTAAAATAGATTGATGAGGGATAGAGGAATGACTAGAAGTGCAATTTAACTAAGAGAGTACAATAAATTGTAGATGAGATTGAAATTGAATGTGGGCCACTTGATGAGTATGATTATGTTTAGATTTTTTAAATTAAATATTATTAAAATTTTAAAATATTAAATTAAATATATTTTAGTATAGAAAGATGTAGAAAAATCTCTCCATCATCATCTTCATCTCTTGTCTTTCACGTCATTTCCATCTTCCTTCTTAGCCAACTTTCTTTTTTTTTTTCATTTAGTCCTTTTCACCATTAAACTTCAAATTTATTTCATGGATTTTAGTGAAATCAATAGAGAAATCTCATAGAAAGCTAAGTTTCTTGTAAAATTAGCTAGTGGTCACATTTGAGGAGAGAGAAAAATGAAGTTAGGGATTTAGTAAAAGTCAAGGTAAATATGATGAATTTTTTTTTAAGGATTTCATGTATATTCATTGAAAGTGAATGGAAATTATATGATATTATGGTTTTGATATTAAATTTTGTATGTGTGTATTATATTAAGGAAAAGAAAGAGAAGAGAGGTGATCTATAACAGCCCGTTTTTTAGTGGTGTCAAAAACAGTAATTTCGGGACCACTAAATCTGAAAAGTAAGTTCGTAAATATTATTTTTAATATTTACAAGTCAAATTTGACTTTGAAAATGTTTTTGATTTGATAATTTATGTTATTTAAGCGATTTATTAAGTCAGAGTAGTAAGACTCAATGGTCAAGTGGTTTTAGAAAAATGAGGTATCGGGATCTCGTTTCTATCTCAAGCCATAAATATTTTTATAAATATTTACAGAGTGTCATTAAGGTGGTATTAAATTTTCGTTGAAAAATTTTAACGTTTCGATAGTTAATTAAGCAAAAAGGACTAAATCGTAAAAGTTGAAAAAGGCAATCGCTATTAGTTTAAAGGTGTTAATTGCTTAAAGAATTATAGTTGGATGGCCTTAATGGGTAATTTACCCATACCTAAGATAGTGGGACAGTTGGATGCTTTAAAATCTTTTAATTTTATATGTTTTATAAGTAATTTATTATTATTAAAGTAAAAGGTTAATAAAGTAATAATAATTCAAAAGTGCCCATCTTCAACATTAAGCTTTCTTGGTTTCAACCGAAAGCCATGGCTATAGTGAAGTGAGGTTCGGAAATGTTTCATTTTGTACATATCAAGATTGGGTGAAAAATCGAGGAGAATGGAAAATTACCAAAATGTCCCTATATTTTGACATTTCTGCAATTTAGCCAGGTAAGTTCAAAGTGTTTCAATGCATAAATAAATTTCTACTTGCATTTTTATAACATAGTTCTTTAATCAAATGTTCATAGTTAATTATTAAATTATTGCACTTATGTGCCCCTGTTTATACTTCGGTACTCCTAATTGTACTTACGTGCCCCTGTTTATACTTCAGTACCCTTGATTGCACTTACGTGCCCCTGTTTGTACTTTGGTACCCCTGATTGTACTTGCATGCCCCTGTTTGTACTTTGGTATACCCCTGATTGCACTTGCGTTCCCCTGTTTGTACTTCAGTACCCCTGATTGCACTTGCGTGCCCTTATTTGCACTTCGATGCCCCTAATCGCACATTCGTGCTCCTAATTACACTTTGGTGCCCCTGTTATGCATCTTTGATGCCCTGGTAAGGTGTAGTTATCTAAATATCCAAGTCAAGTTACTAGTTCAACGGTCATAAAAAGGTAAATAATGGTAAGTGTATCGAAAGCTAAGTTAAGAACCTATGAAAAGATATGAATTATTGATGATCCAAGTATGAATATTCATCATTATGAAAAGTATGATTTAAGTGATGCTATGTTTATGTACCTTATCTTACCATGTGATTTGCTAAGTTATGTGTTTAATCACTAACCTGTGTTGTTAATGATGCTTAGGCTTGTGCCTAGCTAGTAGTTGGATTATATTATGTTAGTTTTAAAGTTATGTATTGAAATAGTAAATGACCAAATGGAAAGATGTTTATGTTCATGAAAAAGTGGTAAGAATCAAAGTATGTAATTTCTTATGAAATGGTTTATCATGTAGTTGATTTTAAAAGGGTTGTGTTTAAATGCACTAGCTTGTGGCTATGGTTAATGTTATGTTTATGCCTTATGTATATACAAATGAAATGAATGAGAATAAGTAATGAAATGATAAGTGCATAGTTGAGATTTAATATGATGAAATAAAAAGATTGTTAAGTTAAAGGACTTACATGTAAGGAAGGAAATTTACTTATGTCATGAATAAATACACTAATTCGTGAATCGATGATGTTATTTAAGTTTATGTTAAGTAAATGAAATGTAAAGTAAGCAAATGGAATGCTTTATGATCTATGGAAAGGATTAATGATTATGTAATATGTTTTATAAAAATCCTATTATTTAAGGAATGAAAAAGAAGTGGTATTGATAGACTTCCTCATTTGTGAGTTGGTGGTTAAGTAGTTGATAAATCTTGAAGCATTGGTATAGCTTTTTATTTAACCTATAAGGTTCATTGTTGAAGTGGAATGTATTGTTTAAAGTTTAAATGAACTTATTAAGCATTCATTGCTTATGTATTTACTTTCTTTTACTACCAATTTGATATGTTTAGATGTGGTTTGGCATATGGTCAATTATGCTATGGCTTGGTATAAAGATAGGTAGTTGTGTGTGGTTGATTTATGCCCAAACATGTTTATGTTTAGTTGAATTATGACCATTTTGACATTAATTCGGTATATATATTTTGGATGTTGGAACCATTTGGTAATGGCTAGTTTTGTATCATTTATATGGTTTTGATATATGAGAGAAATGGTTCAAATGGTAAATTTATTTTGTTATGACATGAATCTAATATGGTAAGGTTGGTATGGGTCAATTGTGGTATGTGTTGGTATGGAAACAAGTTAGTTGCTAAATGGTTAAATATACACATGTTTAAGTATGTTTAATGAATATGTGTAAGGTGCCTTTATGGCATATTGATTGTTTGAAATTATTCATTTTATGCATGGTTGAACATGTTTTGATACCTTTGTCATGTGTGAAAATGGCTTGCTTAGGTGTGCTTGAATTGGGTGAAAGAAATGGCTTGAACTTGGCCTATTCCTTGTCCCCACGGCCTAAGACACGGACATGTATCTCAACCGTGTGTGACACACGGCCATGCAACATAGTTGTGTGTCCCCTGTAGGTTTTTAATGGTTGCTTTCCGAGAGTTACACGGCCTAGCACACAGGCATATTGCTTGGCCGTGTGACCCAAGTCAAAGAGTTACCCGAGTATGGACACGGACTAGTACACGGCCGTGTGTCCCTACTTTGAATGCCCACACAGTCTGAGACACGGGCATGTGTCTCAGCCGTGTGACCTCTATAGTATGGATTTTTCTATCTTTTTCCATGAAGTTCTAAATGTTTTTGATTTGGTCTCGAATCGTTTCTAAAGTGTTTCTAAGGCCTCGAGGGCTCAAAAAAGGATGTTATGCATGTGATTGGAATGGAATATGATGTGTTTTATAAATGATTGTAATCGAATGTTTTAAGTTAAAAGTTTTTTGTAATGCTCTGTAACCCTTTTCCGATGACGAATACAGGTTAGGGTGTTACATGATCAACAATGGCTTGATAAGGGGAAGGGAATAACAAAAGAGTGAAGGAAGAAGAAAAGAGCTCATTCCAAGCATTTGATTATACGTAAACTTGTATCGAAAATATTCTATTAATGTGCAAGTATATACAATCGTTGACAAGTAATAAAGTAGTAAGTAAGAGTTATTATCTCCACAGGGATTGTTTATGCAAATTAAAAGTTACAAAATTAACACTTAGCAAATTGGTTAGTGATGAGATAAATTAAAGTGCAATGGATTTCCTAGTTATATTAAAAACTAATCTAAGTATGCACAAAATTAAAATAACACAAAAGAATTAAGTATGCAAGTTTTTAAAAGTTAATCACAATGGCATGCATGTGTTAGAATAATTTTCTTTCCTACTTAGAATTTTTTAAACAATGTTAAAAGATGTTACAGAGACTCCATGGAAAGTTGATAATTTACTAACCTTATTTAATTAAGTTACAATGTTAAACTTATTTAATTACTAAGTCTATCTAGCATATTTCTATGTTTAATAAACTTATAATTTCATAAGAAAGCACCATACAAGGTTATGTAAGGTAATAATATTTTTGGTATTATTACTAATTTAATTTCTAAATAATTAAACATACACCATACAAGTATTGTGCCAATTAATTAAAATCTTGGTCGGATTAATTAATCAATTCAGTTGTTTCCCTTTATTTGTAATACATGAGAAACATATTCAAAATTTTACTTGCATGAGTAAACAAATCAAATGCACAAAACATCTTTAACAGAATTAAATAATCTAATATACGAAATTTAAATCATTCTAACACCAAAAAAATAAAGCAATCGTGATTATATTAAAAGCAGAAAACTTAGTTGCAATCATTTTTCTTTAATTGAGCAAAAATATATATAACATTGAAGAAAAAGAGAATTGCTATACCGTTTTTGGTGGTTCTCCGAGGCACAGTTCACTTTGCTCCTCCTTCGCATTTCTCTTTTTCCATGACTACAGAGCTTAGAAGCTCTTAATATGGCCAAATGTAACTGCTCTCAAAGCCTTGCAAACACTTTTTGAAGAATGGAAAATGGGAAGTGAAAGAAAAGAGAAAAGGGAGAAGAAATGGTGAGTGAAGGATAAGTGAATGGCTAGGGGTATTTATACTTGAAGAGGCTAGCTATTTTAGCAAATGAGAACCATAAAATTTCTCTCTCCCCATGCCTTTGAGTTAAGGAAAGAGAATGGTTGATTTGCTATTTTTAGCTTGATTCAATCTTTATTCATGAGAGAAAACCTTGAAATGGGGAGGGGAGTTGAACGATCACATGAAGAATTTTTGTGGCTGATTTTAATTATTTTAACAAGTCTTGGGTGGCTAATTTAAGCACCTCAATAAACAATTGGACTCCCCCATGACCGAATTGGGCTCTTCCTCCCTTAATGGATGGTTTAGGCTTCATACTTGATAGTAGACTTGTCCTCATCAGTGACCCATTTGCAAGCTGGGTCAAGGTGAATTTGAGAGTCCAATAACTCAACTTGGGAGTCCAATAACTCCCATGTTGTTTGTTTAACAGCCCATGTCTGCATGGCCTATGTTGTAGGACTGCCACAACATCGAGCATCGAATAGGTGAGCTTGAATACTAACATTTCTTCTATTGCACCAAATTGCAAATTGGCAAAAATATGTAAAATTGGCATGTAAATAAGTAAGAATACAAATTTAAATTTATTTTTTTCCTAATTTACAAATTTCTAATAAAATTATAGAATTCGCGTGAATTACTAGTCAGAAGGTGTTGTAAATGTCTATATAATTTAAAGTTATTAGTACTTCAAGAATTTTACTTTACCTAACAAAAACCTAAGTGAAAAACTTGTTAATTTGGTATAGTAATATTTATAGGATTAATCTATATAAGAAATTCTTAATGTGTATTATGGAATTTATTTTAAAGTAAAGGTGTTAGAAGGTGAATTTAAATAATAAAGTGAATAGCTTATGTGTAGTAAATTTGAAGTAAAAGGACTAGATTGCAAGATGTTGAAAAGTTAGACAAGTGAAATAAATAATTAGATAAAGAACTTAAATGAAGGGTTAAATAATAGTAAATCAAATGTCAAGTGATATTTTGATGATTGTTGTCTTTTATATAAATAAGGACTAAATTGTAAAAAGTCTAAAGCATGAATTGCCTTTAATTGTTAAGAGAAAGAAATAAATTTAATGTATAAATTCCCATGTAGACAAAGTGTGAACTAGTAGGATATAGATGACATGTCATTAAGAAATTATCATGTGCGTTAGTGATAGTGGAATTCTGGTGCAATTTAGTGATTTCGTACCACAATGCTAGTGATAGTGGCACTTTGGTGCAAATTGTAAATTCTACACTTCAATGTAAGATAGTGTATGTATGTTTGTGCAATTAATTCAATGGTCATTCCACATATCCTACGTGTTCTATTGAGTCTACAGTTGGGCTAAAAATTTAACGGTCAGTGGACTTAATATTGAAATTAATAAGTGGCTTATAAAATGATAATTTGATATTTCACTATAGTTATTCTCTATTTAACTTCATTTTATGTAATTATCAATAGTTAAATTCATATGTTAACATTGGTTAATTTCAATGGTAAGTTTAATTCTTGATATACTTACTAAGCTTATATAAACTTAACGCGTTATTTTTCAACGCGTTGGTAGAGATCTGAGTTGAAGCTTTAAAAGGAATAAATCATCTCAACTCATCACATCTCAAGGCTTAGAAGAGTATGATTTTGATGTTTTGGTTTTATATTATGGCATCTACATAGGTTAATGCAAAGCTCAGTGTCGCAACATCATTCAACCTTGTGACACCCACTTTCCAGTGTTGCGATATTGACCCTATTTACCCTGTTTTGACCCAAATAAGCCCCGATTGGTGCCTATTTGTAACCAAACTTTAAGAAAAGCTTAGAAATAACTTGACTAACTCCAAAGGAGTCTAGTTATGTTAAAAAAAAATTAAAATTGATGATTGAGTTGAATAGCTTAGTGTCCAAATGTGACACCTCCTACTCCGGATGTATCGGTTCACTCCAAGTTAAGGATTGTTACAAGATGTCCAATGTGACATCCTCAATTAGGGCGTAGTCAGAACAGTGGTTTCGAGACCACAAACCTGAGATAGAAAATATTTTTTTTATGATTCTTATGAGGTTTATGTTATGAATGCATGCTTGTGTGAAAGTTTCATGAAGAAATTCTATGCATAAAATGTCTAATTGCATTTTAGTGACCAAATTGAATAAAAGGAAAAACTTGCATTCTAAAAGCTTTAAGCATAAAATTGCTTTAGATTATGAATTAGAGGGTCCTAATTAGCAATTTGACCAATTTTTATAATTTTGGACAAAAATGGGCATGCATAGGAAAAATTGGAAAGAAAAACCCTAAGGGCATTTTGGTCATTTGGTAATAAAAAGAATAAAAAGGGAAAAATCAAGTGAAATGTTGTCCATCTTCCTCCTTAGCTGCCGAAAATACCAAGACTCCATAGCTAGGGTTTTGTTCAACATTTCCAAGCTTAATAGTAAGTGTTTCCCTAGCCTGTTTTTAATGTTCTTTGTATTTTTGAAGTCTCGGTAACATGATCTATCCATTTCTAGCTATATTTTAAGCTAGGGTTTATGTTTGAAAAATTACCCATGTGTGACATGCATGTGTTTTGTTGATTAATGGAGTAATATGAATGTTTGAGACATGGTAAACATCTTTTGCTAGGTGATTTTTAGTAAAAATGGCTAAAAAGGGACTAACTTGTAAAGTTTGTAAAATGGGTAGAGAGATGTATGATATAACGGGAAATATGGGCTTGGATAACAAGGAAAATGTATGCATTTCATTTTACGAGCCTAAGGGCTGAATCGTAAATACGTGAAAAGTTAGGGGTAAAAGGGTAATCGTACCAAAGCATAAGTTATGGATTGATTTGAAGAATGTGATTAATAAATGAGTTAAATTTGGCATTTATAGATCAAGAAAGACGTGAACCGGGTATCGATCGAGGGAAGAATAAAGTATACAACAATTAGATTCGATTATTATCATTTTGTACCAAGGTAAGTACATATGTAATTAATGTGACAATATGATATGTTTTAATGCATTGATATTGCATGGTTATCATTATGTCATTATTGTATATGTTATTTTTATTGATGACATTGCAAGTATGAGAAAAGTTATGGATGTTATGTCGACACCACGAGCAAGTGCAACCAAAATTTTCATGTACAAGTGAAGAAGAAATCTCGTTTGAACCTTAGGAATGGTTTAGGATACAAGTGACATGTCACTAGGAAGTTAAGAAGTCTGAATTTTTTGAGCGGTCCAAGTTCGTGATGTATATGATATCCGAGCTCATTGAGCGGTCTGAGTTCGTGAAACATGTGGTTAATCTGAACTTGTTGAGCGGTCCAAGTTCGTGAGATATGTAGCATCTGAGCTCGTTGAGTGGTCTGAGTTCATTATAGATGTGAGCATCTGAGCTCGTTGAGCGGTCCGAGTTCAAAATGGATGCGACACATGTTATTAGGTTTTACCCACGTTTATATGGCACTCAGGTGCAAGTTTCCGTGTATCCCATGGTATTCCAATAGTTCAACGGGTAATTCAATGGGAAATCCAATAAGATGTTTGGCAATTTATATAAAGAACAATGTGATGAAAGCCTCGAGGTGGGCCAGGTGAAGTTATTTAAGATGCTATGAGTATGTACAGGTACGTACATTATTCTCATATGTAATGCCTTGCTAAAGGATGACATGTGACAAGAAAGTGAATTCATATGTGTATATATGATTACTAAATAAGTAAGCCAAAAAGGTTTGTATGATGAGAAATTGTGAATATGATCTTATGATTTTTGCATGATGGTGCATGTTACTATTGCATATTATTTGCATGTGGACTTACTAAGCTTAAATGCTTACTCCCCTCTCATTTTCTTCCTTGTAGCTCCGCCAAGCTAGCTCAGGGATTGGACGTTGTCGGAGCATTCAATCACACTATCAAAAGATCATTTGGTATAGTAAATGTATTATTTTGAGTATGGCATGTATAGGGGACTTGGTTATTTTGTGATATGTGTCATGCTATTTGGCCAAATTGTGAAGGCCTACGATGATTATGATGATTTGTTTTGTAATAGCCATGTGATGTGGCTAATATTTGATCATTGGGTTGTAATTCTAATTACTTATGCATGCATGTGATAATGCCTCGATGATACGATATGTTATTGCTTCATGAACGCATGATAAGGTAAAGATGACTTAACGACTTAATATGACTATGGACATGAATGCAAAATTTGGGGCTAATGTAATTAGTTCAATATTGCATGAAATTGGTGTGGAATGATTCCAAATCGTATAATAAAATGATTGGGCAATAGGATGTCATTATGTTGATATGAAAATGCTATGGAATTGAATATTTGAGTGATTAAATATGCCATGTTGTATGTTATGACTTGTGCATAAGTGTAAGAATGAATGAGGGTGACTAATGGCTTGGAAAATAGCCTTAAAATAGTCCACACAGGTAGACACACGGGCATGTGTCTCGGTCGTCTGTGACACACGATCTGCCCCATAGGCGTGTTGAATAGTCGTGTGTCCCCTGCACCCAAATTTTCTAAGTCAGTATGCATGGTAGTAAACACACGGGTAGAGACACGACCGTGTGTCTTGAACGTGTGGAGGACACGGCCTAGTAAAGGGGCGTGTGCCCTGGCCATGTGCCTTAAAATGAATGATGACATCATAAATAGAATGTCCAGGTTTTTGGACACGGGCGTGTCGAGGCCGTGTGAGGGACACGGGCCAGAGACACAGGTATGTACTCGGTCGTGCGAAAACCCCTGTAGGTTCGAAATGAAAAATAATTCCACACGGATAATGGACACGGGTGTGTCCTAAGCATACGGACGTGTTCAATACCTCTACACGGGCGTGTGAGGTTTAACATGGGAAATTTTATAAAACTTTCATTAAGTTCTCGGTTTAGTCCCGAACCACCCCGATGTATATTTTAGGCCTCGAAGGCCTGTATAAGGGACGATATGCATGTGTTTGAAAAGTTTTAAATTGGATGAAATTTTATGGCCCAGTTTTGAATGTTTGTGTACGTTTAAGTTTGGTAATGCCTTGTACCCTGTCCCAGCATCGGATACGGGTAAGGGGTGTTACATCCAGTCTTGTACACATTGTTGCATACATAAGGCTTCCTCCTACAGAGTAAGGAATTTTCTCTATTTGACCATTTTCTTTTAGAGTTTTGAGACACATTCTTTTGCTTAGGCTTTTGCCTCTTGCAACAGGAGCATCATTTAACTTGTAGTCTTTTCATTCTAAATCGTTCGAGGATTTTTTTTTAATGTTTGACTCCTAAAAACGAGCTATTAGCCTTTTAAAACGGTCTCAAGTAATCTTTACTCCAAGAATGTAAATCTATTCACCCATATCCTTCATTTCAAAATAATGAATAACTAACCTTTTACCGTAATTATATATTTCTTATCATTTTTAGCCAATAGTATATCATCCACATAAAGTGACAAGATTACAAATTTATCCTTGTCTCTTTTGACATACACACAGTGATCTTCATCAATCATGGTAAAATCATACGAAACAATTGTTTGATGAAGCCTTATATACTATTGTTTAGAAGATTGGTTGAGGCTATAAATTGATATAAGTAACTTGCACACTTTGTGCTCTTAACTCTTGTCAACAAAACCTACAGGATGTTCCATGTAGATTTCTTTTTTTAGTTCTCTATTTAGAAAAGCATTTTTTACATCCATTTGATGCAACTCCAAATCTAAACATGCTACTATAATCAAAATCAAACGTGTTGAGGTAAATCTCACAACAAGAGAGAACGTCTCTTCATAGTGTATTCCCTCTTGTTAGGTATAACCTTTCGCTACAAGGCGTGCCTTGTATCTCTCAATTGTGTCATCGGATTATGCTTAATTTTGAGAACCCATTTGTTCTCGATTGTTTTACATCCTTTTGGTAGATCAACCAATTCCCGAACATGGTTCAATCTCATTGACTCCATTTCTTTTTCTATTACTTTCATCCATTTATCTTTTTTTATCAAAAGAAAATGTTTCTTCCATATCTCTTGGTTCTTCATCTTGTGGAGTAATCATGAAATCTTTTCCCTCAATGTCAAGATGATGTTGAGGCATATGCCCACGACTACTACGCTTAACATAAGATTCTTGTGAAACAATTTCAGCATCTCTTCTTAAGCTCTCACTCGAATGAGGCAATAGTGTTACATTTTTTTAAGAAAATGTAATAATTGATTCGAACTAATCAAATCAATAGGATCTCCTATTTCATAAAAAGAAAATCATGTTTAATGTCACCTCTATTAGGAAAATCATTTTTTAGAAATATGACGTCTCGAGACTCAAATTTGGTAATGCTCCCACTTTGTTGTTCACCTATGAACACATATCATTTTAAATGTTCATAGTATCTTATAAATATACTATTTTAACCTCTAGGACCTAATTTGTCATGTCAATGAGCAAGCTCATGGACATAAGCAGTGCAACCCCATGGTGTTAAATTACTAAGATCAAGTTTTCTACTAGTCCATAATTCATGGGAGTCAATAACAGATTCGAAGGGTACTCAATTCAATATCTAAGTAGCTGTCAATAAATCATCACCTTAAAAGGTGATGGGCAAATTTTCTTCTACCAGCATAGAGCTAACCATTTCCAAAAGTGTTATATTTCTTATTTTAGCGACATCATTTTGTTGTGGAATCCTCGAAATGGTTAGCTGCCTATCTATCCCCTTTTTATCACACAATGTTTTGAATTGATTAAACAAATATTCACAGCATCAGCCAATTCTTAATGCCTTTGACATATTTATCTAACTAGTTTTCTACTAATGTAACATACTTTTTAAAGCATTCTAATGTTTTAGACTTTTGAGAAATCAAATAGACAAAATCGAAACATGTATAGTCATCTATAAAAGTGATGAAATATACACCTTCATTTCGTGTCCTAACATCCATTAGACCACAAATATCTGAATGTATTAATTGTAATGGAAATTTGGCTTGAGTTCCTTTACAGAATGATTTTCTCGTCATTTTTCCAACTAGATAATTTTCACATATAGATAAATTAACTATTCTGATTGGGCTTAATAATCTCTCTTCAGAAATTTGTGCATTCTATGTTGTTCAATGTGACAAAGTCTAGCATACCAAATATTCACATCCACATTTGAATAATGAGATGTAATAAGTGAATAACTATAGTTTTCATTACTACTATACAAAGTGTCGTCTACATCCAGTATAATAAAATCATTTAGTAAATAAGTAGATCCATTATAAATTTGTCTTAAAAAAATATCCACACTAATACTAGAATAGTTCGGATTATAATTATAGCTAAGAAGAACTATGACAGATCAAATTTTGTCATATCCCAGAAGCAAATAATACATCATGTAGGATCAAAGGTCTTCCACCACGCAAGCTCAATTTGCAAGTGCCAATTTCCTTGACTTCAACCTGTAAGTTGTTGCTTACAAATCATCTACGTATACCTTTGAGTCTTAACGATTTTAATCAATTGCTTAAAAAATAATAGTTCAAAGACTTCTCTTAAAGAAGTCGATTACTCATCAACAACTCATAAATAAAAGTAAATATTTTTTCTTAGAACCAAAAATATATATATAGATTATATTTTTTAAATTCTTTTAAAATAGGCTTTGGGTAAAGTTGAAAATATAAAGAATCGTGATTCTTTATATTTTAATAAAATTTAATATGATGTTTTAGGATTTTATTTTTTTTATTTTTAAATATAATTTAAAGACTTGACAACTCTGATATTTTATTAATCCGAGTTAAAAAGCTCCTATGCCCTTTATTCATTTATTTTCTCTCTTTGGGTCTGAAAAGCTACCTTGATATGGAATGTGTTTAAAATATTCGAAGTCCATATTTTCCTCAATAAATTAAGGTGTAAAGTAATACATAGATAGCTTTACAGTCATTGCAGCTTAATTCTAATATTAATTTAAGATCAGATGAACCCTAACTTCACCTTCAGTGTTCTATCTCAAATACTATCAAGACTGAACCAAATCCGAAACAGAAACATAAGTCATAATCCATATCTATAAGTCCGTTTACCATGTGATGCACAGTTTCAACTTCTCTACTAATGATTTTTCATTTTTGAGATATGATCCATTTCTCAACGATGGCAGTTCCTAATCCACATCATTCAGCAACACTTCGTTTATTGCTAACATATACCAGGGGAAGTCAGTTGTCGGTCATTTCATCATTGAGAAGAAACTACCAAATAGTTCCGATGTCCGGTTACCTTCCCACGGTTCCTGGAGGTTCCCACCCTGCGCTGCTCAGTTCTTATGAAGTAGATCATAGAAAACCTTCGGCTTTCTATACTCCGAGATGCACAAGGCCTGAAACCAAATGTCTTTACATTTCAGCAAATACACCAGATTCCACACTTTGGTCTTGAATATGAAAACTCAAAATTGTCCGGTTTATGTTATGTTTTCAAGAGTGAAAATAACCCGACGTAGATGCCAGGATATGAAAGATGAAACGAAGAGCTACATTCGTAGAAGCAAGTAGCTTACCTGCATTGCATATGCTACATGCATTAATGTAGGTTCCGACCAAGGTTTCCCTATAAATTGAAGGCCAATCGGCAAACCTGCTTTGTCATAACCGACCTATCAAGAAGACAAAGAGAATTGATATTAGTATAATTGTACTGATTGAATGAAGCTAAGGGTCAATTCGCAATATAAAAATCATAAAGATGAGTAGTAATAACTTTCGTACAGGGACAGTCACAGCAGGTAATCCCAAAAAGTTTCCTGCTATCTGATAACGGATAAGGGCAGCTGAAATAATGAAAAAAAAGGGTGAACTTCCATTTTTATTTACACTGATAAAGCACAAAGATTTAAATGTAAAAACATACAGAAAATTCAGTTGAAATTGATACCTCCATTTATGCAATCTACTTCACCAGTCTTTAGAGCATCATCGACTATCGAGTATGCAGTCCGACTGTTTTGACAAAAATCTCATTAAACTTTAGGCACTGTAAGATTAGGTCTCCGAGAGGGAAGTTGAAGGGAAAGACTAACGGTGCTAATGAAAAGCTTATTTTAGAACCTCAGAAAAAAAAAAAACCTTTTTTCCACTCAAACAGATGCAAGCTGTAGCAGTAAAAAAACAACTTACCCTGTTGTTGGAGCAACTATGACATCTGCCATGGCAAATATATTGTTATGAATTTGCATCTGGCGATTCCTGCATATGTGTAGTAAAGGTAAATTATCATAGCAAGTTTTCGGAATCTAAAATCATAATCCATGTTACTTGGACTCGGGTAGAGGTGTTGGAAAATGAGTATATGCCCGACCCAAGTATGTTCAAAATTTTCAAGATTTCCATGCACTTGGAGAATTATATCCCCATACCCATGCCTGAATGTGTCATATATTGGTGTTGGGCATGGTACTTTAAGCAAAATGAAAAGTTACAGTAGCATAGATCATAATAGCTTCCTTTAATTTGAAGCACACGTACAAATATATGGATTGCTAAATTTAAGTCGACTTTGGAGAAAACTTCATTGACATTTGCTCGTTACTTCTTGAAACGGTTTCTATTTCACAAATAAAAAAACTTTGAGCTCTTGAGAAAATAGAAGAAATGATTGAATTGAAAAATGAAAAGAACATTATCATATCATTAACAATCATTTACGTTAAAAGTTACAAATTACAGAAAATCAATCAATCAATTAATTAATTATTGGCTACAATATACCTCATTTTCTGGGCCTGTATATACTCTTTGCCATGGAAAGCACCACATACCCTAAGTGCTACCCTTACATCCCATCCTATTTCTGCAAAATCGCTGTTTCGACAAGTTTGTATTGTAAGATACCAACTTGTAAATCCTGAATAAAATGAACATAAAAGCATAATATGAGCATTGAAGTCAGCAAGATAACTTACAGTTTTTCCATATGAGAACTCAGTGAAGTGCTGCATTCGGAACTAATGGTCACATAATGTGCAAGGAGCATCGATTCTATATCTGGTATGGTAACCCCTACAGTCTTGTGAATGATATAACTTCTCAGACTGCTGAGCAATCATTTTAATACTATATCATGAATTTATTATATTTTATACTAATGCGTTTTGTTTCTCAGAAGGTTAATCATCTGATTAGGTTCTAACAAAGGAGAAGTTGATTGCTCCCGCAGTCTATTTATAGCAAATTATAATATCAAAACATGGGTAGTTATTGCTTGTAAAGAACAACCACTGAATACCTTCCACTTGTAATGCTCGCAAAGTAAGTTCAGAGCATTGGAGCAGCATATTCTGATTTCATCGCTGCAATCATTGAACCACTAATTGAGCCAATTAGTGGTACAAAAATAGAACGACAGGAATTAGAAACCATATCTTTTTAAGTCATAATTGATGATAAAACTGAATGTAAGTTAATTGATCATAATTACATCACTAACCTCTCCATATTTTGCAAACCTGATGTTCGATATTGGCTTTGTTGAGTTCAGCAGCGGAAATTGCACTTTGGGCTGGAAAAATCCATGTGTCAAAGGAGAAAAAGGGAAAAGTGGTCCGAACTTAGAATGGCTCGTATATATACTCTATGATTCAGCAGAAAAAGGCGAGTCTGAACCGGACTTGTTAAAATAAAATATGATCATTTAGAGTTGATATTCCTTCCAGCATTTTCTGATAGTTACCTCATTTCTCGTCATAAAGGGAAAAATGGGAAAAACAAATGCCTTGTTTCTACTATTTCAGAAAATCTCCAATTTTGAATTTAAAATTTTTTTTATCTACTCTCAGTATCAGAACTAGAAGGAAAAAAGAAAAAAAGATGTGCATGTATCCGAACCCTGTTTGGTACCATAATCCGCTTTCTCTTAAAAGGTTGATGGTCTTGCATAATTTTTACTGATCTTATAGAACTGGTACTTACAGGTAAAGTGGTTGGCTTATGTGATGGAAGGTCGCCACTAATAGCAGCATAACTGAAAAGTGAAAACGGAAAACTAATCTGAGTCCAATCTACAACGCACAAAGTAACCAATCTACACTCTCAAAAAAAAGTAATCTATAAAAGTTAAAAAGGAAATAGATTGACAAAATGAGAGAGGGAATACTTACACGATAAATGCATCATCTAAGGTAGCTGCTAGTATTCCAACTGTCCCTACCGTCCAGTTCAGAGGAAGAACACTAGAAACAGCATATAAATTTTCATATATTGTCTAAATTTGACATAATGAAACTCATAGAATTATTTTACTAAACAGGTTCTCACCCTGAATGAGGTATGCATCCAAAAGTTGGTTTGAATCCAAAAACACCACAAAGGGATGCAGGCATCCGCACAGATCCTATACAGAAACCATAGATGAAATACACTGGTTCTTTAAACTTATTCACGTGGTAACAGTGTTGTACAGGTAAGCCAGCATAATATTTTGTTCTTTCAAAATGCTAATGAGCATACGATTCCTTAGAGGGTGATAAATGATCTTGTGCATAACTTCTCGATCAATAGGAATGAAAGAACGTTACACCAAGTAGACTTTCATAATATTGATGAAGTACACAAGTCTTGGGCTGAATAGTATCTAGTGAAAACATAATGAATTCAACATACTTCTTTCATGGAGGTAAATAGTATTATCTCTCATATTATTATTCATGAACCAACTTAACTCTAAACATGTTTTATCAGAACATTGTACATAATTTTTCAACAAACATTTTTGTGATTTTTCAGTTAAGTATAAAAAAAGTGTTTACCTCCACTATCCACACCAAGGGCAACAGGGCATAAGCCTGAAGATACTACTGCAGCAGATCCACTCGAAGAACCACCACAAATTTTTTTGGGATCATAGGGATTTCTAATAGGCCTGCATCAATCACAAAATGAACATACTACCAATCTTTAATGGAAAGAACTTAGACAGGATAAAGGAAAGTTTGTTAAATTTAGCGATGTTGTTTGCCTGTAATAGAACTTGTAATTAAGACTCCATGCAGATAATTAATCTGTAATTAAATGTTATACAGATAAAATGGAGAATAAATTCGAGCAGGATATCATTGAATTTAAACATGGAATTTTTGGTTAATCAAAGGGAAAGAAAAAAGAAAATTCTCACCCGTAGTGGGGATTTATCCCACTTACTCCAGCTCCAAGTTCATGCATATTAGTCTTTCCAACAAGTATAACACCACAGGATCTGAGGCGCGTAACACAGCATGCATCACCAGTACAAGGTCTAAATTTGTGAAGCCACTTTGTACCTCCTAGAAGAATCAAGAGCAAGATAGGTACAAAAAATACCACTAAGAAAAGAAAACTTATGTGCAAAAAAGACAGGGTAAGTGGAGAACTTAGGAGACCTGTGGTTGGATATGGATAACAATCTATTTCATCCTTGATAGCAATCAGGACTCCATCTAGAGCAGATATTGGATTCCCTACAGAAGAGAACAATGAGAAAACCATATGAATGTCTAGACGATATTGACAAAGGGATATTATAAATCAAAAAGATTTGAAATCAAAATGAAAGTCCACTTCTCCTATGTTCGAAAATCAACTGGTAACTTGTTTTTCTATTAGACCTTCGGCCAAGGGTTTGAAAATTAAACCATTGTGTAGAATGCGTATGTTCTTGTGGCTCAAGAGAATGGCACAAAGATGTCCCCATAAAAAAGCACATTAGGATATGTCAACAGTGATTAATTAGACTAAGTTACCTCTTTCATATCGAAGTGTTGACTCTGTAGCTTGCCTTAGAATATCTTCAGCATCAGAGTTAATGAAGAAGGACATTGGCAAAGGAGGACTGCAAGATTCACGCACAGCATCTATAAAGTGCTCTGCAACCTGCAGGATTGAAAATTTATTTCCATGACCACAGTAAACCAAAAATTATGGATACAGATTATCAAGAAGAGTCTCAAAAATCAGTGAAAAAATAATGACATAAAAATGGGAAATCAGAAATTTTCCATAAAACTAGATAACCACAAATAATACCCTCAGAGGAGTTATTTCTCCAGTACTATAGGCTCTTGAATAATCTGCTATTGTCCAGCGCCGGAAGCAGCTTGATTTTAGATCTAGTGACTTCTCTGAGGTTACAGGAATGCATTTTATTGCCTGTTGAACTCGTTCTGGCGGAGATGCATCAGAGTCAATTTGTTTGACTTCTTGTTGATTAAGGTCTGTTTTGATGCAATCTAATTAGACACAAGACCAGAAACACCTTTCGAAAGGAAATGCATATTGGTATCAAGACATGGGCGTGAAATATGTTTATATGATGTAAACAGAAGCTTAAACAAACTAATAGCAAAAAAAGCCGCACAAATATATATATGACATATCCCATTTTCAGTACTTCATACCCTAAGCAAGATGCACTTCTCTTTTCCCTGGTTATTTCGACCTACCTCTACTAGCAATTTTGTATCCAAGCACTTGATGATGTTATGAACATTCTCATTGTTGTCTCTTACAATTTCAATAGATGAAGCATTAGAAATTCATCAAACACCTTTGGAACATAAGAAACTTCCAATGTCTGGAATCAAATTTGGCATCATGTAAAAAGGAGAGTATTCTATTTTTCTTCCATGTTGGTTTCTCGTATATGGAGGAAATAAGAGATAGTAGTGGCCTCTATCCTGGGCATTCCTTTCTTGGTCATTGCAAAAGGAAGTGATAGAAAATTCATAGATATTTTAGTGGCAGCCAATATTATGATGCTATGTTTAACTAGTTCTAAAATGCTTCCATAACCAAACCTTACTGTAAACAGACCGAATTCCGATTTTATTTATGTAAAGAAGATAAACTATCAGCTGTATGCATAATGTAGCAATCTGAAGTTTATGAATTGTGACAAGTATCTCGCCTATACATACCAGTAATAGGATGCAAGGGGACGAACATAGGTGGTTCCTCCAGAGTTGCATTCGAAACAAGCTATTCAAGGTAAGACATGGTGAGAAAGAAATTCATAATAAATAGCAGATAAGCAACCATGTCAATTATAAACTTGACTCTTGGGGAGCAAAGATAAAGCTTCTAAGTTTCCAATATTGCAAGAATAATGAATGCCACTTCTATCACAGTCTTTGTGGCCGGTTGGTTAATCTTCCATTTGACAAAATGTATAATGGTTCTGTTCATATTAGTATTTTACAAGCATATAAAGAGCAGAAAATTCCCCTCTTTTTCTTTCTTTTTGGATGAATCCCATTTTTTCTAGAAGAGCCTTACCAGTATAGTAAACTATACATCAATGACTGATTTCTAATCAAGTGTATAAGCTAACAAGTTCGCACCTTGTGAACTTGATTGTTCTTCTTCACTATGTACAGCAACAACGCTCCAATGATCCTTGACTCCAAGAACCAGGCAAATATTTTCAGCAGAAATCCAGCCATACGAGGAGCTATATACAGAAAAAAAAAATTGGTAAAATCCAGTCAGAGAGATTAGAAAGAGTGAATTAGTGAAAAAGAGGCAAAATGTGATGAGAAATATTCATTTTTTTTTTTTTTTTTTTGAAACCAGAAAAAGTGAACGACTACTATCGAGTATGAAGCTATTTTAGTAAGTAAAATGTACGTAGAAAGAAAACAACCGCAATTCATCTTGAATTTCTTGATTTCAATAACTAAAACAAAGAAATTCTTAAACAGTTTGATGAGAACAACACTTCTTAAGGTATTGTTTTCTGAAACTAACATCACCTTATACTAAAATGAAACAAGTTTCTCATTTGCAGCAACAGCATTTGAGAATTTGTTCAAGCAAGAGTACTAATCACTGAAATTAAAAAAAAAAATTCCAAGCATGAATTTTGATGTAAAAACAAGAAATCGGTGAACAGAAGAATGATGGTGATGATGATTAATGCGCAAAAAAAAAATGATTTGAGTGAAAAGAAACCTTTATCGGCTTTAAAATATGACTCATTGCTGCAAGGACCAAGATCAATCTGCTCTACAGGCTTGTAAACGACGCCAGCATCCCTCAACAATCCCATTTTTGCATGAAAAATTTTGGAGTTGGTGTGGGTAGTGGTGGTTGTTAGGGCAACCTCAGCAAACCAGAATCAAAGTCAATACAGTTCAACCACTATAAATATTAATGTATGTGTGTATATATATATAAAGGCCTTTTTCTCAGTTTTCATATAAAAATTTCTATTAAACTCTTCACAACTATAGAAAAGAATTTTCAGTTACTTATTTACTATATTCGAATTAATCAATTGAATTAATCTAATTAAAAATTAAAAATTTATTTGATTCCATCTTAGATTCAATTCTTACCACATTTATATATATAATTTCAATTTTTTAATAAAAATACTGCATTCAACGTGATATATCTAATAATTTCTATAAATAATAGAGACCTCTTCTTACTGTTCTTAAACTGCTATAAAAACGTGCAGTAAGAGAATTACCATCATAATATTAATGACATTAATATATAAACTCTGATAATAAGTATGTTATAATCTAATGCATATATAATTAAATGAAGTGTTAGTTCTATATTTATTTGTTTTTCTTCCAAATATTAAATTATATTTTTATAATGTAATAATATTGTTTTAAATTTTTATATTTTAATAAAATTAATATACATATAATAAAATGATAATCTAAAATATATTACTTAATTGAAGGTGTTAGTTGGATATTTAATTGTTTTTTTTTCTCAAATATTAAATTATTGTTTCTACTACCGAAGAAGACAACAGATGTAATAAATAGCATCGTCCAGAAAAAAACTAATAAATAACAAAGAATCAGTGATATCACCAACTTTTATGATTTTGTCGGTACTGACTTGAGATTCCTTTTGAAGTTTTATATTTCCCTTATTTTTTTAATTGTGACTGTTTATTTAAAAAATTATTATAGAATTAGTTTTTTTTTTAAACATATCAAAACGTTTTATTAAATATTTTAAAATATTAGTACTAACGTATCATTTATATTATTTATTAAATATTTAATTGAGTTATGTTATAACTAATAACTTACCATTAGATATTAATTAAATTGAAAAAATTATTAATTTAACTTTACTTTAAAATGTAACTAATTTTTTAAGGAATAAAAGTTGATTAATGTCGGGGTAAACTCCATCAATTATCTTTGAATCTTGATTAATATTACATTTTGATCACTTAATTTTTAAAAATTCATATAATTATCATTAATGTTATCGAATTGTTATATTTTGATCACTTATTTACTGACTTTCATTAAGAGAATGATGTGATATGTTAATTTAAAAGGTTGGTAATAAATTTAGTCATTAAATTATAATTAAAATATCCTTTTTCTTAATAGTAATTTTAAATTTTTTTAAAAATATTAAAAATAAATGAATAAAATTTAAGAAATTTTGTTTTTTAGAAAAAAAAACATATTTATAACTCATTAAACAAGATTAAAACACAATTATTTTTAGAAAATGAAGAACAATGTTCATAAAAATGGATATAAAATCCCTCTACAGACAAAGTAACGATATGAATAAAACCAGACAAAAAAAAAAAAAAAGAGAGTTTGAATTGGAAGTACACAAACAAATTTCAACCAAAAAGCCAGAAGAGAATGTGTCTGCAACAATGTAGATAATGAAAGCAAGCTAAGAGTGAGGTAGAAAAATAATATATTAGTAAATCATGAATTCAAATCCAGCTAATTTGAAACGAAAAAAATTCCAACTTCAAAAATTTTAAAATTAGTAAAATTCAAAAGCTTTTCATGTATAATTCTGGATAATTTTTAAATTTCAGTAATGAATCAAACTAGACTTCACATTTATGTTCAATTAGTAAACCCTAGTGAACAGTTACCAAAAAAGGAAAGTTTTTAAAAAAAAGAAGTACAATCAATAAATAATATTAATATTAATATTAGACAGCAAAATTCGAAAATATTTAATCTTTTTACCACTAATTGTTTTTAAAAAAAATTCAATGTTTTTAATATTGTTTTGTTGAATTGTAAATATGCGTTTGTATTTTTTAATAAAAGTTTAATATATTTGTTAAAAAAATTAAAAGTTTATTTATTTTTAATGTTTTTAAAATTTTTTTAGAATTATTATTAAAAAGTTTTAAAAATATGAAATTTATAATTTAGTTATAGTTTATGGGTTAAATTTGCTATTAATATTTTAAATTAACATGTCACATTATGTCTTAATATTATTATTAAGTTAATGAAGGAGCGATTAAAATGTAACAAATCGATAACATTAATAACAATTACATCACTTTTGAAAGTTAGGTAATCAAAACGTAGTCTTAATCAAAGTTTAGAGATAATTTTTGTAGTTTACCCTTAATATTATTATAAAAGATATTTTGCCTTTTCATATTTTATGTAATCTTCAAATAAAACAATGGAAAATTATTATTTGGAGTGACCAACAAATTCATATAGAAATCTCTTATCACTCTATTGTTAATCATTTGTTGAAATAATTTTATAAATTTATTTTTAATATAAAATATTTTTATTCACCCATATCATGGATATGATAAAATCTAGTTTTTATTATTAGAAAAATCTCTCACGGTATCACAAATAAAGAATCACATAAAAATTGCGTAAAATTATCATAAAGACTCTTGTCGTGTGATTCAGATTGCATTTTTCCCCTTTTATTAAAAAATGGATAGATTAGTCCTTATATGTTAGATCAAAGAACAAATCGGTCCTCCTATTAAAAAAATTTATCTATTTCTACTGTTAAAAATTGGTCTTTGTATGTTAGCATGACATAATGTGGCACGCCATGTGTCACTATCTGGTTATTTTGTCAGGCAGATCAATTTTTAACAGTACAAATAGATGAAAATTTTAACAGAGATGACTAATTTGCTCTTTGATCTAATGTACAAGGACTAGTTCGACCATTTTTTAGTAAAGGGACAAAATGCAATCTGACTCCTAGTGAAAGAGCCTCTATGGTACTTTTACCATAAAAATTGTTAAGGATAATAGCACCATTGGCCCCTTTACATTGAGGTTTGTTCTACTGTGGTCCCTAAACTTTCAAAATGTCCAATTAAGCCCCAATACTTTATTTTTGTTTACTAAAGTGGTCCTTGACACTAACATGTTAACTTTTTTATTGGCATGGCAATTTGACCAATTGGGTAAAGACACATGTCTCTTTGTTGACTACTAACTTGGTTGACTAGGGGCATATGAGCAAATTGTCCATTTTATTAATTTCTTTTTTCCAAAATTAATTTTTTTTAAAAACATAAACTTTATTTTCATTTTTGATGATTCCTTCTTCAATTTATTCACTCTTCATTCATTGCAAGATATGTTGGTGGGTCTTTGAATCAATGTTTTACTTTAGGTGTATACTAAATGTTTAGAAAAATCTTTTAGGTTTGGTTTTCTTTCCTCAAAATAATTTTTTGGGTCTTAGATTTTTGCTTCGAAGTTCCTTTCATAATAAAATATTTGAAGCGTTTTTAGAGAGAAAATTAAAAGAAATAGATGATAAGGGAATAGGGCAAACTTTGAGGAGCAAAGTTCGTGAGTGGAAATTATATAGGTTAGCTTTAAAAATAATTCTTTTTTTTTAAAAGAAAAAAGAAAATAGCTTTGTTTATGTCTTTGGAAGGGACAATACTTACCAAATACTTTGAGTTGGGTTACATGAAAAGGACACCTTCAATTTCTTCACTTTTCAGTCATAGGTTGGGATAAATCTGGAAAAGTTCATGGACTCATCATTTAAACTCAATATGTGAAGATTAGGTTTTCACTCAATATGGTTTCTTTTCAAATCTAGGAAAGTCCATTGATGCTTGGCCAGTTGCAGTAGTTGTTTGAAGAAGTGGAAGACCAACTGTGAGAAGGTGGATGGAAAGATGAAGCTAGCTTCAAAATAATGGCGCGTCATTTGTGGCAAAAAAGAGTTGGAAATTAGAATGGGGTAAGAAAGTGGCGATGCTTAATGTTTTCCTTTTTTCATAGATTTGAATAAAAATTACTTTTATCTATTTTTAATACTTTTAACCTTTAAAAAAAATAAAGAAAGAAAAAAGGAGTAATTTTGAAGTATAGGCTTAGATTATGTTAGGACAGTATTAGAATGTGGTGAAAAGTGTTGGATTTCATGGTAATGTTATATAATAATATGAAATGGTATGCAAATGATTTGAATATGATATGATTTTGTTATGTAATAACTTAATTATACTTGTTCATTTTATCTTCAAAGCATGATAGCATCACTGAGTCAAATTGCTCAACTTACAATTTTGTTTATTTCCATGTGCAAGTAACATTAGATCTTGAGGACTTGAGAAGCACGACAACATCTAGGATTCATTTATTAGCTCAACAAAGCTTGTATAGCTTTTGATATATTTTATAGCAAGTTGGACTGTACCTAGTGTCATAGCTTAGTTTTTTAACTTATTTTGATGTTTTGGTATGTATCATGTTAATGACATAATTTGAATATAATCATACAAGTATGGTGGTATGTATCATTTAGTCATATTTATGCCATGTTTAAGGTATGACTTGCATGTCAAGTAAGTTGTTTTGATCCATAGAATTGGTAATAAAGTAAACATGTTTGTGATCATATGTTTAAAGGTTTCTAAATATGCTTGAAATTGTGTTTAAAACTTGTTCAGATGATTTGGTAACGTTTTGGACTAAACTAGGTAAGTTTTGTGGTCGTTTTTGGGTCTTGACAAACTTCTATTGATACAAGTGGTTAGAAATCGAAATGACTACAAAATCATCAATTTTCAACTCAACCATCAAAATTACATCCTAACAAGTCTAAAATGCAATTAGCTACGAATTAAAACCTTACACTACATGCAAAAAACACTTAGATTCAATGCTCAATTATTCAAATATTTACAAATTTTGGTTCATTCGCTACAGGCGGCGAGTTAAAAATTCAACTTTGGACGGTCAGTCACACCACCGAAATGATGTTTCATCGGTGCCCTTGACACTTGAACACGTCTCTTGTTCAGCACGGGACCAAGGCCTCTCGAGAACCGCAATGCTTTTCTTATCCTCATTCGCCTCCTGATTCTCTTGTGTAGCACACAGACACTTGAAAAATTACACCATTCCATGAAAGTTGGAAACCTATTAGCATGATAAGTTCTCGTCTCAATTACTTGGCACTTATACTCTTATGATGTCAACACCTTCTTAGACTTAGATTCGAGCTCGACACATTTGAAAACTTTTGTTTCTCCCTCCATGTCCATAGTCAATTCATCCCATCCTACGTCTATGGTAGCTTTAGATGTGGCCAAGAAAGGTCTCCCTAAGAGTATAAGAATTTCAAGATCTTCATCAAAGTCAAGCATGATAAAGTCAATGGGAAAAATAAATTGTCTAACCCTTACTAACACATCTTCAATGACTCTTTTGGGATGTACCAAAAATCAGTCAACTAATTGAAAAGTGACTTCTGTTTCCTTAAGCTCTCCCAAACCTAACATCCTATAAATTAATAATTGGATGAGGTTAATCTTGGCACCTAGATCACATAGGGCCTTCCTAAAACTCACTCCACCTATTTTAATGGGGATGGTAAAGCTACTAGGATCTTTTAGTTTGGGAGTAACTCTTCTAGACACAATTGCGTTACATTTCTCATTAAATGAAATTTGCTCTCATCTCCCTCTTTTCCTCCTTCGAGACATAACATCCTTAAGGAATTTGGAATATTTTGGCATTTTCTTAATAAGTTCTAACAATAGGATGTTCACATTTAAGGTTTTAAACATTTTGAGGAAGTCTCCAAACTCCTCCTTATCCCGCTTCTTTTTCTCTTCTAAATGACTCAGAAAGGGTATGGGTTTCGGGCTTAGTGGTGGTGGTGGAATGATTCTATCCTCGAGTTCAACGTGTGTGGGTTTACTTTCAGTTACTTCCTTCTCTACTACCCCATCTCTAAAACTAGGAGTGCGGGTGCTCTCGTCCTTCGCACTCACTTCTTTCTCCCTATAATTTGGTCAGATAGATTCATTAACCATGGCTCCTAATTTAAGGGTGATCGCCTTGGCATTATCCTTTTCTTCCCTCTTTGGATTAGGTTCAGTATTACTGGGTATGCTAGAGGCTAATTGTTTTGCAACAATTTCAAAACTTGGTCTAATTGACCACAAATTTGGAGCACATCGGCTTGAACTACATGCAAACCTTCCTCTACTTTTCTCACCCCAATCAAAAATTGAGGATCACTACTATATGCTAGTTTTCTCTCTTGATCTAGGGGTGCCCTAAAAGGTGACGAAGATTGATATGGTGCGTTCAGTTTTAGAGGATTAAGGTTTTGGCTCCCTTGATTCGAAGGTCCCACTTGATTCCCTCCCTACCGAAGGTTAGGATGATTTTACCATTCCATGTTATAGGTGTTGGAGTAAGAATTATATCTTCTATTCCCTACATAATTAACCTCCATATGGTTGCCCTTATCATCATGTCCAACATTAAAATGGGTTAGGTTGGGCTGGTTTTGGACTTGCACCTTGGTTGTGTTTATCTCCAATTGATTTAATCTTTTGAGGACTTATTGATACTTTTCCTTGCTACCAACAGCGTTCATTGTCGATTGTTTGGCTCGATATGTGAACCGCTCAGCCAATCACATGTAAGAGTTCATCGCTATGTCCTCGATAAGTTGACAGGTCTCAGTGTAGGTCTTTGACATGAATGCTCTCGCGGATGCTCTATCAAGACTAAAGCATAAATTTCCATCAAGCCCATTGTAGAAGACTTGAAGTTACAACCAATCTTGTAAACCATGGTATGGACACTTGTGCAACATCAACTTAAAGTGCTCCCATGCCTTATATAATGACTCTCCTTCCAATTGCTGAAAATTCATAATATCCATATAAAGTTTCATAGTCTTGATCAAGGGAAAATGCTTTGCCAAAAATTTATTCACTAGCTCGTCCCAAGTGTTGATGGAATCCACTAGCTACGAATCTAACCACATAAAAGCATTACCAGTAAGATAGAAAGGGAATAACCGAATATAAATAACATCATCGAATACCCCATTATATCTGAAAATATCACAAATGGTTAAAAACCGCTTAAGATGTTGATTTGGATCCTCATTCATTGACCCTCAAAATTGAAGGTCTGATAGTATCATTTGGATCATGGCTGGTTTGATTTCAAAGTTGTTAGCATCAATCACCGAGCAATTAATCCTACCTCGAACAATATCTAAATTGGACATCGTGTAGTCATGCAAAGTTCGTTGCTCCATGGGTAGGTGTGGTGAATTTCACCTTGCGGATGTTCGGTAAGCTATTCTCTTAGTGGAGGAAATGCGTCTCTAGGATGTTGCGCCCTCCTAGCGTGTGTGATGATACATTCCAATTCCAACTCAAATGGTAAGACACCGTTATCGGTTCAAGTCATGCAACGCTTCCTCCAAGCACAAGAAAGTGAAGAAAATTAATTAAAAATTGTAATAAAATAAAAACTAACAGAAAATAAGGTTGTATCTATAAATCTTAGTTTGGCTACTTATCTCTACCCAAAAGTGTACACTAAAAATTACTTAATTTTACACCATCTTCCCCAGAAATGGTGCCAAAAACTTGACCGACTGCACACTAAAACAACAAATTTATATAACAATTTTGAAAGTCGGGTTTTACTACAAGCATATAGTGTCATTTGTAATATTTAAAGTTCCGATGGAACATGAAGTGTTCCAAGAGGTCAAACCCAAAGGAAGTGGCGATTAAGCAATAACTAACATACACAATAGAGTCTAAGTGGCTACTAATACGATTTTATAGTACAATAATTCATAACAAGATAAGTTTGATTTATCTTCCGATCTCAATTTCACCGACTTAATAGTTAGCATATCTTCGAACAAGGGTTATAAATCGCGTAAATTACCAAGTGACTCTATTTTGTCTTTTGATCTCAATTTCATCGACTTAGAAGAATTAGGTCAAATTTATCTTCCAATCTCACTGGTTAATCCGGGACTAATGAATGGGCACACGACAAGACTATCTTCTTGTCTCACTTTATCTTAATATTCCGTTAAGGGCGTCACTACCTAAATTGTAACACTCCTAACCTGTATCCGTCGCCAAAATAGGGTTACAGGAATGCTACAACAAGTTAACAGAAATAAACAGGTAAAATCATGATCATTATAATATAATTTTTCAAATACCATAAAGTAATTTAATTACAATAATAACTTACATTTACGAGGCTTAAATCGAGCTTTAGGGACTAAATAATTAATCTTAAAACCCTCAGGGACTAATTTGAAACAAATCAAGAAATTTTAGGAAAATATGAAAAATTTTAAAAATAAGGGACAAAGACCGTATGGAACGCCCCAGACCATGTGACTATTGAAGTTGGGACATACGGTCGTGTCCTAGCCCGTGTTTTAAACCGTGTAACTCACTGACTTAGCTAACACGGCCGTGTCATAGGCCGTGTGTCAAGCCATGTAACTCTCTGACTTGATACACATGGCCATGTCGCAGACCGTGTATGGCTATGTGGCAGCCCGTGTCCTAGGCCGTGTGCACCTAAATGAACCTTAAACATCCAGTTTATCATTTCAAGATTTCTTGGACACTAAGCAATCCATTTACCAGCCATTAGACCTATTCAAAATGCCATTAAACATGCTCAAATCATGCTAATTCAACCATCTTAATTGCCTAACCAATGTACCCTTAATGGTACCACAATTATACACACTTATACAACAATATAAATCATCAACCAAAAACTTACCAATTCAAACCACTTAAACTTCTAATCAATTTGCCTATCATAATCATCTCAATTCACAACAATTCAATATAACCTATTAGTCATGCATATGCTAAAAGTTTGTACCAAAGACATCCTCCATCATTCATAACTCATAATAAGATATCAACTAAACATTTACCAAATGAGCATCAAAATCATTGTAATGATGCTTATGTTTTCAACTTGCATTTAGGCACACTTTGTATATTTACATACCAAAACAAAAGTAATGACATAAAATCTAAAATAAACATTCAAAAACTACCGAAACCGGATGGATAGTGTGACTTGAGTGCTGATCCAATCGTCCAACCTTCAAAAGTATCTACAAGAAATAGAAATTAACACAAGTTTGAAGCTTAGTAAGTTCGACGGACAGAAACAATAAATGTTACCGAAATAAATATAACAACCAAATAAAAAATAATTCAATAACACATGTTTCCTGTCATCCACAATTGCAAACCAGTGAAGCATATTTCAATTTAAAGCTTAAATAATAATCTCCAGGAAAACATACATATCCACAACAGAGTCAATTCAATATGTCAAGTACATGTCATGTCATTCAAAGTCATTAACAAGTTATAATATCATAATTTACGACCTGATGAACGACTTATAGATACGAGTACATAAGTAATCTAACCGAAACACGCAAAATGCTCATGAGAGCTAATCCAATCGATAACATGCTAAACGCTCATAAGAGCTAATCCAATCGATAACACACCTTGGTATTAAATACCTAGCCCATAGGCTATATATCTGCCCTCATAACATGTCAGAACAGGATAGTATAACACGAGGGTTCGCAAAAAATGTTGAACCTCAATATACTCAGGAAAAATATATAAAGTACACCATATCAATCTCCACTCCAATCCCCACATACCACGCCGTCATTCAGTTATACTCTATCTTGCATTCATCCAGCCTAAGTATCAAAATTTGATAACATTTTCCCAAACAACTTAACATCATCAATAGAAAAAAATTAATATCCACTATTTCATATCATATCATCATACAGTTCATATAGATATTAAATTACAAACCGAATGAACTTACATAACTGATTTGCAGTAACGGTCTAGAATAGCTCAATCAATAATTAACGTTATGTCAATTCATTAATTTCATTTTCAATTACACACATCAACATAATTCAAACATTATACAATTAAGGCATATAATATATTTAAAAATGTACTAAATTTAAACCGTACAAACTTACTAGACTAAATTACAGCAACGACAAAGTACAAGGGCTATTTGGTAATTTTCTCTTTTCCTCGGTTTTCCACTCGTTCTTGATCTAAAATAATAATCCCATTCAATTCAATAAGTCTAACAGAAAAATTAATTCATTTTATGCAATTAAGTCCTTTTGACATTTTTTTTTACAAAATTACCCCAACATTTTACTTTTATAAATTTAGTCTCTAAGCCCAAAACATGCAATTTAACCATTTTTACTTAAAACCCACCTTGACCGTTTATTCAAAGGTCTTCATACAGCCCCTATTTGCAATTATTACACACCAAGTACAAGTAATTTTACCACTTTAACAATTTGGTCCTTAAACATTAAAATCGTCAAAAACTACTTTACAAAATAGTCTTAACTAACAACGAAACTCAATAACCTTTCATAAAACTTCTTGAATAACTCAAATTCATCAATGACATAATCCAAAACATTTGATAGTTTTACAAATTAGTCCTTGGGTTAGCTAGATTAAGCTAATACAAGCTCAAAACATAAAAATTACTAAAAACGGACGAGGTTTACTTACCTATTTGGCAAACCCTAGCTTACTAAAGCTTCACCCCTTTAAAAAGGGCTATTCGGTTTTTTTTAAGAAACAAGAAGAAAATGTTTCTTTTTAAATTTTGATTTGAAAATTCTTAGCTAATTTACAAAATTACCATTATGTCATTTGATTTTAATAAAAAATTCATGTAATTAATCACATAAACCGTCTACTATGGCCATTAATGGTTTAATTACCATTCTAGTCCTTTAATTTCCTTTTATAACTAATAAAACCATCTTTGTCAACCTCCACTTTTTAGTCATTTTTAATTAATTAAGATCTAAATGTAATTTACCACAATCTAGATAATTCCACGTTATTCCTATTATTAGGCCATTTAAGGAAGGTCAAACTACACAATTGGTCCTTCAATTATATTAAATTCTAATTAAATAACTTAATTACAATTTAACCTTAAACTAATTAGGATTTAATGAATAAATATCCCAAAGGTTAGTGGAATGATTGCCATCCACCACCGCTTGGACTTTTGGCAATGGTATAATTGCCAAATTAATCCCTTTGCTATTTTAAAAACTACAATGGGTAACTTTTACCTCTTTTATAAATTAATCATTTTACCTTAATTTAACAGTAAATCATCAAAATTACCCGACTAAACTTCAATTCACATATAATACAACTCTGTAAATATTTAATAAAAATATTTACGGCTTTAACTTATGAAAACGAGGTCCTAATACTTGGTTTTTAATAAGTACTTGATTTTTGAACCAAACCACTTATACTAACTTTTAATTCAATTAGTTCAATTCATCAAATCAAAATTCAATATAAAAATTACTATTGACTCGTATAATTTAAATACTAATTATATGAACTTACTTGTTGGATTTGTGGTCCCAAAACTACTGTTTCTAACACCACTGAAAAACGAATTGTTACATAAATTCTTAGTTCTATTCGATTTAGTCCAATTTATTATGATTTAGTCCTTTGTCCAAAAGTTTTAGTTTACCCACATCTCCTTCAAGGTTTAGCTACTCATGCTCAAAGTGAAGAAAATAAACATGAAAATGTAAAACAAGGCAGCCATGAAAGTAAAGCTTAAGAAAAATGTAAAAATTGAGATTTTTGTGCAAGAAAAATTAAATAGAATGAAATCAAAAGCATTTAACAGGAAAATTTAAAGCAAGAAGCATAAAAGGAACAAGCTATAATATATTAAAAGTAAAATAAACTAAAATACATTAAACCAAAGCATAAAAGGTCTTGAAAACAAGGTACAGGGGCTAGAAATGCAAATAAACCTTAGCTATAGTAATAACCAACTTAATTAACACTAAGAATAACAAGAGCAAGAAGTAAATGCAGAAAAATAAACTCTAATCTAAGGTAGAGGAAAAAAATAAAAACTCTAGAAAAGTGCAAAGAAAAACTAAAGAAAACCTAGAGAAAACTAAACCTAAAACTAAGCTAATGTGTGTCTCTTTCCTACTCAGCAATTTTTGGCTATTTTGAAGTGTATTCTGATGAATTTTTGTTGCCAAAAATGCCTCTACACGAGCCTTTTGTGATTAGTGGACTGGGTAGACAAAGACTATGTGATAGCCCTAATTTGACCCCAGTCGGAAAGTGGTTTCGGGACCACAAAACCGAGTCATAAAAATAATTAGATGTTATATTCGGTGCTTATTATATGTGAAAGTTCATGTGTGAAAATTTCATGCTTTGATCTTGTCAATTGTATGTGAAATTATTAAATAGGACTTATGTGAAAATTTTTGAAAATGCTATAGGCTAATTTGTAGTGGCCAAATAACTTATAGTATGAAATAGGTGGATTTGCATGTCAAAATTCCCATCTTAAGGTGTAGTGGCTAGCCATCATGATGAGAATAAATGGAATATGCATTTTAAATTAGCACTATGAGATTTAATGGCTTTAATATCATAAAATAAAGAGAAATAAAATAACAAAATGATGAAAAGGACAAAGCTTGTCCATCTTTGTTCTTCATAGCCGAACTTAAGAAAACAAATAAGGGAAGGGAAGCTCTTGAATGTTCGGTCACTTGGGGAAGAAAAATCCAAGGTAAGCTCATGGTAGTTTGCTTCTATCTTGATGTTTATGAGTTCCTTTCTTGATTCTACCTTAACCCATGAAGTATATTTTGGTTTTTGGTGTGTTGTGAGCATTCGGTCATGAATTGAAATGAAGGAAATAGTTGTTGTTTCATGTTCTTTTGATGAATAATGGTAGATGGGTGAAGTTGAGCCAAACAAATGAGCATATATGTGCATTAGATGCTAAGTGGGAAAATCGGCTAACATGTTGTGTATACTATGGCCGAATGTGAATTTGGATAATATTGAGTAATGTATGTGCTTTAAAATGATGGAATGGAGTGGATGTTTTAAATGTGTTATGAACAATTATAAGTTAAATTAAGGTTTGCTAAATTACCATTGTCATTGCCGAATATGTGCTTAATTAAAGAAGAATTTGTTGTTGAATGTTTTAAATGATTTAGATAGTTATAAATTAAGTTGAAGCTTGGTAAAATTGAATAATTGTGGCTTAATTGTTTAATGGCAATTGGCTATTATGGTGAAATGCAATGTTAATATTTAGTTGCTAGTGTTTATATGTGCGTTAGCCGAATTTGAACTTGAATAATGATTTGAGCATGATATGTTGTATTGAGATTATGCTTAAGTGAAATTATAGATATATATGTGATGAAATTGATTGGTGATATACATGTTTAAATAATATGAATGCAAAGAGTTGTAAAAGAGTAAATTGGTAATAAATCTGTTTGGGACAGCAGCAGTAATGTGAATTTGGAAAATCACCATAAATTGTGGGAGTTGAGTTAGAAACTGAATAAATTATGTAATTAAAGCTTAATGAGTCTAGTTTCAAATGAAATCAACAAGAACATATTTTGACTTCTGTACAATTAGAAATTTGATTCGTAGTAAAGGGTGGTCAGATTAGTCAAACAGTGAAACAGGGGAAACTTTAAAAAAAATCTGGTATTGATTGGCCAAACTAAAAATTCTGAAAATTTTATGGATAAAAGATATATGAGTCTATTTTCAGGAAAATTTTATGGCAATTGATTTGGAGTTTCGTAGCTCCAGTTATAAATAATTTAGTGACTGTTGCTCATGAAGACAGCTTATTGTGAATTTGTGTTATTGTGGTAAACATTGATAAAAATTTGTTAATGAGTTGCTTAATGTTTTCTTATAAACTTACTATGATCTATATGTGTGAATTTCGAATATATATGTTATATTCCTGAAGTAATGCTTGAATAGTCGAATAATGATTGGTTTAAAATTTTTGAATTTAAGCTCAAGAGCAAAGAGGATCGAAGTTGGATAGGGGAAAAGAGAAAGTAATTGAGTAGCCTTTCTGCAACTGTTCAAGTGTATCCGAAGTAAGTTTTGAGTAGTCACCTTTAGTATATAATTGATGATGCCTTGATATGTATATATTAGATGAATTGTGACCTTTTGGTTCTACTTGAATTAAGTTGTGTGATAAATAATTTATGTATATGACTTATAGTCGAATGGTCACTATGAGTTAAGTTTGAATGGTGAAATGGATATGTGATATTTATGTATGACTTTTGAACCGAAATGTAAATGATGGTGTTCAAATGGAGCTTATATCCGAATGTAGCAAATGACTACTAATGTGATATGTTGAATGAGATGTGTTAATATATGATTAAATATGCATGATATTTGATGTGTATCTGGGCTTAAAGACCCGCAGGCTATATGCTGGAATTATATCCGAGTTAAATCCCGCAGGCTTCGTGCTGGTATTATATCCGGGTTAAATCCCGTAGGCCTAGTGCTGGTATTATATCTGAGCTTAAAGTCCCGCAGGTTTTGTGCTGGTGACTGGATTCGGGTTTTAAACCTAGCAGGCTTAACGCCGGTGATTCGAGTAAGATTATGAATTCGAAAGTTCGAGGTAAACTACTATTGATTATGCATGATACATTAAGATAGTCAGGTACATATTATGTACTCGTATGTGAATTTATTTTTAAAATGAATTATTAGTATCAAAGAATGATATATGTGTGTGAATGATTACTATATCTACGAATAAGAGCATGACCTATTCGGTCGATGTCTGTCATTATATGAAAGTATGTGACTTATATTAATTGTATGAGCTATAAATTAAAGTAAAGTATGTGCTGAAATTTCTTTGTGTATTCATATATTTATATACATATATATTCGGCCAATAGGCTTTTTAATTGGTGTACTTGTGTATATTCGGCCAAGTGATTTGTAATTAGAATATTAGTTTTGTGATACTAAATGCTCGATTTAAATGACAAGTTTTAATTGTTTGTATTGCTTAAAATTTACTAAGCTTTGAAAGCTTACTCTGTTCTTTATTTCTCTGTTTTATAGATTATTGATTTTGGCCACCGACTCGGGGATCGTCAGTAGTTCATCACACTATCGATCTTTTTGGGTACAGTTATATTTTGGACTCGATATGGCATGTATAGGTTAGGCTGATGATAAAGATGTTTTGAAATTGTAAATATTCTGGCCATACGAAAATGGTGTATAACTTAAATATCAGTATGTATTTCAGTTCGATCTCTGTTTATGTTTATTTACAATGTGAATGAGATTATTAAATGTTTAGTTCGGTAATACCTCTTAGCCTTAGTCCGGCGATCTGATTCAGGTTAGGGTTGTTACAGACAACTCTTTTTGTCCAAGTTTGTCCTTATAATGAAGGTGGTATCGCGATACCCAGAAGAGGATATTGCGATATCTCAGGCAATGTTAAGCCTTGGGGTCTTCCTTAGAAGATGGATATCGCAATACCTAAAGAGGATATTGTGATACCACTGAAGCGAGTATTCATTCTTCTATACTATTAGAGGTATTGTGATTCTAAGGTGTGGATATCGCGATACTCTTTGCCTTGGTACTATTCTTGTTTGTTTTCAACCTCCAATATGTCCCTACATCACTGAAACACATGTTAGGCCTGTCAATGGCTCTATAGGCCAATTTGGGTCACAAAATAGAAGAAAAAAGAAGAAGACATTTTCACTTATTAACTAAAAATATGAAAATATCGAAAAACTTCACTAAAGACGCTATTTTATTTGATAAAAAACTCCTTAAGTGCACCAGAAAAGCCTAATTTGCCACATCGATTTGTGGCATATCAGAACCTTTCTCATGTTCTCTCCTTCTTTCGTTGTTTTAGGACAATCTTCTGAAGAGAGATGAAAGCTTGATACGAAGGGTTGATTTCCCTTCTTTGAATCTGTCATTGCATAACACTCCAATATCTTGTCTATAATGAAGCTTGAGACAGTGCTATCACTTTGTTCTTTTGATCCCTTAGGATTCGAATACCTAGAACAAAATTATCTTCTCCAAAGTTTTTCATGCTAAACAATTGTTGGGTTAACCATATTTTAACCGATGACAATGTCCCTACATCATTTCCAATTTGTAGAATGTCATTGACATATAGAACGAGAAAGACCATTTTTCCATCCCTTAAACATTTGTAAACACAAGGTTCATCTACGTTTTGTTCAAATCCAAAATTCTTGATCACTTAATCAAATCTTTGATTCCATGAATGGGATGTTTGCTTAAGTCTATATATGGATCTAAGCAATTTGTAAATTTTATGCTCACTTCCTTTAACTATATATTCGGCGGGTTGCATCATGTTGATGCTCTCCTTAAGATAGTCATTCAAAAATGTTGTATTGACATCCATTTGTCAGACCTTGTAATCTAGAGCTGCTGCAATGGATAGTAATATGTAGATTGACTTGAACATGGCAACCGAAGATAAGGTTTCTTCATAATCGATTCCTTGTTTCTAAGTATAACATTTTGCTACAAGTTTGGCCTTATAAGTTTCCACTTTTCCATCCACATTTCTTTTCCTCTTGTAGAGTCACTTACACCCTATGAGTTTTATCCCTTCTAGTAAGTCTACAATATAACACCCCTAACCCGATTCCGTCGCTGAATTAGAGTTACAGAGTATTGCCATACAAAATAGAACATTCCATGTCAAAACAGAAAAAGTTATTCAAATTAAATATTATCATTAACTAAATCTATTTTAAAAATATATAGCAAAAGTACTCTTATGACACTTAAATCGAGCCTACGTGGCAAAAAATAGTCTAGGATCAATCTGGGATCAATTTGAAACAAAATAGAAATTTTTAGAAAAACTTGAAAATTATGGAAACAAGAGTCACACAGTCGTGTGTCTAGGCTATGTCATATAGCCTAGACCGTGTAGACATTCAAAGTCAGGACACACGATTATGTTCCAGCTCATGTGTCCGTCTGAGTGAATAGTCAAAATAGGGGCACATGGCTGTGCCGCAGGCCATATTCCAAACCATGTGTATATTTGAATTATGGACACACGATCGTGTCACAGGTCGTGTGCCAGACCATGTTACATACTGACTTGAGACACATGGCCATGTTGTAAGTCGTGTCTCTGACCTTGTAAGTCCTACACTTAAAACAATATATGACACACAGCTATGTGTGGCACACGGTCGTGTGTAGCATAGATAGCCTCTAAAATAAGCCATTTTCAAGCCATTTTTTTATGTTCCAAGTTATACCTTAACCACATGTTTATAAGGTTTCAAAACACATTCAAATATACTCAAAGCATCCTAGAACAAACAACCTATGTGCCTAACCAATGTGCCCTCATTGACACCTCAATTCACTAAACAAATTCATCCATAAAACTTTCACAACAATTTGCATTTAAGCTTATAAGTTCTCACAAAAGAATACATACCATCATTATCAATTCAATTTAACCATTCACAACCAACAAACCATTTCTTAACTACTTTTTAGAATTTATACCAAACACATTTACATGTACAAAAGTTTATCCAAAAGCAACATCATGCAAATTTAACAAGCTACATAGGTAAGAAGTGATTAACATAACTACAATTCACTTATTACATGCCATATAGGCTAAAATGAACATTCAAAAACTACCAAAAGTTTTCCTAGATAGTGCGATTCTTTGAGCCGATCCGACCACTCAATCTTTCAAAAATGCATTTACAATGAATGAAAAAATAACACAAGTAAGCCAATTTAAGCTTAGTAAGTTCAATCGTTAAAAAAATACCAAACTTGCCGAATTAACATATCTATTACAGAATACAAATAATAAGTCAAAATCCTATGAATCACAATCAAATTACAGGTGAGCTTTATGTTTATCTTCAATTGATACAATCCAATCAAGTATATTATACCATTGAAAACATGCCCATTGAACATTATCATAGATTCGGATACACGGTTAACTATCTAAAACACACCAAATAGCTCAAATGAGCTAACCATCTTGTAACACACCTGGGCACCAAGTGCCAAGCCTGTAGGCTAACATCCCTCTGAAACATACCTCAGCACTAAGTGCCATGCTTGAAGGCCTCATCTGCCCCGGAACACACTTGAATCACTATAATATAACACAATAGTTCATAACAAATGCTGAACTTTGGTATATTCAATAAACAAAAACTACATCAGAATCATCATCTCCATACAAATCAAATCTCAAAAAACGCGCGATATAACCTATTGGAATGCCAATTGTATCCCATCCTACGTTCACCGGCTCAATTATTTATCGAATAATAACGCTTAATATAACTATTTTTTTTCAAATCAATCCACTTAAACACAATTCAACTTTTTCAAGGCATTTAACAATGTCAATTCATAAATAATAAAATATCTAAATTATACAAAAATTTAACCATACAAACTTACCAAGGTTAAATTGTAGAAACTACAAAACTTCAGGGACTAATCAACAACCTTCCCTTTTTCCACGATTATCAACTTGCTCTTGATCTATAATATAATTTATTTTAAATATTAGCTTCAATTTCATATTCAATTCAATTTCATCTTCTATTCAATTTCATACATATAATTCTTTAATTATAATTTTACACATTTGCCCAAAACTTTTACATTTTTCTCAATTTGATCCCTAATACCAAATCAAGTTTATTTCACAAATCAAAACTTAAACCCCTTATGTCGAGCCTTTAATTATAAGTTAATAGCCCTTAATTTTTAAAACTTACCAATAATACACTTCAAAACTTAGCATATTTCTACTTAATTCTTTAAACTTAAATGTAAACAAAAATGGCTTTACAAACTAGTTCAAACCCACTATCAAGCTTCCAAATAATCTATTTACAATTCAAGAGTTTCAAGATCACTAATGGTAAAATTTTTTAAACTATCACAAATCCACAAAATATTCCTTATATTAAATGGAGATCTTGACAATAATTATAAAAAGGTTCAAATTCATGAAAAAATAGTTCAAAATAACTAACATGCAATAGGAAATAGTGACCGAATCTCCTAGCTCTCAACAATGATTTCGATTTTGTAAAATGGAGAATGGGGAAGAAGACTAATTTCTTTTCTCTTTTGTTTTTACTATTATTAGTATTAAACTAATATTATTTTATGTTATAACATTTAATAACAATATCATGGTCGACCACTCACTTAAAAAGTGGTTTAACTGCTAAATTAAACCTTCCTATTTCACTATAGTACACTATTAACTCCAAATCACTAATAATAATTAACTTTTATACTTTTTACAATTTAATCCTTTTTCTTTAATTAACTAATTAAATGATAAAATTTCTTAACCAAAATTTAATATAACATTAATGACTTTATAAGTATTAAATAATTAATATTTACGGACTAACATGTCAAAATTGTGGTTCCAAAACTACTATTTCTGACACCATTGAAAATCGGGCTATTACATACAAGTTCCTATATTGAGTTGGAATACGTGGAGTCCATCTCAGCTTTCATAGCTCTTTCCTAGAGCTTGGAATCATCACTTTGTATTGCTTCATCATACGTAAGTTGGTCATCATATTCCTTTTCGGCATACTTAGTGTTAAAAACAACTCCACCCGATTGGAAGAACTCAGGCCTACAAGAGACCCTTCCACTATAATAAAGCTCCCTTTGTTGTTGATCATTTGCAGTTCTACTATTAGGTGTTGGTTCTGGAACCGTTTCTGTAGGGTTTTGTATATTTCCCAAAAGCTCCTCGAGTACCTCTTTACTCCAAGGTTTGAAGTCATTCATGTGCCTTTCTTGAAGGAAAGTAGCATGACTTGACATTATAATAGTTTGCTCTTTCGGGTTATAAAACAAACCACCCTTTGTTCCCTTTGGATATCCTGCAAACAAGCTCAATTTTGTCAATGAGTCTAATTTTGTATCGTATAACCCCAAAAGAGATTGACAACTTTGAATAACTTAACATCGAATGTACCATCTCTAACAATGGTCGATTCATTCTCTCTACCACTCCATTCTATTATGGAGTGCCCAATGTAGTTAATTGGGATAGAATCTCATTTTCTATGAGGTACCCTAAGAACTCATCAGATAAATATTCCCCACCTCGATCAGACCGAAGTGCCTTTATGGGTAAATCTAGTTGTTTCTCCACTTCTGCACAAAACTCTTTGAATTTATCAAAGGTTTTACTCTTGCGGTACATTAGGTATACATACCCATATCTGGAATAGTCATCAATAAAGGTTACATAATACTTGTAACCACCTCTTGTACTAATGCTCATGGGGCCATATGTTGGATATGGTGCCCTTAGTGTAGTATTTTCGTCTAAGTAAACTTGTAATTTTTTCGAACAGATTGGTTAATAAAATTATTCATGAATTACATTAATATTTTGTATACTTCCTCACATGGTTTTTACACACAAAGAAAAATGGACGTAAATGTTGCTTATTGGTTGTCTAATGTTTAACTAATACTAAATGGTATTATGTTGTTAGATCGTAGTACAAAAGACAACTTGTATTAGTAGACGAACCTAAATATGTTCTTAATATAATCGAAAATGAGAAAACTGATTGAAAGACTAACATGTCATCTATCAAGTCCAATTAGAAAGATGCCTTGTCTTGGGCATCGAAGCTAATTACTCATAAAAGATAGAAACATAGATGTGACTGATTATACTGACAGTACACCGAACAAGACCCAAGCATAATAGATCATGAATCTTTTTATGGATTTATTCACTTGTGACATTCATGACATTCATAGTGTGACATACCTAAATCATGAGTGGCTGGTGGACTATGTATGTGTGACTTGTACACTTTAATGTAAGAAAAAGCCTAAGTTCAAATAGATACGGAGCCGAAAGCTGGTACGTTGGGTGTACGACTTCTTTAATATGTAGTGACATTTACGATAGTGGAATTCATAGCCCAAAATATGGGTAAATGATATCCTCACATTGGCATTTCATGGTTGATGAAAAGTAAATGTGGCCACGGGTCATCCGTCTTTGTGATGGATGACTTGATCACCATTTGATAGTGATTGACTTTTTATGAAGGAAGATGTAATGGTTACTATGAGATAAAATAGGATTACATTGGGAGAATGAATATTATCCCAAAGAGATCAAGGATATCCTATGAGGGTAACATACTTATGACAAAGTCATTGGACGAGCACTGAGTAGTTACTTTTGTAATGGTATGTCATTGGGTAGAGCTCAGTCACGATACTGTACTGGATTGACTTAGTGACTAAATGAGTTTAAAATTAATAGGTGAAAAGTTAAAACTTAATTATAAATCATTTGAGCCTCAACTTCTAATGTCCAATCGACTCGTCCGCGAAGTCTTTGAAACCAGAAATGAATTGTATGTTTGAATAAAAATGAATAAAATGAATAGAAAAAGAGAAATGGGAAAAATTCAGGAATGATTATAGTTTTCTCCAAAATGGAGAAAACTAATCATTTGGAAATAAATGTGTCACACTCCAAAATGGGGTTTAGAAGTTTCAAGGGTAAAATAAGGATTTTAGCTTTAGCGAGCTCAGGAATTGCACTATCGTAGTCTTTAGAAATGTTTTTATTAATGGCATTTTGAAAATTAAATCAATTTTTGAAAATGATGTCCAAAAGGTTTTCAATTTTAAAATAAGGATTGTTTTGAAATGGGGGTTAAAACTAGGAGTACTAAAAGGGTAAATATCCCAAAACTTTAAAATCAACCTACTTCTTTCCCCCACCTACAGTAAACTCACGATAACTATTTTTCCGTCATCCTTTTGTGTCGCCCCTTGATTTCTAAGCATTAATATTTCAATTTGATTTCTAAACTTCATCCTTTTGATTTCTTTCATTCTTATAACATTAAACCTTCATAGAATTCCAAGAAAAAAAATCGAAAAAACCATAGATTTCTCCATCGTTTAGCTTTCGTGTTTTTTGTGAAACACTCAATTTTTTTGTCAACTAAGGTAATGATTCGATCCTTAATTGATTTTAAATGTTACCTGGTCTTTTAAACTAAATTTTTGGTCATTAAATTGCATGTTTTGAATAAAAGCCGAAAATTGGGTTGTTAATGGTGGATTTTGGGATTTTGGGTAAAAAAGTGGTTTCAAAGTGTATTTCAATTAGTTTTAATGAGATTAGAATGTTTCTAAACTTACTTTTAAGTTTTGTTAAATATTTCTTGGGTTTTAATGAATTTTCGTAGAAATTGTCATAAGCATGTCAAAAATTTCGATACCGTGAATTGAGTAGTTTTCATAGTTTAAAGGTTGAGAATTAGTTGTAGGTGAATAAATAGATAAATAGAAGTGGTTTTAGGCAAAATGATTGAGTATAGATCGAGATATTTAGATATCAAGTTTGTTATGTCGAAGGTTTCGGTTACTTGAGAAATTAGCTTAGGTTTATGTTTTTGTTTTCTTAAGTTGAGTCTTTAGCTAATTTTTGAATTTGTTGTTGTGTGATTTGTTGTGTTAAAGCTTTGGATTCATTAAGACCATCTACGAGTTAAGGAAAGGCTAGTTTGGGCTTTCAGCATTTTGATGAAAGCGCATTTGGTGAGTGTTTAGAATAGTTTCTTGTGGACACGATTCAATGCATTAACTGGGAATTTAGAAGTGGCGTAGAATCTTACTCTAAATTCTGAGTGTAAGCTTTCTCATACTCATGAATTTATATGTGAAAATGTATTGTGAATTTGTGGATTATAATGTGACATTATGATATGTCTAATAAGCTTATGATAGATATTGTGAAAGAGTTAATTATAGGCATGATATATATGCCATATGATAGTGAATATGTTGTGTTTATAATGTGATGATGCACAGATAAAGTGTAACGCCCCAATTTTTGGGAATTCTGTGAATGATTTGTAAAATTAAAAATTCTGTGTTCTGCTTGTTAAGAGTAGGTTTAATTGTGATGGTGGGCCTCTAGAAGGCCCAAGCTTAGGATAAAACCCGATAGTTTTAATTAATTTTTAATCCATAGGGAAAAAGGGGTTCTAGTTAACTGGGCTTTTAAGTATTAATTGTGTAAAATAGATCACAAGGAAGCAAGTGGTGAAGTGGCATGTGACGCCACGGGGGGGAAGGCTATAAGTGGCTTGGGGAAGCTAGGGAGGACCTGTGTTCAAGTCACAATGACAAAGAAATCAAGGGATTAATTTTTATGAACAGAAAAGGTAAGTAGTGGAACTGAAGTAAAAGTCTGTCAGGAAGAGTTTGAGTTGCTCAGGAGATTGAGTAAGGAGGGGATAAGGGAGAGGATTTAGGAGCTGATCAAGGAGGATGTGTTGGCTGAATGTTGGACTCTTAAAGAGCAAGAGGTGGCCGGCCAAGGGATTCTTTAAGGGGCAAAATTCGGCTAGGTTAAGGAGCTAGTATAAATTCGGCACTTCGGGTAGTTGGTGCCGTTTCCTGACTTTTCTCCTCATCAACTTTTTCTTCGTCTCCTTTCCTCCATTGCCGAACCTTCCTACCATCTTGTTCATCTCCATTTTTTTCCCCTTCAACCGTTTCAAAACCTTCATAGCCTTTGGCCATAAAAAGCCGAAATCCCGAAAGCTTGATTCTTTTTGGTGCCGATTTCTTATAACCAAAACCACATCTCTTCTCTTCATCATTTGTGGCCGATTCACCAGCCCTCTAAAACCTCAAGTTTTGACGACAAGACCATAGCAAAACCCTCTCGTTTTACCTTTCTAAATGCAAGTTGTAAAAAGCCGAAAACCCCACATTAAAAGGGACTTGGCCGAATACTGTAGTCACTGAAAGCTCGACTTTTGTTATTATCTGAGGGTTTAAATCTACATCGAGATCAAGTGGGAAACTCATTAGGATCAGTCACTAAGGAATCGGTGGTAAGTCTTCAAAAACTTAGTCTTCTTACATATTTAAGGAAAAGCCGAAATCCCTAAAAGTTAGGGAGGTTGTCGATTTGGACTTGTAACGAGGGTCGTAATAACTATTTTGTTTTGGTAATAGCGTGATTTAGAGGCGGTTGATCAAGGGCTTGGACAGGTGAAACGATCGGATCTTTGGAGTTAACCATCTCTCGGCAGTAAGGTAAGAACAATAAGGGTTTTAGGCATGTTTGGCCGAATATGGTAAGGGACTATATACTCAATTTTATTTCGATATTTGGAGTAATATTAGGTGATTCAATTGTAGGCGTTCGTGTATAGATCTCATCGAGGAAATCCCAAAACAGTGTGTAATCGACACCCTCTCATAGACTAGATCGGCAAGAAAAGCGAAAAAGCGAAATCTTGAAAAATCGGTATTTTGGGCACTTGCGATGTGTGCGAATGCTCGTAAGACGTATGGGTAATTATTACGGTAATCGAAAGTGATAAAACCGCAAAGATGCGCGCGATTTCGTGCATTTTGATACTTTGGGCTTAATGGGCCAAAATCGGGTTAATGGGCCACGGGCCCAATTTGGTAAGAACGCTCGGTAAGTGTTTCGGCTAAACGTAATGGCTACGATATGCATGAAAACCTTAGAAATAGTTAGATTTACTAGAATACCCCTATGTATGCAAAATTACCATTATACCCCCTATGTATGCAAAATTACCATTATACCCCTACGTATGCAAAATGACCTTTATACCCCTAGGGTTAATTTTGTGCGAAAAGCATGATGAATTAAATGTATGATGTATGCCATGAATGTATATCGTTGCATGGGGACATGGGTTATATTATGGAGGTAGCGTCCCGGTGGCTATGCCACAAATTATCTGATGCTTCGTGGCCCCGCCACGTATATCTGATTCCGTGGCATTGCCACAAAATATCTGTTCGTGACTCTGTCACATTATTCATTCTAGCAGCCATGCCGCATATTTCGTGGCGTGTAGCGGTTGGGTGGGTCGAGTAGTCTCTCACATGGTGAAAGGATGGTATGGGGGTGTACATGGTTGGATATGGGTTGGGTTTTCGCATAAGCATGATATATCCGTTTCGACCGCATTCGGGTCTATGGGCTTTATTTTGATATCTGTTCTGGGCTGAGGCCAACTTATTCTGTCTCTGTGGTTTAAACTGATTTAGGTTATGGTTGGGTTGAATTACACACTGAGTTTCCCAAAACTCACCCCTTATTTTCATCCTCGCAGGTAATCCTCAACCATAGTGGGCTTGGAGCTGTGAGGAATCCGGACTGGCCACATGTTTCTACGAACCTGGTTTTTTTTTTCTGGTGAACTGAACGTCCTTTTAATTTCATTTATGGTTTTGGGTTTTAAGTGTAGTAAGGCCGCTTAATTATTTTTATGGTTTTGTTTTACTTTTATTATTTTATTTTATTATGATGAAAGAACTATGATAACTAAGGTAAATGGGTTAGCTTTAGGACGCGTTTTCAAAAACATTAAGTGATTTCAAAATAACACGATTACAAGTAAGACTTCCGCTAAGCAAACGTTTTCAAACTTAAGTTAAGATGGACTTAACCAAATGGATTTCTCACAATTATACGAGATGTTAGAGTGTGGCAATGGCGATGTGTGCATGTCTAGGATTGGATCCGAAGGAGCTTGGTACTTAAGCGGTCCGGCTGACTCACCTCCTCTTTTCTCGGTTTCCTACGGTGCACAGACTCCCATTCACTTTAACCTACATTAAAAGTATCTTTTACATCACTAATTAAGTTTTCCAAACTAAGTAATACGGAATGTTTTGTACGCATCAATGTGGCGCACCGGATCCGGTCATAACGTCTAGGCCGGGTTTGAGGTGTTACATAAAGTGTAGTGAACGGTAGGAAAATATGTGTTTTAATAATGGATATTTTGGCTTTGTGAACCTTGAGACCAATGGATATAATTGGCATGTAATAGGATTGTAAGTACTCACATATATGTGTTCTATGATTTGGGCATTGAAACCCTGGGACATGTTGGAGAGATAAGGGAATGTGAGCTAAGCTCCATTCAATGAGACATGTTTGGTGTGATGGAGAGTGTTAACTATATATGCTTCACTTTTTGGGATATGTTAGACTCTATGAGTCTTTTGGTGTGTTGAAGATACATGTTGAATGGTTTATGATTGGGATGGATTATTAGCCTTATTATGCTATAATTTTGGTGTCTGGAGTAGAGATATTGATATTCGGGTTTTGTAGTAGCCTATTTCTGCCCGGGCCCGTAATTGAATTAAAAAATAATAAAGTTTATACAGTCCATGTACAAAGCCCAAAATTCATTTACAATTACAGTCCATTACCCGTTTACATTTGACCCGATTAGCCTAAACCCTTGACCCAAAATCTATTAACCCAATACACCCTTAACCCAAAACATACAGGTCCCAAATGGCCCAAATTGTTAACAAAACACGGAAAGGCCTAGGGTTTCTAAAACCCTAGGCGCCACAGGAACACAAGTCACGACCTCTCGTTTAGGCGCCGTTCCAGTGACTTTTCGTCATCCTCCATCGACGATGTGACTCCAGCCTTGTACCACGCCGCAATCGGTGCCTGAATCAGCAATAGTGCAATTACCGCAGTGATATTCTCGCTAGTATCTGCAAAATGGAAAGAACGACAGCAGAAAATAGGAGCAAAATATGGAAAGAAATCAAAGATTTCTTTCCCAAATTGTAATGATTTGCAAAGGGCTATAGAAGCCTTTCTTTTTAATCTGTAAGGACACGATTTTTTTTTACGGAGATTCAATAAAAAGAGAACGCATTTTACACTAAAAGAAATCAACAATGATCGAGAATACATAGGTGATTACTATATTTCTTTTTAAAGTACATATTAAAAGCACAAAAATAGAACAAAGGGACGATTGTTCGATTTGCGGTGAAACAGAAGCTTTCAACTTCGGCGCCGTACATAGAGCGATTGATGTGTGGCGCGTGGCGCGTGCAAACCTCTCCGGCCGGAGGTTCGAGAGAACTCAGAAACCTTTGCTCACCCTCCTTCGAGAGGGTTTTTTTTGTTTTTTTAAATCAGATTTTAAAATGATTTCAAAACTGAAATTTGGCTTATATAGCCCTAACAAAACGGTGTCATTTTGCTTAAAACAATAAGCTTCAAAACGGCGTCGTATTAATGCTGAGGATCCGCCTGTTGACCCGTGACCCGGGGAGGATCCGCGTGTTTTTGGAGAATGGGCTAATTGCCCAATAGGTCCTTTCGCATTTTTAGTCTTTGTAATTTCATTTTATTTTTATTTTAATTCAGCCCTAATCTTTTATAGTTGTTTCAATTTAATCCTAATGGCCATTAAAGTTCATTTTGAAGAACGATATCGTTTTGGGATTAGGGCAAATTGCCCAATGAGTCCCTTGTAGTTTTGAATGCATTTCAATTAGGCCAATTTTTTTGTTGTTATTTTAAGATTAGCCCTAGATCTTTAGTTTTATTTAATTTTAACCTTTTCAAATAGTTCTGCATAATTTATACCTTATATTATTTATTTTTATAAATATTAGTTATATAAAATAATATATATTTTTTATTTATATATTATCCATTATATTATTTTTATTATTATACATTTTATTTATAAATTTTATTATACATTATATTTTACCATATATTATTCCTTACATTACTTTTATCTTATTATAAAATATACATAATTTTATTACTTATTAATTACATATGTTTTATTTTTATTAAATAAATATGTGTAATATTAATATTTAGTACATTATTTTGTTAATATTAAGTTATTATATCCTACAACATGATTTATATATTAATCATTTTTTAAAAAAGGTTATCATTCTTCATTCTTATTATTCTAAATATTTTTTATATCTTTATTTTTATTTTGTTTAATTTATATTTTATATGTTTATAGTTTGCTTCTTTATTTTTTTGTTTTCTATTATTTTGATATAGTTTAGTAGGTTAAATTTTTATAGATTATTTATTATTTTATGTTATTGTTTTTTACATATTCGCATGAAATTTATGTTGATCTAAGTTACATTTGCATAAAATATTATCACTTATATACTATGCAATTTATATTGTTGTATTCATTATGCTCTATGTTATATTTAGTATGTAACGATAATGCATGTATATTTTATACCACATATGCATAAAATGATGACGTATATTGTGTAATTTATGTTATTACTCATCATCTTTATTATATTGGCATGGAATGTTAAAATAGGTATCATGTAGGTTAGTATTGATCCTTGGTAGTATGTTAAATGCAACATCACTTTAAAGATTTTTTTATTTGATTCAAAAAGAATTTTTTTAACAAAAAAGGGGATAAGGCAATGTTTTTTGGTAGTTAGGAATTCAGGAAGTAGTGCCCTAACATGCTGGGTTGCAATTTCCCGTTTGTCCTAATGCCTAAAATACCCTTCTAAACGATTTTATAAATTACAAGGTGACTTCAGTTACAAGAGTTTTAGAATATTGTGTCCTATCATGTTGGATGTAAGATTCGTATTCTTTTGGAATGAAGAAATCTCGGTTTTCAACTCGAATTATTTTAATTTCAAAAGGGATCATATTTTTAAATACTTTTAAAATTCTAGCATTAAAGATAGAAAGTTATTCAATTTGGTACCAATTTTTTGGGCGTTACGAGGGTGCTAACCCTTCTTCGTACGTAACCAACTCCCGAACCCGTTTTTTTGATTTCGTAGACCAAAACAAATGATTTCAAACAAAAGTGGTTTGAAGGTGGTTCAATCACACTTAAACTGATTGGTGGCGACTCCCGTTTTCGTTTTTTTTAAAAGGAACTCGTTTTTTAAAGAGGTTTCGACAGGTTTTAAAAATGATACCTCTATGATATTTCATTATATAGGAAGTTAATAGTTTAATTTGGTATCGATACCTTATCACGAGTATCGATGCTCAGGGTAGAATAATTGATACATTAATAAATGTATCGATATTTTCTGGGATTTGATTTTTAGATGAGAAACAAAATAATATTTTGGTACCAATTTTCCAATTTTGTATCTATACCTTTTAAAGGAAATATCGATACTTTTTTTTTAGTATTGAATGGATATAGCATGAATTGCTTGATTGTGTATTGAGAATGCATAAAGACAATGAGATGATAGCACTCCCGTTAGAACACTAGGTAATATACTGAATATTCTAGCTATGACATTTGGGTTACTTGTGTGAGCTAGTGTAGGACATGTCTGGGACATGTGTCGGCCACATTATGAGAGCCAGTGTAAGTCCATTTCTGGGATATGGCATCGGTATTGAGACGAGTGCTAGGGTAAGACGTGTCTGGGACACGCATCGACCTCGATAATGATAGTCAGTATAAGAGCATGTCTAGGACATGGCATTGATTTGAGGTGTGAGCCAGTGTAAGACTATGTCCGGGACATAGCATCGGCACCTTCCTCCTAGATTAAGGTTTATAGAATGATAGGTAGTGTACCGAATAGTTCCACGGTGTAAGTATGTTTGTGAATGAATAATGAAACATAACCATATTGTGAGTGATATAGGTACCTGATTAGTACGTATGTGAAATGAGCTCATTAGAGGACTTATGACTTGTATGGATGGTAATGAGTAAGTCATGCTTATGCTTATCCTTGTGTTATGAGCATGACGGTTATTGATGGGTTGTTGTTGTATATTTATTTACATACAACTTACTAAGCTTTTATGCCTACCCTCCTTCCTTTCCATTTTCTTATAGTGGTGCCTATTTAGTTCGAGGATCACTTGGAGTCAGAGATATCGATCACACTATAGTCCGAAAATTTCAGTATAGTTGGATTTATATTTTTGAATATGTCATGTATAGGGCTTAGACTTGATTATTTTGTGTCCTTAAGCATTGGCCTAATGTGTAGGCTTGGGATAAGTCCCACACTTTGAATTTGTTCTTGATATTAACTATTACTCATTTTGATTATGCAAATATGTTATTTCCTTGGTTGAGTATATTGCCTTAGGAAAGAATGTCTATTGTAGCTGATCTGGTTGTATGGTATAGACTAGAATTGATGTTGGTTTTGTTTGTGTTAATTAATGTAAATAAGGGTGGAAAATAGGCTTGGTAAATAGCCTTATTTTGTCTACACGGATAGGCACACGGGCGTGTGTCTAGGCCGTGTGTGACACACGATTATCCTCATGGGCATGTGATGAGGCCGTGTATCCTCTGCACGTAAAAATTTCAAGTCAGTATGCATGGTAATAACCACACGGATGGAGACACGGCCGTGTGTCTCAGCCGTGTGGAGGACATGGCCTAGCACAAGGGCATGTGCTATGGTCGTGTGACATGTTAGGTGTGCTGAAGTCAAAAACAGAATACTCAAGTTTTCTCACAAGGGCTAAGACACGGGCATGTCAAGGCCATGTGAGTAACACTGACCAGGGACACGGGCGTGTGTCCAGTCCGTGTGAAGTCTGCACTTGAATTTTTGTAAAATGGTGTAAATAAATTGGCCACACGGGTAAGGGACACGGGCGTGTCCCTAGGTGTTTAGGCCATATGAGACACACGGGTCATCAACACGGCCATGTTAGGATGGTCACACAGGCGTGTTACCTTTCGACACGGGCGTGTGCCTTGTTTTAAATGCAAAGTTTGCATAGATTGGATAAAGACCCGGAAGGATTCCGAATGGTTTCTAATGGTCTATCTAGGCCTTGTAGGCCTATATTAAGAGGTTTAAAGTAGAAATTGAAAAGGTTTTAAATTGGACCGAGTCTTGGTGACTTAAAACGGGTTGCACGTATGAGATCAAGTAGGTAATGCCTTGTACTCTGACCCGACTTGGGTTATGGATATGGGGTGTTACATGACCCAGTAGTCAGGTCCGAGCTATAGGATGCCACATTTGTTGTTAGAGCAACTACGATAAATTATGCACAAATTAGATCTTTATACATTTAGATATGAGTATAACATGTGTTTAATGAGACATATATTCATTTATGGGTCATATATGAGTTTATGAAAGCTCAAGACTATTTACTGTAAAGTTTGCAAAACATCTCAAATGGGTGTCGCGACTTCCATGGCTTGGTGTCACAACCTTGAAGACCGTGAGCAAGTTTCCCAACTTGAGGAACAAATTGTAAAATTTTCAAAATATTACAGAGTCAATGTCGCGACATCAAATAGAGGATGTCACAACGAAGAGGATCGACGACGTGACATCCAAGGAGTGGAGTCGCGACATCATCAACAATAAACTACACTTCTATTTTCATACATTTCCAAACTAACATATGACAACAATAGTTGGCCTTAAGCTCCCAATTGACCAGCCAACATATATAAAACATGCTTAATATACAATTCCAAACCATAAAATCCATTTTCATGCATAACCATTAAAAATTTTATTCATTCACTACATCGTACTCAAAATTGACCATTTTCAACTTGAAACTAGATAATCTTAGATACATGCCAGTTGACAAAGTGAAAAGACATATACAAACTTAATTGAGTTGAAAGTTGTGATCTGGATGTTGACTTCACCTCTTGGGGCTTTGAGAATTACCTAAACCTGTGTAAGGGATAAACAAACCATACATTAAGCGATAAAATTTAATGATACTTTCATGGTTCAAGATAATGTAACATACACATTAGTAGCATATCACAATACAAATACACTCAATATCTAACCAATTCATGTTCTATAATGCCAATCAATCCATTATCGTATACACATATGAGCATACTTATAACAATGACAAACCAATCCATTCAACATTGCATCATATTTAATCAATTCAATTCACTTACTAAGCTCCTATCATTAAGTCATTTAGCATTCATTATCATTCATAAATTCAATATCTATACACATATGCCATTGACATTAAGCCATCCAAATCCCATGATTAATCCATATCATTTACCTTTTAACTTACCATTAAAATCATTTTCTAGAGTTTATTGACTCATTCGCATTCATTTCAGTCCCTAGGGCTCGTTATCAATTGATTTGCATAATAGGTTACATGCATTCACTATCTTAATTCACATATATACATAATGAATTCCATAGCATTATATGATCTCATTTCGGTATCATTTATCAAGTTTGCAATTTATAACCCTTAATTAACCTAACTTAGACTCGGATAGATACATGAATCATCCAACCAACTCACCAAATTAGCATTGAAGTGCATCATCGGATAAACCGAAGTAGAGAAAACTGACACAGATAATGCATACTGGCACACGAAGTGCATTCTAACACATGAAGTGCATCCTATCACACAAAACGCATCCCAACACACGAAGTGTATCTTGGTGTATAAGCGTATAAACTCAAACACAATCCAATCTTATCGCATGCCAACTATATCTGACACAGTCAGAACAACTAATAGGGTACCAATGTTCTATTCTCATTATATTATCTAATTCATTTATTATATCACATTCAATTTCATAATCTTAATTCTATTCATCGTCAATATACATGTATTTACATCATATAACATATTTCCATTCATTTTTCTATCTCACATATCATATTTCAACTAATTCTTGTGATTTTATATTCTATTCAATTCAATCCAATTCTCGACATCCAATATCATTCAATACAAATCAATTCATACGAAAATATAAGATTATCTCCATAGTTAATCATGCAATCAACATGTATATGTATATATATATAATGATCTCGAATCATAAAAGTACAAACCGAGATCTCGCATCACTTGTCAACAACTTTTGCTTTTCATTTCCCTCTCGACAGCTCAGTGTCAACGTTAGCTACGTACGATAACACAAAAAAATAATCAATATCAATTTCCATCAATTTACATTCAAACATAAAGTTAAGTATATTTTACAATTTATTCAATTTAATCCCTAAACCCGAAACAAGCATAACTTTCGATATAAAATTTTGGATTAAAATTCGATTTCACATATACCTATTAGGGACCCTATATATTCTATCCCTAGCATAATTTCATAACATATTTTCATTTTATTCAATTTTGTACCTAATGTAACAAAAGCCACCAATCAAGCTTATTAAGCTTTACAATTTAGTTATTTTCATAATCTAAGCTTAATTTCTATAAATTTCAAGCCTAATTCTTCAATTTCTCAATAATGGTAACTTACAAATTTCACCAATTTAACAAATTGATACATGGGCTAACTAAATTAAGCTTCAATGATTCAATTTTCAAAAAAATAAAAAAAATGGCTAGGGACTTGAAATTGTTAGCCGAATATCAAAATAGGTTTGAAACTTTCTTCTTTTTCTTAGCTATGGTGGACGGCCATGAAATGAAGAAGAAGATGACTTTCTCCACTAAGGTTTAGCTTATATACTAGGTTTAGTTGTAATTAAACTTTGTTAAATTAATCATGTTTAATTAACACTAATCATGCTTTAATTAAACTAAAGACATCCACCATCATCATTCACTAACATCCATTTTAAATTGGTGTATTAACCATCCCTTGGATAATTTCTATATAAGTCCTCAAGCTTTTTCCAAATTAAAACTTTACAGCGATTTAACTTTTACAATTTAGTCTCTGAGCCTTCATTAACCACATTTTCTGCTAAATTACTTAATTAAAATTTAATATATCTATATACTAACTCCGTTAATATCCCTATTTAATATTTACGAACTCGATTTACAAAAATGAGGTTTCGAAATCATAATTTTTGACTCCACTAAAAACCAGATTGTTACATTTGGGATTAACTCTTATATCTTTATTGTCACAACCAATCCTATAACATTCTCAAAACACCATTATACAAGTTTATACTTTGAAAAAAAAATTCCAATAATATCATTACGTGACATAACATCCCAACACATTGATATTAATGCCCCATTTTCTATTATGAAAATAGCAAAAGGTCTAGTTAAATCTAATGACAATTGCCTTAAAAACTAATGACATTTTTCTAAATTCTAAACTCGAAAGGTTATGCATAATTTTTAGCATACATATGCAACCATATAAAAGAATGATTAAAAACAATCAATAAACAACTACCATCACACACTAAACAACTATCATCAATAAACAACCTATAATGGGTGAGGACCGAGGAATCTGCTGGTTCAGGTACCCTCGCTTTAGAACTGAAACCCATATAGTGTACTTTAAGTGCTTACCCTAGGGATTATGGTGATAGTTTTTAGTAAACTACCCTTATAAGTGTTGTTTGTTATACTTTTATACGATACTAATTTATTCTATTCTTGCTATCATTGCATGTCATTTAACATTCAAAGATATCGATTCACGGTTCAATTTCTGAGTTAGAAAGTTTTGTAATGGGGAACGAATATCTTGATAAAGTGGAGGACAATGCCTCTGTTTATACCTGGTCAGAGAAAACCCGGTTAAAGAAAGGAGATAGTGTCACTGAGGGGCATACATTAGAGTTATGGGACTTCACCTGTATTAATTCGACGCAGAATGAGTTTCAGGAGTTGAGAGATATTTGGGCCCAATGGAATGACGAGGTTAAGCAGCTTTTCTATCAGAATTATGGAGACCTTCCCTATTTGCTAGACGTCAAAGTAGATAGGCACTTGTTTCGAGCTATGGTACAGTTTTGGAATCCTGCTTATAGTTGCTTTACATTTGGCGATGTTGATCTTGTACCTACTTTGGAGGAGTATATGACTTCACTGCGTTGCCCGAGGATTTAGGGTCACAAGGCTTATGTTAGGCCTGCTAGCCTTCCAACTTTTACGAAGAAGTTGGTGATGATTACTGCTGTAGCTTGTGTGTAGCAAAAGGGTGATAGTAAGTGCGTTCTATGGGCCATTTTAAGGGATTTGATATCGACACATCCAGACGTAAAGAAAAGGGTCGACGTCCTAGCTTTGAGTATTTACGGCATGGTAATTTTTCCAAAGGCATTGGGCCACATAGATGAGGCAATAGCGGATTTTTTTGATCGCGTTGGTAAGCAAAATTCACCGGTACCAGCAATCCTAGCTGAGACATTTAGATCTTTGAGTGCATGTCGAAGGGCCGACGAGGGTAGATTTATTGGATGTGCGCAATTGCTGCTAGTCTGGTTCCATAGCCACTTTTAGAAACTTGATAAGGTTCCTTACTGAGTATTCTTTGAGGGTTATTCTCCTTTAAAGGAAGCAGTAGACATGCCTAGGAGAGATGACATTTCAGAGGAGAGGCGGATAGATATTCTTCAGAATCTTCGAGAGGAAGATGTTATGTGGAAGGCTCCTTGGTTAGTCCCTAGTGAAGTCCTTTACCACTGTGGCAGTTTTGATTGATTCCTTTGCCAGGAATTTGGGGAGTTGTTGGATATGCACCATTGCTTGTTCTAAGGCAATATCAAGCGAGGTAGTTTATACCGGCTACACAGGGTTTAGCTCAGAGTGATTTCTCTTATAAAGGAGATCACTATAAGAAGAGGATGCGAGAGATTTCTAGGGCTTGGAAGAAGTCTTTCTGTATGAAGATCTTGACTGAAGGCTCGACGTCAACCCTTAAGTATAAAGGGTGGTTTAGTAGGAGAGTCAATGATAACATCCCTAGACCAAGTTTGGAGGCTGCTCGATCAATGGAGGAGAAGTTACGAGTAATTCCATCAGAATTAGATGTCATAAAGCAAGAGTTTAAAAGGAAGAGTTTGGAGCTTGGAAGAAAGATAGAGAGGCTTGAGGAGGAAAAGATGTACCTAAGCTTAGACGTCGACGTTCAGAAAATCGAGGTCGAAAAAGTAAGGAAAGAAAAGAGGAAGATTGAGGAAGACCGGGATAACTTGAAGACGCAGTATAAGAGGACACAACTATCATTGAAGAGAGCTGGATTGGGGAAGTCTTCAGAGCAATGGCAACAAGAGGTTCAAGAAGAAAAAGCCAAGGCCGAGTATTGGGAGAAGAAGTTCCAAGAGATGCAGTCGCGTAATCAGGCCCTAGAGAAGGAAAGTCAAGGATTAAAAACTAAGGTGGCTGAGCTTGGACGATCTCTTCATCATCACCAAATTCGTAACTCTGCGATCGAGTTAAAGGCAAGCTTGGATAAGATCGAGGAAATGAAGCACAATATTGGAGGGTTGGAAGCAGCATTACAGGACTGTGAGCTACGAATTAAGCAGCTTGAGGCAAGAGAAGAGCAGTGGAAGAGAGAACTTCACCATCTTCAGGATCAAGTTGGAGATAGGGATTATCTCATGGGAGAAGCTATAGCCCAGATTCGAGAGGTTGCTGATCATTTACAAGACCTATCGGCACAAGCTAATGTATTGAGTACAAAATATGAGTTAGTGTCAGATAGAGGTCTAGAGTTAGCTTTATTGTTGGATAGGGTTAAAATCATGGGCTTGAGGGCAAAGGCATATTTGTAATCCGTTTTGTGTAAAGATTTTTGTTTCTTAAATAACGTTTTCTAAAAAGAAACTGAATCAGAATTGATATCTTTTAGCATTCATGCATTTGCGTCTCATCACATCATATGCATTCAAGTTTATAGAAAGACCATAATTAGTTAAAATTATTAGGGAGAAAGAGAAAGTAAGAGAAAGAAAATCTGGAAGCAACACATCACTACGGAACTCGTGCAAAAACTAAGAACATGGATCAAAGATTTGAGCAGCTACAGAAGGACATGCAGGACCAATTGCAAGAGCAATTGGCAAAAATGTAAAACGACATGAGGGAGCAAATGTTAGAGGCTCAAAGGAACATGATGGCTGAGATGGCTCAACTACTGAGGGCCACTGATAAGGGAAAGGCTCCCATGGCAATTACTGGCGAGGATGGCGAGGATCATCCTCCAGGTTTCACTCCACCCTAGGTGCCTACACAAACCGAGGCACTTCCTAGGAGGCCATCTGTCACTATAAGGCCTCAACAAAGGCCGGCCGATGTGAGGATCCTCATAAATTTCCCAATCGGCTCAGGGTTCAATTTGGGCGACAATCCTGCAAATCCTGTCATTCTTGACTTAGATATGGCTGAAAAAGAGGATTTAAGAAATGAGGCTGCAAGACAGTTGGAAGAACGCTACAAATGGTTAGAGGAAAAATTCAAAGCTTTAGAGAATGTTGATGGGCATCATAGAACTGATGCCAAAGATCTAAGCTTAGTCTTAGACTTGGTGGTTCCTCACAAATTCAAGATGCCAGAATTTGAAAAGTACAACGGGACTACTTGCCCAGAAGCCCACATTACAATGTTTTGTAGGAGGATGACTGGGTATGTGAATAATGATCAACTGTTGATCCACTGTTTCCAGGACAGTTTAATTGGAGGAGCAGCCAAATGATATAATCAACTGAGTCGAGCCAAAATAAGTTCATGGAGGGATCTTGCACAAGCCTTCATGCAGCAGTACAATCATGTGACTGACATGACTACGGATAGGATCACGCTGCAAAACATGGAGAAAAAGCCTAATGAAAATTTTAGGCAATATGCACAAAGATGGAGAGAGGTGGCAATGCAAGTTCAACCACCGTTATTGGAGAAGGAAACTACCATGTTGTTCATCAACACTCTAAAGGCTCCATTCATCACTCACATGATTGGGAGCACCACTAAAAGCTTTGCAGATATAGTCATGGCGGGAGAGATGATCGAGAATGCCATAAGGGGTGGCAAAATTGAGGGGGAAGCGACCAAAAGATCGGCCCCAAACCCGAAGGCAATCACAGTTTGTAACACCCCAAACCCGGCCTAGACGTTATGACCGGATCCGGTGCGCCACATTGATGCGTAGAAAACATTCTGTATTACTTAGTTTGGAAAACTTAATTAGTGATGTAAAAGATACTTTTAATGTAGGTTAAAGTGAATGGGAGCTGTGCACCAGGTAGGAAACCAGAAAAAAGAGGAGGTGAGTCTGTCGGACTGCTTAAGTACCAAGCTCCCTTCGGATCCAATCCTAGACATGCACACCGCCATTGCCACACTCTAACATCTCGTATAATTGTGAGAAATCCATTTGGTTAAGTCCATCTTAACTTAAGTTTGAAAACGTTTGCTTAGCGGAAGTCTTACTTGTAATCGTGTTATTTTGAAATCACTTAATGTTTTTGAAAACGCGTCCTAAAGCTAACCCATTTACCTTAGTTATCATAGTTCTTTCATCATAATAAAATAAAATAATAAAAGTAAAACAAAACCATAAAAATAATTAAGCGGCCTTACTACACTTAAAACCCAAAACCATAAATGAAATTAAAAGGACGTCCAGTTCACGAAAAAAAAAACCACCCGGTTCTGTAGAAACATGTGGCGATCCGGATACCTCACGGCTCCAAGCCCACTATGGTTGAGGATTACCTGCGAGGATGAAAATAAGGGGTGAGTTTTGGGAAACTCAGTGTGTAATTCAACCCAACCATAGCCTAAATCAGTTCAAACCACAGAGACAGAATAAGTTGGCCTTAGCCCAGAACAGATCTCAGAATAAAGCCCATAGACCCAGAACAGATCAGAACAGATACATCATGCTTATGCAGAAACCCAACCCACATCCAACCATGTACACCCCCATACCATCCTTTCACCATGTGGGAGACTACTCGACCCACCCAACCGCTACACGCCACGAAATATGCAAGCATGGGTCGCGCGAGCAGATAATGTGACAGAGTCACGAACAGAGATATTTTGTGGCAATGCCACCAGAACAGGTATACGTGGCAGGGCCACCAGAACAGATAATTTGTGGCATAGCCACCAGGACGCTACCTCCATAATATAACCCATGTCCCCATGCAACAGATATACATTCATGGCATACATCATACAGATTTAATTCATCATGCTTTTCAGACAAAATTAACCCTAGGGGTATAAAGGTCATTTTGCATACATAGGGGTATAATGGTAATTTTGCATACATAGAGGTATAATGGTAATTTTGCATACCTAGGGATAATCTAGTAAATCTAACTATTTCTAAGGTTTTCATGCATATCGTAGCCATTACGTTTAGCTAGAAACACTTACCAAGCGTTCTTACCAAATTGGGCCCGTTGGCCCATTAACCCAGTTTTGGCCCATTAAGCCCAAAGTATCAAAACGCACGAAATCGTGTGTACTGCAGTTTTATCACTTTCGATTACCAGTAATAATTACCCATACGTCTTACGAGCATTCGCACACTCGCAAGTGCCCAAAATACCGATTTTTGGCATTTGACACTTTTCGCTTGCCACGATCTAGTCTATGAGAGGTGTCGGTTACACACTGTTTTTGGGATTTTCTCGACAGAGATCTATACACGAACGCCTACAATTGAATCACCTAATATTACTCCAAATATCGAAATAAAATTGAGTATATAGTCCCTTACCACATTCGCCAAACATGCCTAAAACCCTTATTGTTCTTACTCATCGCCGAGAGATGGTTAACTCCAAAGATCCGATCGTTTCACTGTCCAAGCCCTTGATCAACCGCGCTCTAAATCACGCTATTACCAAAACAAAATAGTTATTACGACCCCTCAGTGGTTACAAGTCCAAATCGACAACCTCCCTAACTTTTAGGGATTTCGCTTTTCTTAAATATGTAAGAAGACTAAGTTTTGAAGACTTACCACCGATTCCTTAGTGACTGATCCTAATGAGTTTCCCACTCGATCTCGATGTAGATTTAAACCTCGGATAATAACAAAAGTCGAGCTTTCGGTGACTACGATGATTCGCCAAGTCCCTTTTAATGTGGGTTTTCGGCTTTTTGCAACTTGCGTTTAGAAAGGTAAAACGAGAGGGTTTTGCTATGGTCTTGTCGTCAAAACTTGAGGTTTTAGAGGGCTGGTGAATCGGCCACAAATGATGAAGAGAAGAGATGTGGTTTTGGTTATAAGAAATCGGCACAAAAAAGAATCAAGCTTTCGAGATTTCAGCTTTTTATGGCCAAAGGCTATGAAGGTTTTGAAACGGTTGAAGGGGAAAAAAATGGAGATGAGCAAGATGGTAGGAAGGTTCGGCAATGGAGGAAAAGAGACGAAGAAAAAGTTGATGAGGATAAAATTCAGGAAACGGCACCAACTACCCGAAGTGCCGAATTTATACTAGCTCCTTAACCTAGCCGAATTTTGCCCCCTTAAAGAATCCCTTGGCCGGCCACCTCTTGCTCTTTAAGAGTCCAACATTCAGCCAACACATCCTCCTTGATCAGCTCCTAAATCCTCTCCCTTATCCCTCCTTACTCAATCTCGAGCAACTCAAACTCTTCACGATAGACTTTTACTTGGGTTCCACTACTTACATTTTTCTGTTCATAAAAATTAATCCCTTGATTTTTGTCATTGTAACTTGAACAGGTCCTCCCTAGCTTCCCCAAGCCACTTATAGCCTTCCCTGTGGCGTCACATGCCACTTCACCACTTGCTTCCTTGTGATCTATTTTACACAATTAATACTTAAAAGCCCAGTTAACCAGAACCCCTTTTTCCCTATGGATTAAAAATTAATTAAAACTATCGGGTTTTATCCTAAGCTTAGGCCTTCTAGAGGCCCACCATCACAATTAAACCTACTCCTAACAAGCAGAACACAGAATTTTTAATTTTACAAATCATTCACAGAATTCCCGAAAATTGGGGAGTTACACAGTTGGTCAACCTAAAACAGCTGCGGTTGAGCAACAGAGTTCTCAAAGGCAGGAGTCGGGTATAAGGCAGAATTCTAAAAGGATGCAGTTCACACCTATCCCTGTGACGTATCATGAGCTTTATCAAAGCTTATACAATGCACATGCTATTGCTCCTTTTCACTTGAAACCACTGCAGCCCCCATATCTCAAATGGTATGATGCAAACGCCAGATGCGAATACCATGCTAGAATACCGGGACATTCGATCGAAAACTGTACCGGTTTTAAGAAGGCCGTAGAGAGGCTTATTAAGTTGGGGGTAGTGAAGTTTGACAATACCCCTAATACTGAAAACCCTTTCCCAAATCATAGCGATCAATGAGTGAATGCCATTGGTGAGGCTAGTGAGAGGAGACTGAAGGAAGATGTTGCTGAGATGAGGATACCTATGAAGGTGATTTGGGAAGAAATGATGAAGAGAGGTATGTTAACCTCTGAAAACAGAAGAAGAAAAACAAGGAACTATGGTGAGTTCCATGAGAAAAGAGGACATGAAGTTCAAAAGTGTGAATAATTCAAGGCCTTGGTACAATGCTTTATGGACAACAAAGAGCTACAAATTTTTGAAGATAGCTTTTGTGAAAAACAAGTATGTGTGCTGGAGAATGAACAGAAAGGAACTAACTGGCCAAGGATTATTATTTCCTTGCTGGGGAATAATGAAGTGGGGGCACAAACGGTACCTAAGGTCATTATCCATAAACCTACACCTTTCCCTTATAAAAATAGTAAGAGGGTACCATGGAGTTATGACTGCAACGTGACAGTGCCGGAGGAGGAGAATATAGCTAGTACGTCTAAAGATGTACAAGTTGAGGGTTCCCATACGTGGAGTGGAAAGCGGTATGATACGGTGGGCATCAGAGAGGAGCCCACAAAATCAAAGAATATTAGTGCGAAGAAGGAGAAAGAGGTTGAAGTGCCTGTTAAAGAGCCAGTAAATGAGGAGGAGACTAAAGAATTTCTAAAGTTCCTTAAGCATAGCGAGTATAGTGTGGTTGAGCAGTTGCGTAGGCAGCCAGCTCGCATATCAGTATTGGCCTTACTTCTGAATTCTAGGGTACATCGGGATGCATTGATGAAGGTGCTCAATGAAACATATATCACCCATGACATATCCGTTAACAAGCTGGACTGGTTGGTGAATAACATAAGTGCGGATAATTTCATCCACTTTAATGATGATGAAATTCCATCGGGAGGCAGAGGGTCAACTAAGGCCTTGCACATCACCACTCGATGCAAGGGGTACACACTCCCAAGCGTACTCGTCGATAATGGATCAGCCTTGAATGTTCTACCGTTGTCTACATTGAACAGATTACCCATTGACGGTTCTTACATGAAGACATGTCAAAATGTGGTAAGAACCTTCGACGGTACAGAAAGGAATGTGATGGGAAGGATTGACATCCCCTTGGAAATTAGGCCGAGTATATATGAAGTAGACTTCTTGGTGATGGATATCAAGCCCTCCTACTATTGCTTATTAGGGAGGCCATAGATACACTCAGCGGGAGCGGTGCCCTCATCGTTGTACCAGAAATTAAAGTTAGTGACGGATGGACGGTTAGTAACCATCAATGAGGAGGAGGACATTATAGCTACAGTCACTAGCAAGGCCCCTTATGTCGAGATGAACGAAAAGTCTATTGAGTGTTCCTTTCGCTCTTTAGAATTTGTGAATGCAACCTTCATTTCAGAAGGGAGTGAGCTACCGGTGCCAAAGATAGCAAGAGCCACGAGGATAGCTCTACAAATGATGGTGGGAAAGGGATCCTTACCAGGAAGAGGGTTAGGAAAATACCTGCAAGGAAGGACTCAAATCCCAAAACCGAAAGAGAAGAGAGATTGCTTTAGTCCAGGCTTCAAGCCAGATTATAAGCAAAGGATGAAGGAAGTTGAGAAGCGCCAAGAGGGAAGAAGGGCGCATCTTAATGGAAGAGAAGTGGAGTGGGGGCCGATGATATTCCCTCCAATATCTCAAACCTTCATATCAGGAGGGTTACTTATAGAAGAAAGTTATCAGATTAATGCTATACACGGTGAAGGATTGGAGCAAGAAAACCTGGAGGGTATTCGTCTTTACGAACCGAGAAGCTCTCTGAACAATTGGACTGCGGAGGAACTTCCTGTAGTCTTTAGGAATTTTTCAGAGTAATTCTCAAAACATCTTTGTTACTCTAAGGCCTAGGAGTAATAGGATTACATTTGTGGAATGGGCTTACGATCATCTTTTTTTTTTAATAAAACATAACTTTTATCAACTTGAACGAGTATTGTTTCATATTTATCAACCAATTTTCCGTTAAACTTTTGCAATTCTTATTCTTTCATAGCACATAAATAATCATTCTTAAATTCATTCATTCTTTGTATATTCTTTATACTTCATAGATCCCTAGATATCAATAACATGAGCACTGATATTATAAATCCTGATTTCTCTTGCGAGAAAGACATGTGTTTAGAGGAATCTCAGGATTTTGTGGATGCCCAGGATTGTGATGTGTCTCTGGATCTATTGATGATGGTAAAAAAGGAGGAGAAACAAATCATGCCCCATGAGAAAGAGGCAATAGAGAATGTAACCCTAGAGGAAGGGAAAGAGGTGAAAATCGGCACACATATTGCCAATGACACAAGGCAAGGACTGATTGAGTCGATATATGAGTTCAAGGATATCTTCGCATGGTCTTATCAAGATATGCCAGGGCTAAATACTGATATTGTGGTGCATCGTCTTCCAATAAGACATGATTGTAAGCCAGTCCAACAGAAGTTACGAAGAATGAGGCCAGATATCGTATTGAAGATAAAAGACGAAGTCAAGAAGCAGTTTGATGCAGGATTCTTACAAGAGGTGAAGTACTCTGAATGGGTAGCTAACATTGTACTAGTCCCTAAGAAGGATGGGAAGGTACGAATGTGCATTGATTACAGAGATCTAAACAAAGCTAGCCCAAAAGATAATTTCCCTTTGCCACACATAGACACTTTGGTAGACAACACAGCGGGGTATTCGTTGTTCTCCTTCATGGATGGTTTCTCGGGGTAAAACCAGATAAAGATGCATCCGGAAGACATGGATAAAACCACCTTCATAACATTGTGGGGCACCTTTTGTTACAAGGTAATGCCCTTTGGGTTGAAGAATGCAGGGGCAACATACCAAAGGGCTATGGTGACTTTATTCCATGATACGATGCACAAAGAAATTGAGGTGTATGTTGATGACATGATTGCTAAATCTCGAACAGAGAAGGAACATATTGAAGTTTTGAGGAAGTTGTTCTTGAGATTAAGAAAATTTCAGTTGAAACTTAATCCGGCAAAGTGCATCTTCGGAGCTAGGTCGGGGAAGTTATTGGGCTTTGTGGTCAGTGAAAAGGGAATAGAAGTCGACTCAGACAAAGTTAGAGCCATACGAGAATTGCCCCCACCATATACTCAGAAGGAAGTTTGGGGTTTCCTTGGAAGATTGAATTATATTACTCCGTTTATTTCAAAATTAACCGAGAAATGTGATCCCATATTTTGCCTCCTTAGAAAACACAACCAAGGTACTTGGGATGAGGAATGCCAGAATGCTTTTGATAAGGTTAAGCAATACTTGTTAAATGCTCCAGTATTATCTCCGCCTAGTCCAAATAAACCATTAATTTTGTACTTATCAGTGTTTAGTAATTCTATGGGATGTGTGCTTGGCCAACATAACGAGTCGGGAAGAAAAGAGAAGGTGATATACTACCTCAGCAAGAAATTCATAGAGTGTGAGATGAGATATTCGCCAATTGAGAAATTGTGTTGTGCTTTAATTTGGACGACCCGAAGGTTGAGGCAATATATGTTATATCATACGACTTGGCTAATTTCAAAACTTAATCCATTAAAGTATATGATGGAGTCAACAGCACTAAATGGAAGAATGGCAAGGTGGCAAATTCTGCTTTCAGAATTTGACATAGTCTATGTGAGTCAGAAGGCTATAAAAGGAAGCGCGATAGCAGAATTTCTGGCTACTAGAGATCTAGAGGACTATGAGCCGTTAAATTTTGATTTCCCAAATGAGAAGTTGATGTGTGTAGCAACTACAGAGAATTATCCTTGAAAGTTGAACTTTGATGGGGCATCCAATGCGATGGGAAATAGAATTGGGGTAGTCTTGGTATCCCCAAATGGTGATTATTATCCATTCACGTGCAAGTTGGATTTTGATTGCACAAACAATATGGCCGAGTATGAAGCGTGCATCATGGGACTCCGAGCGGCTATAGAGCGAGGAATAAGAACCTTGAAAGTATATGGAGACTCTGCATTGGTAATTTACCAGCTTAAAGGTGAGTGGGAGACAAGGGATCTTAAATTGACCAATTATCGAAAGGTAGTTTTGGGGTTACTTGAGGAGTTCGATGATATCACCTTCAATTATATCCCACGAGATGAAAACCAAATGGCAGATGCTCTAGCAACCTTGCCTTCAATGATTAAAGCGAATAAAGAGGAGGAGATGAGACCCATTCAGATGAGTATCTTTAAGGCTCCAGCTCACTGTTGTAACATTGAGGAAGAAGAAAAGGATGATAACCCTTGGTATCAGGATATATTGCGATATGTGAAAGATCGTAAATACCTAGAACAGGCAACTAAAAATGATAAGCGAACTTTAAGGAGGTTAGCCTGCGAATATGTGCTAGATGGGGATATCTTTTACAAAAAAAGAAAGGACTAAGTACTGTTGAGATGTGTTGACGCCGTGGAAGCTAAGTTAATCTTGGAGGAAGTTCACGAGGGTGTTTGTGGGACGCACGCTAATGGTTTCATGGTGGCTAGACAAATAATGAGGTTTGGATATTATTGGTCTACTATGGAAGGGGATTGTATCAACTACGCCAAGAAATGCCATAAATGTCAGATTTATGGAGACAAGATTCATTTACCACCTTCACCTCTACATGTTATGACTTCTCCATGGCCTTTTTCCATGTGGGGCATGGATGTCATTGGGCCAATATCACCAAAAGCTTCAAATGGGCATCTCTTTATCTTTGTGGTCATTGATTACTTCACGAAGTGGGTAGAGGCTGCTTCTTATGTGAATGTTACTAAGTCGACTGTGAGTCGATTCTTGAAGAAAGAGATCATTTGTCGGTATGGGATGCCTGAAAGGATCATATCAGATAATGCATTGAACTTGAACAACAGAACGATAGCAGAAGTTTGCAGTCAGTTCAAGATTAAGCATCACAACTCTTCTCTATACCGCTCAAAGATGAATGGGGCAGTGGAAGCTGCTAACAAAAACATCAAGAAGATAGTGGGGAAAATGACTGAAACCTACAGAAATTGGCATGAGAAGTTACCATTTGCACTCTTAGCTTATCGAACGTCCGTCAGAACCTCTACTGGGGCAACTCCTTTCTCGTTGGTTTATGGAATGGAAGTAGTGTTACCCATTGAAGTGGAAATACCGTCTCTCCGAGTCTTGTCAGAGATAAAGTTGGATGAAGCTGAATGGATACAGTCATGATATGATCAGTTGAACTTGATTAAAGAAAAGAGACTAAGGGCTATTCGTCATGGTCAGATGTATCAGAAGTGAATGATACGAGCTTAAGACAAGAAAGTGCTACCAAGAGAATTCCACGAGGGGGATCTTGTGCTGAAAAAGATCCTTCCCATTCAGAAGAACTTTAGAGGAAAATGGATGCCGAATTGGGAAGGGCCGTATGTTGTGAAGAAGGCCTTCTCTGGGGGTGCATTGATCTTAACGGAAATGAATGGGAAGAGTTTACCCAATCCAGTGAATTCAAACTCAGTCAAAAAGTACTTTATCTAAGGAAGAGGAGAATCCAGGGTGAAAACCCGCAAAGGGCACCTTGAGTTTTCGAACAAAAAAAAATGGAGAGGCCAAGATGAAAACCCGCAAAGGGCGCCTTGTGACTAAAGGGGTTTTGAGTTGAAAACCCGAAAGGGTAGCTTAAATTTTAAAGAGCACATGGTAATCTTGCTATATCTAATTCAACAAAGAGTGAAGCGCGTTGCATATCGGGGCATCAACAAAGTACTTTAGATCTTTTAAACACATGTTGAACTCAAGAAAGTCTTCATGGAGCTGGTGTATAGACACTCAAGCGGTGATATCTAGGGCATCTAACTTTTGTCCTATTTGCTATCTTTAGATTCTCTTTCTTCTCAAAGATAGGCTATCAGATTAATTTCCTTTGTATTTTTGACAAATTCATTCAAATCTAATTATTCTCAATATTAAATCCATCTTCCATTATTCTTAAAGTATGTTGCATTAAAATAATGATAGACGAACTAAATAATTTTCACAAATGAAGTTTTGCTCATTACTCTGGAAATTTCTAGATAATACAAGAAACTAAAACAGAATAATTGTTCGAGGAATTCACGTAAGAGAGGTTTGAAAGAACTTGAGGAAATTCTTTCTTTGGTCCAAAATGATGATTGGACAAATCAAACGATTCAATCCTAAGAGGGGATCATCTTACAGACATTTTTGGTGGGTCATAGCATTTGAAGAATGGTACAAACCCACGGGTCGAGTGAGAAGGATACTTCGAGAGAAATAAGGATAAACAATGAGTGATGGTGTCTGGAATAGGAATCATTTTTATAACATTTTGCATAACTAGGAGCATTTGATTCATTTCAAGCATGGCATCTTAATCATTAGGCATGAACTCATGCACATTATACAGGTTATGTCCTTCAAGGGACAATGAAGATTGATGCGCCTTAACCCCCTAAGTAGTAGGGTAACAGGCTAAGGCATAACGGATTTGGCTTTCACGTGTTTATGCTGAAGCAGATCTAAGATGATTTGGCATCTCTATATTGTCAGAAAACAAATCGAAGAAACAGATTTGGCATCTCTGTATTCGACGAGGAGCAGACGAAGACATAGCAGATCTAATCTTTGGATGTTTTCACATCGAAGTAGATCCAAGATGATTTGGCATCCTCGCTTTTACAAGAAGCAGATCGAAGACATAGCAGATTTGGCTTTCACGTGTTTAAGCTGAAGCAAATCTAAGACGATTTGTCGTCTCTGCATTGTTAGAGAGCAGATCAAAGATAGCAGATTTGGCGTCTCTGTATTGTCAGAGAGCATATCGAAGATAGTAGATTTGGTGTCTCTGTATTGTCAGAGAACAAATCGAAGAAACAGATTTGGCATCTCCATATTCGACGGAGAGTAGATCGAAGACATAGCAGATCTAACCTTTGGATGTTTTCATATCGAAGTAGATATAAGATGATTTGGCATCCTTGCGTTTACAAGGAGCAGATCGAAGACATAACAGATCTAACCTTCGGATGTTTTCATATCAAAGTAGATCTAAGATGATTTGGCATCCTAGCATTTACAAGGAGCAGATCGAAGACATAGCAGATTTTGCTTTCACATGTTTACGTTGAAGCAGATATAAGATGATTTGATGTCTCTGTATTGTTAGAGAGCAGATTGAAGATAGTAGATTTGGCATCTCTGTATTGTCAGAGAGCAGATCGAAGCTATCAACATGGCGTCCCTGAGGTTGCAATGAGCAGGTTGAAGATAGCAGATATTGTATTCCTGAAGTTACAATAAAGCAAATTGAAGCTATCATATTTATGGACCAATACTTCTGAAGTTGCAGATAGGTTTAAGGCCATTTGAAGAAAAATCTCAAGATTGGGTCAGACCGGGCAAAATGGGTCCTTTTATAGTCTTTGCTCTATTACCGTTACACGACAATGAGCAAAGAGGGGCAGTTGTAGTAGCCCATTTCTGCCCGGGCCCGTAATTGAATTAAAAAATAATAATGTTTATACAGTCCATGTACAAAGCCCAAAATTCATTTACAATTACAGTCCATTACCCGTTTACATTTGACCCAATTAGCCTAAACCCTTGACCCAAAATCTATTAACTCAATACACACTTAACCCAAAACATACAGGGCCCAAATGGCCCAAATTGTTAACAAAACACAGAAAGGCCTAAGGTTTCTAAAACTCTAGACGCCGCAGGGACACCAAAAGTCACGACCTCTCGTTTAGGCGCCGTTCCAGTGACTTTTCGTCATCCTCCATCGACGATGTGACTCCGACCTTGTACCACGCGCGCGCAATCGATTGCACGAATCGCGATAGTGCAATTATCGCCGTGATATTCTCGCTGGTATCTGCAAAATGGAAAGAATGACAGCAGAAAATAGGAGCAAAATATGGAAAGAAATCAAAGATTTCTTTCCCAAATTGTAATGATTTACAAAGGGCTATAAAAGCCTTTCTTTTTAATCTGTAAGGACACAGTTTTTTTTATGGAGATTTAATAAAAAGAGAACACATTTTACACTAAAAGAAATCAACAGTCGACCGGAGGATACATAGGTGATTACTATATTTCTTTTTAAAGAACATATTAAAAGCACAAAAATAGAACAAAGGGACGTACCGTTTCGATTTGCGATGAAACAGGAAGCTTTCCAGCTTTCGGCCGCCATACATAGAGCTGTTGACGGTGGCGCGTGGGCGCGTGCAAACCTCTGGCCCGAGGTTCGAGAGAACTCCGGGAACCCTTCCTCAGTCCTCCTTCAGAGGGTTTTTGTTTTTTTTTTAAATCAGATTTTAAAATAATTTCAAAACTGAAATTTGGCTTATATAGCCCTAACAAAACGGTGTCGTCTTGCTTAAAACAATAAGCTTCAAAACGGCGTCGTATTAATGCTGAGGATCCGCGTGTTGACCTGTGACCCGGAGAGGATCCGCGTGTTTTTGGAGAATGGGCTAATTGCCCAATGGGTCCTTTCGCATTTTTAGTCTTTGTAATTTCATTTTATTTTTATTTTAATTCGGCCCTAATCTTTTATAGTTGTTTCAATTTAATCCTAACGGCCATTAAAGTTCATTCTGAAGAACGACGTCGTTTTGGGATTAGGGCAAATTACCCAATGAGTCCCTTGTAGTTTTGAATGCATTTCAATTAGGCCAATTTTTTTGTTGTTATTTTAAAATTAGCCCTAGATCTTTAGTTTTATTTAATTTTAACCTTTTCAAATACTTTTGCATAATCTATACCTTATATTATTTATTTTTATAAATATTAGTTATATAAAATAATATATATATTTTTTATTTATATATTATCCATTATATTATTTTTATTATTATACATTTTATTTATAAATTTATTATACATTATATTTTACCATATATTATTCCTTACATTACTTTTATCTTATTATAAAATATACATAATTTTATTACTTATTAATTACATATGTTTTATTTTTATTAAATAAATATGTGTAATATTAATATTTAGTACATTATTTTGTTAATATTAAGTTATTATATCCTATAACATGATTTATATATTAATCATTTTTTTTTAAAAAGGTTCTCATTCTTCATTCTTATTATTCTAAATATTTTTTATATCTTTATTTTTATTTTGTTTAATTTATATTTTATATGTTTATAATTTGCTTCTTTATTTTTTTGTTTTCTATTATTTTGATATAGTTTAGTAGGTTAAATTTTTATAGATTATTTATTATTTTATGTTATTGTTTTTTACATATTCGCATGAAATTTATGTTGATCTAAGTTACATTTGCATAAAATATTATCACTTATATACTATGCAATTTATATTGTTGTATTCATTATGCTCTATGTTATATTTAGTATGTAACGATAATGCATGTATATTTTATACCACATATGCATAAAATGATGACGTATATTGTGTAATTTATGTTATTACTCATCATCTTTATTATATTGGCATGGAATGTTAAAATAGGTATCATGTAGGTTAGTATTGATCCTTGGTAGTATGTTAAATGCAACATCACTTTAAAAAAAAATTTATTTGATTCAAAAAGAATTTTTTTTAAAAAAAAAGGGGATAAGGCAATGTTTTTTGGTAGTTAGGAATTCAGGAAGTAGTGCCCTAACATGCTGGATTGCAATTTCTCGTTTGTCCTAATGCCTAAAATACCCTTCTAAACGATTTTATAAATAACAAGGTGACTTCAGTTACAAGAGTTTTAGAATATTGTGTCTTATCATGCTGGATGTGAGATTCGTATTCTTTTGGAACGAAGAAATCTCGGTTTTCAACTCGAATTATTTTAATTTCAAAAGGGATCATATTTTTAAATACTTTTAAAATTCTAGCATTAAAGATAGAAAGTTATTCAATTTGGTACCAATTTTTTGGGCGTTACGAGGGTGGTAACTCTTCTTCGTACGTAACCAACTCCAGAACCCATTTTCTTGATTTCGTAGACCAAAACAAATGATTTCAAACAAAAGTGGTTTGAAGGTGGTTCAATCACACTTAAACTGATTAGTGACGACTCTCGTTTTCGTTTTTTCTTTTTTAAAAAAAGAACTCATTTTTTAAAGAGGTTTCGACAGGTTTTAAAAATGATACCTCTATGATATTTCATTATATAGGAAGTTAATATTTTAATTTGGTATCGATACCTTATCACAAGTATCGATGCTTAGGGTAGAATAATTGATACATTAATAAATGTATCGATATTTTCTGGGATTTGATTTTTAGACGAGAAACAGAATAATATTTTGGTACCAATTTTCCAATTTTGTATCTATACCTTTTAAAGGAAATATCGATACTTTTTTTTTAGTATTGATACCTACGTAGTTAGTTTCAAATTTTTTTTCTAAATGAACCCTATGTATGTTTAATTATTTTTGAAAGACTATTTGATGTATATCTAGTATGTACTAAGGATGATTAGAGTAAGCTTGACTTATAGCTCATGTGTATGCTAAAATGGAAGATGTTTCTGTAGGAATGAGCTCATTTGTTTCATGTGTGATGTGAGACAATGGTGTGGCATCCTAATATTCGGGGCTTAGCGACCGGGTCGGGTATAGGGTATTATAGAATGTAGGTTTCCAAAAATGAAAATTGAAATGAAAATGAAAATAGAAACTTGCAACAATATAAAGAATTACTTAAAATGATAGAAGAATGAGTTTATGTCTTTTTTCTTTTTCTATTTAGAAGCCCGAAAATAAAAATAAATCATTCGGTAATAGTGAACATGTTGAGTTGAGACATATTGAATGGTTTTTTTCAAAATTTTAACATGGATAAAATCGTTAAAATTTTACCAAGGGTAAAATTTTTAAAATTTTACTGGGTTAAAATTAGGGTGAGAAAATTATTTAATATGTAGATATTACAGTTTATTTTGGGAAATAGAAAAACTGAATCAGGTTGTATCATATTACAGTGTACTGGTCAAAAAGGCCTAGAAAGTATTTATAATTGGACTCGATGTAAGAGAGGCCTAAAAACCCTTCGTGGACATTAAGTGGGAGGCAACCCTAGGACGAATATTAGGTCAAATCATCCACCTTAGTCCTATTCTAAGTAAGATGTTGTTTTTCTACCTTCTCTTCCTATAAATAGATGGTACTGGTAGAGTTATTTACACAACTTTGAGAGATTATTCTTCTGTCGAAAAATAGAAAGAATTTATTCTCAACTATTACATATATATTTTCTAGAATTACAATTCTACTGGTTTATATTAAGAAGGGAGATCTTTTGTTTTCACCCTAAAAGGAGAGAAAACTTTTTCTAGTTCTGTGTTCCGATTCAATTGGTTCGAGCCCATATTCGAAGCAGTTCGTGGTATAAGAATAACAGAGAAGATCGTTTGGTTGAAAGGCAAAAAAATCAAGCATATGCTTATCCAAAAACACAGGTACACATTCAGTTAAGGTTTATTGCTATAAATATCACAAACCGCGTCAGTTTTCAAAATTTTAATTTTTCGCTGTATAAGAAAACCGTTTTCAAATTGGGTTTTTTTCCAACACCACATACGTCAATGTGCACAAGTTCTAGAGGGTTTTGGGTCATCATTCCTTTTGCATTAAAACATAGCTTAGTCATCTGACCTTCCAAGCAAGATTCGCATTGTGGAAGATCAACTTCTTTAAATGAACCTAAGATGTCGTCTTTCACAAGTCTAGTGATTCTTTCTCGGTTAATATGACCAAGTCTCAAATGCCAAAGTTATGCCCCATTAGAGTGAGATGTTTTAAGTTTTTTATTTTATATTTCAGTCTTAAGTAGTGTGGACATCTTTCGTTCAATAAAATATAGATTATTTGACATCAATGCATTACAGATAAAATTACGATTTCTAAATATTGTAATTTCATTCTTAAAAGTCACAGTCAAGTCGTCTTTATATAAACATGCAACAGAAATTAAGTTTTTTTTGAAACTTGGTACATAGAAAACGTCTTTTAAAATAATCTTCCTAAAATTATCAAAATAAAGATGTACATATCCCACTATTTCAGCTACCACACTTGTCTCGTTCTTGGTCTACAATGATAAGCTCTTATCTCTAAGATCTTTCGTCTCCTCGAACCCCTATAGAGAAACACAAACATGATTTATGGCTCCAGAATCAATGACCTAGTAGTCTATTAAATCTGCCATTAAACAAGCTTCTATCATGAAGAGTTTCACACATTTTCCTTTGGTAGCTAGGTATTCTTTCCACTCTTTACAATTTTCCTTGAAGTGCCTTTTCTTACTACAAAAGAAGCATTTAGACTTAGATAAGTCTTTGGGCTTTTTGATTCTATTCCTTTCCACTTGTGGTGGCCTAAAGACTTTAGTCTTGCTTTCCTTAGCATGCTTTCCCTTCTCTTTGAGGAATAAGAGATAGCTATATTCGCTTCTGCTCTTCGGACCAACTAACCGTCGTTCAATATTAACTCATAAGATTGTAACTCCTGCATAAGTTGTGTAAGCGTCAGGTTTTTGTTGCCAAGGTTATATGTGGCCCAAAAACTAGTAAAATCCTTTAACAAGCTTTTGAACACCATATCAATTTGAGTGTTCTGGTCTTGCCTCATTGTCCGCAGCCTCAACAAAATAGCCCATAGGAGTGATCATATGGTTTTTGATCGGAGTGTTGAGCTTTTGCTAGGCATTTATCAAGCTAGTTATGACAAACTATCGAGCCAAGGTAGCTTGGCCTCTAAACATGTCTTCTAGCTTATCTAGAATTGCTTTACTGGTCTTATAGCTCTTTAGTTGCTTATAAAAAATACTGGTCACGCTTGCCAGCATATAGCAATGAGCTATCTCATCAGACTCTTCCCAGTGTTTTCTAGCCTCAACTTGAGTGGTCGAAGGGCACCTAGTATCAAAAACTATTTTAAGTTTCTCATAGCTTAGGACAATTCTTAGGTTCCTTTTTCATTCCTTATAGTTTTTTCCATTCAGTTTGTTTTTAGTGAGTATGTTCAATAAGTTGGTGAAATTTTCGAACTGAAAATAAAACATTCATATATTAATATCTTTGTATTAAGCAAATGTTTGTAAATGTTTTGCAACATTACGATATGCATTAAGATGATGGATATGTCTTACATTAAACCTTGGAAATATTTGTAAGTTGTTGCAATGTTAATTCCTACACCTATTAAATCAAGCCACCTTGTTATCAACTAGTAAGAATATTGATTACCATCCAATTAGTACATTAACCTAATTCTTTAGGCATTCACACGTACTAATAATCGTGTAACATTTGACCATCATTCTAACTTAGGCATAGCTCCCTGGGGAGTTACTTAACTAGATGATTTTGAGTGTATAACCATCAACTCAACACCTAACGCATCATGAAACACAAATGAGTCATATTGGGACAATCTGACCAAGTAGCATGCTGTGACTAGTTGTCCTTTTCAAAGAAAAAATTTCATATTGTATTGCATGATAAGACCTACCATAGGGGTCGGTCCAACTATCATATGATCATAAGATTATTTTGCTTACTTTTAAGAGGTCTCCTCTGTGAAATCCACATGAAAACATCTACCTTGAGGCAAGTCCATTTCATGTAATCACAAGAGACCATCGATGAAGGCTCTAGGTCTTCTTTAGGGACCTTCTCCATTTAATATTTTAAAAACATACAAGGTTTTTAATTTTCGTTTTCAATTATGTATGATCAATATATACATGACAAGTACATGCGACATTCTTTCCTAAACTATATGACATGCTTATCTCATGTATGCATGACATGCTCTGACAATTTTATAATATTCACATTCAATTATTCACAATAGTCAATCAAACAATTTTGATTATCCATAGTTTTTCTTTTAAGGGAAAAATCAAAGAAGTGAATGTGAATCGTGCACCAAGTATGTTCCTAGGAAGAGGAGGTGAGTCGTATTTAACCACTTAAAAACCAAACCTTTCTTTACCAGACTCAATCCTAGACATGCACCTTCTTATTACCACACTTCTTATAATAATCGAATAACCTAAAGAAGTGAATGGAATAATACAACACATGTATTTTCTTATTACCGCACTTCTTATCTTTAATAGATCAACTGTGGATCAACTTATACATATATATCATAATTATATCATAAATAATTATTAAATGGATATATAAAGAGATGAGTAATAAAATAAAATTGTCAACCAAGGTTTCTATGGTTCTATTTCTAGAACATAAATGAAAAACCAAAAAATTACGTAGTTTTTTGCCACAAGGCATTCCTTATGTCTTCAACCGTTATCGCTCAATCTTTTCCTCATCATGGACTCCTTTTCAGAAAAATTATATTTATATCCTATATGCGTTTCTAACTCACAAGAATTCTAAAAATAAAAATAATAATAATCCTACGTGGAGATGATAGTCCACGGTCTATTTCCTAATAACCACAACTTTGGCAAAAAAATAATAATTAGAAAACAAATATATATAATATTGCATTCATTCACAAACATTTCCCTAAACATGTGAATAATTACAAGAATGCCACATCTGGTCAAATATTAATCAAACAAGATGAAGAGAGACATTCGGTCTTGGTTTACACCATAAACATAGCACAACCTAGCACTCTGATACCAATTGTTAGAAAAAAATTGGGTTTGAAAATGGAACTGACCCGTTTTATGATATTTATAGCAATAAGCTTATACCAAAATCATACTTGTGTTTTCGGATAAACGGATCATTTATGTTTTCTAGATTTCAACCAAACGATCTTCTTCGCTATTCTCGTACCACAAAATACTTCGAGTATGGATTCGAACCAATTGCATCGAAGCATAGAACTAGAAAAAGTTCTCTTCTTTTGCGGTGAAAACAAAAATTATCTCCTCTATAGAAAGCGATAGAATAGTTATTTTGGAAAAATATATTTACTAGTTGAGAATTAATTCTCTCTATTTTTTAGTAGAATAACAATCTCTCAAAAATTGTGTAAATAGCTCTACCGGTGTCATTTATTTATACGAGGAGAAAGTAAAACCTTGTTGAGTTGTAGTGGTTTATTTCAAATAGAAAAATAACTTCCTACTTAGAGTAAGACAGGGGTGGATGTACACCCTAGTATTCCTACTAGGGTTGCCGCCCCCTTTATGTTACATGAGGGGTTTTGGGTCTCTCTCACATCGAGTCCAATTATGAGTATTTTTTGGGCCTTTTTGACCTAGTACTCTATAATTTCATCCAACCTAATTTAATTTTTCTATTTCCTAAAATATAATTTAATATTTATATACAAAACAATTTCTCATCCTATTTTATCCCTAACAAAATTTTGACAATTTTGTCCTTAGTAAAATTTTGAGAAAATATGTTCAATATTCATAACTCAACATGTTCACTATGACTGAATGGTTTATTTTCATTTTCGGGCTTCAAAACAGTCCAAAAACATAAATTCATTCTTCCGATCATTTTTTAAATAATCTATATAGGATTGCAAATTTTCATTTTCATTTTCGTTTCTATTTTTGAAAAGCTACACTAATTTTCAAATGATTCTATTTCTCTATTTCGGAGAAAACCATAATCATTCCTGAATGTTTCCCATTTCTCATTTTCTATTCATCGCATTCATTTATATTCAAAACACGTAATTCATTTTTGGTTTCAACGTGCTAGCAAAGGGACCGATTGGACTTATGTAGTTGAGGCTTAAATGATTTATAATTAAGTTTCAGCTTTTTGTTTATTAATTATAAACTTATTTAGTCACGAAGTCATTCCACTACAGTATCATGATTGAACTATACCTAATGACAGACCATTACGAAAGCAACTACTAAGTGCTCGTCCAATGACCTAATCGTAAGTATGTAGGATATCATTGATCTCTTTGGGATAATACCCATTCTCCCAATATGATCTCATGATAACCATTACATCTTCATGAAATGTCAATCACTATCAAATAGTGATCAAGTCATCCATTACAAAGATGAATGACTCAGGCCACGTTTACTCTTCATCAACCATGTAATGCCAATGAGAGGATATTATTTCCCATGTTTTTGGCTATGAATACCGCTGCTGTGAATGACGCTACATACTACAAAATTTGTACACCCAACGTACCAACTTTCAGTTCATTATCTATTTGAACTCAAGCTTTTACTTAGATCAAAGTGTACGAGTCACGCATACATAGTCCGCCATCCACTCAGGATTTAGGCATGCCACACTATGAATGTCACAAGTGAATAAATCCATAAAGGGATTTAGAATCTATTTTGCTTGGGTCTTGTTTTATGTACAGTTAGTATAGTCACTCACATCTATGTATCTATCTTCTAGGAGTCATCCCTCCGATGCCCAAGACTAAACATCTCCCCAATTGGAATTGACTGATGACATATCAGCCTTTCAATCATTTTGTTCATTTCTGATTAGACTAAGGATATGTTTAGGTTCGTCTACTAACACAAGTTGTCTTTTTGTACTACGATATGACCACGTAATACCGCTTAATATTAGTTAATCATTTAGACAAAAAAAAAGCAATATTTGCTTCTATTTTACTTTGCATACAAAAACCATGTGAGGACAATTATACAAAATATATTAATGTAATCAATGAATTTATTTTATTAACCAATCTATTAAAAAAATACAAGTGTATATTGATGAAAATACTACACTTAAGGCATAAGATCCAATAGAAACTACCCTTAGAAAACAAATAGAAGGCTGCATGCACAAGGATAACATTCAATAACATTCCAACCTTATCTATGATACTAACGAAACTCATTGAAACAAAAATTTGAAACACAAAACACCTGTTATCCATTCTATCCAAGTCGACATGCTTCGTCAAAGTTCAAGTTAAATAGAAGATGATATAAATTAAATAGAAAGCCAACTAGTTCGATACCTAACTTTAATTGAATCCCCCCTAAAATCAAAATAGTTGTAGATGTTTTTAATGAAGTGCCTTAGTTTCCCATGACACTACAACTTCATATTCTAGACACCAAATTCGAATGTATTTTGGAATTTGGTTGACTAGCTTCTCAAATGCCCAAAATTACTTGGCCTGTTCCTATAGATTAACTCCAAAAGATCTAGGAAAGGTTACAAATAGAGTCATAATCAAGATTTGTATATAGTATAAATAGTTCTCTATATTTAATTTATGTACTATCAAAATAACTCTATTTTATGAATATTGCTTTCTTTGTGTGTGTGCATATATATACCAGATTAATTTGAAAATATTTCAATAATCTTCGGATAAGTTATTGTACAAAAAATGAATTTTGAAGAATAATTTTTGTTTCAATGATTTAAGATCAGGTAGATGAATCCCACCTTAAGGTAAATCAAAATAGAATCCCTACATATAATTTTTGTTTGGATGATTTAGTGTAACACCTCATACCCGACCTGTAATAGCCCGATTTAGGGCCTAGTCGGAACAGTGGTCTCGGGACCACAAATTCAAAGTTTATAAAATTATTTCTATTATTATTCTGAGGTTATATCATGATTATATTAGTGTACAAAAAATTTGGTGAGTTAATTTTGATGTTGTGAGCCCTATTGCGAAAAAGGACTAAATCGCATAAAAGGTAAAAGTTGCATTTTAGTGCCCAAAAGTATTAAATAGCTAGAGAACAAAAATTTGGGGCTTTTAAAGGGCAATTAGACCCTTTTAAACAAGCTGGCCGGCCATGAGATGAATTGAAACAAATAGTCAAAATGTTTAGGTAAGTGATGTCATGATTTGGTGATAAAATAATGCCTAAAGCCTATTTACTATTTTTCTTCTTCTCCATCTTTTCTCTCCATCAAAAATATCAGCAAATATGGAGGTTTGAAAGCTGAAAATTTGCAGAAACTTATTTCTCTCATAATGTAAGTGATCTTGAAGAATTTCTTGATGATTTTTACATTTTTAGAATGCTTGTTTTATGGGCTTTCAAATGAGAGGACTACCTTGCAAAATGGTAATAAGTCTAGGGTTTCACATGTGAATGTTCATGTTATTTTCTAAAATTTTATGGAAGAATATGAGTCTTAGAAGAGTTTTAAACAACTTTTATGAAATGTGTTAGCATGAAAACACCTAAAGGGACTATTTTGCATAAGTTGCAAAATAGGTGATAAGTATGTGAACTAGTGGGATTTTGGGGTTGCTATAAGAGTAAAAATAGTTCGGCCAGGTTTGAAATATGAAGAAATTTGATAAAAATTAATTTTCGATCATAAGGGTAAAATGATCATTTTGCAAAGTCTAAGGGCAAAATGGTCATTTTATCAAAGATGTGAATTTGTGGTAGCCTAATTGTAATTAGTGACTAAATGAGTGCATTTTATTATTCTAGATCAAGATTTCCCAAATCTAAACCTAGACCGAGGAAAGCCAAGCAAATTGACTAAACCGACTAGTCGTGTACATTTTGTAAACCAAGATAAGTTGTACATAAATGATACAACTATATTATAAATATATGTGTTTAAGTTGTCATTGAATGGATATAGCATGAATTGCTTGATTGTGTATTGAGAATGCATAAAGACAATGAGATGATAGCACTCCCGTTAGAACACTAGGTAATATACTGAATATTCTAGCTATGACATTTGGGTCACTTGTGTGAGCTAGTGTAAGACATGTTTGGGACATGTGTCGGCCACATTATGAGAGCCAGTGTAAGTCCATTTCTGGGACATGGCATCGGTATTTAGACGAGTGCTAGGGTAAGACGTGTCTGGGACACGCATCGACCTTGATAATGATAGTCAGTATAAGAGCATGTCTGGGACATGGCATTGATTTGAGGTGTGAGCCAGTGTAAGACTATGTCCGGGACATAGCATCGGTACCTTTCTCTTAGATTGAGATTTATAGAATGATCGGTAGTGTACCGAATAGTTCGATGGTGTAAGTATGTTTGTGAGTGAATAATGAAACATAACCATATTGTGAGTGATATAGGTACCTGATTAGTACGTATGTGAAATGAGCTCATTAGAGGACTTATGACTTATATGGATGATAATGAGTAAGTCATGCTTATGCTTATCCTTGTGTTATGAGCATGACGATTATTGATGGGTTATTGTTGTATATTTATTTACATGCAACTTACTAAGCTTTTATGCTTACCCTCCTTCCTTTCCATTTTCTTATAGTGTTGCCTATTTAGCTCGAGGATCACTTGGAGTCAGAGATATCGATCACACTATAGTCTGAAACTTTCGGTATAGTTGGATTTATATTTTTGAATATGTCATGTATAGGGCTTAGACTTGATTATTTTGTGTCCTTAAGCATTGGCCTAATGTGTAGGCTTAGGATAAGTCCCACACTTTGAATTTGTTCTTGATATTAACTATTACTCATTTTGATTATGCAAAGATGTTATTTCCTTGGTTGAGTATATTGCCTTAGGAAAGAATGTCTATTGTAGCTGATTTGGTTGTATGGTATAGACTAGAATTGATGTTGGTTTTGTTTGTGTTAATTGATGTAAATAAGGGTGGAAAATAGGCTTGGTAAATAGCCTTATTTTGTCTACACAAATAGGCACACGGGCGTGTGTCTAGGCCGTGTATGACACACGATTATCCCCATGGGCGCGTGATGAGGCCGTGTATCCCCTGCACGTAAAAATTTCAAGTCAGTATGCATGGTAATAACCACACGGATGGAGACACGGCCGTGTGTCTCAGCTATGTGGAGGACATGGCCTAGCACAAAGGCGTGTGCTATGGCCGTGTGACATGTTAGGTGTGCTGAAGTCAAAAATAGAATACTCAAGTTTTCTCACACGGGCTAAGACACGAGCATGTCAAGGCCATGTGAGCAACACGGGCCAGGGACACGGGCGTGTGTCAAGTCCGTGTGAAGTCTGCACTTGAATTTTTGTAAAATGGTGTAAATAAATTGGCCACACGGGTAAGGGACACGGGCGTGTCCCTAGGTGTTTAGGCCATATGAGACACACGGGTCATCAACACGGCCATGTTAGGATGGTCACATGGGCGTGTTACCTTTCTACACGGACGTGCGCCTTGCTTTAAATGCAAAGTTTGCATAGATTGGATAAAGATCCGGAAGGATTCCGAATGGTTTCCAATGGTCGATCTAGGCCTTGTAGGCCAATATTAAGAGGTTTAAAGTAGAAATTGAAAGGTTTTAAATTGGACCGAGTCTTGGTGACTTAAAATGGGTTGCATGTACGAGATCAAGTAGGTAATGCCTTGTACTCCGACCCGGCTTGGGTTACGGATATGGGGTGTTACACGACCCGGTAGTCAAGTCCGAGCTATAGGATGCCATATTTGTTGTTGGAGCAACTACGATAAATTATGCACAAATTAGATCTTTATACATTTAGATATGAGTATTATATGTGTTTAATGCGACATATATTCATTTATGGGTCATGTATGAGTTTATGAAAGCTCAATACTATTTCGGGTCAAAAAAGGACTAAACTGTAAAGTTTGCAAAACATCTCAAATGGGTGTCGCGACTTCCATGGCTTGGTGTCACAACCTTGAAGACAATGAGCAAGTTTCCCAACTTGAGGAACAAATTGTAAAATTTTCAAAATATTACAGAGTCAATGTCGCGACATCAAATAGAGGATGTCACAACGAAGAGGATCGACGACGTGACATCCAAGGAGTGGAGTCACGACATCATCAACAATAAACTACATTTCCATTTTCATACATTTCCAAACTAACATATGACAACAATAGTTGGCCTTAAGGTCCCAGTTGACCAGCCAACATATATAAAACATGCTTAATATACAATTTCCAAACCATAAAATCCATTTTCATGCATAACCATTAAAAATTTTATTCATTCACTACATCATACTCAAAATTGACCATTTTCAACTTGAAACTAGATAATCTTAGATACATGCCAGTTAACAAAATGAAAAGACATGTACAAACTTAATTGAGTTGAAAGTTGTGATCTGGATGTTGACTTCACCTCTTGGGGCTTTGAGAATTACCTAAACCTGTGTAAGGGATAAACAAACCATACATTAAGCGATAAAATTTAATGATACTTTCATGGTTCAAGATAATGTAACATACACATTAGTAGCATATCACAATACAAATACACTCAATATCTAACCAATTCATGTTCTATAATGCCAATCAATCCATTATCGTATACACATATGAGCATACTTATAACAATGATAAACCAATCCATTCAACATTGCATCATATTTAATCAATTCAATTCACTTACTAAGCTCCTATCATTAAGTCATTTAGCATTCATTATCATTCATAAATTCAATATCTATACACATATGCCATTGACATTAAGCCATCCAAATCCCATGATTAATCCATATCATTTACCTTTTAACTTACCATTAAAATCATTTTCTAGAGTTTATTGACTCATTCGCATTCATTTCGGTCCCTAAGGCTCGTTTTCAATTGATTTGCATAATAGGTTACATGCATTCTCTATCTTAATTCACATATATACATAATGAATTCCATAGCATTATATGATCTCATTTCTGTATCATTTATCAAGTTTGCAATTTATAACCCTTAATTAACCTAACTTAGACTCGGATAGATACACGAATCATCCAACCAACTCACCAAATTAGCATTGAAGTGCATCATCGGATAAACCGAAGTAGGGAAAACTGACACAGATAATGCATACTGGCACACGAAGTGCATCTTAGCACACAAAGTGCATTCTAACACATGAAGTGCATCCTATCACACAAAACGCATCCCAACACACGAAGTGTATCTTGGTGTATAAGCATATAAACTCGAACACAATCCAATCTTATTGCATGCCAACTATATCTGACACAGTTAGAACAACTAATAGGGTACCAATGTTCTATTCTCATTATATCATCTGATTCATTTATTATATCACATTCAATTTCATAATCTCAATTCTATTCATCATCAATATACATGTATTTACATCATATAACATATTTCCATTCATTTTTCTATGTCACATATCATATTTCAACTAATTCTTGTAATTTTATATTCTATTCAATTCAATCCAATTCTCGACATCCAATATCATTCAATACAAATCAATTCATACGAAAATATAAGATTATCTCCATAGTTAATCACGCAATCAACATGTATATGTATATATATATAATGATCTCGAATCATAAAAGTACAAACCGAGATCTCGCATCACTTGTCAACAACTCTTGCTTTTCATTTCCCTCTCGACAGCTCAGTGTCAACGTTAGCTACGTATGATAACACAACAAAATAATCAATATCAATTTCCATCAATTTACATTCAAACATAAAGTTAAGTATATTTTACAATTTATTCAATTTAATCCCTAAACCCGAAATAAGCATGACTTTCGATATAAAATTTTGGATTAAAATTCGATTTCACATTTACCTATTAGGGACCCTATACATTCTATCCCTATATATTTTCATTTTATTCAAATTTGTCCCTAATGTAACAAAGCCACCAATCAAGCTTATTAAGCTTCACAATTTAGTTATTTTCATAATCTAAGCTTAATTTTTATAAATTTCAAGCCTAATTCTTCAATTTCTCAATAATGGTAACTTACAAATTTCACCAATTTAACAAATTGATACATGGGCTAACTAAATTAAGCTTCAATGATTCAATTTTCAAAAAAAATAAAAAAAATGGCTAGAAACTTGAAATTGTTAGCCGAATATCAAAATAGGTTTGAAACTTTCTTCTTTTTCTTAGCTATGGTGGACGGCCATGAAATGAAGAAGAAGATGACTTTCTCCACTAAGGTTTAACTTATATACTAGGTTTAGTTGTAATTAAACTTAATTAGTTAAATTAATCATGTTTAACTAACACTAATCATGCTTTAATTAAACTAAAGACAATCACCATCATCATTCACTAACATCCATTTTAAATTGGTTTATTAACCATCCCTTGGATAATTTCTATATAAGTCCTCAAGCTTTTTCCAAATTAAAACTTTACAACGATTTAACTTTTACAATTTAGTCCCTGAGCCTTCATTAACCACATTTTCTGCTAAATTACTTAATTAAAATTTAATATATCTATATACTAACTTCGTTAATATCCCTATTTAATATTTACGAACTCGATTTACAAAAATGAGGTTTCGAAATCATAATTTTTGACTCTACTGAAAACCAGATTGTTACATTTGGGATTAACTCTTATATCTTTATTGTCACAACCAATCCTATAACATTCTCAAAACACCATTATACAAGTTTATACTTTGAAAAAAAAATTCCAATAATATCATTACATGACATAACATCCTAACACATTGACATTAATGCCCCATTTTCTATTATGAAAATAGCAAAAGGTCTAGCTAAATCTAATGACAATTGCCTTAAAAACTAATGACATTTTTCTAAATTCTAAACTCGAAAGGTTATGCATAATTTTTAGCATACATATGCAACCATATAAAAGAATGATTAAAAACAATCAATAAACAACTATCATCACACACTAAACAAATATTAAGACAATTTCCTAAACTAACCAATTAAGCATGTATCCATTTAAGAAAATAAAGTTATGGAAGGGATAATTACCTAGATGAAGAAGATATTACAACTAACTCCTTGTCCCTTGTCCAATAGGATTATTTGTTTGCTGTTGCTGAATCTAGAGAATACTAGTTGCAAATTGCAGTGTTGATTGGTAAGGCTAGTTTTTAGCAACTTCTACATTTGATGTGCCTTGACCAACTCTAGAAATCATGATTTATAATTGTTATTCCTTGCTCCCATCAGTGACTTAAGCAGGCAAAAAACAAAAGTCAACCACAAACATGTAGTTCTTTTTTTTTTAAAAGTTATTCTAGCTACCAAAAAAGCCATTCAGAAAATACCAAAATACTTAGCTCATCAAGCTAAAACAAGTATCAACTAACAAATTTTCACTCTTAAGCACAAAATCTCACAAAGAATAGAACTTGATATACTGCGAATAAAAAAAGGCCATATTAAAAAACACAAAAAATAGTAAGGAACAAAAGCCACCTAACATCGTCATTCATCCAATTGATAAACCAAAAACACAAAGACAAAACATTTATTTATATGCACAAATTTTCCTTCTCTTGGAAATCTTAAAAAAAAAAATTCCCTAAACATTAAGAAAGAACCCTTGAGTTAGAATTATGAATAATTGGCTTAGGCTGAGTTTCATCAAAGATCAATAAATTAGCAAATTTAAAGGTTGAGCTTGATGGAGTTTTGTGCTTGAGCCGAGCCTGGTCAAATTTGACTCAGGTAGCTAGGTTTCATTTCTTTTCAACCTACACAAATCTACATGAGAGATGTCGGAGACATAAAAAAGTTTGAAATTTTAGAAAAAATTGTACTTATGTGGGAGTTAATTTGAAGTGAATAGGAGATGGTTTAACAAGGAGAGAGTTTCCTTCTTTCAATGAAGTTTTCTAATGAAAGGAATGAGGAAAGCTGTGTTTTGATTAACTTATAACTGGGCATTCTTGGTTTTAACTATTTTGTTTATTTTTTAGTAGTTGAGATTTTTGGGTCCTATATCTAATGAATAACAACAACCCAAATGTTTTGTGAGCATTCTTGTACAATTTTCTTAGCTTAAGTTAGAATTTTCGATGAAAATAATTTTCAATGGAAATTTTCTTTGGTTAAAATATGCTATAAGTTCTGTACTCTTCCCAAGTTTGAAATTTAGTAACTATGCTTTTATTTTTAGGAATATAGTCTCATTACTTTTTAGATTTCAAATTTTAAATTCAATTGTTAATATTATTATTATTATTATTATTATTATTATTATTATTTGTTAAATTGATTGGTGTGACATTTTGAAATAAAAAAATTTCACTTGGTAATAATATAGCTAAAAAAATAATAGTGTAATGATCTTGAATTTAACAAAATAATTTTAACAATGTTAACAATTGGACTTAAATTTTAGAATCTAAAAAGTAGAGCAACTAAATTCCTAAAAATTTTAGGGACTAAATTCTAAATTTACAGAATATAGGGACTTATGATAGATTTTAACCATTTTCTTTTAACCCTTTATTCTCATTGGGTCGGAAAAACCTCGTGATTCAAAATTTGACCCGATTGAGACCGGGTCTGGGCTTAACAGAGGATTTGGAGGCGAGGAAAAGTAAAATCCACATTTGTCTGCGGGAGATCTCTCACTCCCCATCTATCTCTTTATATGGCAAAAATAATCATAAATAAAAAATAAATGCTCTGAAAATTCGCATTCCACGGAAACACAATTCTCCGTATTCTAGATTCGCTTCAGTTCCTCAAATTGTTGTTTGGAGAATAAGCTTTGTGAATCAGGTAAAGATGATGGTCGAGGATCTGGGCGTGGAAGCCAAGGAAGCGGCGGTTCGTGAGGTGGCGAAGATACTTCCTCTTCCTGAGTTTTTACAATCCATTTCTACCATCAAAGCTGATTATATTACCCGTCAACAGGTAACGCACTCCCTCTTTTTCTTTTAATCTTTTCACAATTGAGGCTTTCAATTGCGTTGAAATTAAATTGGGCCAACTTCTTTTTTCCCCTCTCTTAATTGTCAGGCAAATGACGCACAACTTAGTACAATGGTTGCAGAGCAGGTATCTAACTTAACGATTTTATTCTTCGTTTTACTGATCACAGGTATGGTTTGGTTATTATTGCTTTAGCTACTTGATTTCGATGTTTTTTTTAATTGATAAAAAATGAGCAAAGAACTAGCTATAGATTTTGAATATTATTTGCAAGCAAAAAAGCAAGTAGAAAAAGCAAAACCAAAGATTACTTAATTACATATATGGAGCTAAGGAAGCTCCTATTATTATTTTTAATGGTTTTTGCATGGAAAAATATTACCCACTGCAGGTTGAGCAGGCCCAAGCGGGACTCGAATCGCTTAACTCATCTCAGAAAACAATAAGCCAGCTGCGTGAAAACTTTATATCTATTGAAAAGTATATTCGATACTATTACATTGTTAGATGCTATCAATGTTTATTCTCTTGATTTTTCTTGAAAATTTTCAAATATATGGATTACCTTGTTTATCAGGTTATGTCAAGAGTGCCAAAACTTAATTGAAAATCATGATCAGATAAAGCTTCTTAGCAATGTCAGGAACAACTTAAATACAACGCTCAAGGTGAGCTTTCAGTATCTTATAATTTGAAAACCATGATCAGTGTGTTTCTCACTTTCTCTTGATCGGATTAAACAATCATGAAGAGAAACAAATCATAATTAGTTGATTACTCTTTGAGTACACACCTGTGGAAGGGCATAAATCCTTTTTTGTAGCATGCCTAAAATTTTTTGTTTACCATTTAAGGGTTGCAGCCTTTTTAATTGTTGTTCCCAACTAGAATGCCTTTCAAGGCTTGGACTAACTCTTGGAAAGACTGATGGTAATGTTATTGGAAAAAATAAATTTGTTAGTTATTTATAAGTTTTATTGTCAAGTTTTATGTGGAAACTTACTTTTTTCTAGTGTAAAGCTGAGGTTATGTGGCTTTAGTGCTTTTCAATGTATTAAATTTTCTTATGTTGTAGTATTGTTTTTGATATATTGATTTATTGTAGGATGTTGAGGGTATGATGTCCATTTCAGTTGAAGCTTCTGAGGCTCGAGATTCTTTGAGTGATGATAAAGAACTTGTCAATACTTATGAGGTATAATTTTTTTCTAAATAATCACAGCAAGTTGGGGGCTCGATGAGTTTTAATGTTTGAGAAATTGTGTATTGATGCTCTATTTCTCTTTTCATCCTTTATTTCTCAGAGGTTAACTGCACTTGATGGGAAGCGGCGATTTGCTTTAGCAGCTGTGGCTTCTCATAAAGAAGAGGTTGGCAGGTTAAGGTGTGCATCTCCTTCAATTTTGTCATGTAAAATATATGATAATTATAGCAATGCCAGCATGATTACTGGAAAATTGATGTGGAAATATTTGTCTATGTATTAGAATTAATTTCTTTCTATTGTATGCCTTATCTTTTTAGATGGTTGTCGTTAGTTTGACAAATTTGTAAAATATGTCAAGAAAGAATAATATCTCTGCAATCATTAACAAAGTGATATATGCTTGACTGGGAATTCTCTGGTTTTGAAAAATTAATATGTGGAATAGTGTCCGTCCCCCCCCCCCTCCTTTTATATTAAGGACTGAAATTAAACAAAAACTTGAATGGAGGATATCAAATAAGTAAAACTAGGAAAATTACCCGGCATTGCTTGGGATCCCATTTTTTATTTTAAAAGAAAATAAATTGTTTGATATGTATATTTTGTTGAACAATGAGTATTCCATATTCATGTTGGAAAATATAAAAATGCATCATTTATAACATTTTAGGGCTTTTTTTTCTAAAATAAATATCTTTAACTATTCAATTTAATTTACTAAGAATCTGTAAATTGATTATTTTGGGATTTTTTTTCTGAATATGGCTAGATTAGGGTATCTAATTAAACTTTAAAATGTGATACACATTCAAATATAATTGCTCTATACAAAAGTACATCGTGCATTTTAATGTATTAATACAAAGATTAATATATTTTATCTTTATAAAAATATTTACTTTGTATGTAAACAGATCTATTACTTTTTGCTTTTATAAGTGAAAGGCAAATGAAAAAGGGTAAGATAAAAACCATCTCTGACTTGTAAAAATTCATGGATTATTATAGCAAAGACATGAGATTGCATCTTAATATAGGAGCTTTTCTTTTTTTGAAGTAATAAGATAACTTACCTTCTTTTCTGGATTTAAAGTTTTTGAAATTAATGTAGAAGTTATTTTTGATAATAAAACATATAAAATTATAATGTTTACATAATGAGAGTTTGTAATGATGAGATGCGATTTATGATGACTGGATTTTTTCTGCCTACACCACTGTCTGAAGTGGAAATTGCAATGTTTCACAAGCCAGCCTGGATATTTGGTGGTATGCATTGGAAACGGTTCCATTTCCTTTTGATTTTAGCCAATTCAAACAAATGTTTCTTAGGTCCACCTGTACAAGAGGCTGTTCAACTCAGATTTGCTCTTAATGGGCTTAAATCGTGTGACTTGGTCCTGCTTGATACAAGAATGGACATAAAACAATGTAATATAGGAAATCTTATATGATGATGGTAGTCATAGATTATAAAAAATGTTTGTAGCTTTGGTCTCACGTTTGTCATATTTCTTTTGCTTCATTCTATAGTATAAGATTTTTTGACTTATTTTTATTGGAATCTTAACATTGGTTGTGTCCAGAGAATATTTTGAAGATGTTGATCGAACCTGGGAAACATTTGAGAAAACATTATGGGGTCATATTTCCAATTTCTACAAACTTTCAAAAGAAAGGTATGCACACAGGAATTTGAGGATCTTTGAAACTGGTTTGTTTGAATATTTTGCCTAAATCATAATATGTTTTTGCTATCACACTTAATTAAGATCCCCCGAACAAGGGTTTCCTGTCTACTGCAATCTATGTGCACTATTCTCAAAGCATTTTTAAATTTCTTGAAATTACCAATTTTATGATTCTTGTCAGTATCTTAAGCACACACTTTCATGACAGTAACATTTTTCTCTTTTTATTTCGGTGTTCAGTATATTTACAACAATATTCATTCTAATGACTACTTTAAGGTATTTTACCTTAACTTTTTAATGGAATTTTAGCAATGATCTACGGATGAATATGCTTGAAAAGTAGGGGTGATATGGTTCGGTTCAGGTTGGTTTTGGAATAAAAATTGTGATTACCCTATAGTATTCTGTTTTTTAATAAACCAAACCAAATATCAAGGTAATTGAATTGAATTGAATTCCAACAGTTTGGATAAGTTCAGTTCATCGTTTTTTAAGAAGTTTAAAAAACAAATTCTATGTACTTTTTTAAATTTATTTTCACTAATTTTTATATAAAATATTTATTTTTATATTATAAAATTATAAAAAATAAAAACTAATTATAAATTAAGTAAATAAAAAAATTGATTTGATACGGATAATAGAAGTTTTTTTATCTAGTAAACTGAAAACTGAACTGCATAGATTTAAGTACTAACCAAACTGAAAGCTAACCAAACACTATGGTTCAAATCAATTTTCAATTTTCTTGGTTTTTTTGCTCATCCCTATTGGAAAGATGTGTAATTTTTTGCTTTAGGGATGATAAATTTTCAATTGAGAATTTTTTATCCATAGGAAGGAAGAGCTAAGTTGAGAACTCTAGCTATAAAGCTTGTTGTTGTGAAATCGAGGGAGAGAGAAAGAGGAAGAAAGAAGACAGCCTTGCTGTCACTGCTTTGGCTGTAATCAGCTTTGAAAAAGAAGAAAAGAAGAGAGTAGAGAGAAAAGGGTTTCTGAAATAATTTCTTGTGTATATACATTATGCTACATAACATATTTATACTAGTACCTAGATATACAATGCAGGAAAGGTATCTAAACTAATGCTAATTAACCCCTAGAATTATGCACAATAAATCTAAAGGTACTAATATTATCATAACATCAATCAACATGGTCATAAAGATCTCCCCTCTCTTTTGCATTTTTTCTATTGTTGCACGCCTTTTCAACCTACATCTTCTTTTCTAATAAATATGCATGTAACATATCTTCTTTCTAGTTTGAGCATTTTTCTAAATTTTCTAAATCCATAGATTGTTTTTCTAAGTGTTTCACCAAACTATAAAAAACCCCCTTATTTGAGTATTAAATTTGATTGAAAAGCTTTGAGCATTAAATTTGATCATGAAACTTGATTGTTAGTTTGTGCCTTTTAAGCATTCAATCCAAAACCAGTTTCTAAAGAGACCTAAATTTAGGTCTTCCATTTCAATCCCAAACTAAATCCTTGCAGCATAACATCTTTAATGACTTCCATTTCATCTTTAGGCTTGGTTTTTCAATTGAAACAAATTGGTCTACACAAGAACAACACATATGGGCTTAACATAATAACTAAATATGGGATATTATAGAATGTTAAGCAAAGAACTCAAAATCAGCTAATAGATTGAGGGGCCTCACTTGAGTTTGACATAAAAAAAAGATCTCAATTTAGCTGATAACACCTGTTGGCACCTTTTCATTGGGACATGATAGTTAGAGATGCTAATTTTGGTTTCGAGTATTAGCCGTTAAATAAATCTTTTGTGAGATGTTCCATTGAATGGTAACAAGAAAGAATATTCAATTCCCACTCTCGTCACGCCTGAATAATTACAATTTGTCTAGGAATGAATCTTTCTAGGAGAGTATTCCAATCAATGCATGATTTAGGGATACCAACAAATCCAATGTAAGCCAAGATCTCTAATGCAGACAATTGCATAGCATCACCTCTTCCAACAGGATAGTTGCCCATGTTGGAATCATGTTGTAATTGAAAATTGGTAAGTTGTACAAACATTGGATCCTTTAGAGCTTAATCAGACTCTCGAAATAACCTCTTAAATATGAGTTTGCAAAGTAATATCTCCCATTTATTTCGATCCTTAGCTGCTTTGATTTTTGCCAGTAGTTCACCAATATCATTATTATCATCTAACTTTATGTTTACATATGGACGCTGAGGAAAATAATCATGCAAGATAGATACTATGTTTACATATGGATCCCAAATCATTAGCAAAAGGTCCTCATTCATATGTTTCTCATGAATTTCATCCACTAGCAATTGATTTTCTCTAGAAGTCACTAGAACTCGATTTTCAACAACTTTCAAAATGTCTACTTTCATGTTGATTGCGGGTAGTTTTCTTCGAAAGATTCTTTACATCGTTATTAGTTTTTGTGCTTTTTCTTGAGTTCAATTTTGATTTTTTCTCTTGGTAAAGTTCGTTTCGATTGTAGAAACTTGTTAAAAACAGGCTATTTCGATTTAATTTTCCACAAGAAATTACATAAATATTTATACACATAGTGAGCCTAACTTAGGAAACTTTACACTAGAAAACAGACTAATTCTAGGGATGCTGTCCCTAAAAACTGCTTTAAATTTAGGAATAAAATATTTACAGAATCCTATTTGATACACTCAAATATTCCTTAATTAGGAAACTGTAATCGACACTCCCTTCAAGCTAGGAAGTGGATATCATCCATTCTCACTTGCTTACTAATTCTCGAAACAATTTTCGGACAATCCTTTGGTAAGTATGTTGCGCTAGTTGCCCATCGAGTGGACACAAATGGAGTGCAAATTAAGCCACCGTCCCGCTTTTTCCTTTATAAAATGTCTGTCAACCTCAACGTGCTTCGTTCGATCATGTTGAAGCTGGATTATGTGCAATATTGATAGCGGACTTATTATCGCAATACAACTTCATTGGACCTTCCCACTTTATCTTTAAGTCTTTCAAAATAATTTTTAGCCATAACAACTCACAAATTCCAAGAGCCATCGCCCTAAATTCAGCTTTCGCACTAGATCTAGCCACAACATTTTGTTTTTACTCCTCCAAGTCACAAGGTTGCCTCCTAGGAAAGTGCAATATCCCGAGGTTGATCTTCTATCAACTAGAGATCCCGCATAGTCTGCATCAAGATAGGCTTCAAGGGTTAAATTCTCCCCTTTTAAGTAGGATTCCTTTGCTGGCGTGTTCTTTAAGTATTGTAGAATTTGATAAACAACTCTAAGATGTGATTCTTTGGGATTGTGCATAAACCGACTTACAACACCTAATGCATAGGCAATATCTCGGTGCGGTATGAGACAAGTAAATGAGCTTCCCCACAAGCCTTTGATATGACCTTTTATCAACTGCTGTATCTTCTAGTGCATCTCCAAGTCTTTGGTTCACCTCTATGGGTGTCTCTGCTGGTTTACAGCCCAACTTGCCCGTCTCTGTCAACAAATCAACTATGTATTCACTCCCGAGAGTGTGCCACTTCAATACCAAGGAAATATTTTAACTTACCGAGCTCTTTGACTTCAAATTCTTTTACTAGGCACTTCTTTAAATTTTCCATTCCTTCTAGATCATCACCAATCACTATAATATCATCTATATAGACTAATAAAGCATTCACTCCCCCTGAAGATGAGTGTTTTACAAATAGAGTGTGATCTCCTTAACTCTGTTCATACCCCAGCTTGAGCATTACTTTGGTAAATCTTCCAAATCAAGCCCTCGGGGACTGTTTTAGTCCGTACAAAGCCTTTTTTAGTCTGCAAACTACCTGTCCTGTATTTGGACCGAATCCTGGAGGAACATCCATATAAACTTCCTCCTCAAGATCACCGTGTAAAAAGGCATTTTTGATGTCGAATTGCTGTAATTTCCAGCCTCAGTTGGCAGCTAGTGACAACAACACTCTTACCGTGTTCATCTTTGCAACAGGGGCAAATGTCTCAAGGTAGTCTATTCCATACATTTGAGTGTACCCTTTAGCAACCAATCTTGCTTTGTACCTCTCCAAAGAACCATCTGACTTATATTTCACTGTGTACACCCAGCGACATCCCACTGGTTTCTTTCCTCTTGGTAATTTTACTAAGTCCCATGTCTTATTTTTTTCAAGAGCTTCCATTTCAACTTTCATGGCATTTTTCCAATTCTCATCTTCTAATGCCTCGGATACAGTTTTGGGAATGGGGATAGAATTTAGGCTAGTAAGAAAAGCTTTGTGGTTATGGGACAAGTTTTTGTAAGACATGAATAGGTACAAGGGATGTTTTGTACAGGTTCTAGTCCCCTTTCTAATAGCAATAGGAAAATCATTTAAATTTGCAGTATTAGAATTCAAAGTAGGTTCAGCAATTACCTCAGGTTGTATAGGAGAAGGAGATGATTGAACTTGCACCGGTGCCTTCTTCCTTGAGTAAACCAGTAAAGGACGAGTAGTGTCCTGAATTCCTCTTGGTGATTTGGGTGTATTAGGCTCTATTTTAGGTTGTATAGGGGCCATTGTTTTAAGTTGGGCAGGTTGGTTGGCAGGCAAGAACTGAGTGGGAGTGTTTGGTTGCTGGACAGGAGCTGGAATGTGAGTGTTTGGTTGCTGGACAGGGGCTGGAATGTGAGTGTTTGGTTGCTGGACAGGGGCTGGAATGTCAAGAAGAAAGAATTCTTTGTCCTTATCTTCTGTGAATAAGATCTCCCCCTGAAGATAAGGACGAGTAAAGAAATTCTCTTGTTCTGCAAAAGTAACATTCGCTGTTACAAAAAACTTTTTGGTGGCTGGATGATAGCATTTGTACCCCTTTTGAGTGGAAGAATAACCAAGAAAGACACACTTGACAGCTCGTGGATCAAATTTTCCTCTATTTTGATAATGAACATGTACAAAGGCAACACAACCAAATATTTTGGGAGTAAGTGTACTTGAAGTATTGAAATCAGGAAAGAATTTTGCTAGAACTTGCATAGGACTTTGAAATTCAAGGACTTTTGTAGGCAATCTATTTATCAAATGAGTAGCAGTTAAAACAACCTCCCCTCAGTATTGTTTAGGGACATGTTTTTGGAACAAAAGGGCTCTTGTAATAGCTAAAATGTGACCATCCTTTCTTTCGGCAACATCATTTTGTTGGGGTGTACTAACACAAGATGACTCATGTATAATGCCTCTTTCTTGGAAATATGTTGAGAGAAATTGATTGAAATAATCCTTGGCATTGTCTAACCTAAACCTTTTTATTTCAGCTCCAAATTTTGTTTTGATCATGTTGTAAAAGGTTGGAAAGACAGGCCTTACATCAGATTTTTGTTTTAAAAGAAATATCCAAGACACATGAGTACAATCATCAATAAAGGATACAAACCACCGAGCCCCAGAAATATTTGAAATAGTGGATGGCCCCCAAACATCACTGTGAATAAGAGTAAAAGGAGTGGATGTTCTTTTATTGCTTACTGGAAAAGAGGTACATTTATGTTTTGCAAGTTCACATATATCACAATGAATTTTTTCAACAGTTAATCCTTTGAACAATGAAGGAAACATAATTTTAAGGACTCTAAACGATGGATGACCAAGGTGAAGGTGATAGAGCCAAATTTGGTCTTTATTGGTTTTAATAGATTCGGATATGAAAGATAAAGTTGAGGAATTCAGAGCACTAACTCCTCCATTGGATTCTTCAAGATAGTATAGGCCATTTACTTCCTTAGCATGTCCAATCATCCTCCTCGTATTCTGTTCCTGAAAAAAACATCGATTGTGATAGAAATCCACATTACAGTTAGAGTCTTTGGTAATTCTTTGAATGGATAAAAGGTTGGTAAATAGTTTTGGAACATGAAGAACATTTTTAAGAGTAAGGGTTTTGTTTATAACAATATCACCTTGACCAGCCACTGTGATCACAGAACCATCGGCTACTGTTATTTTTCTACTACTAGGGCAAGGTGTATATGAAACAAATTTTTGTGAAGAGTGGGTCATGTGGTCCGTAGCTCTTGAGTCAATGACTCAAGAACTTTTGGTGACTGTATCCGAGACATAAGAATCTTGAGAAGAGGATATACCTGAACAAGCCAAACTACAAGTACCTGTTGAAGAAGATTTTTCCAATGATCCTAGCAATTTTTTTAACTTCTCAATTTCTTCTTTATTAAATTCAATAGGTGATTCCTGAGGATTTTTTTTTCCATCCAGCTGTCTTGCTGTATTTGCTCGCCCTTGTCCCCTTGGTTGTCCACCTTTTTCTGAAAATTTTTTGTTTGTTGTCTGTGGCTTCCCATGAAGTTTCCAGCATCTTTCTTTTGTGTGACGGGCCTTTTTACAGTAGGTGCACCATACAAAATCCCTGTTAATAGGCTTTGTACATTCTGTCTGTCTACTATCTTCACTAGTTGGCTGCTCCAGGCCAAATCTCCTTTCATTTACAGCTTTTGTAACCAAGGCTGAACTATCCACTTGGCTATTCTCAACCATAACTCCTCTTCTTCCTTCCTCAGCACGAACAATTGCAATTGTCTCATTTAGTGATGGTAGTTCCTCTTTTCCAAGTATTTGAACTCTTACTGCATCAAACTCAACATTTAGACCAGCAAGAAAATCATAAATTCGATCCTTTTCAACGAACCTTTTCAGGAGTGCTGCATCTTCACTGCACTTCATTTGAATGCACTGGTAATGATCCATCTCTTGCCATAAACTTTTGCAACAGATTGGAATCCTCTGTGATTGATCAACTTCCTTGCTTGGTAGATGAAATCTTAGTCTTGATTTCATAGATTTGAGCAGCATCTCGAACTTTAGAATAAGTCTGCTTCACAGCTTCCCATATTTATTTGGATGTGTTAAGAAACATGCATGTATCACTGATTTCTGGCATAATAGAGTTCCATAACCAAGACATTACCATAGAGTCTTGTTCATCCCAAGCATCAAACTTAGGATCTCCTTCTTTAGGTCCAGTTTCGAGTAAGTGACAGGTTTTCTCTTCCCTTCAAGAACGTACGAACCAGTTGAGACCACTTCAGGTAATTTTTTCCATTTAGCCTGTAGGCTGCTTGGATGTTCTGAAACTCACTTCTTGGGTTTGAGTTGTTCACAAAAACTTCTGAGACATCCCCAGTGTTACTGATCTTGACAGTTTCAGTCATATTTCATTTGAACAACTTCTACAGGTTTGAGGGCTGGTTGGGAGACAGAAAAAAATCGCCAGACAAAGAAAAAGAATCCCAGAAATCGGGCTAAAAAAGCTCTGATACCATGTTAAAAACAGGCTATTTCAATTTAATTTTCCACAAGAAATTACATAAATATTTATACACATAGTGAGCCTAACTTAGGAAACTTTACACTAGGAAACAGACTAATTCTAGGGATGCTGTCCCTAAAAACAGCTTTAAATTTAGGAAAAAAATATTTACAGAATCTTATTTGATACACTCAAATATTTCTTAATTAGGAAACTGTAATCTGACAAAACTAAATCAATTTCTTTGTACTCCAAAACTATTCGCTGAAGTTGTGCCCCTTGAGATATCCAAAAAATTTTCGACTCACCTCCAATCCTCCCTTTCTTTCCAAGATGTGGCTATCATTCTATAAACAATGAAAGACTTCTTCAAATGGATGCACATCACTCATTATAAATAGGATCCAATAGATCATAGTCTTGCTCTTCAACAACATCTAGATAAGAAAATTAGCAACTTCAACATTAATTACTCCATTTAATTCAAGGGCATGCACCATTTGATCCTCCAATCCACCTTGTACCGCAAGGTTTATGGGTCTAGTATCATGAAAGGGGTTTTCTTCCTTACTAAATTCAAATTCATCAACAAGACTACCTTGTGGCATGTCAAACTAGTTGTGGGAACCTTCTAGAATCTACATATGGGTTCCCACTTGTTCTTATCGCAATCAAGTAAAAATTGCACGTGACAATTCTTCAATCGCACATTGCATCACAGTTAATTTTGTTTCTTGATCCCAATTTCCTTATCCTCAATCTCTACCACTTTTGACCATGGTTTAAAAGCGAACCTAATTTAAACCCTAGGATCCAATTAGGCTCAAATACCAAAATTGATGTGGTTTTAAGGAAAACTACAGTAAATCAATAGAATAATGGTTGAATGAATGAGTAAGAAAGGTGGAACTCCAGAAAATATAGGGTCATAAAACCTCTAGTTTCTCTTTATTATTTCAAAGAAAAAAAATGAGAATGTTAATGTTGTGCCTGTAAATATTTTGCAGCTAATTTATAATAAGCTTTCTTGCAAATAAAGTTCTAATCCTAACCCTAGATTTAAACTGATAATTAATAATTCTAGTCATCTAACTATATGTCTTATAAAAAATAAAATAAAATAAAATAAAATAAAATAAAGTTCCTGCTTCAGTGATGGGGAAATGGTGTTGAAAATTTTATATTCAGTTTGAAAGAAGGGACTTCTACTCTCTAAAAGCTTCCTGGCTTAAGTAAGTCTCTAGCTGGTGAAAGGTGTCTTGTAAATGATGCCCCTTGATTTAAGATCAAGCTTTTGGTCCAGAAAAGCAACCTCTTGGATTTCCAAAATTGCAACTGTCCATTATTTATTATTATTATCTGCATTTACTGCTCCTTCTTACATTGCACTTATAAGCTGTTAGAATTATTGGTAAAGTGAATATTGATAGATCCTTAGAAATATTGGTAAATCGTTAGATATTTTGGTAAAAGCTTTTTCTAAGCTTTTTTTAGTGAAGCTTATGGTAGAAGTGCTGGCATGACTTGGGATGGAGTTTCTTTACCTACATAACAGAATATTAGAAAGGAGCAAATAATGGATTTCTTTACTTGTTTTTTCATGCATCTGATTTTATCACAATGTTTCTCCACTGGGAATCAGAGCATTTATTCCCTGCCTGGATTGATTGCTTTGTAATAATTATCCCCTGTGCTATTTTTTCCTAGAGTTGCTTTTACAATTGTTAGCATATTCAACCTTAAATAGGTTAACAATTTGTTTTATTTTTTTATTCTCACTTTTACAACATTTACCTATTTTGCAGTCCACAAACCCTGGTTCGTGCTTTGAGGTATGCTGTTAATAAGTTTTTAAAATCATTTCTATTTTGCTGCCATGTATTTTCAAGGTCCTAGGATAAGTTTGAAAATTTAAGCATTTTTTATATTGAGGTATATAGGTTTCTGCTTGGACTTTTGCTTTGTAATGCCTGGTAATGATACTTGGTTTTTTTTGGTTGGGTTGGTATGATAAAGAGTAGTTGTATTTAACTTTTTGACCTTTTTTCTCTAATAAGTTTCTTGGACTTCCCTGCTAGAGTTGTCGAAATGCAAGAAATTCTTGATCAACAACTTGCTGAGGAGGCAGCTGAGGCTGAGGGTGATGAAGCAATGGCAGCTATTGCAAACCCTCGAAGAGCTGGCAAGTATGTATCTGGTGTGATTGTTTACTGCCACATATTTTATTTGCAAACTATTGTTAATGCTTTTGAATGATCAATTAATAATTATATTTTAAAGTTATCCTTTATGACAATGTAGAAAATCTACCAAGTCTTCAGCTTCTTCTAAAAATTTAGCACAGCAAAAGTTGAAGGTTCAGGGGAAAGGCTACAAGGATAAATGCTATGAGCAAATAAGGAAGACAGTTGAAGAGCGGTTCAACCACCTTTTGACAGAGGTACTTTTCGTAATAATCAACTTAGTACATGAGAATGGTATATTGAATCCTTCTTAACCTGTCATATGATTCTAATGGTATTTTTTACCCCAGCTTGTGTACGAGGACCTAAAAGCAGCTCTGGAGGAAGTTAAAACGGTATGCTCAACTGATCACTTTATTGGTTTCTAACTTTGTGTCTGATTCTTACTCAAGGGACTTCAAAATGGCTCACATATGGTAATTTAGGACATTGGTTGCTGTTCTGCATAGAAATTATTTAAACACTTCAACTCAGTGATAAAAACTAAAACATTGTTAGAAAAATAAACCTAGAAGAAGCTTAATAAAGGTTTTACATGGAATTCACAATCATGCTTCAATTTAGCTGAAAGACAATTGATTGCAGCATGATTTGCAAAGTTCTGACACACAGCCAAGTTTTATATTACCCAGCCCTAGTCCACAATATAATACATAAATTACTTAATGTAAATCATTCCATCTAATGGGAAAGATTAGAGATGATATAATGATTTAAATAGTTGCAACGAGGAATTATTACTTCCTTTAGAAAAATCAAATCATACTAAGCCTATGATATAAGGGGTTTCCACAATTGTCGGCTTATCATATTTTTGTTAAGAAACTTGCATGTTTATTTTTCTTTTTTAAAATTAGATTCTAGGTTTACATAGTATAATTGCAATTTTGGCTAAACTGCCATTTGGGGACTTTAAAAACACATTTATCTAAGTCATCTTTCTATGCCTGTCGTTTAAGTTATAGTCAAGAGGTTTCTTGTTCTGGGTTAATATGGTATTAATATCTTGATGAGCATATAGCAAATATTCTTTGTGAAACGCTCATGACACTTCATCTCTTGCTGCACTTTCAACATTGACTTCTGTAGCCTATCATGATAGTTATTCATTTCATATCCTTTACACATGCATACATACATACACGTGTGTGTATATCATGGGAGCTCAAGTTGGATTGCTAATAGTTTTTGCTTGTAGCATTTTTTTTTTTTTTTTTTTTTTTTTTTTTTTTTTTTTTTTAGTTCTGACCTTTTCTTTAGATAAAATTGCTTTTGTATTTGATACGTGTGATTTTTTTTTTTGATAATTAGCTTGGAGAAGAGCTTGGAGATATTTATGATTACGTAGCTCCGTGTTTTCCTCCAAGGTTTGTCTTGCTACAGACCTGCTTCTTTTTCTGAGTTCATTTGGTTTGATGTCGAGCAATTAGACTATGTATCCCCCTCATTCTAGATTCCATGTTGACATTTCTGATGAATTTTTTTCTTTCATATCCATTTTGAAATTGCATTATGCTCTTAATGGAACAATTTGGTCTTTTGCCTTGAGTTTGCTTTATTGTCATCCCATTATCTTCATATGTAAATATGACCTGCTTTGTATGTTTGAAAACTTGACCCTTTGACTGAGGTCTGGTAAATCCGCAGTTTTTTTTTTGGATGGAGCATATGGGATTGTCTAAGTTCTAATCCTCAATAATTGATTAGTAACCCAGAAAACTTTAGTTCAAGCAAATGTACAATGGAGGGTTGAAGCTTTGTCCTCCTAGGCCTGGTTATTCTATTATAAGTTCTGGTTGAATTATTGTCTGTTTCCTTTAACAAGTTGGCAACTCAGGGACAAGATAAAAGGGAAACTGGGTGAAATTCTCAATATAACCACAGTGTAGACAAATAGTTTTGATCATATAACTACCTATTATACAAATTATTTCAATGAAACTTTTATAATTTTCAAAGAAGCATACTAAACAGATTAGCTTTTACATATGAATAGCTTGTAAATTGTAGTAATTGAGTGGATTTACCATTAAAGGGACAGCTAGAATAAATTGAACATGGTGTAAGCATCAGTGGGTTTGACCACCAGAGATATATGAACTAGGTATAAGCATGTTGAAGTTCGGTGTTAAACATTCTATTTGCTGATTTTTGGAACTTGATATTGACCATGGTATTTGTTCCATCTTCTTGTTCTCTATTTTAGCTAATGGGATTCTTGCTGCTTGCATAAATTGTTATTTGCTATTTCTGAATTAGAGTTGATGTTGAGTCAGTTTTAAAATTACACTATTTTATCTGCACTAACTCCTAGGTGATAAAGGAAGTTGAAATTTAAGCTTATGCTTTGTGCCTCTATGCACTTATTCTGTGGTGGTTATATAGACTTCTGGTTGAAATCATTTGAAGAGCTAATTATCAAAGATGCAGAAGTGCATTTTGATGTACATGTACGTATTTCTATCAGTAAGATTGTGAGTCCGCATGCATGTTTATCTTGTATTACTTAATATTAATATGTCCATGCATGCAGGTGTGTTTGAATTATGCCAAGCTTTCTAGTCAAATGCAGTACCTCAAAGTCCTAGTTTCATTTGCTATGTTATCACTAGTCAATTTTTACCACTAGGGACTTCTTATAAATGCTACTGTGGCTTTTGACTAATTTACATTCCTTTTCTGCTTCACTTTTCAAGCTGAGAAAACTTGTGCTTTACTGTTGGGTTTTTACACACTCATGTTATTATTACTATTAGTTACTATTATTATCAGTCACAATGTACTCATGCAAGCTTAAGTCAGGGACGGTGCGGAGGGGGGTCGGCCCTGACCCCCCAAAAATGGAAAAATATCATTCTAGTCCTTTTTACATTTCTAAAATTATAAGTTATTTTAATGGTAAAATTATACTTTGCCCCCCTCAAGATGATAAATTTTAGTTCAATCCCTTTAAAATTTCTAAAATAATAAGCATATACAATGATAAAATTGTAATTTGACCCTTTTAAAATTTTATAATTTAACTCCACCCCTTCCCCCCAAAAACAAAAATTCTGGCTTCATCGCTAGCTTAAGTTGTCTTCTTGTTCTAAGGATTGTGTAGGCACGCTAATTCAATTCAAATAAATTATCTGCTGAAATTGGATTGAATATGAGATAAATATATTTAATTATTTTGATTTATAGTTGAAGTATGCTTTTTTATTCTCAATGGGATAGCACTCTCCCATCTTTGTACTACCAACAGCCAATTGCATAATTCCAGCTGTTTTAAAAGGTTGTCCACAGAGTTTGTTCATGCTGCTGCTATAGTTTTGATAAATTGTGGCTGTATGTGACCTGATTTTGGTGTTGGGATTAATATGGCAGTGTGCTTTGCACTTGGAAACCTTCTGTGAATTGTTCTATGTCTGATGCTGTCTTCCTTTCTGGCAGATATGAAATATTCCAGCTCATGGTAAATCTCTATACAGAGAGATTTATTCAAATGCTTAGATTGCTTAGTGACAGAGCCAATGAACTGACAAACATTGAGATATTAAAGGTACTCTCCAGAATCTTCGATGGTTTTCAAATATGACACCCAAATTACTTTACATTTTCGCAACTTTGCTCATTGAGGATCTTGACCTGTGCAGTATGCACATTATCATCAGTTTATAATTGCTGACGATTCTAACCCTGTATTTGGTGGAATGAATATCCATAATAAAGATCAACTGAATCTGAAAGCGTGTACAGCTTGACATTTAAGTGTGTCTCTCCTATGAGAAGAATTAGCTACTTGGCTAAGTTTTGCGAAAGCGAATGTTTTTTACGACAAGTATCTCCTGATTTATCCGTCACTGTAGTTGACCATAAGACAGAAAACTAACATCAGAGCAACATGTAAAGAAGCATATCTTCAAGTATTGTATTTCATAATAGAGATGAATTAACTTTGACCTAAGAAATCAGTTAATCACTTTCATTTTGATGTCTTCGAGTTTTATTTATTTTTTAACATTTTAATTTAATTTTCTTACAGCACAACCTTTTTCTTAACTTTGTATCAGTGTTGTATTTCTATCTTGTTTTAACTCATGCAACTTTAGTAGTTTATGGGTATTAATGCTTGCATGTAGGTAACTGGGTGGGTAGTTGAATACCAAGAAAGTTTAATTGGGCTTGGTGTTGATGAGACTCTTGCTCAAGTGTGTTCCGAGAGTGGTGCCATGGATCCTATCATGAATTCATATGTCGAGAGAATGCGAGCCACAACAAGGGTAACAATATACAACCCTATTAATCTTGGTTACTGTATGGGAAATTTAAAGTGTAGCTTAGATCTTTTCTATTTATCATTTCGTTATTCTTTTTCTAGAAATGGTATTTGAACATCTTGGAGGCTGACAAGGTCCAACCACCAAAGAAGACGGAAGAGGGAAAGCTATATACTCCTGCTGCAGTTGATTTATTCAGGATACTTGGGGAGCAAGTACAAATTGTTAGGGATAATAGCACTGATGCCATGCTTTACAGGATTGCTTTGGCAATAATTCAGGCAAGTCAGTGGAATCTGACAAAGATAATATGCTTCTTGACTTGGGGGATTCTGTTGGAATTGCCGGGGATATAACAAAATGTTTTGGAATATTTGTCAGAGTTAGTTCCTAATATAAATATTATATAATCAACATCGTTGCGTTTTTTTTTTTCCTTTTCATGGCTGTATTTCTATGGTAGTACTGCTTGGGCTTTCCTTCAATGTTTTTAAAATGTCTCTAATCTTAATTGTAAAGGAGTGCCCAAATTTGTTCTCCCGTCAACCTCTTCCTCAGGTACTGAGTTTAGATGGGAGCATATTACATTTTTCCCAATTTCCAGCTTTTACAAGGTTTACTTGAGCGAATTGACTTCGATTAAGCTTATTTTCTTTTGATGTTCTCATCTATCTTCATCATTGTTTTTCCTTGCCACATTTTATAGGTTTTCAAATATACCTAGGAGGTCTTATTCTTTTATTGAATTGGACATGTATTATCTGATTCTTTTTCAGGTAATGATTGATTTTCAAGCGGCTGAAAAGCAGAGACTTGAAGAACCTGCTTCTGATATTGGTCTGGAACCTCTATGTGCAATGGTTTGTAGATATTCTGGGGGCTTAGTTTGTCTCTATTTCTCATTTTTCTCTGGATAATTAAGTTTGTGGCCATGTCATTTTGGTCTTACTATTTGCTGAACTTATTTACTCTTGGGGTTGTATTCCACTATACCCGTCCCAGATTAACAACAATTTGCGCTGCTATGACCTTGCACTGGAGTTAAGTAACAGCATCATAGAGGCTCTTCCACAAAACTATGCTGACCAGGTTTTGTTTTCTTTCTTGCTATTATTTTGACAGCAATTGCAAATGATGGGATAGAGTTAGTCAAATTTTCTCAATTTGCACTAACTGTTGCTTTAGAAAGTTCCTTGTATATATTTTATCTACATTAAATATTTCAATTTCCATGATTGTGTTGTGCTCATGTTCTTCTATTGTCTTGTTCTCTTGAAAGAAGTTTGTGCTCATGTTTAGCCTTCTTTCCATTGTCCAAAATCCTATATCCTTGCCTATTTCATGTGTAGAAACACGAGTGGACATGATCTATAAAAATGTTACTATCCTTAATTGTGCTGTTTTGAAATCCAATATCCTAGCCTTCTGTGCAGGTAAATTTTGAAGACACATGCAAAGGTTTCTTGGAGGTTGCAAAGGTATGCTCAAAATTGTACCATTTTATCCCTTCGCTACCCTTTTATCATTCCCTTTCTTTTGGATTTAAGGTGAAATTTAGTTTTGATCTGTTTGAACTTGTTGAGGTATTTTGGGCTTGATCCTGTTTTGTACTTATTATCTATTCCGTAAATTTCGAAAATTGCCTTTATATTACAACTAATTTCCTGAAACATATAATTGCTAAAGTTTTTTTAATAATGTTCGTCTTGTTGGTCACCGTAAGCTCTTTGCTAGTTAATTCGTTTGTTCCATCTGTCTGTTCATATGTTAGAGAGCTGAATCAAAATCAGTTGGGACACAGACGGACTGATAATGGTTTGTGGCTTTGGTTGAACATTTCCTGTTTTATTTATTTATTTTGATTTGGGGTATGGGGGATTTTAATCTTGTAACTAGACTTGTCTGAGGGCTGGGGCTGCTCGCCGGCTAGGTAGGCCTAGCCCCTGCTTGGAGAAGATACATTTAAATTCTGTTTGGACCGAATTACTATTTATTAATTAAAATTTTTTTTTATTTAAGTTCAATTCTAAAAATACATAAATATTGATATTTTTAATATTTTTAACTTTTAATATTCAATGAATAGTAAATTTGGACTTTTGGGTTACCTGCGCCAGAAATGGGCCTGAGCAAAGAAAATAAGAGATTCTGGCTGCGGCTTGGTCCAGCCCATGGACAGGTCAACAAATAGCTAATCCAGGATGGAATTTTCTTAATTCAAATCTTTTTTCCCTTGTTGATTGCATCTAGGCTGAATATTTTCTGTATATTACATACTGTATAATCTCAAATGGCTTTAGTGTAATAGTAGTTCTACTATCCCAAAAGAATGAAAATACAGTTTCTGCATTGTTAATAGGAAGCAGTACGCCAAACTGTTAATGTAATCTTTGAGGATCCTGGAGTGCAAGAGTTGCTTGTAAAACTTTATCATACAGGTACAGTAATTTTTTATTCTTGTAATTCACTTTTTCTTCTCTTGATCTTACATGTCAAATACAATGTTGAACCTTTACTCTCTTAAATGGTTCAAATATCTGCTATTGCTTCACTTGCTTGGTGCAATTTAACAATGAATAATCATGCTTCTACAAATGTGCACACTAGAGGAACAGTTACTATTTTTTTAGTTATGTTAACTAGGCTAGGGTGAGTGTCAGATATATATCTTCTAAATTATGCAAGTTTTTTCTTACATTTAGACCATTGGGACTCCATGCCCATATCTTTCGACATAAGAGTAATTGAAGGAGAATGAAGAGTTAAAAGTATACTTTTAGTCCCCTCCCTGGAATATGTTATTACCATATGCATTATTCTAATATTTGGTTCTCTGACATTTTTATCTTGCAATTTCTGACATAATATATATAGCATTTTCAGTCTCCCCCTTCACACAAACATGTTTTTATTTTTTTCTTTTTGGCCAACCATGGTCTTGTATTGGAATTTGCCCCTAAGTTGGATGATATTCTTCCTATTTCAAAATCTGAAGTATTGGAACGAGCCAATTGGGGAAATATTTTGTAGAATTTAAACCTGAAGTTTGTAGCAAGTTTCCTTTGGTTGCATTGTTGATCAATAACCACTCCCACAATACTTAATGTGGCACTTTGATTTCATTTTGTTTTTTTTTTTTTTTTTAATTTCCATGCTTTAGGATATTGTCTTCTACCAGTCCTGCATGGATAGTATCTTCCATATAAACTTTCTGTGATTCTTATGAATTGAGGATAATCTATCTTATGTAGTGCCATCCAATCCATTGGGCCTCCATGCCCATATCTTTCGATTATGTATCACATAAGAGTAATTGAAGGAGAATGAAGAGTTAAAAGTATACTTTTAGTCCCCTCCCTGGAATATGTTATTACCATATGCATTATTCTAATATTTGGTTCTTTGACATTTTTATCTTGTAATTTCTGACGTAATATATATAGCATTTTCAGTCTCCCCTTTCACACAAACATGTTTTTATTTTTTTCTTTTTGGCCAACCATGGTCTTGTATTGGAATTTGCCCCTAAGTTGGATGATATTCTTCCTATTTCAAAATCTGAAGTGTTGGTACGAGCCAATTGGAGAAATATTTTGTAGAATTTAAACCTGAAGTTTGTAGCAAGTTTCCTTTGGTTGCATTGTTGATCAATAACCACTCCCACAATACTGAATGTGGCACTTTGATTTCATTTTGTATTTTTTTTTTAATTTCCATGCTTTAGGATATTGTCTTCTACCAGTCCTGCATGGATAGTATCTTCCATGTAAACTTTCTGTGATTCTTATGAATTGAGGATAATCTATCTTATGTAGTGCCATCCAATCCATTTTGCATCTGATTTGGACAATTCTAGGTCTATTACATGAAGAACGGAATTGATCAAAATTTATGTGGAAAGTGGACTTGTATCTTCTTAAATTGGATTGACCTCTATTTGCTAATAACTTGTACTATTACATAAAGCCGACAGTTTAGGTGGTATCTCATGCAATTTGTTCTCTTCTGTTTCCTCATTCTTTGAGAAGTCTTTGGTACTGTTAGGTTATATTGTTTGTAAACCATCTAATCTAGACACCAAACATGAGAGTCTAGGTTGTACACTCTCTTACAATGTAGTATGCACAGATTATGCCCCCAAAAAGGTTTCATTCAAATCTTATAGAATTTCAATTTTGAACTGAACTTTTTTGGAATGCATGCCAAGAGGCATATGATATTATGGTCTGTTCAGATACCTGAATTTGGAGGGTTGTAAAATTGGATTTGGTCTTAAAATTAAATTCATTTTAGAGAATGTTTTGGAAAGCTGGATTTATGTCTGAGTCAAATTCACTTGGAGCTTAAGAGGTCCAAATCTAAGATTTGAAATTATCTTTTGAGCTATGTATTTGCCACATCTATCCAAGCAAAAATTTCTTCCTTCTCAAATCTAGGATTTGTTAAGATTCTGAATGCTAGATCCTAGATTCTTCCAGACAATACTTTCAAGTCCATGAATTTTAACCAAAAGATTTATGATTTTCTTAAAAAAATTTAAAAGAATAATCTATATCCCAATTTATCCTTAACAAAACCGTGTTGCACCGGTTTCCTAACGTTTAAGGGGATTTATTTTCAGTTTTACATGTGACATTCAGGTTGTTGAAAGAGAATCATTTTGTTGGTAAAAATAGAAGCTTATTCATGCAATAACCTTCTTTTTTTTTCAATGTGCCGGGTTGAGCACTATTTGAGTGAGGAGGAGGGAAAAAGAAGCTGTGTTCAGACTGCTTATTTTTTGTTCCAAACATACTGGGGAAAGAAAGTTGCTTAATCAAAGCATTGATTTGGGTCTTTTAACTTGTGGTTTTTCAGAGTGGTGTGAAGGGCAGGTTACCGAGTACCTTGTTGCAACATTTGGTGATTATTTTACAGATGTTAAGATGTAAGTTATCTTTACCTAATCTTGGGTATCAGCAACATTTTAATTCTTTCCTTCATAAGCCACACAAGCAATAAATGTTCCATATTGGATCTGTAAAGGACATGCATCTGGAAATTTAATCCTCCAATTTTCTTTTATCATCTAGCGCTTCATATTCAGCAGTAGGTGCTGAAGAAACCTCCATGATTTTTTAATTTTACTGTGTGTTGTTTTACTGATTTAATGCTTTGCTACTAAGGTATATTGAAGAGCGATCTTTCAGAAGATTTGTTGAAGCATGCTTAGAGGAAACAGCAATTGTCTATGTTGATCATCTTTTAACACAGGTTTGATTATTATATTTTATTTGAATATAAGGAAACATTTCTGTGTTGTTTTCACTTTCTAGCGGTTAAATGCATGCTTTTATCCTCTGTAACATCTATTCCTTTTCATCATGACCATAGAAAAACCACATCAAGGAGGAAACTATTGAACGGATGAGACTAGATGAGGAGGTTCTTATGGATTTCTTCAGGGAGTATATTAGTGTCTCAGTAAGTGATGCTTCTTAATTCAGGCATTCTCTCAAAGCAATCAACCTATATAACGTCTTCAGTTCTTCTACATTCCTTCTACCTTTTGGGTCAGTTATTGGATAAATTTCTATGAAATGGTTTCTGCTAGGTTTTTCTTCATCCTGCTTTTCTCGCTAACTGCAGAAAGTTGAAAGCAGAGTCCGGATATTGAGTGATCTAAGAGACCTTGCTTCAGCTGAGAGTCTTGACACATTCACACTAATTTATTCAAATATTCTTGAGCATCAACCTGACTGCCCGGTAAACATTAAGTATACAATAAGATGCTTGCTATTCTAGTATTTGTCCTAAAAGGTTGTATTCATGTTGCATTTCTAAGTAAAAATCTCAAAATTTTGTAATTTCAGCCTGATGTTGTTGAGAAGCTTGTTTCACTGCGGGAAGGCATCCCACGCAAAGATGCAAAGGAGGTAATTGCCACCCCTTTAATCCGGTTTATCTATTTGTTTAGATTAATATATTGCAATTACATGAAGTTGCATAAAAATAAAATCGCCTTGTTTGATCTATTAAAGACTAACTCAAGTTAAAAAGAAGCATGGACTGCTGGTCTTGTCTAGTAACGTCTTATTCTTCTGCAAATGCTATTTACTTGAATATCCTTGCTAGTAAATTTGTAAGAAATAGTAAGGCTTTGGAATCATTGGTGAAAATGTGGATGGGTAACAGGTGGTGCAAGAATGCAAAGAAATCTACGAGAACTCACTTGTTGGTGGGAAGCCTCCAAGGACAGGATTTGTGTTTCCAAGGGTCAAATGTTTGACGGCAACTAAAGGTTATATTTGGCGTAAACTCACTTAAACATTCCCACTTTCCCTACTTTTTAGATTAGGGGTTCCTTGCCGCCTTTTCTAATTTCTTGCTTCTTGTTTATGCATATTCTATGCTGCTATTATTTGTAGTAATAAATTTGCTTTTTTTTTTTTTTGTTAGTCAACGGGGATGAAAAATCTCATTATTTTGTTATGTAATTTTTGGTGTTTCCCAAGTTAAACTGTCACAAAACTATGTATTTATTATTATTGTTATTATTATTTTCGAGCTTTGGTTTGTCCAGGAAATTCATCAACACTGACTGTTACATAATGCGATAAAAAATTGTCAAAAAGAAGAGAATAAATATAATGCAAGAAAGAGAATATTAAATGAGGATGATTTTTTTCCTTTGTTTTGGTGCTTAGGCTAAAATATTAAATGAGTATGGATTATTTCACTTTTTAAATATTTTTTATTGTATTTAAATAAATATTTACCTTTTAATTAGTACCTAATGAAGAGGTTATTCGAATGTAATACAAGTAAAAATGTTTATTAGGTCTTTATCAATTGTCAATGAAGTTTTCTTAATAATGTTTTTGGGTTAAAGAATCTCATTATATGAATCCCCCAATAAAGAGTAGAAATTATTGTATTTTTGTTGTTTCAGCCTCCTTCCTTGCGTAGAAGAGGTTGAAATCTTTTAAGATATTTTCAAGAAATTTAAAATCAATTAACGATAATAATAATTTAAGCTAATTAAATGAAATTACGGATTCTTCAATGCGTCATTAAATGATAAAAGGTTTATTCGTCGTCAGCTAAAGAGGTATTTATTGGCAGCAAAATAGACTCAACATGGCGAATGATATGAAAAATAAGATTGGTCATATCTAGTATTCAAAGTTTGCTCTAGTATTCAAAGTTTGCTTTGATTTGGTACCGGTCTTGTGGCTCGCATTGAAACAGTATTTTACCCCTTTGCTTTGATTTGGTACCGGTCTTGTGGCTCGCACTGAAACAGTATTTTACCCCTAGATGTCTAGTCAACTGTTGTGTCTCAACACATTTCGAGTAGAACCAGCTAGCTCTAGGTTCGAGTGGCATTTCATCCCTAACCACAATTTATCCGCTGATTCTTCAACATCAGTCGGTTCGGACCTCCACTTAGTTTCACCCAAGCTTCATCCTGGTCATGGATAGATCACCTAGGTTTGGGTCCATATGCAGTGACAATTGCCCTATGAGGACTCGCTTTCGTTACGGCTCCGGTGGGTACCCTTAACCAAGCCACTGCCTATGAGCCGCCAGCTCATTCTTCAATAACAAAATATGATACTAAAAACTAACTTAAATTTAATATGAATATACAGATATATGAAAGTACATTATCGGGCCCATTGATAGTGGCAAGCCTGCTTTTTTATAGCAGATATAACGAAGAAAGGGTTGACTGAACAGTCAAGGTCGCCACACTTTAGTTGTTAGAAAGAGTGAGTAAAATTTGATTCGATTTAAAAAAAATTAAAAAAAAATTTAAATTTGAGATTATTCGAATCGAGTTAATTGAACTAACTCGAATTTTCTTTAAAAATTTTAAATTCAAGATAATTTGAATAAACCAAATATTAAATTATATTATATTATTATTTTAAATATTAAATTTGTATTATTATTTAGTCTAATTATTTTACATTCCCAAAATCAAAATCCTATTTAGTCTAATTATTTTACCTTATTTTCATGAACATTTAACTTCACACGTATCTAAACCATTTAGCTCGATTTCACATTCGATCTTAACTTAACATTGCTCGTTGAACCATTCGAAATCAATAAGGATACTCGGATAGCTCGAAAAGTTCATACAATGCCAATGTCCCAGACGAGGTCTTACATGTAATCAAATATCGATGCCACTGTCCCAGACAGGGTCTTACATGAAATCATATACGATGCCAATGTCCCAAACATGGTCTTACACGTAAATCTCAAATCGATGCCAATGTCCCAGATGTGCTCTTACACGAAATCACATATCGGAATCCTATGTCATGACATATGTATCCTAACTGTTTCCTATGGTTTGTACGAGACTTTCAGACGTTGTAATTCGATCGTTTCAAGCTCATAGTTACTTCTCCCATACTTATATCAATTAGGCATACACATATATAGTTACTAAAATACAATTCGGCACATTTAAATACATTTTCATATGAATTTAACAACAATTACTTATGAACTTATCTCGTACGGAGACGAACAGACTGGAACGTCTATTCGACAACTTTTGATTTCCCCTGATCCAAATTCGATTTCCTCTTTTCTTTATCTAAATTAATATAAATTAACTTATTTAATCACATATGTACTCAAATTCATCCAAAAACACATAAAAGGGTAATTTGCACTTTAGCCCCTAAAATTACACATTTATTCAATTTAGTCCCTATTTCATAAATACACAAAATTCACAAAATTTGACAAAGCTCATGCTTAGCCGAATTCTCTATAGGTCCCTAGCAGCCGAAAAATTTCATTTATTTCAGAAATTAACTCCTCAATTTACACTTTTCACAAATAAATCCCTTTTATGCAATTTCACTAAAAATCACTTTACAAAACATTATAATCTAACATCAAAAATTCATATTTCATCATCAAAAATCAAAGAACACAATAACTCATCAATGTAAACTCTCAAAATCTTTAAAAGTTTCAAAATTTAAGACACGGGCTAGCTAGTATTCAAAGTAACAATCACAAAACATAGAAATTATCAAAAACCGAGCAAAAATCACATACCAATTTGCTAATGCAATTGCCGAACCCTAAAACTCAACAATGGCTTCTTCTTTCTTTGAATTTTGGTGAGAAAGATGATAATTCCCACTAATTTTTATCATTTGTTTTATTTAATTAGTCATTAATAGATAAATTACTATAATAACCCTTAATTTAACATTATAACACACTTAATGGATGACTATATTTTTCCATCCTATTAACTAAAGGTCAAATAACCACATAAGGGCTTACGCATTTAAAAGCCATAATAATGTAGTACTTTAACAAATAGCTAGCCACTTTTACATTTTATGCGATTAAGTCCTTTCATAAAATCGAGCACACAACTGATAAAATTTTCATACGAAATTTTCACACATATCACATATCATGTTGTGAACACAAAAAAATATTAAAATATTTTTTTGACTCGAATTCTTGGTCCTGAAACCAGTGTTCCGACTAGGGTCTAAACAGGCTGTTACAAAAAGTGTCGAGCTCCATTGTACTAGACTGAGCTCAGTGAGGGAAATTTATTTGGTGTTGATTTGATATGAGAAATTGAAGAAAAAGTTAAAGTGATATGTGACAGTTTAAAAACAGCTTCAGATTGATAGAAATCCTATGCAGATTTGAAAAGAAAAGACATCGAATTCCAAATCGACAACACAGTGTTTTTGAAAGTATCTCCCTAGAAGAAAGTTCTTCGATTTGGCCGTAAAAGAAAGCTTAGTCTGTGGTTTATCGGGCCGTATGAGATCATAGAGAGAATCGGATCTGTAGCTTACAGATTGGCTTTACTGACAGAGTTAGAAAAGATCCATAATGTATTTCATATATTGATTAGATCCTTCATATGTGATTTCACCTGTAGATATCGAGATACAACCAGATATGACTTACAGTGAAGAATCGATCAGAATTCTAGCTTGAGAGGTTAAAGAATTAAGATATAAAAGTATAGCTTTAGTGAAAGTTCTCTGGCAACGTCATGGCGTTGAAGAGGCTACCTGGGAACCAAAATAAGCTATGAAAGTACAATACCCGAACCTCTTTTCTGGTAAGATTTCAGGGACGAAAATTCCTTTAGGGGGAGAGTTCTAACAACCCGTTTTCAGTGAAATCGAAACAGTGGTTTCGGGACCATAAATTTGATGAGTAAATTATTATTTTATTATTACTTCAATGTCTATGGAATGTTAGTAGGGTCTTATTACAATTTTGTTAAGAAATTTTGACGTTTGTATGTCTAATTACGTAAAAAAAACTTAATCGTAAAAGGTGCAAAAGTAGAGTTCTATTAGTAAAAGGAGTCTAATTACTATGAAACTTAAATGTGAGTGGACTTAAATGATAATTAGACTATTTATAATATTATTGGACAAAGATGGACATAAAATTAAGTGATTTTAAGGTTAATTAGTAAGGTTAAAAAGGTAAATCAATAATTAAATTAAAGTAAAATATGGTAAAAATAATGTATCATCTTCATTAGCTCATCTCTCCACCGAATTTAGGTATAGAAAACCCCATTGAAGAGGCTTGAAGGTTTGGCTAAGCATATCCCTTGCATCTAAGTGTAATTTTGTCTGTTTTTAATGATTTTTATGTTTTTGGGATCGTTGTAGCTTAACCTAACTAGCCCGAGGATCAATTTGCAAAACCATTAAGGAATTATGGTTTTTCCATGAATGCTCTTACATGATTCTTGATGTTTTATGAAAGATTATGAGTACTTTTTGATAAATAAACAAGTTTTGTAAAGTAATTTTTGATGAAATTGTCATTTAGGGACTTATTTGTAAAAATGATAAAATTTCATGGTGAAATTGTAAAATGATGATTTTTATGAACTGATATAGGTCCCTAGTGAATTACGATAGCATGAGATGAGGATTAAAATGCTTAGATTTTAATTTTTGAGCTCAAGGACCAAATTATGAAAAAGTTAAAATGTTAGGGATAAAATTGTAAATTTTCAAAAATATGAAATATGGACTGAATTGAACATTAGAATTATTAAATGGATTGAATTTTCCTATTTAGATCAAGATAGACCTCATACAGATTTAGATCAAGGAAGAGCTAAGCGTCGAATTGATCGACTTTATTTTTACACTCATATCATCGAGGTAAGTTCGTATGAATAAGTATCATTTCTAATGCTATTTTCGATTATCTGTTATTATTTTAAGTGTCATATAAATGAATGATGAATATCCAACAATGCCATGATAGTTATCGAGTCTCGTTTAAACCTTACGAATTCGTAGGATACAAATGACATGCTATTAGGGTTTTCATGTTTCGAGTACTGGTCTTGGATGTCCTACCAATGGCCGAGGTCCTACATTAGTTTCGGATAATCCACAACTTGTGTGAGAAGTATCGTGTAGCTTACATTTCGACCCACAGCTCCTATGAGCAGGCCCATTTCACAGCTCGTGTTAGCAATGATGTAAATGAAATGTTACGGTTATATGTTTAGCACACTTTGTGTGAGCTTTGTCGAGTATTTGATGATATTCTAAATGGTTCAACAGGTATGAAAAGGAAAGGAACGGTAAGTGTTCAAATGAACTGTATCATGAAATTATGAAAAGGATTGAAATGGAAAGCTTCAATGGAAGTATGTTTATGTTCATGAAAATGATGCATCCAAAAGAAGTATGTTCATTTACAAATAGCTTACCTTATGTTCATTTAAATGAATTATGTTTGAATGAACTAACCTGTGTTGTTGATGGTACTTAGGCTTGTGCCAAGATTGTGGTTGGATTATGTTATGCTTAATCTTAATGTTATATATTGAAATGGTAAGTTATGCTCATGTTTTACGAACTTACTAAGCTTTATGTGTTTACGTAGCTTTCTTTCCTTTGTCTTATAGGTAATCGAAATCTCGTCGGAGATCTATCACACTATCCAACGAATATATCAATAGTTTTTGATGTTTTGGGTAAGGTTATAATGGAATGTATAGGTGAGCTTGTGTTTGATGTTCCGTTGAATGCTTAGATGCTAATTTTGGTATTTATAAGTTGGTTTTTTTGGTACCATTTTGATTATGGTTGAATTGTGTCATTTTAGTACTTGTAATGCATGAATGGTATGGTTCAAATGGTAAGTTTATGTTGAAGTAATAATGGTCAAGATATGGTGAGTTTTGGGATGGTATTGAACTAGATGTGTATGAATGAAATGTGGTCAAGTATGAATGAACTAGGGGTGTCACTGGAGTCGCCCCTAATGTGGCCGAGTATTGGTTGGAAGCCACTGAGAGGATCATGAATGATCTAGACTGTACTCCCGAGCAGAAACTTAAGGGTATAGTCTCTTTGCTTCTCGATGAGGCTTACCAGTGGTGGTTGACAGTTGAGGAGGGTACTTAGCCGGATCATCTGAATTGGGATTTCTTTAAGACCACATTCTAGAGTAAGTACGTGGGGGCGAGCTATATGGATGCTCACAGGCGTGAGTTCATGAATCTTACGTAGGGCGATAAATCTGTGGCCGAGTATGAGGCCACGTTTCTGAGGCTGAGCCGCTACACTCGAGGTATGGTGGCATCTGAGTATGAGAGGTACATCTTCTATAAGGATGATTTGAGGGATAACTTGAGGGTTCTAATTGCTCTATAGAGGGAATGAGAGTTTGTAGTTCTGATTGAGAAGGCAAATATCGCCGAGGATGTTAAGCGCGTGGAGCGCCAGAATAAGGATCGAGAGAAGGGTAAGAATAAGAGGTAACCGGAGCCCTCTAGTTCTGTTCAGAGGCCTAAGAAAAGGCCAGACCTGATGGGCTGGTTAAAGTAGGGGCTCTTGTCACTTCTACTGGGATTCAGCTGTGTGGTGATTGTGGTAGGCACTATTCGAGCGAGTGTCGGAGGAGGATAGGGCTTGTTTAAGGTGTGGATCTTTAGAGCACTGTATACGAGAGTGTCCACAGAGGGCTGATCAGGATCAAGTTTCAGGACCAGGTTCTGCGTAGCCTCAGAGGGCAGTTCAGCAGCCACTTAGGGATCGTGGACAGGTTAAGGGTGGTAATAGTATGGGTCGTGGGCAAAGAGCACTAGGCAGAGTTGCTGGTCAGACTGAGGCGAGGCAGCCTACACTGGTATATGCGGCATGATGCCAAGGTGATAGAGATGCTCCTAATGTCATCATTGGTATGTTCCTTATATTTGATGTGCTTTATAGTACTTTGATAGACATAGGTTCTACTCACTCCTTTGTAGCGATTATTGTATCTGAAAACCTGGGGATTTCTGTTGAGAGCACTACTAGTGAGGTTACTGTACTAAGTCTGTTGGGACAGTCTATTCGGATTAGTAAACTTTATAGGACGTTCCGTTAGAGGTGTAAGGGGCGGTATTTTTGGCAGATCTGATGGAGCTTCCATTTGGGGAATTTGACTTGATCCTGGGTAAGGATTGGTTGGTTAAGCATCAAGTTATTTTGGATTTCGTGACTAAAAGGGTCGTTCTAAGAATGGAGGATGATAGTGAGGTCGTTGTGATCAGTGAGCACCGAGATTATCTATCCAATGTGATCTCCTTACTTGTGGCCGAGAAATTGGTTCTGAAAGGATGTGAGGCCTATTTGGCTTACGTTAGTGTTTCTACTTTTAAGGACTCTATTGTTGGGGATATCAGAATAGTAAGGGATTTTCTGGATGTCTTTCTTGAGGAGTCACTGGGTTTACCTCTGAATCGAGAAGTTGAGTTCAGAATTAAGCTTCTACCGGTTACAGCTCCGATGTTTATCGCTCCATACCGTATGGCACCAAAAGAGCTTACTGAGCTTAAGGCTTAACTTCAAAAGCTTCTGAATCATAGTTTCATTTGCTCTAGTGTGTCTCCATGGGGGGCACCGGTTCTATTTGTGAAGAAAAAGGATGGCATCATGAGGATGTGCATTGACTATCGACAACTGAATAAATTAATTATGAAGAATAGGTATCCGCTTCCGAGGATCGACGATTTGTTTGATCAGTTTTGAGGGCCTTCTGCGTTTTTGAAGATTGATCTCCGCTCTGGGTATCATCAGTTGAGGGTTAAGGAAGTGGTTGTTCATAAGACTGTATTTAGGATTCGTTATGGACATTACGAGTTCCTAGTTATACCTTTTGGTCTGACGAATACTCCGGCTACATTCATAGATTTGATGAACCGAGTCTTTCAGCCGTATCTGGACCAGTTCGTCGTGGTCTTCATCGATGATATTTTAGTTTACTCTAAGACCGAGGATGATCATGATGAGCATCTCAGACTAATGTTTCAGATTCTTCGAGAGAAACAGCTCTACGCTAAGTTGAGCAAGTGTGAGTTCTGGTTGCGTGAAGTAACTTTTCTGGGGTACGTAGTTTCTGCTGAGGGGATTCGAGTTGATCTTAGGAAGATTGAGGCTGTGCTTGAGTGGAAACAGCCTAAGAACATGTTTGAAATTCGTAGATTTCTGGGTTTGGTGGGTTATTACAGGCGTTTTGTTTAAGGGATTCTCCTTGATTGTGACACCTTTGACGAAGCTTTTGCGCAAGGATGTTCCTTTTGTTTGGACTGATGTGCAACAATCGAGCTTCGAGAAGCTCAAGTCTGATCTGACTCAGGCTCTTATTCTGATACAACCTAAATTTGGTAAGGATTTTATGGTTTTGTAACACCCCTTACTCGAGTTTGAGGCTGGGACTGAGTACGAGGCAATACTAAACTTAAACACATGCATTCCCAACATTTACAAATCATAAATACTTGATCAAACTTAAAACTTTTCAAAACTTGTCTAGAATTCCTTATTATGGGTTTACAATGCCCAAAACAAGCTTTAAGGACGATTTGAAACAAAATTGAGTCCTTTAAAGAACTCTAGAAAATGACTCTTGAAACAGGGGCACACGCTTGTGTGGAAGGGGCGACACGCCCGTGTGGCCTTCCTGACATGGCCATGTTGAAGGCCCGTGCAGTTTACACGACCTAGACACATCAGGACACACTTGTGTCCCTAACTCGTGTGGAATTAATTCCTAATTCGAACCTACGAGGGTTTTCACACGGCCTGGCACATGCTCGTGTCCTTCACACGACCATGACACTCCTGTGTCTCAGCCCGTGTCCAAAAAACTTAACATTCTGTTTCTGACGTTAGCAACCATTTAGGGGCACACGGCCAAGGCACACGCCTGTGGCCAGAGGCCGTGTCTTCCACACGGCTGAGACACATGGCCGTGTCTCTACTTGTGTGTTTACTACCATGCATATTGACTTGAAATTTTAAGGAGCAGGGGATACACGGTTGGACAACACGCCCATTGGGCCGACTATGTGTCGCATACGGCCTAGACATAGGCCTGTGTATCTACCTATGTGGACAAATACAAGGCTATCTACCAAGCCTTTTTGCCACCCTTATTTGCACCAACCTACACCACAACAAATATCTCCAATCCACACAGCAATATAAGACTAAATCAACTGCAACATGACATTCAAACGCAAACCTCATGACATTCTAACAAACCAAACATGGATTTGATCATTCATACATTTTGTTCATCATGGAAGCATCATTATTTACAATTATCAATTATGAATATTAGCCATCAACCATGGCCTAAAAAAAAGAAGGTTTCGTCCCAAGCTAACACAATTGGCTAACTTAACAGTATGACACATAAAAAATAGACTCAATCCCTATACATGCCATACTCAAGATGATAAAACTAACTATACCAAAAGCTTCGAGTGATAGTGTGAGTGATTCCTCCAATTTTCCTTGATCTACGGGCTAATTTGGCGACACTACAAGAAAATTGAAAGGAAAATAGTAAGCACAAAACTTAGTAAGTTGCATGTAAATATCGAAATAACAACCACGTTACCACATGTAATCATACTCCTAATATATCATAACTCGCACAAAAGAGTAAATGTTCATAACACAACTTACTCATGTTCATTCCTCACTATTCATACAACAAGAATAGAATTCACATGTCATCAATTTCATATAAGTACCTGTACCACTCATAGCATGGTCATAAGCTCTATCATTTTGACATAAACCATAAATTTCCCGTTGAACCATTTGAAATACTACAGGATAATCACTAAGTCTAAAACATAGGGTGCGATGTCGACGCCATGTTCCAAACATGGTCTTGCACTGGCCCTCACATCTAAGTCGATGCCATGTCCCAGACAGGTCTTACACTGGCTCTCACTTATCTGTGCCGATGCCATGTCCCAGATAGGTCTTACACTAGCTTGTATATCTTGAGGCCGATGCCCTGTCCCTGACAGGTCTTACACTGGCTCGCACTTATCTGTGCCGATGCCATGTCCTAGACAGGTCTTATACTAGCACACACATCACCCAAATATCATGACATGGATATCCAAATTATTCCTAAGGTTCAACCAGGAGTCTCTACTACATCAAGTCTCATCATGCACATTCAAAACAATAGTCCACAATTTATGCCATATTAATTATATGATACATAAATACAGATAAGTTACATTATTTACGTACAACTTATCTTGGTACACAAAATGTAGGCGACTAATTGTATTTAATCCGCTTGCTTAGCTTTTCCCCGGTCTAGGTCTGGATTGCATATTTCTTGATCTATAATAATATAATTTCACTCATTTAATCATCAGATTAACAAAAACATACTACAATTCACAATTCGGCAAAATGACCATTTTGCCTTTAGACTTTACAAAAATTATAATTTTGCCCTTATGCTCGTAAATCAATTTTTATCGCGTTTCCTCATTAACCAAGCGTAGCTAAACTCTTTTTATACCTATAGAAATTCAAAATTTCAAACATTTCACACAATTACCACCTATTATTTCATCCATTTTGCAAAATAGTCCCCTTATTAGAAAGCTCATGCTACAAGGGGTCCAAAATACAAATATCATTAAGAATAACCTTCTAAATGAATTACTTACAAGAATACAAATGGCTAATATTTTGACCTCTCTAAACCCCCTTAGTTGCTGAAAAATATCAGTGGAGAAGATGACACTGTAGCCTCTCTTTTCTTTATTTTTATTTTAGTCAAATAAGTCACCAAATGTCAACCTAACCTAGTGAACATGACTCTCTTTGTCCCCTATGGCCGGCCACCTCTTTTAAAAGGGTATAATTGCAATTTAAAGTCCCCAAATTATGGTTCTCTAGCTATTTAACATATCTAGCTAGTAAAACAAAACTTTTACCCTTTATGCAATTTAGTCCTTTTTCGTAATTTAGTTCACAATTGCTAAAATTAATTCACCAAAATTTTCATGCACTCATATAATCATGCTATAACACCAAAATAATAATAAAAATATTTCTCTGACTCTGGACTTGTGGTCTCAAAACCACTATTCTGACTAGACCTAAAATCGGGCTGTTACAGGTTTACAGTAATGCATCGCATGTCGATTTGGGATGTGTATTGATACAAGATGGAAAGGTTGTGGCTTATGTGTCCTGTCAGCTTAAGACACATGAAGGGAACTATTCGACGCATGATCTTGATTTGGCTGCTGTGGTCTTTGCGTTGAAAGTCTGGAGGCACTATTTGTATGGTGAAAGGTGTATCATCTACACTGATCACAAGAGCCTCAAGTACCTCCTTACTCAGAAGGAGTTGAATCTTAGGCAGCGTTGATGGATTGAATTGCTCAAGGATTATGACTGCACGATAGAGTAACATCCTGGTAAGGCTAATGTGGTGGCTGAAGCTCTAAGTCGTAGGGCGATGTCTGATCTGAGAGTGATGTTCGCTCACCTTAGTTTGTTTGATGATGAGAGTCTGTTAGTCGAGTTGCAAGTTAAGCTGACGTGGATTGATCAGATTTGAGTTAAGCAGTTGGGGATGAGTCTCTGGGTTTGCGGTTTCGTCAGGTTGAGAGTGGCAGTACTTCAAAATTTGGGTTGTGTAACACTCCAAACCCAGCCTGGACGTTATGGCCGAATCTGGCGCGTCACATTGAAGTGTTTTAGCAAAAAACCTTGTTTTCATTGAAAACCCTTCTTTAAAATATGAGACCTTGATAAACTAATAAAAACTCTCTTTCCAATCGCAAAAGCTTGTTTAAAACATTTGATTTATGAAAACCTGTCAGTTTAAAATTTTGTTGCGGAAACATAGAAAAACATACTATGATTTAGGAAACTCATGTTCAACTTCTCAAAATTACAACGCATAAAACTATTAATCCAAATAATAACAAAAAGGGAAGGCCTTATTACAATCCAAACTAAAAATTACTTAATAAATTAGTAACTTATATGCTTTGAAAAAAAATCCAAGTTGTCTTACTAGCTAGCCACCCAAAGTCCTTCCATACATCGAACCTTCTACTGAGCATCACCTGAGAAAAATAAAAGAGGGGGTGAGTTTTCGCAAACTCAGTGTGTACTACCCTCAGCAAACATAAAGCAAACATCAACCACCGTATAATCATACATGCAATGCAATGCAGTGCAATCCCACCCCAATAATCCAACTGCTACACATCAACTTTTTCCCTTGATACACATCATGTGGGGATATAAATATCGACCCACCCAACTGAGACACATTAATGGTAGCCCGGTTGTGGAACTACCTTCATTCATATATTGGGCCTAAAAGCCGTCGGTTGATCCACAATTGTCAAGCAATCATGCGATCCTCATATACTTCCTTCGTTCCATAATTCCTAACCCAGATGCAACCTAAGTAGAATATCGTATGTATGCAGCAGATATACATGTAACATCCATAAAACTTACATTCAACACATAGGGGTATTTTGGTCATTTTTTCCTTTAGGGGCATTTCAGTAATTTTCCTTTATTGCGGGTTTTTACTTACCTTGGCCCGTTAACAAATATCGTGAGCTAAGATGAACGAATACTATACACTAGGTAGGATTCCAGAGAAGAAGAGGTGAGTCATTAAGACCGCTTAAGTACCAAGCTCTCCTTAGATCCAATCCTAGACATACATATACCCGTTGCCACACCTTAACCCTGTGACTTATCCATGATCTCATTTAATTAATTAAGTTTTATGCAGTCATCATAAACTAGGCCCAAAACCCCTTACAAAGCCCAGACAAATCCACATACTTATATATGGCCCACTAAGCCCAATCATATTTATATGGCCCATTAGGCCCAAATCATATTCATATGGCCCATGAGGCCCAAACCACATTTATAGTCATGCTCACATACGAATTTTCCATCACATAGCATCAATTATCAATTTTCGCCTATTATGGCCCAATAGCCCATCCGGCCCATTAAGCCCATTCTGGCCTAGTTGGCCAATTCACAGCCCAAGTCCATGGAATCGCCCATGGGGCCTCAGATAACCAATCAGTTTCCCTCTCATGAGTGTTTGCACACTCGCAAGTCTGTTGTAGCCAAACTTTCAGCTTTTCGGCATTTTGGCATTTCAGGATTTGCCGATTTATTTTGTGTGTGCAGTGTATGTACACACTTGGTAAGAAAGCGTACTGCAATCTTTCTAGCCACGAACCTACAATCAATATCACTCAAGAATTAATCTCACATACTTATCGAATACTTTACCAAAAGCCAAAATCTCACCTTAACCTTACCTGAAACGCCAAGCCTTAATAGCGTTCCTTTGATCACTCACGAGTACTTTTCAGATCTGCATTAACCTTTATCATTAAAAGCATAATGGGTGACTTGTATCCAACATATATCACCCTTTTCTACTAAAGCCTATTAGGCCAACCCTTATTAAGTGAAGAACACTTACCAAAGTCTCACACCTGAGGAGCAAATCGACAGGGATCTAAAAGACTTGGATTCGATACTAATCCTACCAAAACCGATTAGAAGAAGTGAGGAACAGAGTAATTGATACTTAGCAAAATTGATTGGAAAAAAAAAAGCACTTACACCAGGACTGACTGATTAGAAATAGTAGTGGCGGCACCAAGGGTATTTAGCCCTTGCGATTTGTATGGCAAAAAGAGGGTTATTCGGCTCCAAGAGAAAAGAAAAGAATAATTCGGCTAGACTGAAAGTGAATCAAAAAGATTTTAGTAAAGGAAGAATGAAAAATTGGCACAAGAACACAAAAGAAGAACAAGGGATTTTCAACTTTTGGATCTTGGAGAGAAAAAGAAAAAAAAAAGGTTTTTAGTAACAAGATGAAGGAGAATTCGGCATTAGCCTGGAAACCCTACATTCGAAACCTATATATAGCCTCTATAGCCGAATTTCCCATGCCCAAATTCCCAATTCGGCTCCACCTCTTCTTCACTCATCATCTCCTAGTTTTTCTCCCTGATAACCTCTTAATCCCCTCCTCAAATTTCTCCTCTTATCACTCTCTACAGAATTCATTCCAATGCCACCTCTGTCCAACTCTTAAGTAAAAATAAATCCCTCTTTTGCGCAAGGTGGGATTCGAACCCCATACCCCCTTGCCTTGCCTTGCATGTGACGCCACTTGCCACTCCACCACAAGGCTTCCTTGTGTCTAATTCTTCCTTCATTTATTCAAAAGCCCACCTACTTGCCATCAAGGTTCTTTTAATTATTAACCCATAATTTCCTTTACCCCTAGGTTCAACTCAAACCGTAACCGAGACCTACTATCATATAATTAACACTTAACCAGGAATACTAAGTACACTTTTTATCAGAACTGAAGAAAAAAATTTGGGATTTCGGGATTTTTGGGGCGTTATAGGTTGAATAATGATGGTGTGCTATGTTTTTGAGGACGGATCTATGTACCGAATGATTCTGATTTAAGGCAGTCAATTCTGAAGAAGGCGCATAATAGCCCTTATGCTATGCATCTCGGTGGTAATAATGTAACAACTCGTTTTAGTCAAATCAAAATAGTGGTTTTAGGACAAAAAATTTGATGTCAAAATAATTATTTTATTATTATTTTAATGTTTATAGCATGATAGAATAACTGTGTGAAAATTTCGGAAAGAAAGTTTATTAATTGCTTACTCAATTTGATAAAAAGGACTAAATCGCGTAAAGTGTAGAACTTGAAATATATTAGCTAAAGGTGTCTAATAGCTATAGAACCTTAAATTGGAGGTCCTTATATGGTAATTAGACCATTTATGTTGATAGTGGATGTACATGGCTTGGTATGAGTGAAAATTTTAATGCTTTTAAATGTTATAATAATAATTGAGTAATTTATGTTAAAATAAATAAAACCAAAAAATTTTATCATCTTTTAGTTTCTTCTCCAATCGAAAATAATAAGGCAAAACTCCATTGTTGAACATTCAACATTTGGCAAGCTTTCATTGTCCATTTAGTTCAAGAAAAGCGAAGTTCGGATTTAGATCGGGGAAAGAACAAAGTTTTGGACTAGTCGATCCCTTTCGTCATTTTTGCAATTGAGGTAAGTTTGTATGTTAATAAAAATTATTGTAATTGTGTTTTAAATGCTTTATATTTGAATTGTTGATGAATATGATTGCATGGAAATGTTCGAGAAAGATTCGACAATGAAAAATCCTGTTTGAACCTTAGGAATAAATTAGGATACAAATGACATGTCATTAGGGGTTATGTTATTGGGTGCTGGTCCATAAGTCCTATCGGTGGTTGAGTTATCTGACATGTGTTGTAGATTCTCATCAGCTTATGTGAACAGCATCGTGCAGCTACGCCATGACCGTCAGCTTATGTGAGCAGACTCGTTGATAGCTCAAAAGTGAGCATTATATGAGATATGTGTTAGAGATAGCTTCGACTATGTATTTGGCACTTAGGGTGCAAGATTCTGGAGTATCCATAGTATTTCAAATGGTTCAACGGGTATATCAAAGATATGGATGGGTATGAGATCGATATGAGCTTGTACAGGTATGTACGTGTACTATATAATCATCAAATCGAAGAAGTTGATGGAAATTGTGTTTAATCTTTGGATTGAATACATATGTTATGTTATGCTTCATATTTGAATTGCATTATATGATGTTTATGTTACTGAATTTTTAGTTGGTAAGTTTTACTTATTTATCATACGAGCTTACTAAGCTTTATAGCTTACTCTGTTTATTTTTTCGTATTTTATAGTGAATATTAAAGCTAGCTCGAATTTGGGAATCATCGGAGATCTTATCACACTATCAAGCTTTCACTTTGGTATTTTTGAACTTGTGTTTTGATTATATGGCATGTATAGGAGTTATGGTCATTTTGGTATATGTTAGTTTTGGATTTTAGCCATTTGAGTTGGCTTGTAAATGTTAAGTGTTTGGTTTTGTGTATAACTATGAGAGTTGACTTATTTTGGTATATTTGGTGATGTATATATTCATGCAAATGGCCTTTTGTTGTGTGGTTGATAATTGCCATTTTATATGCTTCTCGTGAATTGGCATTGTGGATGTCAAATGGTTGAAATTAGAAGTTGTTATGCGTATGGTTTTGTGGCAAGATAATGTATGTCTGAAGCTAATCATTTAGGTTAAATTGTGAATGTGATTGGCATGTTTTGCATAGGGAAATTATAATGTTATGAGCATTATAGTTTTTGGTATGGAAATACCATGAATTAGACTTGATTGAGATTGGTTGGAATGCCTATTTATGCCATGTTATGTGCCATTTGGTTTATGTAGGTGATTGAATGGCTAGGTGAGAAAAATGACTTGGTAAATAGCCTATTTTTGTCTAAACGGGCAGAGACACAGGTGTATGTCTCAGCCACGTGTGACACACGGTCAGGTGACACGGCCGTGTGTCCCCTGGTGTTGAATTAGAAATCAAGTCAGTATGCTCTACACGGCCTAGAACACGGGCGTGTGACTTGGCCATGTGGCATAAGTCAGTATACCTTACAGGTTTGGCACGGCCTAGCACATGGCCTGGCACACGGGTATGTGAGGCCATTTTAAAGGGCACACTGGCTAGTCAAACAGGCGTGTGATTGGTCATGTGACCCAAGTCAGAGAGTTACACGGGGTCAGACACGAGCTGGGACACAGCCATATGATCCCATTTCAAATGTCCACACAGCTTATGACACGGGCGTGTGTTTGGCTGTGTGAGACACATGGTCGGGCCATATGGGCGTGTGTCCCCTGTATTTTGTAAAATTTTCTAAGTTTTTGAAAATTTCCTGAGTTATCGATTTAGTCCCGAGCCACTCCTAAAGCATGTTTTGGGCCTTGTAGGCCTGTGGTAGGGAGGTTATGAATGATTGTGATTGTTTTACACTTGAAATTGAAATTTGATGAGAAATTTAAGTTTATTAGTGTTATAAGTCCGGTAATGCGCTGTAACCCTATTCCGATGTTGAATATGGGTGAGGGGTGATACATTTATTGTTATCAGAGTTATGATTTAGTCGATTCTCGGACTAGCGTAGCGTATGTGAGAGTCTAGCTATACATGTCATATATAACCTGTGATAGTGTGATATCTCCTGACAATTTAAATCGTGTTTTCATATAGTAATGGATTCCAATCGAGCAGTAACTGATGATGTTGAGAGCAATGCACCAGTCTCTGTTCACGGAGTAGCACAATCTGAGTAGAGACCCGTATCAGGTAGTTAGGGAGGAGAGGATAAGGAAGTATTCTTCCAAATGTTGAAGAAATGGTTTTCTGAGTTTGTTCGAACAAATCCGGCTGCTCAGCAAGCTTCACCCCTACCTATTCCCCAACTGATTTTCGTAAGCCTCCTTTTGATTAAACCCGAAAATATAGGGATGAATAGTTTAGAGCTATAGTTGACAATGGTCCTAAAGGAGTCGAGTTTTGGCTTGAGAATACGATTAGAGTATTTGATGAACTATCTTGCATGCCAGCTGAACGTGTTAAATGTGTTGTATCACTTATGATAGACACTGCATATCAGTGGTGGAATACTTTAATATCTGTGGTATCGAAAGAAAGAGTCACGCGGGAATTCTTTCAAACTGAGTTCAGAAAGAAATACATTAGTCAACGGTATATCGATAAAAAATGCAAAGAATTTTTGGAGTTGAAACAAGGTCGAATGTTTGTGACTGAGTACGAGAGAGTTTGTAAGACTCAGTAAATATGCTCAAGAATGTGTTTCCACTGAGGCAATTATGTGTAAAAGATTTGAAGACGGGTTAAACGAAGACATCAGACTGTTAGTCGGGATTCTGGAATTGAAAGAATTTGTTGTGTTAGTCGATGGAGCTTGCAAAGCCGAGGAACTATGCAAAGAAAAGAAAAAAGCTGATTCTGAGGCTAGAGAAAGAGGTCGATGAGTAAACCATATCATTGTTTGTCAAAGAAATCATGGGATTCGTATAACCGTTCAAAAACTTCAGTGGGGTATTCTAATAGAGATCGTGGAAAACAGTGCACGAGTCCTAAAGCTCAAGCCATTTCAGTATCGAACGTTGGTGGTGTTAGAACCAGCAAACCCGAGCGTCAATAGTGTGGTAGACGACATTTTGGAGACTGTTGGATGAATAATAAACGTTGTTTTAAATGTGGCTCGCAAGATCACTGTATTTGAGATTATCCTGAGTTACCCAAAAAAGATAGATATCAGAATGCAAGATCGAGTAACACGACTACTAGAGGGAGACCACCTAGAAATACGAAAAATACGACTAGTAGCAAATGAGTAACAAAGGATTCTACTATGATATCCGAGGCTAGAGCACCAACTAGAGCTTACGTTATTCACGCTAGTGAGGATGCGTCATCACCAGATGTTATCATCGATACATTTTCTCTCTATGACTCTGATGTGATTGCTTTGATTGATCCTGGATCGACTCATTCATATGTTTGTGAGAATTTAGTGTCTAGTCAGAGTTTGCCTGTTGAGTTTATCGAATTTATGATTAAAGTATCGAACCCCTTAGGCAGGTATGTCGTTGTTGATAAAGCTTGCAAGAATTGTCCTTTGATGACTCGGGGTTATTGTTTTCTAGAAAATTTGATGCCTGTACCGTTTGATGAATTCGATGCGATTTTGGGTATGGATTGGTTGACTCTGCATGATGCTATTGTGAATTGTAGATGAAAGATTATAGAATTGAAATGTCAGAATAATGAAATCCTTCGAATTGAATCCGATGAGTCGAGTGGATTACCTGTTGTGATATCATCGATGTTAGCTCAGAAATATGTGAGAAAAGGTTGCGATGCTTATCTTGCATAAGTACTGGATACAAAAGTGTCTAAATTGAAGATTGAATCAATGCCAGTGGTTTGTGAATATCTGAATGTGTTTCCAGAAGAATTGCATGGGTTGCCACCGATCAGAGCATTTGAATTTGCTATTGAATTAGTACCGGAAACATCACCGATATCAATAGCTTCGTATAGAATGGCTCTGACAGAATTGAAAAAATTGAAGCCTCAGTTGCAAGAGTTAACAAATAGACGTTTTGCACGACCTAGTTTTTTACCCTAGGGTACACCAGTGTTATTTGTAAAGAAGAAAGATGGGTTGATGAGATTGTGTATCGATTATCGTCAGCTTAACAAGGTTACAATTAAAAATAAGTATCCTTTGCTGAGAATTGATGATTTATTTGATCAGTTGAAGGGAGCAACCGTATTTTCAATGATTGAGCTGAGATCTGGTTAGTATCAATTGCGAGTTAAAGATTCAGATGTGCCGAAGATTACGTTTAGAACAAGGTACGGACATTATGAATTCCTTGTTATGCCATTTGGATTAACTAATGCTCCTGCAGTTTTTATAGATTTGATGAATCGAATTTTTAGACCGTATTTAGACAGATTTGTTGTTGTATTCATTGATGACATTCTGATCTATTCCTCAGATAAGTCTAAGCATGCTGAAATTTTGAGAATCGTATTACAAGCTTTGAGAGATAAACAATTGTTTGATAAATTCAGTAAATTCAAGTTTTGGCTCTGAGAAGTTGGATTTTTGGGACATATTGTTTCAGTGGAATGCATCCGAGTTGATCCGAGTAAGATTTCAGCAGTTGTTGATTGGAAACCACCAAGAAACGTATTCGAAGTTAGAAGTTTTCTTGGATTAGCTGGCTACTATCATCGTTTTGTAAAAGGATTCTCAATGATTGCTACACCGATGACTCGATTGCTACAGAAAGATGTAAAGTTTGAATGGTCTGAGAAATGCCAACAGAGTTTTGAATAGTTGAAAGCATTGTAAACTGAAGCACCAATTTTAGTTCAGCTTGAGGTGGGTAAAGAGTTTGTGATTTTTAGTGACGGGTCATTGAATGGTTTGGGATGTGTTTTGATGCAAGAGGGTAAAGTGATAGCTTATGCTTCCAGACAATTGAAATCGCATGGAAAGAATTATCCGACTCACGATTTAGAATTGGCCGCTATTGTTTTCGCTTTGAAAATTTGGTGACATTATTTATTCAGTAAGAAGTGCCATATCTTTACAGATAACAAGAGTTTGAAGTATTTAATGACTTAGAAAGATTTGAATTTGCGACAATGAAGATGGCTCGAGTTACTGAAAGATTATGAGTTAGTAATTGATCATCATCCGGGGAGAGCGAATGTAGTCGCGGATGCTCTGAGTAGAAAATCTTTATTTGCTTTGCAGGCGATGAACACACAATTAACTTTGTTTGATGATGGTTCGATTTTAGCTAAGTTAAAAGATAAACCGTTATTTATTCAACAAATTTGTGAAGCCCTGAAGTGTGATAATAAATTGCAAGTTAAAAGAGTGTAATGCGAGTCGACTACTGATTCAAAGTATTAGATCAGATCTGATGATGGTTTAATATTCTGAAGTAGAATTTGTGTTCCAAAGAATTTTGAGCTTATTCAAAAAATTCTACATGAAACACAAAGTGGTTGTTTATCTGTTCATCCGGGAATTACTAAAATGTACAATGATTTGAAACAGTTGTACTGGTGGTCAGACATGAAACGAGACATTTTAAAGTTTGTGTCGAGATGCTTAGTTTGTCAATAAGTCAAAGCAGAACATCAAGTGCCTTTGGGATTATTACAGCCTGTTATGATACTAGAGTGGAAATGGGATAGAGTTACGATGGATTTTGTATCGGGATTACCCCTATCTCTGAAAAAGAAAGATGCTATTTAGGTTGTCGTTGATCGACTGAGGAAGTCTGCACATTTCATTCCGGTATGTATAGACTTTTCACTTGATAGACTAGTTGAGTTATACATCTTTGAGATCGTTAGATTACACGGGGTGCCAATTTCTAATATTTTAGATAGAGATTTGAGGTTTACGCCACGATTTTGGAAGAAATTGCTAGAAGCTTTGGCTACGTGACTGCACTTTTATACTGCTTTCCATCCTCAAATCGACAGTCAGTCTGAGAAAGTAATTTAGATTCTTGAAGATATGCTTCGTTGTTGTGTTTTAGAGTTTGAAGGCAACTGGAAGAAATATTTTCCATTGGTTGAATTTGCATATAACAACAGTTTTCAATCAAGCATAAAGATGGCACCGTATGAAGCATTGTATGGTCGCAAAGGGAAAACTCCATTGTATTGGATTGAGCTTAGTAAGAAAAAGATTCACGTGGTTGATTTGGTTAGAGAGACCGAAGATAAAGTGAAAGTAATTCACGATAGTTTGAAAGCAGCTTCAAATCGAAATAAATCTTACGTGGATTTGAAACATAAAGACATTGAATTTCAAATTAGTGACAAAGTTTTTTGAAAGTATCTCCGAGGAAGAAGATTCTTCGATTTGGTCGTAAAGGAAAATTGAGTGCACGATTTATCAGGCCGTATGAGATTATTGAAAGAATAGGGCCAATGGCATATCAACTAGCTTTATCGTCAGTGTTAAAAAAGGTTCACAATGTGTTTCGTGTGTCGATGCTATGTCAATATAGATCAGATTCGTCACATGTAATTTCTCCTACAGAGATTGAAATTCAGTCTAATATGACGTATAGCGAAGAACCAATCAGTATTCTAGCTTGAGAGATTAAAGAGTTGACAAATAAAAGCATAGCTTTAGTTAATGTTCTGTGGAAATGTCACGGTGTCGAAGAAGGTACGTGGGAACCTAAGGAAGCTATGAGAAAATAGTACCCTAACCTATTTTTTGGTAAGATTTTCGAGGACGAAAATTCCTAAAGGGGGAGAGTTGTTACAACCCATTTTTAGTCAACAGTAGTTTCAGGACCACAATTCTGAGTTATTTTATTATTATTTTAATGTTTACAACATGATAGTATGATTGTGTGAAAATTTCATTAAGAAACTTTATCAATTGCTTACTCAATTTGATAAAAAAAAGGACTAAATCGCGTAAAGTGTAAAACTTGAGTTCTATTAGCTAAAGGTGTTTAATAGTTATAGAACCTTAAAGTGGAGGTCCTTATGTGGTAATTAGAACGTTTATGTTGATAGTGGATGTACAGGGCTTGGTATAAGTGAAAATTTTAATGTGTTTAAAGGTTATAATAGTAATTGAGTAATTTATGTTAAAATAAATAAAACCAAAGCATTTTATCATCTTTTAGTTTCTTCTCCAACCGAAAATAATAGGGAAAAACTCCATTTTTAAACAATCAACATTTGGCCAAGCTTCCATTGTCTATTTAGATCAAGAAAAGCAAAGTTCACTTTTGGACTAGTCGATCCCTTTCGTCATTTTTGCAATTGAGGTAAGTTTGTATGTTAATAAACATTATTGTAATTGTGTTTTAAATGCTTTATATTTGAATTGTTGATGAATATGATTGTATGGAAATGTTTGACAAAGATTCGGTAATAAGAAATCCCGGTTGAACCTTAGGAATAAATTAGGATACAAATGACTTATCATTAGGGGTTATGTTATTGGGTGCTGGTCCATACGTCCCACCGGTGGTTGAGTTATCCAGTATGTGTTGCAAATTCTCGTCAGCTTATGTGAGCAGCATCGTGTAGCTACACCATGACCGTCAGCTTGTGTGAGCAGACTTGCTGATAGCTCAAAAGTGAGCATTATATGAGATATACGTTAGAGATAGCTTCGGCTATGTATTTGGCACTTAGAGTGCGAGATTCCCGAGTATCTGATAGTATTCCAAATGGTTCAATGGGTATATCAAAGATATGGATGGGTATGAGATCAATACGAGCTTGTACATGTATGTACGTGTACTATATAATCATCGAATTGAAGAAGTTGATGGAAGTTATGTTTAATCTTTGGATTGAATACATATGTTAAGTTATGCTTCAAATTTGAATTGCATTATATGATGTTTATGTTACTGAATTTTTGGTTGGTAAGTTTTACTTATTTACTAAGCTTTATAACTTTCTCTGTTTATTTTTTTATATTTTATAGTGAATATCAAAGCTAGCTCAGATTTAGGAATCATCAGAGATCTTATCACACTATCAAGCCATCACTTTGGTAATTTTGAACTTGTGTTTTGGTTATATGGCATGTATAGGAGTTATGGTCATTTTGGTGTATGTTAGTATTGGATTTTAGCCATTTGAGTTGGCTTGTAAATGTTAAGTGCTTGGTTTTGTGTATAGCCATGAGAGTTGGATTATTTTGGTATATTCGGTGATGTATATATTTATGCAAATGGCCATTTGAGTTGGCTTGTAAATGTTAAGTCTTTAGTTATTGGTTTTGTCTCTAACCACTCTTAAAGCATGTTTTGGGCCTCGTAGGCTTGTGTTAGGGACGTTATGAATGATTGTGATAGTTTTACATTTGAAATCAAAATTTGAATGAGAAATGTAAGTTTATTTGTGTTTTAAGTCTGGTAATGCTTTGTAACCCTATTCTGTTGTTGAATACGGGTGAGGGGTGTTATAAATAAGATGTATCGTGATCTTCATGAGTTGTACTGGTGGCCGAGTTTGAAGTGTGACGCTACGAATTTTGTTGCTTGATGTCTGACGTGCCAGTAGGTGAAGGCTGAGCACTAGCTGCCTTCGGTTTTGTTGCAGCCAGTTAAGATTCCCTTATGAAAATAGGAACGAGTGATGATGGACCTCGCTAGTGGGTTGCCTTTGAATCCCATTAAGAAGGATTATGTTTTGGTTATTGTGTATCGATTGACCAAGTTTGCTCACTTTATTCCGGTTCGAACGGACTATTCTTTGTAGAATTTAGTGGAGCTCTACATTTCTGAGATCGTAAGACTGCATGGGGTTCCTGTCTCGATTATTTCTGATGGAGATCCTCGTTTCACTTCTCAGTTCTTGAAGAAATTGCATGAGGCTTTGGGTTCGAGATTGGACTTCAATACTGCGTTCAATCCTCAGATCGATGGTCAATCTGAGAGTGTGACTCAGATACTGGAGGACATGCTTTGGAGTTGCGTGATTGATTTTCGTGGTAGTTGGGAGGATTATCTGCCGCTAGTTGAGTTCGCCTACAATAACAATTTCCAGGCTAGCATTCAGATGGCACCTTACGAGGTTTTATATGGTCGGAAGTGTCGTACTCTGCTATGTTGGACTGAGTTGGGTGAACATTGGATTTTGGGTCCTGAGTTGGTTTTTGAGACCGAGGACAAAGTTAGACTGATTTGGGATCGTCTGAAAGCGGCTTCTGATAGACAAAAATCTTATGCGGATCTAAAAAGGCATGATATCGAGTACTCAGTGGGGGGACTTTGTGTTTCTTGAGGTTTCTCCATGGAAGAAAGTTCTGAAATTTGGGCGTAAGGGCAAGTTGAGCCCGAGGTTTATTAGGTCGTATCGGATTCTGAAGTGTATTGGACTAGTCGCTTATCAGTTGGAGTTACCTCCGGAGTTAGACCGTATCCATGATGTCTTTCATGTTTTGATGTTGAGGCGGTATCGGTCGGATCCATCTCATGTTGTCTCCGTTGAGGAAATTAAGGTTGGGCCGAACTTGACTTTTAAAGAGGAGCCGATTCAGATTCTGGATTGAGATGTTAAGGTTCTGAGGTGGAAGTCTATTCCCTTAGTGAAGGTTCTATGGCAGAATCATGGTATTGAGGAGGCTACGTGGGAACCTGAGGAATCGATGCATTAGGAGTATCCTCATTTGTTCTGATTACGTAAATTTTGAGGTCGAAATTTCTTTCAGAGGGTAGAGTTGTAACGCCTTGAATTTCTAATTTATGTTTTTGTGAGTGTTTGACACAACTGTATATCTGCTTTAGTGGTTAAGTGTTCTGGGAGTGTGCGAAAGGTCTTGGGTTCAAGTCTCACCTTTGGCAATTTTGTTATTTTTTAGATCTAAGCCTTATCTTTGTTCAACGAGCTTATATAAATTACCTATAATTCCATATCAGAATGAGCCTGCTAGTTCGAGTGGTAAGAGAGCTGGTGTGATAAAAGTCTTTTGTTCGAATCCCTGCGCGAGCATGGGTATTGTTTTTGCTCTGTTATCTGATAGAGTCTGGGTGGAGTGGGAGTCTATGGAGGTGGTGAGATAGTGGGAGGAAAATAAGGAATTTGAAATATTATATTTTATTTTACATTATCTTTATTTTTTATTTTTCTTTTCTTTCTCTCACTTCCCAAAATCCCAAAAATTCTGACGTCAAATTTCTGCTCCTCTATTTTTCAGTCTAATCCTCTTCTCTTGTTTTCCTTTTTTTTGTTTACCTGTTAATCTTGTGTTTTTGGCTCTTGGTTTGCGTACATTCTGGTAAGTGGGGTAGGTTTTTGCTCAAGCTAAGAGAGAGTTTCTGTTTAGTGCCGTTCTAAGTTAATGCTTTGTTTTTGATAGTCTAATTGCTGGGTTTTGGCAGCAATGAATAGCGAAGAACGGGGCTCTCCTCTTATCGAATCGTAGTCGAAAAAGTTCAGAGTGTTGGTGTAAGTGATGATTTTGTGAATTGAACGATTGTCGATTTCTTGGGTTCGGATCAATCTTGAATTAAGACTAAAATTGTGTGTTGGATGTCATTTTTAGGTTCTGGTGGGCTCAGGATAGTTTTCGTATCAAATTGTTACCAGGTGTGTACCCGAAATGCAAAAAAATGAGTTTGAACAAAAGCTAAAAAACTGTTCTGTCGATGCCACACGGGCGTGTGGTCACCCGTATGGTTGGTCATATACGAGACACGGTCGTGTGGTCGATGTAGGCATGGCCGTGCGTAAGACACGGCCGTGTGGTGGCTCGAGTGTGGCCGTGTGGGCCACATGGGTGTGTGGATTTTTGGGCCAGGCCGTGTGGGCCACACGGGTAAGGCCAAACTAGGTGTGTGGGCCCACACAAGCAAACCACACGGGCATGTGGGCCTATTTTTCTAAAATTTTCTTAGGGTCGCACGGGTCGCTCCGATCGACTGTGGGGCTACAGTATGGTTGGTAAGGGCTAATTAAACCCTAATTTGTATGCTATGATATGTTGATAGACTTACCTGAGTGGGATACTAAATGCATGCCTGACTGTACTGCTATACGTAATCTGATATCTATGTATGTGCATGATGAGCATGTTAAATCTGTTATACTTGTATTTGATTTCTGTATGTGCTATTGGGGTGGGGCTTATATATGAGGAGGAAGTATTCTATTCGACGTTAATCGCCTATACTCTGGTAGCTCGGTTGCATATATTCTGTTATGTGTCTTAATGGCACAATCTGTGATGGGATGGTGTGATGGGATGTTTTAAACCCATCAGAGTTAACCCATCAGTTGCATATTTGCTTTTGTAATCTGAATCTGGATCTGATACTGAATTTGAAACTGTGTCTGTTTCTGACTATATATATAATTAGGTATGTTTGAATGCTTAACTCTGATGGGTTACATACTGAGTTTTTGTAAAGTCACATCTGTTTGTCTGTTTTGTTAGGTAATCCACAAGTCTTAGTGGTGACCACACGTCTGTAAAATTGTTTAAATTCAATTATTTTTGGTTTATCTATGATTATGGTTTACATTGGAGAGTTTGTAATTCTGGAACTCTCTGGAATTTATAGTTTTATAACTGTTGGTTTTGGTTTTATCTATTTGATAAATTGCATGCTTCAGCAAAACGCTTTCTTAAAAACTGAAAATATATACGCAAAAAAAGGTTTTTCTAAAACACGATAGGATTTTTCAAAATATAATTGTTTAAAGGCTTCCGTTGTAATAAGTATTGGAAAATGAGCTAAATAAATGGTGTTATCGACTAGAAATGTGAATGTTCTGACGAGACAACTCCGTTTTCAAAACCCCTACCTTGTGACACTTCCAAATTCGGCTATAACATCTAGGCTGGGTTTGGGGTGTTACAGTTACACTACAAATTATGTAGTATGTAGTGTTATTCACAATAGTTGAATTCATAGCCCAAAATATGGGTAAATGATATTCTCTCATTGGCATTACATGGTTGATGAAAAGAAGATGTTACCACGGGTCGTCCATCTTTGTGATGGATGACTTGATCACTATTTGATAGTGGTTGACTTTTCATGAAGGAAGATGTAATGATTACCATGAGATAAAATATGATCACACTGGGAGAACGAATATTATCCTAAAGAGATCGAGGATATCCTATGAGGGTAACACACTTATGACAAGGTCATTGGATGAACATTAAGTTGTTGTTTTCGTAATGGTATGTCGTTGGGGAGAGCTCAGTAATGATACTATAATAGAATGACTTTGTGACTAAATGAGTTTATAATTAATATGCGAAAAGTCAAAACTTAATTATAAATCATTTGAGCCTCAACTACATATGTCCAATCAGTCCCTCTACTAGCTCGTTGAAACCAGAAATGAATTGAGTGTTTGAATAGAAATGAATGAAATGAATAGGAAAAGAGAAATAAGAATCACTTAAGAATGATTATGGTTTTATTCGAAATGGAGAAATGGAATCATTTGGAAATGAATGTAAGTTTCCAAAAATGAAAATGGAAATGGAAATTTGCAATCCTATATGGATTACTTAAAAAATGATCAGAAGAATGAGTTTATGTTTTTGTATTGTTTGGAAGCCTAAAAATGAAAATAAATCATTCGGTCATAGAGAACATGTTGAATTGTTAAATATTTAACATATTTTTTCAAAATTTTACTAAGGGTAAAATTGTCAAAATTGTGTTAAGGAAAAAGAGCGATGAGAAAATCATTTTATATATAAATATTAAAGTTTATTTCGGGAAAGTAGAAAAAATTACTCGAGTTGAATCACATTACAGAGTACTAAGTCAAAAAGGCCAAAAGAAGTACTAGTAATTAGACCCGATGTAAGAGAGGCCCAAAACCCTCTCATGGATATGAAAGGGGTGGCAACCTTAGTTGGAATACTAAGATGTGTCGTCCACTTTACTCCTATTCTAAGTAGGATGTTATTTTGCCTTCTCTTCCTATAAATATATGACACTAATAGAGCTATGAACACAACTTTGAGAGATTGTTATTCTACCAAAAAATAAAGAGGATTTATTCTCAACCATTACATATTTTTTTTCGAAATAACAATTCTATCGGTTTCTATTAAGAAGAGAGAATTTTCGTTTTCACCCCAAAAAGAGAGAAATTTTTCTAGTTCTGCATTTCTATTTAATTGGTTTGAGTCTACACTCAGACCATTTCGTGGTATAAGAATAGTAGAGAAGATCATTTGGTGAAAGCCAAGAACAACAAATGTTCGCTAAGTTGAGAACACAAGTATGAATCCGGTTAAGGTTTATTACTATAAATATCACAAACCGAATCGATTTTCAAAATTTTAATTTTCTGCTGTGCAAGAAAATTATTTTCAAACAGGGATTTTTCCAATAATTGGTATAAGAGCGCCATGTTTATGTTTATGATGTAAACTGAGATTGAATCTCTCTAATTATCTTGTTTGATTAATATTCGATAAGATGTGACATTCTTGTAATTATTCACATGTTTAAGGGAATGTGTGTGAATGAATGCAATGTTATATATATTTATATAATTATTATTTTTTGCCAAGGTTGTGGTTCGTAGGAAATAGATCGTGAACTATCATCTTCATGTAGGATTATCTTTTATTTATAGAATTCTTATGAGCCGAAAATGGACATAGGACATAAATTTAATTCTTCCAAAAAGGAGTCGGACAATGAAAAGATGGAGCAATAACGGTCGAAGACACAATGAATGCCTTGTGGCGAAAAACTATGTAATTTTTTTGGTTTTTTTATTTATTTTCTATAAATAGAACCATGAAAACCTTGGCTTAAAATTTTATTTAATTACCCATCTCTTTTTATATCTGTTTAATTATTTATGATATATATGTATCAGATGACCCACATTTGGTATATTAAAGATAAAAAGTGTGGTAATAAGAAAGTACATGTGTTGTATTATTTCATTCACTTCTTTAGGTTATTCAATTACTGTGAGAAGTGTGGTAATGAGAAGGTGCATTTCTAGGATTGGATCTGGCAAGGAAAGACTTGGTTTTAAGTGGTCAAATACGACTCAGCTCCCTTTCTTGGGAACCTACCTAGTGCACGATTCACATTCACATTTTCTGTATTTCCCTTAAAAGAAAAACCATGGAGAATCAAAATTGCCTGATTAACTCTAGTGAATAATTGAATGTGAATATTATAAAATTTCTATAGCATGTCATGCATATATGAGATAAGCATGCCATATAGTTTAGCAAAGAATGCCACATGTACTTGTCATGTCATACACTAAAAGTGGCGAATTCGAAAGGACTTATACATATATGAAGGTTATCTGTTTTGGCGCACTATGGTAGTTAGTCCACCAGTTTATAGGCTTCTGGAGAACTAATGTTCGGCACATAGAGTATTCGCCCATAGAAGTATCTAAGGATTTATTTTCGTAATATTATTCAATTGAAGAAAAAGTATGATAAGCGAAGAGTACACTTCAGAATGTTGGTTGAGCATGACATGCCTACTAAGTATATGTTAAAGCTGTAAAGGGCTAAAGTGTTTTTTAGGCCACACCATATACAAGTTATCGCCATAGGTATGGTATGCCAAGTGTCCTCAAAAGATGTGCAAGATGGGTTCTGTAAAATGATTGGTTGTGAGTCAATTGAAAGGATTGACCGATCAAATAGCACCAGCATCAGATTTTCTTTTATATTTTCTTTGATTTTTGTTGGTCAATTAGGGGACAAATTCTGTATACATTTGACACTTGTCAAGATCCATTAAGAGGTTTTGGATATATATATCGTAAGAAGGGAACGTTTAGATGGTTTTTCTTCCTTCTGTTCTACGCTTAAGTTTTTTTTAAGATTAAATATTCTCTTCTTCTATGTTAAATTGGAAGTTAAGGTTTTTGAGGTCATTGGTGGATGTTTCAACCTCTTGGTAAGTCTGATATCTCTGCATGTTAGGATTTTGAAAGAGTAAAGATGCTATGAAGCAAATAAACAGTAAGATATGTATAAAAGACCTTGCTTGGGGGTCGTCTTGATTTGAGTTTATAGAAAAATGTCTATAAATAGGGTTTTAATGGTGATTTCATGTTCTTTTAAGCAGTTGCTGCTGATGGTTCATGATGGACATTCAGGTTTGGAACTTGGAGCTGCGTGATCTACTGTAATTCGGTGTAGCAGATTAAACTAGTTTTTGCACTTTAGGATCTTAAATATAAATGTTTTGAGTAAATATTATTTAAGTTAATAAATTGTGTAATTTGAGCCTTTTATTGACCTTAGGTGTCGAATGAGGCCTAAGGGTGAGCTAATATACCTTGTGAGTGTGCAGAAGACCATTAGAAGGCGCATTTAACTCGATATTGGTCGTTAGGTTGTAACACGGAGCATGGGATGTCGCAACATAGGGAGTAGAATAAGAAAAGTCCAAGACTGCCTTCAATGTCACAACACAGCCTGAGGATGTCGTGAAATACCCCTAAAGACACCCTAAAGTTGAGCATAATGCCTTCAATGGCGTGACAGATGACCTGGTGTGCCGGGACATCACCTCTGTATAGGAAATTAATACGAGTTAGGGGAATTCTGGTCTGCACAATCCAGCTTTAAGCACAGAAACATCAGTTGATCTAGTGTTTAAAGACGACGATCAACCTAAAGTTATAAATAGTCTCTTTTAGCACAAGTCACAATCACCCTTTTAACTACTGAATAATTTTCTCTTTTGTTTTAGTCTCTAGTTTTCTCTTTCCTTAGGTTTTAGATTTTATTCCTGTTCTTGTTATTTCCTCTTTTGGGGAGAAATTAGTTTCTGGAATTATTCTCAAACTCTATGAAGATTTTATGTTTAAATTTAATACAATCATGCTTATTCTAAACTCTATTCTTGAAATGATTCTTTATGTTCATTATTTCATTCAAGTTTATATTGTTTATTAGATCCATGAGCAATTAATCCTCCAATGGGGGATTAGTGAGTGGAGGTATGATTGATTAACTATTTTGTAAGGATTTATTAATGGATCAATTGTTCAGAAAAGAAAGATCCTAAACCCTAGGCCTGACAACCCTAGGAAGTCATCAAGGTAGGAATTAACCCAAAATCGATATAGCCTATTCGTGAACACCTTAACCCTGAATTGATCTGGACTATGAGGTCAGAAGATAAGTAGTTCTTGTCGACTTAGTACTTCAGTGGACATATCGGAAGATCCTGCTGCGGTATTGACTAGTTGATTGAACGAGAAAACTCGATATGACAGTTGATTACGATTACCAAAGCGAGTTAATCACCCTTTCCTAGATTTGATATATTCTTTCTTATTTGATTTCTTGCTGTTCATATATTAAATTTTCATTTATTTCCTTTCTTATTATTTTTATTATAATTTAGAAACCCTTCTTTTGTTTCTTCGTACTATATTTCGATTAAAGTATTAATTAGATCTAATTATGTTTAAATTAAAAGTAATTTAGAGCTCGCCTCCTTTGAGTACGATCCTCGAAGTACATACCTACTTTATTGTAACTATATTACAACCGGGCTTGTATACTTGTGGATACCCTTTTTTTTATATCTTTTGTGCAGGAATTTTACATTGGATGTTGGTACATCCGGAGGTGGTCACTGCGGTAAATTTGAGTTTATGGTGAGTTTTTATCTTGACAAATGGGTAGTAATTTATAATGAAAAATCATATGTAGATGTTGCCACGGATAACTGGTGAAACTATATATATGTGAAGCATCGCGAAAAGCTTTGCAAGTTTAGAAATGAGTTGATGTAAGATATGTACGCATGTAAAAGCAAGTATGAAAGAGTCTGAATTAGTCATGTAACAACCCATTTTTAGTGAGATCGGAACAGTTGTTTGGGGACCACAAATCTGAGCTAAAAATAAACTTTTATTTTATTTTATTTTATGGTTGGCATCATGATAGGAAGATCACATGAAAATTTTGGTATGGAAATTTTACCGATTGTGTGTTTAATTAGGGAAAGGACTAAATTGCATAAAATGCAAAAGTTGAGTTCTAGTAGCTATAGGTATCAAATAGCTATGGAATTCAAAACTTAAGGTCCTTATATGGTAATTAAACCATTGAAGAGTAGTTAGTAGATGTTTTAATGACTCATCCATGGAAAAATTAGAAAAGAGTAGGGACTAAATTAGAAATCAATAAAATTAGTGGATGATAATTGATTAAAAAGAAAAATCATCTAATTTCATATCATCTTCCCTAATTTTTCTATGGAAACCCTAGGAGAGAGGAAAAAAACTTTTCAAGCTCAATAAGGTATGAAATCAAGTCCCGTTTTTAGTAATTTCTATATTTTTGGAATTGGGATAGTTTGATCTTTCTATTTAGGGGATTTATTTGAAAAGTTATCAAGGTATGAAATTTGGGTCATGGATGAAATTGCTGAAAATTATAAATTTATGGTAGAAAATGAAAAGTTATTCATAAATAAACAACTTTTACAAAGCAATTTTTGATGAAAACAAACTTGATTTAGGGACTAAAATGAAAAAAAAATGATAAAACCCATGGAAAATTTTGAAATTTATAGAAAATAAGTGCTGTAAATTTTAAGTTGAAATTTCAGTTAGGCTTGGAATAGGGTGTAAATTGCATGAATTTCATTTTTCGGGCCTAGGGACGAAATCAAAATTTTTGAAAAAGATAGGGGAAAAATGGTAATTTTGCCTAGGGTATAATAGGTTGCAATGTATATGAAATGTAATAGATTAATAGTTAAATTTACCCATATAGATCTGGAAAGACCAACTACGGAACTAGATCGAGGAAAGCAAAAGGTTTTGGATTAGTTGAAATTCCAATTTAAACCATTTTCAAGGTAAGTTCGTGTAACTTAAAATGTATGTTAATATGTTTGAATTGAATTGCATGTTTGTGCTGATATGTGTGTGATGATATTTACATAATGAAATAGCCTTAAGTTGTGTTATATGGACGAATTATTATGTTCCGGTTGAACGTTGAATTTCGATGGGTTAAGAATAATAGTGCACATGTTGCAGATAGAATTTAGCCCGGACGGGTAATTCTAATGTAAGCCCTCTTGAGCTTAGGTTATAACTTGAATTTAGCCTAGACGGGTAATCCAAATTAAGCTCTCTAGAGCATATGCTACAGATAGGATTTAGCCTGGACTGGTAATCCTACTGTAAAATGTATGGCTCAAGAGTGTGCCTTACTATTATGTACCCTAATGGGTACTTTTGTACATGTGTATATCACCCGAAAATCCATCGAGATTTCCATAGTTCAACAGAAATGACTCTTGAAGTGTGGAAAGGTGAAATTAATGGACGCTTGTAATGTGATGAGCTCATCTATGTCTACTTGTTATTCATATGTGATTATGTGACTAATGTGTTGAATAAGTGTATGTGTTTAGGTAACTTACCCAAAATCGATGGAATGTAAATTTATGTATGCTTGTATTAGTAAATATGACCGGTAAGTTTATTTTTCGTTTTACGAACTTACTAAGCATAAAATGCTTACTCCGTTTTATTTTTCCTGTTTTATAGTGCTCAAAGCTCGCAAAGGTTGGAAGTCAGTCGGAGCAGTCATCACACTATCCACTATCTCATTTTGGTAAAAATAAAAATCTCATTTTGGTATAATGGCATGTATAAGGTTATTTGGCCAATGATGGCTTGTAATTGTTGTTTTGTAAGCCAGCCATTGGAGTGGCTAGCGATGATTTAATTTGGCTATATTAAAAGTTATGTTTTGGTAATTATACAATTGCTTATTGTGTGTTGGTTTGATGGAATTATTTTAGCGTATAAGTTTATGATAAGAGTAAGTTTATACACTTTGGTGCACGGAATAATACCATATGATTGATGTTAAATTTAATGTGAATATGATGTTGGATTGGTGGATATATGTTTGTGAGTTTTGGCGCAGGAAAATGGTAAGTTTTGGGTGACAAATGAGGCTACGAACTAACCTTATTTTGTTCACACGGGCGTGTGTCTAGGCCGTGTGTCACATTGGCCTGTGGTTAGGCCGTATGCCCCCTGCATCTTAAAAATGAGAAATAAAATGCTTAGAATTGGGCATACAGACAGAGACACGGGCGTGTGTCTCAGACGTGTGGTTGACACGGCCTTGAACACGGGTGTGTACATGGCCGTGTGAAAACTGCACCTAAATTTCAAAAATAAAATTCACCACACGGCCTAGCGTGCAGGCGTGTGACTTCAATTTCTTCATGCCTTAAAAGTCATATAGTTACATGGGTTAGGGACACGGGCGTGTGTAGTACACGGCCTAACCACACGGGTGTGTCCCTAGTCCACACGGGCGTGTGAGCCCTATATCCTTGGAAAATTTTTGAAATTTCACGAAAAATTTATGAGTTTTCGATTAAGTCCCGTCTTGACTCTAATGCTCGTATTGGACCTTGAGGGTCCAATTTAGGGACGTTCTGAATGATCTCAGTAATTGAATAGTAAATTATGTAAATAAATTGTAATTTATTCTGAATGTTTCAGTAATGCTTTAAAACCCTGTTCCGATGATGGATACGGGTTAGGGGTGTTACAAGTCAGGTCAGTGAATGAATTTGGGTAAGTGTAATTGATGTTAAGTGTGTAAATCATTCATTTGAGATGCCTCTAGTAGCGCAGGTACATTGCTAATCACATAGGTAGATCTAGGGGTGAGTATTCAATCGAGTCGAGTCGAATCGAGTAAAAAAATTCGAGTTAGTTGAGTTGACGAGTCCTATTTTAGCAACTGAAGTCAATTTGAATTTTTTTTGAATCAGATTGAATCGAGTTAAAAAATTTTGAGTCGAGTGAACGAATCCTATTATTTATACTCAATGTTGCGTTTACATGAACCAATTATTTAACTAGTAAATGAAGTATAAAATTATTTAACTACATAAACAATATAATGGTTTTGCCTTTTAACTTAATGAGTAAACATTTATCAAAACAACGTAGTTTTGCCTTTTAACTTAATGGTTTTGACTTTTAACTTTAGAAAAGGTAAACATTTATCAAAATGGCGTAGTTTTTCCTTTTCTTATTCAGATTTTTGGATAACTCGAATTGTGTAATTCATATTCGAGTTAAATTGAAAAACTTAATTTTTTATTCGAGTTAATCCAAATAACTTGATTAACTCAAATAACTCGAACTATTTAATTCAAAATTTAAAAATTTTATTGAGTTTTTTGAATCGAATCAGATTTTGCTCACCCTAGGTAGATCACATTGACGACAAGTATACTCATAGAGTAGCCTTTGGTGAAATGTAAACTGAACTGGTAGAACACGACATGAAGATGTGTAAGTCCATGTGGCTTAGAACCATGGCATAGTACAACAATGAAAACACTCATGGTGACAGCTCTAGTAAAATATGGACTGGAATGGCAAATCACGACATGGAGTTATGTAGAAGAACATGTGGGAGAAACCCCATGGCAAGCTTTGAGATAGTCTGATGGGATAGTAAACACGAAATTCTTTGTGACACCTTCGTGGTGTGTCCTATAAGCCCTTTATGGTGTATTTGATGAAGTCTGTGTGGCTTATTTTGTGATATTTGTGTTATGTAATCTATAACACCCTTGTGGCGAAGTTTGGTCAAATGTTCTCTGCTAAATAATGTGATGATAAAGAATTGGTAAGTTTGATGATCTCTCTGCTTGGTTAGTCTTATGGTAGAATTTGAATATGATCTAAGTAAAACTTCTAAAAGAGTCCCCAGTAGTGTTATCTGAAGGGTGAGTCTGCCATATTAGTCTATCAAATCTGACGTATTCATAACTATGAACAAGTGTTCGACAGTCTTGAGTTTGTCAATGCTATGTTTTGAAGATATTTAGATTCTATGGTATCTACTAATCTGAGGGCTTCACGCTATATAAATGTTATCTAAAGTTTAAGCTATCTGCCAAACTTGGGCATTCTCATGATAAGTGATATGGATGTCTGGAATTTCCTAGACTGACTTAGAACACTATCTCCATTAAGATAAGGTGGAAGTTAGGCCATTTTAAAATATAATCTGATTGGCGTTTTGATAGTGTTAGATTTAGTTTTGGAATTCATCTAAGGTAGGATTCATATGAATACTAACTTAAAGATTAGTTAGTAAAAATATCCACCAAAAATAATATCTATGAGAACACCATCTTAGGTAAAGTATTTAGCGTCCGTTTGAGTGAGAGTCCGTCAAAGGAGGTTCTATTTGGTGTACAGACTTCTGAGGGGTAAATTCGTTTTTCCAAGTAAGGAAATAAGATTTGTATTGAGTGTTAAAGTCTTGATTATGCTCAATGAGTGAGCTATGTGTAAGAGGGCTAAGTATGGAAGTTAGTGTATATGTATATTCCCGATATTAAGAGGTATCCACCCAAAACAGAAAGGAAGTCCAGAATCTTCAAGATAAAGAGACATTCAACAAAGGCTACAAGGTAATTTAGGTTAAAACTCATTAAGTTTGCTGGAAATTACAAGTGTTTGTTTATATTTCAAGTTCCGATTTAAGAGTGGATACGCTAGGAGGGTCCATGTAACACCTCTTACTCGAGTCCGAGGCTGGGACTGGGCACGAGGCATTACCATACTTAACCACATCCATACATTCATTTCTGAGTCACCAAGACTTGATCAAATTTAAAAATCCTTCGAACTCTACTTAAACTCCTTAAAGTGGGCCTACGAGGTCTCAAACTTTCCTTGGAAACCATTTGGAAGCAACTCAGGTCCTTAAACCGAGTAAGTAAAAATGACTCTTGAAATAGGGCACACACTCGTGTGGAAGGACAACACACCCATGTGGTCATTATAACATGGCCGTGCTGATGGCCCGTGTGACACACACGACCTAAGTACCGAGGGACACGCCCGTTTCCCATACCCGTGTGAATTAAATTTTAAATTCGAACCTACAAGGGTTTTCACACGGCCTGACACACGCCCGTGTCTGTGACCCGTGTCTCTCACACGGCCATGACCCGCCCATGTCGTAGCCTGTGTCTAAAAACCTTGCAATTCTGTTTCTAACGTCAGCATCCAATTAGAGGCACACGGCCAAGGTACACGCCCGTGTGGTAGGCCGTGCCCTCCACACGGCTAAAACACACGGTCGTGTCTTTACCCATGTGTTTACTACCATGCATATTGACTTGCAAAATTTACGTGCAGGGGACACACGGCCGGACACAACGCCCATGGGGCTGGCCGTGTGTCACACACAGCCTAGACACACGCCTGTGTGTCTACCCGTGTGGACAATATAAGGCTATTTACAAAGCCTTATGCCACCCTGAAAAAAAATTTAATACCAACCAACATGTCAAATTCTAATTTAATATGAGTTCTCATCCAACAACCATAGCTAAGGCCTATATACATTTCAAAAATTTAACCATGTCAATAATTTCATATTCGCAGAAGACTATCTTGCATTCATATAATGACTTACAATATTAGCCATTTTCATGGCCTTATACAAAATGAGTCCAATGTTGAAACAAGCCAACACAGTTGACCCCAAAACAATGTGACACAAAAATAAAATCAAAGCTTCCTATACATGCCATAATCAAAATGATAAAACTAGCTATACCAAGTGCTTTAAGGATTGTGTGACTGGCTTCAACGACGTAGGCGACGATCCTTGAACTACTTTGGCGGCACTATAAAGAAAGGGAAAGGAAAAAGGGTAAGCATGGAAGCTTAGTAAGTATATATATGCAAATAAGTGTAACTAGAGACACATTCATCAAACAGTGGCTTATCATACTTGAATGATATATCATTTTAACCTCACTGTCTTGCTCCTCCTTCTTTTATGCATACTTACTGTATCTCATCACATACTAAGGTCTTCATTCGAGAGTTTAGTATGCATACCTGTAATTACCCGTAAATTAACTCAAGTTAATTCTCTCTATTGACATACCTCATTGGAAGTATCGCCAATCCATTCATCGAATTACCCATTTGAACACTAGGAAATACCAATAAATACACGGATAGTTTACTCTTAAGTACTATACAAGTAGCCAAAGCTACCTCGTACTTTGTAATACTTGTATATTGGAGCTACTCACGGGACTTTTCACCAAGTCAGTACCCGGACCCCATAGCTCAATCATGTAATGCTCGCTCATTGAGCTACTCACAGGTCTGCACACAAAGTCAGTACCTGGACCCACATTACATAATTCACTTATCTCATGAACTCAGACTCAACTCATGAGTTCAGACCACTCAAGTTCTCATGACTCATATTTTATATCCTATACTATTTCCGAGGTTCGACGGGATCTCGTGTCTAACCTGATGTTGTTGCACTTGTTCATAATGTGTTACTCTTATTTTGCACTACTTATACTTTCATGGGATCAAGTAAGATTATGATACTAAAAATAATATAAAACATTTAAAAGTAAGATACAATAACACATTATTTACATATGTACTTACCTCGGCCCAAAATGATGGAAACGAGCCTAATCCCCGTAAATTTTGTTCTTCTCTCGATCAAGACTTAAATCATGTTTCTCTTGATATAAAATGTTGAAAATTAGCATATTTAATACACAAATCATTCAATTCAACTTAAGACTCATACTTTGGTAAAATAACCGTTTTGCCCTTGAACTTCGTAAAAATTATAATTTTACCCCTAGGCCCGAAAATTGATTTTTATCGAATTTCCTTATTAGCCAAGCCTAACTGACCATTTATTTCTCTAATGACCACCCCAAATTCTCAATATTTGACAACATTACTATCCATTTTACAAACTTTACAAAATGGTCCTATTAGGGTTTTCATGAGAAGTCCCTTCACAAAAGTTGTTCACTCAACAACCAAGACTCATTTTCTTCCATAAAAACTCAGGAAACATACAAATCCTTTCATGGTAAGTCCCTATACTATCAATCATTTCACAAAATAGTCCCCTCAATAGCTAGATTAAGCTTTAGGGGTCCCAAAAGTACAAAAATTATCAAGAATAACCCTCAAATTGACTTACCTGCAAGAGGCTAGCTTGGCTGAATTTTCAAGGCTTCAAAACCATTATCTTTTTTTTGAGAATTTTAGTGAAGAAGAAGAGATGAAATGGGTGATATCACTTTTTTTTTTTATTTTATTTTAGTCAAACATGTCACCAAATTTTTACCTAACATTGACTAGCCTAATTTTTTTTTTGTCCCTATGGCCGGCCATGCTTCATTTTAAAGGTCTATTTTCCATTTAAAGACCTTAAATTTTGGCTCTCTAGCTATTTGGTATGTCTATCAAGTGAAATTAAACTTTTACCCTTTATGCGATTTAGTCCTTTTTCGCGATTAAGCTCACAAACGCTAAAATTAATTCACCAAAATTTTCATGAACCTTTATAAACATTCCATCACACCTAAAATAATATTAAAATAATTTCTCCAGCTTCAGATTAGTTGTTTCGAAACCACTGTTTTGACTAGTCCCAAAATCGGGCTGTTATAGTCTAAGCCAGGATTACATTAGACTAGTTGTTTGAGCGGGCGATATTATGCATAAATAGGACATCTTAGGAGTATGTCGTATAATATGCTACACTTTAAAGAGTTTTTTTTTTTAATAAATTTTTATGTTGTAACATTTTACACTGTTTAAAGATTTAATGTAATTATTAATTACCCTCAATTATGTTAAATAATAGTTCAAAAGAAATAAGAAGTATGCTTTAAAATAGCTTACAATAGATGTATAAATTTCTATTAAGTGTTTTTGCATTGTAACATCTGATATCTGGATCCAAAAATTCAAGTCGAATAGAGGGTGTTACAAGTCATGTATATATTGATCATATATGAGTGAAACCATAAATTATAAAAACCTTACATGTTTTTAAAATATTGCAGGGAGAAGGTCCCTAAACAAGACTTATGGCCTCTATGAATGGTCTCTTGTGATGGCATGCCAAGTACACTACCCCACGGTAGGATTGCTATGTGGATTTCATTGAGGAGATTTTCTAAAAGTAAGAAAAAGATAATTGGGCTAGCCCTTGTGGTAGGCATTATCATGCGATAAATCAAGAAATTCTATCTTCAAAAGAGAACAACTAGTCAAAGCATGCTACTCGGTGAGATTGTCCCACGATGACTCATTCGTGGTGCATGATGCAATAGGTGTTGAGTTGATGGTTATACACTCAGGATCTTCTAGTTAAGTAACTCCCCACGAAGCTCTACTTAAGTTAGAATGACGACCAAATGTTACTGAATTATTAGTACATACGAATGCCTAAAGAATTAGTTTCATGTAATAATTGGATGGAAATCCATGTTCTTACTGGTTGATCATGATCACCCCACAGTGGTTGATTCAATAGGTGTGAGAATTATCGTTGCAGTGACTTACAAATGTTTTTAAGGTTTAATGTAAGATGCTTGCATCATCTTAATGCATATCGTAGTATTGCAAAGCATTTTTAAACATTTTCTTAATACAAAGATATAAATATATGAATGTTTTTATTTTAAAGTTTGAAAATGGCACTATCCCTTTTTACATACTAAAAACAAACTGAATGGAAACAACTATAAGGAATAGAAAAGGAGCTTGATAATTGTCCTGAGCTGTGAGAAACTTAAAATAGTTCTTGATACTAAGTGCCCTACGACTACTCAAGCTGAAGCTAGAAAATTCTAGGAAGAGTCTGATGAGATAGCTCATTGCTATATGTTGGCAAGTGTGACCAGCATCATGTATAAGAAACTGGAGAGCTGTAAGACTACTAAAGTGATTCTAGGTAAGCTAGAAGATAGGTTCGGAGGCCAAGCTGCCTTGGTTCAATAGTTTGCTATAAGTATCTTAATGAATGCCTAGAAAAAGCCTAACACTTTGGTCAAAGACCATATGGTAATTCTTACGGGCTAGTTTATCGAGGTCATGGACAATGAGGCTGATTTGGACTAAAAAAAACAAATAGAGATGGTGTTTAAAAGCTTGTCCAAGGATTTTTCTGGTTTTCTAGCTGCAAATAGCCTTCGCAACAAAAACCTAATGCTTACACAACTCATGAAGGAGTAACAATCCTATGAGTTGATGTTGAATGACGGTCAGCAAATTTGAAGAGCAAAAATGAATATCGTTCTCACTTTTTCCTCAAAAGGGAAGTGAAAGAACATGAAGAAAAGCAAGGCTGGAAGAACATGAAGAAAGGCAAGGCTAAGGTCTCTAGGCCACCACAAGTGGAAAGGAAGAAAACTAGAAAGCCTAAAGACTTCTCTAAGCCTAATTGCTTCTTCTGCAGTAAGAAAGGGCCCTTCATGATAGAAGCTTATTTAGTGAAAGACTCAATAGACCACTAGGTCATTGATTTGGAAGCCACTAATTGTGTTTGTGTTTCTTTGCATGGGATCTTAGAGATAAGAGATTATTATTGCAGACTGGGAACGAAACAAGTGTGGTAGCTGAAGCAAAAGAAAATGTACATATTCATTTTGATAATTTTAGGAATATTGTTTTAAAAGACGTTTTATATGCACCAAGTTTCAAAATAAACTTAATATCCATTTCATGTTTATATAAAGACAGCTTGACCCTGACTTTTAATAATGGAATTGCAACATTTAGAAATCACAATCTTATCTGTAATGGATGAATGTCAAATAATCTCTATTTTATCAAACCAAAGATGTACACACTACTTGAGACTAAAATATCGAATAAAAGACATTAAAACTTCTCACTTTAATGAGGCGTACCTTTGGAATTTGAGACTTGGTCATATTAGCCGAAAAAAATCACTAGACTTGTGAAAGATGACATCTTAAGTTCGTTTAAAGAAGTTGATCTTCCACAATATTAATCTTACTTAGAAGGTAAGATGAATAAACTATCTTTTAATGCAAAAGGAACGAGAGCTGAAAAGCCCCTAGAACTTGTGCACACTAACGTATGTAGCCCGATGAGCGTTAGTGCACGAGGTGTTTACTAGTATTATGTAACCTTTATTGATGAGTATTTCAGATATGGTTATGTATAACACCCTATATGTAACAGCTCGATTTAAACCCTAGTCAAAACGGTGGTTTTGGGACCACGAATCTGAGTTATAAAAATATTTAAATATTATTTTTCGTGTTTATTATATGTGAATTTGCATGTGTGAAAGTTTCGTATGAAAATTTGATCATTTTTGTGCTTAATTTAATAAAAGGACTTAATCGCGTAAAATGAAAATTTGACGGTTATATGTAAAAAGGGCCGAATTGTGATTGTCTTTGTAATTTGATGTGTTTAAGATGTATTTTTCCCCTGATAACATTTAGTGGACGGTAGTGACCTTAAGTTATAATTATTTTATATTTATGTTTAAAGACTAAAATGATAATTTATGAAATAACATATGTTATAATAAAACATAAAAAAATTAAATAAGCATGCATATTACTTTGTTCTTGCCGAAACTTGAGAAAGAAAGAAAGAAAATATAGCTTTGTGATATTCGGCCATTCGCAAGCTTGATTCAAGGTTAGTTTGGTTTCAGTTTTTGATAATTTTTACGTTTTTGAGATCGTTACTTCGAATACTATCCGACCCATGCTAGAATTTCTGATTTTGATGAATATTTTGAGTTATGCCATTGATGAATATTTGTGTTTTGTGATGTTTGATGATGAAATATTAAAGATATGTTTTAGATTAACATTTTTGGTAATGGAGTTTTTGATAATTTTGAGTAATTAAGACTAAATTGTAAAAATAATAAATTAAGGGTCTAAAATGTGAAATAAATGAAATATATGGACTAGTATGAGTATAAGGAAGATTCATCCTAACTATGTTGTTGTGAGATTTTGTGCATTTTGTGTTTTATGCAATTAGGACTAATTTGTAAAAGTATGAAATATCAGGGGTAAAATGGTAATTTTCCCATTTATGTGATGTTGGAGTAAATTGAATGAAATTGTGTTTGAATGAGATTAATTTGAAAATTTTATAGATCAAGAACAAAAGAAATTGGACTTGGATCATGGAAAAGCAAAAATAGTCGAATAGTCTATTTACATCGTTCGTCGATATTTGAGGTAAGTCTTTAAGCAATTAAACATCATTAATTTTGAATGTAACTTAATTTAATATGTTGATTTGGAATTTATAGATTGGTAATAGAGTTAGCCGAATATGATTAAACATGGAATTAATGTATTTGAGATTAATTCGACTGAGTTATAACATTTGAAAGTCCGTATAAACTACATGGAATATCTGGAATTTTTGATATATGAATTGTTTATGAAAGAACTTTATAATAGTGATATTGGGCTTTGAGCCTAGCAAGCATCGTGCTGGTGAATTGAATCGGGCTTTATGCCTAGTAGGCTTATTACCGGTGTATAAAATCAGACTTTGAGTCTAGCAAGCTTTGTGTCGGTGTGTGAAACAGGCTTAGACCTAGCGAGCTTTATGCTGATGAATTATTATATAAGTCTATGCCTAAAAGACTTTATGCTGATGTGATAATTGAATACGTTAAATGAGCTAAACCGATTAGGTAGTGATAGTTGGATTACCTATTTGAAAACAGGATGTATTGATTTCTTGACATGTGATGAAAAAGGGTATATGAAGTTGTTGTAGTACATGTGCTAATATGAGAAATATATTTGGCCTTATTGTTGTTTATTAATGTAAGGTTAAACTTTGAGTGATGAATATTTGTTTTTAAATATATGTGTATATTCGATTATACAAGTAAATGTGGTTTCGAAACTTGAGAATATATTGGTGGTGTATACATGTATATTCGGCCAAAGAGAAATTGTCCTATGAAAGTATATGTTAGATATGTATGGAAATAAAAGTTTGAAAAATAAATGTGATTGCAAATGCATAAGTTGATTTAGTTAATTGAAATGACTAGTAAATGAGATATTATTATGCATTAATTGTTTAATTTTCTTATGACTTACTAAGCTATAAAAGCTTACTCTGTGTGCTTATGTTTACTCTGTTTTATAGATTTTGGATTCAAGTTACAAGCTCGAGGATCATCAGCAAAGTTCATTACACTATCCATTGTTTCGGTACTTAATAGCTGAACTCAAATTATGACATGTATAGGCTGGATTACGTTTTGAAATGATGAACTTTGGTTATGTATAATTAAAGCCATGCGAAAATGGCTTTACTTCTAAGCTTAGTTTCGATTATGTTAGGTCATGGTGTGAAGAAATCGGTCATAAGTATATTTTGTTGTTATGGATGTGTGTATCTTATTAGTATGTAGTATATAATATGTTGGTATGATGTATATATATATTAAATAAGATATATTTGTTATGTATTTAAATTAAGGTATAAGATATACGTGTAACATGTATGTTATCAAAGATGGATGTAATCAGTAATTGAAATTGAAAATGGATAAATATGTTGCGAATATGGCTTAACTAATAAGTTTGAATTTGGTTATGTTTGGTAATGGTTTAATCCGTTTTGGTTATAATGTTATATGCTATGAATGAATGGTATATGTGATTGGTATTATATGTTTTGGAAATGGATTGATAATGGTTGGTGAACTTGATTGTGGTTGATGATTTGGTTTTGGTTGTATATAGATAAAGTATATAGATGAAATTGGTTAGCATGTTTGATATAGGTGTTAAAATGTGAATAGGCATCTGATGACATATATATATATATATTTAAGTTCGAATATGGTAAGGGTTATTTATGATATGTTATGTCTTGTAAAGGTCTAGTAATTTGGCTTAACAGTGGAGCAAGATGTTGATCATATTTATATGTACATGTGTATGTATGTGTAATCGAATGATGCTTGTCGTTATGATTCAGATTATAATGGAAGTGTATATGCGTATATGATGCTTATGAGATTGGTAGAATAGGTACAATTGATGAAGATAAATATTGAGTAGGTATTAGATATGTTTTGTTAGTAAATTGTATATTTAATAAGTAACAAGTATATATATATATCTGTTTGCGGATATGTAATTAGTACACTTCTAGTTTAAGATTAAATGGTGGAATTTGTACGACTTTAATGTTTAATGAAATATTTTTTGATTATTTGTGAAGTTGATAATGCCATATATGCTAGGGGATAAAATGCCTTGTGGTAATATTTATTTAGTTATATGCTCCACATGTATACATATATGAATATGACTTGTGTTATTATGAGAATGTTCAGAACTGTACTTATGTTTAGTAATGCCTCGTAACCCTAATCTGGTGACGGATACGGGTTAGGGGTGTTACACTCTACCTGGCCTGATCCCCAAGCCTAAGTAACAAGATGCTACATCAAACATCGTAACTTCATACGTATTCACACAGTCTCATTTACGTACAACCATCGTCACATTCAAACATTTATAGTAATATTGAATTTAAAACACCTTAGGCAACATTTAAATGACTTAATAACCATTAATCGGTATTAGGAACAATTTCAAATCATGCTTACGGACCATTTAACAAATTTCCAAAGACAAACACGTTGGTATCGATACTCCATCGCAGGTATCGATATTTTGGGAAAAAGGTATTGATACTGGTAAGAAAATCAGTACAAAACTAGCATTTTGTAAAATTTTAAACGAAACCATTTTATTGATACATGGGCAAAGGTATTGATAATTTCACCCCGAGTATCAATACTCGTGATTGTGTATCAATACTGAATTGAGCTACTTACTTCACGGAAATACAATTCAACTCCGAGGTATTGATATTTATGTCTTGAGTATCAATACCACTGCTCAGATTCGCAAAAACACAACAAAATAGTGTATAAAACATGCTCAACATATTTCTATTCTAAAATACATTAATCATCGCAACATCAGGCATAAAATTTACCCAATACACAATCCAATGCAACATCTTTACCTTATCATTCCAAATCATGGTAATAATAATTAAAATAATAATAATTTCCAAGCAAAAATTCTAGAAGTTCACAATCATACCAAATCAACAAGATCATAATAATAACCAACCAAAGTTCTAACCACATTGCCTTTATTTCCACAGTTCAAAGAATAATAATATCACCTACTTAAATACTAAAGTCTAACTTGGATCACTTCCTTGGAACCGCATCGCTTACACCAGAAACATTAATCATCTGTAATGGTTTAGAAAAGACTGTGTGAGCTTTAACAACCTTAGTGAATGAATAGAATTACCACAAATACACACAATATCATATGTTACACGAAAGCCACAAAAGACACATTCTTAACAGTGTTTAGCTATAATGCCAAACTAACATATTTATGCATCACTTATACATCAATCATTGTATTCACATATTTATACATGCATTGCATTTCATAAACAATTCATTAATTAATACATTCACAACTTGAGACTATGAAACATAAAAGTGGGCTCTATCACCACACATTGGATACATGGATCTCCAACACACAAATGACTCGAAGAGTCAAACATATCCCAAAATTGTAGCATCATGCTAATAATCTCCAACACACCAACATATCCCGATGAATGGGGGTTAGTTATAACACCCCTAACCCGTCTCCGTCGCTGGATTAAGGTTACGAAGCATTACCGACCAATCAAAAATCATTTAACATCATATCATTAAATAGATTAATCTCATTCAAAAGCATATCAATTATATGCATTCCATCCCTAAATCGAGCCTTCGAGGCTCTAAAACTAGCTTAGAAGCAATTCGGGACTAAATTGAAACAAAACAAAAGTCTTAAGAAAATGTTGGAAAAATTGGAAAACAAGGGTCACAAGACCATGTGGCCAAGCCATGTGACATAGAGGAAAGGAAAGAATTTGAACAAGGGACACACAACCGTGTCCCAGCCCATGTCCTCACCCGTGTAATTCACTGAGTAGGGTCACACGGCCATGTCGTAGGCCGTGTGACAAGCCGTGTAACTCTCTGAGTTGCCACACACAGTCATGTTCCAGGTCATGTGCTAGGCCATGTAACTCACTGACTTAAAACACTATAATTTTACAAATGGCACACGGCCGTGTCGCCATGTTGTGTGTGTCACACGACTGTGTGACAACCTATGTCCCAGGCCGTGTGATCCCCAAAATTGACCTAAAATCAAGCCATTTCAAGTCCAATACATACCTAACCATCTATAACATTTGGGCACACATTCAAGGGATTTAAATATCATACAAATACAAATAAACATGCCATTTCAAACACCCTAATTCATCTAACCAATATGTCACTCAAAGGCACCACATTTGTATCAAAACAAGTCAACATTGTCATATTTCAAGCATAAAAACCTAGTTCCTTAACTAACAAGTAACATCACATTTGACCATTTGCATAACACCACAAACACACCAACAAGGACCTTATATACAATCATTTAAAAGTTACCAAAATGACATAACTTGGTGAGGTGTTAAGGTTCACCAAACCAAACATAAACTTCAAAGCATATTTATACCAAATCACCATTAACACATTCACAAAATACCGTTACAATATATCTTATACATGCCATTATTAACCTTGGCCAAAATACTCAAAAACTACTGAAATGGTTGCTGGATGGTGTGATAGGTCTCCGACGAGCTTCCAACCAGTCAAGCTTCCGATTATCTATTAAACAATGAAAAATAACTACGTAAGCAACGAGTGCTTAGTAAGCTCGTATAAACCTAAACATAACTTACCATTTCGTTAATACAATTCGTAGATTAAGCATATTAAGCATAAGTCATTGATAATGTCATAAGCTTAGTATAAGCCTAAACAACATCATCAACTCACAAGTTAATACACTTGTCCATGATACAAATGAACTCAACCATAAGATAAGTAGATTTCCATATGTAAACATATCATTTAACTCATCAATGTTTTCATGAGATCATGATTCATTCCATTTCAGACTTACCATTTCATTTCTTTTTCTTAGTTGTTGAACCATCTAGAATTGCATTGGATACTCATGAATACCCATACACAAAGTGTACCTTTCCATATAATCGTAACTTTTCCTTTACATCAATGCACACATGAGCTGTGAAATGGGCCAGCTCACACAAGCTATGGGTCAAAATGTAAGCTACATGATACTACTCACACTAGTTGTGGAGAATCTGCAACAAATGCAGGACCTCAGCCATCGGTAGGACATTCAAGACCAGCACCCGAAACATGAAATCTCTAATGACATGTCATTTGTATCCTAAGAATTCTTAAGGTTCAACTAGGACTCGTTATCCATCAATTCATCATAACATGGATACATTTATATATAGATTCATTTATATTAAAACAACATAGCAAATAGTCAATTTAGCTAACATTAAAACAATCATAGTTCATACAAACTTACCTCGATAACTAGGGTCATAGAAGTAAAATCGTACACTAATTCGAAGCTTTAGCTTTTCCTCGATTTAAGTCTGAATGTAATTTTTATTGATCTAAATAGATAATTTCAATAAATTAAGTACTTTCTAGTATTCAATTGAATCCATAGTTCATACTTATACAAAATTTTGAATTTGCCCCTAACAATTTAACTTTTCACAATTTAGTCCTGAAGCTCATAACTTGAATATAACTCATTTTAGCCTAAATCCAACTTAACCAATGTTACAAGGGACCTTGAAACAATCCATAATTACCAACAATTCACAACAAAAACCATGGATTTATACATTTAGCATTTTAATCTCAATTTCCAAAATTTATTACAAATCACTTAACAAAACATGTTTATTTTACAAAAACAATAAATAATCCATCAACTAACATCAAAACACATTCAAAAACATCTATGGAAAGTCCCTCAACCTGTAACGGTTTTGCAAATTAACCCCTCAGCTAGCTAGATTAAGCTAAAACGAACTCAAAAACATAAAAATCATTAAAAATGAGGCTTGAATTCACTTAAATGCAAGTAGAAAATTGACCGAATACTTAACCCTATTCTAATGGTGTTTTTCTCTTCAAATTTTGGTGGAGATAGCCAAGGATAAAGATGATACCATTTTTAGTTTCTTTTGTTTTTAAGTTAATTATTCAATCACCATTTTAACCTTTAGAAACTAATAAAATTTCATTAAAACCTTGTCCATGCTCATCCACTAACACTTTAAATGGTATATTTACCATCCAAGTCCTTAATTTTAAGATTTCATAGCCATTGTACTCCTTTAACTAATAGAACTCAACTTTTACACTTTTTACGATTTAGTCTTTTCCATCTAATTAACCATTAAAACATCAAAATTTCTTAACAAAATTTTAATACATCCTTAATATAATCCCATAAACATTAAATAAATATTAAAATAATAACTCACTCATCAGAATTGTGGTCCCGAAACCACTATTTTTGGCACCACTCAAAATGGGTTGTTGCATTAGCTCATATTCCCTTATCTCTCCATACTATCTCGAGCCTCAATGCCCCAAAATCACAACACAAGGGTGAGTACTCACATAATCCTATGGCATGTCAACTATATCCAATGGTCTCAAAAGATCAGAAGGCCAAAGTATCAATAAAAAAACACATATTTACTTACTAATTTTTGCACACTTTCACTACACATTTACATCATTAACACAACATCATCACTATCACTTGGCATGTTTAGCATGCTCACAACTGAAACATTTCACAAGAGCTAACATAACATATATCACATATCGCATTACACATCATATTACTCAATCCATATCACATAGTCACAATTTTTTCAAAATAAACAAGAGAAATAAGAAAGCTTACACTCAAAATTTAGGATAGGGGTTTAGGCTATTCCTAGGCTCTTATTTAATAATATGAATCGTGTCTACAAGAAGCAATTCCAACACTCACCGTTCACGCTTTCGCCTAATTGTCGAAAGCTTAAACTAGCTTTTCTTTGACTTTTTCCTTACTCGAAGAAGGTCCTAATGATTCTGAAGCTTCCCACATAACAACCACACAATATACACAATTAATTTATAGTTATAACCACATCTCAACAAGAAAATATATAGATTTAAGGTTAGTTCCTCTTGAAACTGAAATTTTTGACTAACAAACTCGAAACTCAAATATCTTAACCTTTACCCATTCCTATTGCCTAAAATCAATTCCAATAATCTAATTACTCATCTAAGAATAATTCTCAACATTCAAACCACACAAAAATACTCAGATTCATGTTCCAAAAATTTGACATACATGGCCCCCTTTTGAAGAAAGCTCAACAAAACCTTTGAATTGTTTAATGAAACTTTAAGGAGAGTCAGAAACCTGCTAATCACATAAAAAAAGTTGGAAAACACTTTGAAACAATAAGTTCATTCAAAATCCTAGATTTCACCATTAACGGCCCAACTTTCAACTTCTATCCAAAACCTTTGATTCAATGGCTTAAAACTCAAGTTTGATGGCTAGATTTACACCAAAAACTATTAGGAAATCAAAACAATACCTTGATTGAGGGAAAAATGAACAATTGGTGTAAATTAAAAAAAAACCACAAGTTAAACAATAACAAAATTAATGGCGCTCTTGATTCTCTTTTTGAAATTGTCGAAAGGTTTAATGTTTAGAAATGATGGAAACCAAAATGATGGAAGTAATGGAGATCAAAATTGAAGGATGAAGTAATGTCGTGTAACAAGATTACCAGTCCAGGCTAAATCCTTTATATAGCGTATGCTCAAAGTGTTAATTTAGGGTTACCAATCAAGGCTAAACCCTAATCATAATGTATGCTCGACAGGTATTATATCGGGATTACCCATCCAAGCTAAATCCTTTCTATAACATGGTCAATGGGATTACTCGTCCGAGCTAAATCCCGTCTGCTACAAATGCAGGACCTTATTAGTTTCGGGAAAGCGTATATGATCATCAAAATTCAATATTCAATCGAGACTTAACCCTTTTTCATCATTACAAGCATGTATAAATTTTACATTATAGAATTCAAGTAATGTACAAAAATATAATCACATTACATACAACACAACATTCAATTAAACATAATTACATGCCGGATTAAGTTACACGAACTTACCTCGACACTTGTTCGCGTAAAATTCTACTAATCCAAAATCTTTTCTTTTCCTCGATCTAACCTCAAATTAGTGTTGTTTAGATCTATATAAATGAATTTAACCATAAACTTCATGCATTTCATATTTAAATGGACTCAATTTACGTCCTAGGCAAAATTACCATTTTGCCCCTAACTTTTTCATAAATTTTGATTGTCCCTAGGCCCGAAAAATAAAAATTGTGCAAATTACTCCTTATACCAAGCCTAACCAAAGTCCCGTTACAAAATTTACAGCACATGTATCCATAAACTTTTAGAATTTTTCATCAAATTTTACAACTTTTCATTTTAGTCCCTAAATTATATTTTCATAAAAAATCACTTTGTAAAAGTTGTTTATCTATCAATAATCTTTCATTTTCTTCCATAAATTTCTAATATCCAGCATAATACATTCATGACCCAATTTCATACATTGATAAATTTTCAAATTAATCCCTCAAATAGAGAGATCAAGCTATCCCGATTTCAAAAATACCAAAATTACTAAAAACTGGACAAGAGAACTTACCCAATTAAGCCTTGAAAGTTTCTCCTCTCTCTCCTAGGGTTTTCATAAAATTTTAGGTTGAAGATGACAATAATAAGATGATATTTTCTTTTATCATCTTTTAATTAATTTAATTAATTTAAATTCCAATTTAGTCCTTACCCTTTTTCTATAATTCCATGGATGAGTCACCAAAATAACCTACATACTTTTCTTAATGGTCTAATTACCATATAAGGACCTTAAGTTTTGAATTCCATAGCTATTTGATCCTTATAGCTACTATAATTCAACTTTCACATTTTATGCGATTTAGTCCTTCTCGTAATTAAGCACCTAATCCATAAAATTTTTGTTTCAAAATTTTCACATGACATGCCTATTATATTATAGACCATATAATGAAATAAAAATAAATCATATTTTTGGGTTGGACTTGTGGTCTCGAAACCACTGTTCCGATTTCACTGAAAATAGGCTGTTACAACTCTCCCCCCTTTAGGGATTTTTGTCCTCAAAAATCTTACCAGTAAAAAGATTAGGGTATTGCCTCCTCATAGTATCCTCCGGCTCCCAGTAGCCTCTTTTATACCGTGTCGTTGCCAAAGAACTTTTACTAAAGCTATGTAACACCCCCAAACCTGGCCTAGATGTTAGGGTCGAATCTGGCGCGTCGCATGATAGCGTTTGAAACTAAGTTGCTACGATAAAATAAATTCCATTTGTTAACTCTTGTTGACCCTAAAATCATTACTTATCTAGTCAATCGTTTTTACATAAAAAATTTACATAAGTCCCAGAAAGTTCGCAAATTTACATAAAAAATTAACCCAAAAAATAATTAAGATTTAAATACCCAAAGTTGAAATCAAAATAGTGTAATTACATGTGGCCACTGTCAAGTCCTCCGCTGCACCAATCCGTCAAGTCTGGGGATTACCTGTACATATTAAGTAGAAGGGGTGAGTTTACGTAAACTTAATGTGTAATTCCAATGCAAACAACAAACAGTAAACAGATAATCACATTTTGGGCCTAAGCCCTTTTCAATATCAGTATCAGTATCAGTTTGGCCTTAGCCCATGTCAGTAACAGTAAGCATTAGGGCCTTAGCCCATCTTAGAAACAAATATACAATTATAAATTCCTACCCAACTAGCCTCTACACTCCATCTCTGTCGAACCCTACACTCCATGTGGGTTTATAATCAACCCACCATACGACACTATACAATGATTTGCAACTAAGCTGCCAGTAAGTTAGGCTCAAAGCCTTTCAGTACACTTCCTCCGATCAATATCAAACCCCAACCCGATGTAATGCAAGATACATTTATGTCATACTATCTCATAGTAACAGTTCACTCAATATCAGTTCAGTGAAATATTATCATGCACAACCACTTATATACGTGTAACATTCGTTCAGTAGTTTCATACAATTAGGGGTCTAGGTAACTTACTAAACTTACAGTAGGTTCACAATCGTCTCGGGTGACTCGTGCAACCTTAGCAACAAATCAGTGAAAATGGGCTCACACGCCCATGTTGTCCGCCCGTGTGGGCCCACACGACCCAAATTGACCTTGGCCGTATGGATCACATGGCCTAGCCCAGAATCCCACACGCACGAGTGGTTTACTCGTGTGGGCCTACACAGCCTAATTGGCAGAGCCCGTGTGTCTCACATGCTTCGCCCATCCATCACACAGCCATGTCATGCGCTCATGTCCTGGCTCGTCGGTCACACCCCCATGTACCGTCACATGGCCTGCCACACGGGCGACCACACACCTGTGTGGTGTTAGCCGAGTGCCTTTTTTGGCTTTTCATCGAATTTCATTTCTGCGGTTCGGGTACACACCTAGTTCCATTTGATGCTAAAATAATCCCCGAGCACTCCAAGACCTATAATTGAACAAATAACACTAATTTAATCGATTAAAATGTGATCTCAAATCAAACTCGTATCGAGGTTTTAACCTAAAAGCGACTAAACCTTACCTTTAGCGAAGCAACAACAATTTCCCATTACCAATGATCCAATCAATAGCCTATTGATTTTTTATTGACCTCTAATCACATAACGAACTCTTATCAATCCGTTCAATAAATCAAAACGAAAACAGACCTCTAAACTTATCGATCACGCACGCAGAACACAGGAGTAAGGAGTCGTGGAATAACGATAATAGGTAACAAGCAAAAATTGAAGAAAAAGAAAAAAAAATAGTAAGAGGAAAGTATGAAGAAAACGACAACAAGGAGAGAAAGGGAGAGGGAAAAAAATGGTAGAGAAAGATTTTGGGAATAAGAGGGAAATCAAAATATTTCTAATAACTACCAATTTCCCCAAATCACTCCACTTACCCCACTACATCACAACTACTCAGAAACCCAGTTTTGGGCAACTCTTAGCCGAAATTGGAGCAAAAATACTATTTCCATGCCAGCACAGAGAATTGAACATAAGACCTCCAACATTCCAACACTCCACTTAACCGCTAGACTAGTAGGCCCATTCTGATATGATTATACACATACCTAAACTTAAGCCCTATAGGTCAGGTTAAGGCTTTATTCATAAAATTACTAAAATTTTCCCAAGACAAGGCTTGAACCCAAGACTTCTCAAACACTCCAGAACACATAACCATTGAAGTAGATACACTGTTGTGTCATATTTTAACAGAATCAAAAATAAAAATTTTGGGGCATTACAACTCTACCCTGTAAAAGAAAATTTAGGCCTCAAAATTTTACCTGATTAGAACATATGAGGATACTGCTGACGCATTGCATCCTAAGGCTCCCACATAGCCTCCTCCGAGCTATGATTACGCCATAGAACCTTAACTAGTGGGGTGGATTTCCTCCTCAAAATCTTTACATCGCGATCCAATATCTGAACCGGCTCCTCCTCGAAAGTTAGATCTGGTCTAACCTCGATCTCCTCCACTGGGACAACATGCGTGGGATTAGAGCGGTAGCGCCTCAACATTGAAACATGGAAAACATCATGAATTCGATCCAATTCTAGAGGTAGCTCCAACTGGTAAGCAATTGGTCCTACTCATCTTATAATGCGGTAAGGCCTAATAAATCTCGGGCTCAGCTTGCCCTTACGACCAAATCTCAGTACCTTCTTCCATGGCGAGACCTTAAGGAAAATGGAGTCTCCCACAAAATATTCAATCTCGCGTCGCTTTAGGTCTATGTAAGACTTCTGTCTATCAGATGCTGCTTTTAGTCGGTCTCGACTCAGTCTAACTTTATCCTCGGTATCAAAAACCATTTCAGGACCCAGAACTCGCCGCTCACCCAAATCAGTCCAGCATAACGAAGTGCGACACTTACGACCATAAAGTGGCTCGTAAGGTGCCATCTGTATACTAGACTGGTAACTATTATTGTAAGCGAATTCTGCCAACGGCAAATAATCCTCCCAACTACCTCAGAAGCCAATTACACAACTCCTTAACATGTCCTCTAGTATCTAAATCACCCTATCTGACTGACCATCTGTCGGAGGATGGAACACAGTACTAAAGTCCAATCTTGTACCCAGAGCTTCATGTAGCTTCTTCTAGAACCGAGATGTGAAGCGAGGATCCCTATCAGATATTATTGAAAGTGGTACCCCATGCAGTCTCACTATCTCAGACACATATAGCTTAGCCAGTTTCTGCAGAGGGTAGTTAGCGTGAACAGGTATGAAGTGGGCAGACTTGGTCAATCGATCTACGATGACCTAAATAGAATCCCTCTTAGTGGGTGTGAGGGGTAACCCACTAACGAAGTCCATAGTCACTCGTTCCCACTTCCAAATTGGTATTTTAACTAGCTGCAACAATCCCAAAGGTAATTCATGCTCAGCCTTAACCTGCTGGCATGTCAGACACATAGCCACAAATTCAGCAACCTCTCGTTTAAGACCTGGCCACTAGTATGACTCACGAAGGTCGCGGTACATCTTATTTCCACCAGGATGCAAAACATAAGGGCTACTATGCACCTCTCGTAGTATGGACTACCTCAAATCGGTATCCTTTAGAACACAACTTCTTCCACAAAAACAGAGCACCCCTTCGCTATTCAGACCAAAATCCACAATATCACCACTCTCAACCTGTCGAAATTGAAGACCCAGTGCCTCATCCTCCAACTGTTTACCCTTAATATGCTCAATCCACGTCGGTTTAACCTGAAGTTCAGCCAATAGACTACCATCATCAAATAAACTGAGGCGAGCAAACATCACCCTAAGATCAGTCACAACCCTACCGCTCAATACGTCGACCACTACATTAGCCTTACTATGGTGGTATTCGATCATACAGTCGAAGTCCTTAAGTAGCTTAATCCATCTACGCTGCCTAAGATTTAGCTCTTTCTGAGTGAGGAGATACTTGAGGCTCTTGTGATCAGTGTAGATGATACACTTTTCACCATACAAATAATGCCTCCAAATTTTCAGTGTGAACACCACCGCGGCCAACTCTAAGTCATGTGTCAGATAATTCTCCTCATGAGTCTTAAGTTGACAAGACGCATATGCCACCACCCTACCCTCTTGTATCAATACACATCCCAAACTGACATGTGATGCATCGTTGTAAATAGTGAACTCTTTTCCAGACTCTGGCTGTATCAATACAAGGGCCTCAGTCAGTACGGGCTTGAGCTTCTCAAAGCTCTCTTGTTGTGCATTAGTCCAATTGAATGGCACACCTTTATGTAGCAGCATAGTCAAGGGTGTTGTAATTAGTGAAAAACCATCTACAAATCGTCGATAATACCCTGCAAGTCCCAAAAAACTGCGAATCTCAGATATAGTCTTAGGCTGCTTTCATTCTAAGACAGCCTTAATCTTTTGAGGATCGACTCTAATCCCCTCGGCAGAAACCACATGCCCCAGAAATGTTACTTCTCGTAACCAGAACTCATATTTACTAAACTTGGCGTACAGTTGTTTCTCTCATAGAATCTGCAGGACCACTCTAAGATGTTCATCATGTTCATCTTCTGTCTTCGAATATACCAATATGTCGTCAATAAATACCATTACGAACCGATCCAGATAGGGCTGGAACACTCGGTTCATCAGACCCATAAAAGCTGTTGGTGCATTCGTTAGTCCAAATGACATCACTAGGAACTCGTAATGACATCAGCCTCCTTAACTCTCAATTGGTGATATCTTGATCGGAGATTAATCTTAGAGAAGACTGAAGCACCTCGGAACTGTTCAAACAGATAGTCTATCCTCGGTAGGGGGTACTTATTCTTGATGGTCAGCTTATTCAATTGTTGGTAGTCAATACACATACGCATGGATCCATCCTTCTTTTTCACAAACAGAACTGGTGCTCTCCATGGAGACACACTAGGACGAATGAACCCACGATCCAACAACTCTTGAATCTGAGCCTTAAGCTCCACTAGCTCTTTCGGTGCCGTTCTATAGGCAATGATGGACACCGAAGCTGTACCAGGAAGGAGCTCAATCCCAAAATCTACTTCACAATTCGGAGGTAGCCCAGATAACTCTTCAGGAAACACGTCTGGAAATTATTTAATCGTCTTGATATCCTTAACCGAAGAATTCCCAGAATTTGAAACACTGATGTAGGCCAAATACGCTTCACATCTCTTACGAACCAACTTTTCGGCCCTTAATGTAGAAATCACATTTGATAAGTAATTTCGACGCTCCTCAATTATGACTACCTCACTGTCCTCCGCAGTTTTCAGTACAATCCTTTTTGTGGCACAATCTAAGCTCACTTGGTGCTTGACCAACCAATCCATCCCAGTGTAACACCTCTAACCCGTATCTGTCGCAGGACTAGGGTTAAGAGGCATTATCGGACATATCGAAACATTTCCCATTCACTCCACAATCAACATAGCTTCAAAGTCATACATCATTATAGAGTCCCTTACATAGGTCAACGAGACCTTAAACATGCCTTAGAAAGAGGTTGGGACTAAACCGAGCACATAAAAATTTTCTCAAAACTTAGCAAATTTTCTAAGTTATAAAGGTCACACGCCCATGTGTTTAGGCTGTGGCAAAATAGGGCATACATACTGACTTGTCCACATGGCCACAAGACACACCCGTGTACCAGGACGTGTAAAAACTAGGGAGGCTACTGACTTAAGTCACACGGCCAGTCACACGCCCGTGTGTCTAGCTCATGTTAAAAATTGACTTGGCCCCACGGCTTGGCACGCGCCCATGTATGCAACCATGTGGTCTGTCCAGCTTATTTTGAAATGGCCCTCGAGCAACACGGCTGAGACACACGCCTGTGTCCCTGCCCGTGTGGGGAAAAATAGGCCATTTACAAGGCCAATATGCCTCCCATTAAGGGTCCTCACTACAAGTAATAAAACCAAAACATTTCATACCAAATTTTCATCTAATTCTCAACCAAAACATTCACCATTCATGCCATAACATTATCAATCAATTTCATGCTTGTAATCCATACCAAATCATAACATTTCATAAGCTATATCATATCAAAACATATGTTTTATAACCTCAAAACACTTCATTCAATCTCATACCATGAACTTACCAATTATTCAAATAAGCACATATCATAAACTTACCAAATTGACCAATTCACTTGGCCATTATCATATTGACCATAAAGCATCACATAGTTTATAACCATAATTCATTTTTATACACAACCAAATCTAAGCCATATCACATGGCTAGATATACACAATACAAAACTTATTCGAATACTTCTAGCCTATACATGCCATACTTCAATATTCATATCTTCAAGAGATACCAAAATAGAGTTCGATAGTGTGGTGATGATCCTCGATGGTCCCCGAGCTTCCGGTAGCTTCAATATCTATAAAATAGTTGAAAACACACACAAAGTGGGCTTTCAAAAGCTTAGTAAGCCATATACAAATAAACTTAACACATAACATCAATCTAGATCAATTCATTCATATAACTCAAGGCAAAATACATTCACATAGCTATATATCTCTTATAGTTCATTGGATCATGATTCACATATATATATATATATCATATCTCATTCTCATAGCAACTCATACTTATATCATATGTTCACATAGGTGCATGTACTTACCTTTCATCCTCAAACATGGTATACAATTGAAACATACCTAAATCGAATACACATTCACATAGTCATCCATTTTCTCAGAGTGCCTAATGAACCGTTTGAAATCATAAGGATATGCAGATAGCTCGAAAAACTCGTACAATGCCAACGTCCCAGACGTGATCTTACATGTAATCAAATATCAATGCCACTGTTCTAAACAGGGTCTTACACGAAATCAAATACAATGCCAATGTCCTAGACATGGTCTTACATATAAATCTCAAATCGATGCCAACATCCTAGACGTGGTCTTACACAAAAACACATATCAGAATCCTATGTCATGACATATGTATCCTAACTATTCCTATGGTTCGTACGGGGATTTTTGGACGTCGTCACATTATCGAAACTTTCTCCGATATCACATATTCAACTCTTATAAACATCACAGTTCAATGTCATATAAGCATAAGTAAATCAACTCAAACACATTTATTTGTATATTGACTTACCTCGTACGGATTTGAATGGAAAGAATCGACTACTCGATGAATTTCAACTTTCCCCGATCTAATTTTGTTTTCTTTGGTTCTTGATCTAAACGCATTCAAATTTGACTTATTCAATCACACATTCATTCAAGTTGTAACAGCCTAGTTTAGACCCTAGTCGAAACAGTGGTTTTGAGACCATAAATTCGAGGTCAAAAAATTACTTTTATATTATTATTGGTGTTTATAATATGTGAGTTGTTATGTGTGAAAGTTTCGTGTGGAAATTTTATTGTTTGTGTGCTTAATTTGTAAAAAGGACCTAATCGCATAAAATGTAAAATTTGCATTCTATTTGTTAAAGTGCCTAATTGCTATGTCTCTTTAATTGTGAGGTCCTTATGTGGTTATTTGACCATGGAATGTATTGAATGACGTTAATGGCCTTAATATAATGGTTTATTAATGTTTTAATGTAACAACAAAATGGTAAACTAATTATTAAATGAATTATAATTAAAACAAAGCATGAAATTGGCCATTATCATCTATCTATTGCTGAAATTATCAAAAGAAAAAGAAGAAAATTTAGGCTTAGGGTTCGGCTAGGAGATTTGGTGATTAAGGTATGTTTTGAGTTCGATTTTTGATGATTTTTATGTTTTTGAGATCATTGCTTAGTAATCTATCAAGCCCATGCCCTTATTTTTGAATTGGTTGATGATTTTGAAAGACGCCATTAATGAATTCATGTGTTTTATGATGTTTAATGATGAATTATGAAAGCTTAGTGCTTGATATACATGTTTTGTAAAGTGATTTTGAGTAAAAATGCATATTAGGGATTTAATTTAGAAAAGTATAAATTGAAGGGTTGGATTGTGAAAAAAATGAAATTTTTTGGCTCCTAGAGGTCCTTATGATATTCGGCTATGCATGGGTTCATTGAAATTATGTGTATTTTGTGTTTTTGTGAAATAGGGACTAAAGTGTTAAAATGTGAAAATGTGAGGGCTAATTTATAAAATACCCTAACTATGTGTTTATGGATTAATTTGAATGTGTTGGTGATTAAATGAGTTAATTTTGAATACATATAGATCAAGAAAGGAGAAATTCAGGCTTAGATCGAGGCAAAAACAATGTGCTCGATTGATTGACTAATATCATTGTGTTTACGTCCGAGGTAAGTTCGTGTATAATACATTTTGTTTGTATAATGTTTGTATGTGATTAAATAAATAAAAATGAGATTGATAAGTTGGAGTATGTGAAATGTGAATCTTATTTGAGGCACTAAGTGTGCGAGAAATGAAATAGCTACTGCTATTAAATATGGCACTGAGTGTGCGAGAATATACAGCGATGGCTTAATAAATGGCACTATGTGTGCGATACCGATATAAGTTTGGTTTAATGAAATGGCACTAAGTGTGAGATAATATTGTAGCTTCGACTAAATAATTGGCACTAAGTGTACGAGTTCAAAGAATGTCTAAAGATGTTTGAATGACATTATGCATTGAGTATTGATGTGATAAATGTGATAGGTAAGAATGTGATGGTACAGGTATGTACAGAACCTATGTGGTTGATGATATTATGGTATGATAGTAAGATATAGCTTTGAATAATTATAAGTAATTTGATGAGTAATATTGACTTTTAGATAAGAGATTGAATTAGTTGATTGATGAGTTAAGTGTATATATCATGAACTTACTAAGCTTAAAAGCTTACTGTGTGAAATGTTCTCTGTTTTACAGTGTTACAAAGCTAACTTGGATCCAGGGATTGTCAGCAACTCACTCACACTACCAGACATCTATTTTGGTACCATTTTGAGAGTTGTATATATATGGTATATGACATGTATAGGCTACTATCATTTTGGTATGTTTTGTGTTGTGGTTAGCCATGAGACTTGGCTTGTAAATATTGGTATGTATGACCTCTTAAGTTGGCCTAATTGGTATGTTTGATAAGAAAGAAAAGTGATGTTTATAATGTCCATGTGATAGTTTAAATATGGGATGTTGAATTGGCAAGTTTTGTGGTATAAAATAGGTCATAAGATGATGAGATTATATTTTGAAACTTATGTGAGTTTTAATGATTTTAGTATATTTAGGTTGTGGAATTGAGTAGTGAATTGGATGGTATTTGAATGTTATGCAATATGTATGAAATGATTGATTTGGTTGTAACACCCCTCGCCCGTATCTGGCACCGGGACGGGGTTTGAGGCATTACCGGTAATTCCCTTTTTCACACTTACAAAATCAGGTCACCAATCTTCGCCCAAATTTAAAACCTTTCAAACATGTACACCTTGTCCCTTACACAGGCCCTCGAGGCCTAAAACACACCTAGGGGCAGTACGGCACAAAATCAAAAACATTCGAAAAACTTTGAGTACCTTAGAAAATTTTCCCTTATTTTGAAGTATGACATGCCAGTGTGGTGGGGTCGTGTGGTCACACACGCTCGTGTGGCTTGGGACACGTCCGTGCCCTCTACCCATGTGCAACACTAGCTTCCAACCTCATCATTCTGTTAAAAACACATGGCCAAGGCACATGCCCATGTACTTAGCCCGTGTTCTATACTGACTTAAAAATTCAGGTGCAGGGGACACACGACTATACCACACACCCATGGGGGTGAGCCATTTGTGACACACGCCCGTTTGTCTACCCATGTGGACCTTATTAGGCTATTTTCCAAGCCTTAAGTCACCCTCTACTAACCAATTACACTTATAGATTACTATAGTGCATGTTTAGGCCAAATTATACATCTATAAATATGAAACTTTGATTAACCTCATTGCATGTGAACCTCATGTCATTGGTTTCATACATGCTAAGTTAATTCTCATCTTGCATTTAAGGATTTCTATGTCTACTCGACATATTTAAGGTTGGCTCGTTCATTGCCAATTGTAACCAAACCATCATATGTGAACATAAACATGCATAGATTTGTAGGTCACAGCCTACTTCAAAATAAGCCAATTTCCATGGCCATATACAAAAAGATGAGTATAAATTTACATGCCTTCATCTTGGCAAATCAAATGACACATATAATCAAGTACTCAAGTTTTATACATGCCATTGAATAAAATATAAGTGTCTATATACCAAAGCTGAACTAGTTGATAGTGTGTTGATTCTCCAACCGTCTTCCAATCTATACGAGTCCTCGAGCTCTGTAAGACAGGGAAAAGAGGGGGGGTAAGCATTTACATGCTTAGTAAGCTTGGAATAACTGGAAAGTAAACTTACTGATTATTTAGCATACATCCTTATTAAATAATGAAACCAACAAGTATGGAAATGATTTCCCTATTACAGGCACTCAAGCAATGGGTTAGTCACACAGCAAAACACCATGCAATATATCTTAGATGAGCTCATCATTCAACAGGTCATTCGTACATATACCTCGTGTTAATCTCGTTGAGTTTTTAGGAAATCTTGATGGATCATCCAGTCACCGTCAATTCATATGAATGATCATTTCAAGTATGCACTCCCACGAACCACACATCTTACGGCGAAATTACTAGTCCAGGCTAAATCCCCCACAATATAAACTCATAAGGTGATGTCGGGATTACCAATCTAGGCTAAATCCCTTATAACAACAAACACCCTTAATGAGATCAGATCTGAATTACCAGTCCAGGCTAAATTTAGACCCTAATCGATTTACCCGTCCGGGATAAATCCATAATGCACACATATTCTTCGGGAGGCTCGATCATCCAAGGAACACCCGTCCGGGCTAGATCCTTTTTATATTTGAGATCATTGGATTACCCGTCCGGGCTAAATCCTCTCTGCAACACATGCAGGATCTCAAGTCGCATGTAAATCATGGTTTATCCATCCAATTCCCTTTCTAACCTCAACCGAGACATTTACAAATAAATTATTTTCAAAGATACATTCCATGCATTTTCATGCCATCAATAATGCAATCATCATGTATTCATAAATCATACAGTTATGCATGTTATGAGTTTACTTTAAGTTATCCGAACTTACTTGGTACTCGTTTCGGTATTGTGTTTCGGTTATTCCGAAACCTTTCATTTTCCTCGATCAACCTTCGAAACTTGTTCCTCAGGGTCTAAAACAATAAAATTAAATCATTAACACTCTACATTATACTTTTTGAGCCTAAATTTCACCCTCGGTCCAAATAACCATTTTCCCCTTAACATTTCATATTTTTACGATTTAGTCCCTAGGCTCGTATAATGATACATTTGCAATTTCTATCTTACTCAAGCCTAGCTGAACACTTTTCCTTCTTATGGCAGCCCACATTTTCCATTATTTTCACATTTCTACCACATATTTAACAACTTTTGCAAAAAGGTCCCTTTAGGGGTTTTTCATGAAAATCACCTAAGAAAAGATGTTTAACACACCTTCAACTTTCATATCCCTCCATAAACCTTCAAAATACAAGTAACTCATGCATGGGTGAATTTATAAACATGAACCCTAGCATGAAATATGGGTACAAATAGAGAGAGTAAGCTACCGAGATTTCAAAAATACAAAGAACATTAAAAACGGGGCTTGGGAGCACTTACTATTAAGCTTGGAAATGTGAAAACCCTAGCTATGGAGGACTTGAGAATTTCGACTGGTACAAGGGAGAAGATGGCTGATTTTTTCCTTCTTTTTCCCATTTTATTTCATTAAAATGCCAAATGACCAAAATGCCCTTAAGTACTTTCTTTAAGATTTCATCCATACAATCCCATTTTTGTCCAAAAACTTAGAAATTGGGAAAATTTCTCTCTAAGACCTTCTAATTTATAATCTAAAGCAATTTCATACAAATTGCTTCTAGAATCGAAGTTTTGCAATTTATTCAATTTAGTCCCTAATTTCCAATTGGACACTTTACTCAAAGAATTATATTCTAGACCTCATAATAATCATAAAATAAATATTTTGATGTCAGATTTTTGGTCCCGAAACTATTATTCCGACTAGGCCCTATTTTGGGATGTTACATTTCTCCCCCCTTTAGGGACTTTCGTCCTCGAAAGTCTTACCAGTAAACAGGTTCGGGTATTGGTTTCTCATGGTTTCTTCTGGTTCCCGTGTAGCCTCTTCCATACCATATCGATGCCATAAAACCTTTACTAAAGCCACATTTTTATTTCTCAACTGTTTAACCTCACCAGCCAAAATCTTGATCGGTTCTTCTCCATAGGTCATGTTTGGTCTAATCTCAATCTCTACTGGTGAAATCACATGAGAGGGGTCTGATCGATATCACCTTAACATGGATACATGGAACACGTCATGAATCTTTTCCAATTATGGTGGCAATGCCAAATGAAAGGCTACTGGTCCAACTCTTTCAGTGATCTCATACGGTCCGATAAATTGCAGACTCAATTTGCCTTTCTGACCAAATCTTAACACTTTTTTCAATGGAGACACTTTCAAGAATACTCTATCTCCAACTTGAAATTCAATCTCTTTTCTTTTCAGATCAGCATATGACTTTTGCCTATCCAATGCCACTTTTAAACAGTCTCGTATTACTTTAACCTTTTCTTCAGTTTCCTTGATCAGGTCAACTCCATGAATTTGACTTTCCTTGAGTTCCGTCCAGTACAATAGAGTTCGGCACTTCCTGCCATACAAGGCTTCATAAGGAGCCATCTTCAAACTCGTTTAAAAACTGTTATTATAGGCAAATTCTACCAATGGTAAGTACTTTTCCCAGCTACCCTGAAATTTGAGGATGCATCATCGCAACATATCCTCAAGAATCTGAATCATCCACTCAGACTGACCATTGGTCTGAGGGTGAAAATCCGTACTAAAACTCAATTTTGTGCCCAGGGCTTCTTGTAACTTCTTCCAAAATCTCGAAGTGAACCTCAGGTCTCTGTCTAAAATAATTGTTAGTGGTATCCCATGTAATCTCACAATCTCAGATATATACAAGTCGGCCAATCTATCAAGAGAGTAGTCTGTTCGTATCGGAATGAAATGAGCCGACTTTGTCAACTTATCCACCACAACCCATATAACATATTTCTTTTTCGGAGTCATTGGCAATCCTGTCACAAAATCCATAGTAACTTTGTCCCACTTCCGTTCAGGGACCATTACAGGTTGTAACAAACTTGAAGGCACTTGATGTTCAGCTTTAACTTGCTGACATATCAGACATCTCGATACAAATTTGGAAATGTCTCTTTTCATGTCATTCCACCAGTATATTTTCTTCAAATCGTTGTACATCTTGGTACTCCCCGGATGAATAGACAAACGGCTGTTATGTGGTTCTTGCAAGATTTTCAAATAAGTTCATCATCTTTAGGTACACAAATTCTATCTCTAAACATCAAACATCCATCAGGACCGATCTGATAATCTGATTCAATGCCCGACTCACATTGAGTTCTTTTTGCTTGCATGTCTATATCATTAATTTGAGCATCATAAATTTCCTGAAGAAAAGTCAGTCTAGCCTCTAGCTCTGCCAAGACTGAAGCATCTTCAAGCAAAGCTAATCGAGCATCCATGGATCTTAGTGCAAACAAAGATTTTCTGCTTAACGCGTTGGCGACCACATTCGCCTTTCCCGGGTCAATGATTAGAACATAATCTTTAATTAGTTCTAACCATCTCCGCTGTCTCAGGTTCAACTCTTTTTGAGTCATCAAATACTTCAAACTCTTGTGGTCTGTGAATATACGACAAGTCTCACCATATAAATAATGCCTCCAAATTTTCAAGGTGAAGACAATGGCGGCAAGCTCTAAGTCATGGGTCGGGTAGTTCTTCTTGTGTGGCTTCAACTGCCGTGAAGTGTAGGCTATCACTTTTCCATCTTGCATAAGTACACAACCCAATCCATTTAGGGATGCATCACTGTAGACCACAAACTCTTTTCCCGGCTCAGGTAATACTAAAATAGGAGCTTCTGTCAGTAACGTCTTTAACTTCTCGAAATTCAGCTGACACTTCTCTGTCCATTCAAACTTAACGTCTTTCTACAACAACCTTGTCATTGGAGTTGCTATTATGGAAAATCCTTTCACAAATCTTCGATAGTAACCGGCTAAGCCCAAAAAGCTTCTAACCTCGGTCACATTTTTAGGCGGTTTCCATTCAACAATAGTAGAGATTTTACTTGAATCAACTCGGATGCCTTCACCCGAAACAATATGACCTAAAAATCCAACTTCCTGGAGCCAAAATTCACTCTTGCTAAACTTAGCAAACAATTGTTTTTCTCGCAAGGTCTGTAATATAGTTCTTAGGTGCTTCGCATGCTCTGACTTATCTTTAGAATAAATCAAGATGTCGTCAATGAATACAATGAAAAATTTATCCAAATAGGGCCGAAAGATTCTATTCATCAGGTCCATGAATACTGCCGGTGCGTTCGTCAATCCGAATGGTATAACAAGAAATTCATAATGGCCGTATCTAGTTCTAAAAGCTGTCTTTGGCACATCCGATTCCTTAACACGTAACTAATAGTAGCCAAACCTCAAGTCTATCATAGAAAACACAGTGGCTCCTCTCAACTGATCAAATAGGTCATCGATCATTGGCAAAGGATACTTATTTTTAATAGTTATCTTGTTTAGTTGTCGGTAATCTATACATAATCTCATTGAACCATCTTTCTTCTTTACAAATAATACAGGGGCACCCCAAGGTGAAAAGCTTGGTCTTGCAAAACCTTTATCCGTCAACTCTTGCAATTGTGCTTTTAATTCTCTCAGTCTGGTTGGTGCCATTCTGTACGGAGCAATAGAGATGGGAGCTGTTCTTGGCACCAATTCAATACCGAACTCAATTTCTCCCTCAGGAGGTAATCCGGGTAATTCTTTCGGAAATACATCTGGATATTCACATACTATCGGCACAGACTCAATCTTCAACTCCGTTTCCCTCGTGTTCAACACAAACGCAAGGTAGGCTTCGTACCCTTTCCTCACATATCTCTAAGCAACCATTGCCGTGATCACAGCTAGCGACGTGCCCAACTTTCTTGAATCAACCCGTAGGATCTTACTATCTGGGCATTTCAATTTAATATACTTGCTAGCACAATTTACAATTACATCATGCAAGGCTAACCAATCCATACCAAGTATTACATCAAACTCGTCAAAAGGTAGCAACATAAGGTTAGCCGGAAAACATTGACCATGAGTCGTCAAAGGACAATTCCTACAGACTTTATCGATCAGAACTGATTTGCCTAATGGGTTTGACACTTTAACAACAAATTCTGTAGGTTCAACGGGTATGTTCATACTAGACACCAATCTCATGCAAATGTATGAATGTGTCGATCCCGAGTCAATTAAGGCAATAACACATGTATTGAAAAGAGAAAAAGTAACCGTAATAACGTCAAGAGCAGAGGCTTTCTCTCGAGCGCGTATTGCATACATCTTTGCCGGGGTTCGAGCCTCTGATTTTACAGTGTCTTTGGCCGTAACTCGACTACCACTAGAACTTCCGGGGTATCTCGGAGGTCTACCTCGTGCTATGGGAGCACTCGACTTCGAGGTTACTTCTACTTCTTTTTCAATTCGTTCTGGGTAGTCTCTGAGAAAATGGTCAAGAGAGCCACATCTGAAACATGCACCGCTCTTTATTCGACACTCTCTGAACTGAAATTTGTTGCAGCTCTTACACTTCGGCTTTTGGTCATCTACACTCTCTACACTAGTCACCATCGGGGAGTAAGACTTCTGATCTCGTCGTCTAGAACTTCTCGTTCTACCCGAAAATCCTACAGATGAAGTGGAGCATTCATGTTGGCTCCTTAATTTCTTTGTAGAAAATGAGAGCGTCCTACCACCGGATCTCTTGCTCGCAACTCGAGCTTCTCTCTTTGCTTGTTTTCTTTCATTATTGAGTTCCTCGGCCTTCTTGGCCTGACCAGCTAATGCGGCGAATTGCCATATTTCAAGGATCCCAATCAATAATTTGATTTCCTTATTCAAACCTCTCTCGAAGCGTTTACACAATTCTGACTCGGTTTGAACCCACTCAGTTGCATACTGACTTAGCCTTACGAACTCCCTTTCGTATTCTGCCACCGTATTATTCCCTTGTTTGAGTTTCAGGAACTCCTTTCGCTTCGAGTCTAAGAACCTTTGACTGATATATTTCTTCCTAAACTCCGCCTGGAAAAATTCCCAAGTGATATTTTCCTTTGGCACCGCCGAAGATACGGTCTTCCACCAGTGGTACACAGTGTCCTTCAAAAGAGACACAACACACTTCAAACATTCCTCAGGTGCGCACGATAAGTCATCTAAAACCCGTATGGTATTCTCGAGCCAAAACTCGGCTCTCTTAGTGTCATCCTCAATTTTAGCTCTAAATTCCTCGGCCCCATACTTTCTAAGCTTATCTACGGGGGCTTTACCAGTTCTTACTAGTGGCAAGCCTCGTGGCAAATCCTCATCAGGTTGGTTAGGGGGCGGGGGCTATCGTGGTATGTTGAGGCAATTACTCAAATAATCCCCAAACCATTCATCCATTATGTTAAAGAAGGCGGCTCAAACTTCTTCTCGGCCTTCAGATATAACCCTTCTACTACTACTAGATACAACTCATTGTATGGAAGCTAGAGCATGGCTTTCGGCTCCCTCAGACTCATCTTGCGTATGATTGGAAGGCATTTACTATATTCAAAACAATTTAAACAGTTAGGAGATATCACACTATCAATTTTTATATAATGGCATGTATAGAGAATCTCAATGCTCTCTACGGTAGTTCTAGAACCGACTAAATCATTGCTCTGATACCACTAAATGTAACACCCCTCGCCCGTATCTGGCACCGGGACGGGGTTCGAGGCGTTACCGATAATTCCCTTTTTCATACTTACTAAATCAGGTCACCGATCTTCGCCCAAATTTAAAACCTTCCAAACATGTACACCTTGTCCCTTACACAGGCCCTCGAGGCCTAAAACACACCTAGGGGCAGTACAGGACAAAATCGAAAACATTAGATAAACCTAAAACACACGCCCTTGTGGCTTGGGACACGTCCGTGCCCTCTGCCCGTGTGCAACACTGACTTTTAACCTCATCATTCTGTTAGAAACACACGGCCAAGGCACATGCCCATGTGCTTAGCTCGTATTTTATACTAACTTAAAAATTTAGGTGTAGGGGACGCACGGCCATACCACACACCTATGGGGGTGAGCCGTTTGTGACACACGCCCGTATATCTACTCATGTGGACTTTATTAGGCTATTTTCCAAGCCTTAAGTCACCCTCTACTAACCAATTACACTTATAGATTACTATAGTGCATGTTTAGGCCAAATTATACATCTATAAATATGAAACTTTGATTAACCTCATTGCATGTGAACCTCATGTCATTGGTTTCATACATGCTAAGTTAATTCTCATCTTGCATTTAAGGATTTCTATGTCTACTCGACATATTTAAGGTTGGCTAATTTTTGTAACTCATTGCCAATTATAACCAAACCATCATATGTGAACATAAACATGCATAGATTTGTAGGTCATAGCCTACTTCAAAATAAGCCAATTTCCATGGCCATATACAAAAAGATGAGTATAACTCTGCATGCCTTCATCTTGGCAAATCAAATGACACATATAACCAAATACTCAAGTTTTATACATGACATTGAACAAAACATAAGTGTCTATATACCAAAGCTGAACTAGTTGATAGTGTGTTGATTCTCCAATCGTCTTCCAATCTATACGAGTCCTCGAGCTCTGTAAGACATGGAAAAGAAGGGGTAAGCATTTACATGCTTAGTAAGCTTAGAATAATTGGAAAGTAAACTTACCAATTATTTAGCATACATTCTTATTAAATAATGAAACCAACAAGTATGGAAATGATTTCCCTATTACAGGCACCCAAGCAATGAGTTAGTCACACAGCAAAACACCATGCAATATATCTTAGATAAGCTCATCATTCAACAGGTCATTTGTACATATACCTCGTGTTAGTCTCGTTGAGTTTTTAGGAAATCTCGATGGATCATCCAGTCACCGTCAATTCATATGAATGATCATTTCAAGTATGCACTCCCACGAACCTCACATCTTACGGCGGGATTACCAGTCTGGGATAAATCTCCCGCAATATAAACTCATAAGGTGATGTTGGGATTACCAGTCCAGGCTAAATCTCTTATAACGACAAACACCCTTAATGAGCTCAGATCTGAATTACCAATCCAGGCTAAATACAGACCCTAATCGGATTACCCGTCCAGGCTAAATCCATAATGCACACATATTCTTCGGGAGGCTCGATCATCCAAGGAACACCTATCAGGGCTAGATCCTTTTTATACTTGAGATCATTGGATTACCCGTCTGGGCTAAATCCTCTCTACAACACATGCAGGATCTCAAGTCGCATGTAAATCATGGTTTATCCATCCAATTCCCTTTCTAACCTCAACCGAGACATTTACCAACAAATTATTATCAAAGATACATTCCATGCATTTTCATGCCATTAATAATGCAATCATCATGTATTCATAAATCATACAATTATGCATGTTATGAGTTTACTTTAAGTTATTCAAACTTATGTGGTACTCATTCCGGTATTGTGTTTCGATTATTCTGAAGCCTTTCGTTTTCCTCGATCGACCTCCGGAACCTGTTCCTCGGGGTCTAAAACAATAAAATTAAATCATTAACACTCTACATTATACTTTTTGAGCCTAAATTTCACCCTTGGTCAAAATGACCATTTTGCCCCTAACCTTCACATTTTTACGATTTAGTCCTTAGGCTCGTATAATGATACATATGCAATTTCTATCTTACCCAGGCCTAGCTGAACACTTTTCATTCTTATGGCAGCCCACATTTTCCATTATTTTCACATTTCTACCACAATTTAACAGCTTTTGCAAAAAAGTCCTTTTAAGGGTTTTTCATGAAAATTACCTAGGAAAATATGTTTAACACACCTTCAACTTTCATATCCCTCCATAAACCATCAAAATACAAGTAACTCATGCATGGGTAAATATCTAAACATGAACCCTATCATGAAATATGGGTACAAATAGAGAGAGTAAGCTACCGGGATTTCAAAAATACGAAGAACATTTAAAACGAGGCTTGGGAGCACTTACTATTGAGCTTGGAAATGTTGAAAACCCTAGTTATGGAGGAATTGAGAATTTTGGCTGGTACAAGGGACAAGATGGCTTATTTTTGCCTTCTTTTTCCCATTTTATTTCATTAAAATGCCAAATGACCAAAATGCCTTTAAACCCTTTCTTTAAGATTTCATCCATACAAGCCCATTTTTGTCCAAAAACTTAGAAATTGGGCAAATTGCTCTCCAACACCTTGTAATTTATAATCTAAAGCAATTTCATACAAATTGCTTCTAGAATCCAAGTTTTACAATTTATTCAATTTAGTCCCTAATTTCTAATTGGACACTTTAGTTAAAGAATTTCTTCATAAAATCTTGACACATGTATATTCTCATATTCTAGACCTCATAATAATCATAAAATAAATATTTTTATGTCGAATTTGTGGTCCCAAAACCACTATTCTGACTAGGCCCTCTTTCGGGATGTTACATTGGTTGCCTATAAATGATGCAAAAATGTTGTGGTTTTGGTATGATTGAGACAAGTGGGAAATGTGGCTTAAACCAAGCCTAATTTCACCCTATACGGTAGAACACACGGGCGTGTGTCTCGACCGTGTGTTTGTTGTGATTTAGTTATTCAAGTCAGTCTCGAGCACGGCCTAGACACATGGGCATGTCTGGTGGCCGTGTGAGGCACACATCCTTGATACATGGGCGTGTGTGGCCATTTCGAGGGGTACATGGGCTAGACACATGGGCGTGTGGTTGACCGTGTGACCCAAGTTAGTTTCGACCACGGCTGAGGCACACGAGCATGTCTTGTGGCCGTGTGGTTAAGTTAGTATGTATGCTCTGTTTTGCCATGGTTTAGACATACGGGGCGTGTCTAAAGCTGTGTGAGGCACACGACCTGTTCACACGGGCGTGTGACTTGTATAACTTTGTAAATTTTGTTAAGTTTTTGAGAAAAATTGTGTGTGCTCGGTTTAGTCCTGACCCCTTCCTAAAGGATGTTTAAGGTCTTGTAGACCTATGTAAGGGACTTTGTAATGATGTTTGACTATGATGCTATGATGTGTGGATGATATTTGTGAATTGATTATAAAATGTTCCGATACGTCTGGTAATACCTCTTAACCCTAGTCTGGCGACGGATACGGGTTAGGGGTGTACATAAATCAATCTATATACAACATTTAGGGCATTTTACAAATTAGCCCTCACATTTTTCACATTTTCACATTTTAACACTTTAGTCCCTAATACATAAATTCACAAAATACACAAAATTTCCTTTTTCACATGCTTGGCTGTATATTCATAGTGTTCATATAAGCCCACACATTTCATTTATTTCACATTTTAGTCCCCCAAAATCTCATTTTCACAATTTAGCCCAAAGTACTCAAATTCATCAAAAATTCAAAGACAAAACATATTAACCCAACATCAAGCTTCCATATACTATCATCAAACTTCATAAAACTCATAATTTCATCAATGGCATAACTCAAAAATCATCAACAAAATCAGAAATTAGTAAAACTCAAAGCAACGATCACAAAAATGTAGAAATTATTGAAAACGGATAAAAAACGAGCCTTTAATCAAGCTATAGCATGGTCGAACCCTAAAACTCTTTTATCTTTTCTTTTTCTTTGATTTTCGGCAATGGTGATGAATAAAACACCAAATTCATGTTTTTGTTTTATTAAATCTACATAATATATTAAATTACCACATTAACCTTTATTAATCCATTATAAAATCACATATATTAGGGCCATTAAATTCCATTAACCATATCAATGGTTTAATTGCATCATAAGGACCTCTCCTTTAATAAAACATAGTAATTAGGCACACTTAACATATAGCATGCAACTTTTACATTTTATGCGATTAGGTCCTTTTTCAAAAGTTAAGCACACAAACGATCAAATTTTTATACGAAACTTTCACACATGCTTAAACACATACTGTAAACACGAAAAATAATATTAAAATATTTTTTTCTGACTCGAATTTGTGGTCCTGAAACCACTATTCTGACTAGGGTCTAAACCGGGCTGTTACAACTCTCCCCCTTTAGGGATTTTCGTCCCTAAAAATCTTACTGTTGAACAGATTCAAATATTGTTGTTTCATAACATCTTTGGGCTCCCACGTAACCTCTTCAACACCGTGTCGATGCCACATTACTTTTACTAAAGGAATTTTCTTATTTTGCAATTCTTTAACCTCACAAGCTAAGATACGGATCAGTTCTTCATCGTAGGTCATATCGGACTGAATCTCAATCTCAGATGGAGAAATCACATGCCAGTGATCAGATCTGTATCGTCTAAGCATCGATACGTGAAACACATTATGAATCTTTTCTAACTCAGGTGGCAACAATAGTCTATATACAACTGGCCCAATACGCTCGATAATCTCATACGGCCCAATGAACCTCGTACTCAGTTTGCCTTTTCTACCAAATCGAAGTACTTTCTTCCACAAGGATACTTTTAGAAACACTTTTTACCGATCTCAAATTCAATATCTTTTCATTTCAAATCTGCGTATGATTTCTGACGATCAGAAGCTGCTTTCAAACTTTCTCGGATCACTTTTACTTTCTATTCAGTCTCTTTTATCAAATCAACATCGTGTATCTTATTCTCACTGAGTTCAGTCCAATACAAAGGTGTATGGCATTTTTTACCATATAAGGCTTCGTGCGATTCCATTTTAATGCTCGATTGAAAAATGTTATTGTATGCGAATTCAATCAATGGAAAATACTATTCCCACGTACCTTCAAACTCAAGAATGCAGCATCTCAACATTTCCTTGAGAATCTGAATAATCCGCTCAGATTGACCATCCGTCTGCGGGTGAAAAGTAGTACTGAAATGCAATTTCGTACCTAAAGCCTATTGTAGTATCTTCCAAAACCGCAAAGTGAATCTCTCTGTAATGCCCCCACACCTGAGACCGTCGCCGGAGTCGAGTATGAGGTGTTACTAAGCTTAATTTAACATTTTTAGAACTTTGGATTATTTGTTTCTACATTCACAGCTTTCAAGCTACTTGTGTCACAGTCACAAGAAAAATCATATCTCGAGTTACGAAACTCAAAATCAAGATCCATAAATTTTCCCTGAATCTGCACTCATATATCTACGTACTAATTTTTTTCTAGAATTTTTGGTTGGGCCAATTAGTACAGTTTATTAGTTAAATTTACCCTTGTTTCAGGACTTGACTGGACTGACCTCTGTTTACTACGAACCACATTTATTTCTGTAAAAAATTAATATGACTATGAAGTTTGTTTCTCCTGAAACTAGACTCAATAAGGATTCTGAGAATATAAAATACACCACCTAATTATATCTGTACAATTTATGGTGAATTTCTAAATTTGGAACAGGGGATCCAGAAATCACTCTGGCCCTGTTTCAATAAAATTCAAATATCTTCTAACATATAATTCTTTTATCTGTTTCGTTTGTTTTATGTGAAACTAGACATAATAAGATTAAATTTAATATTTAATCCATCACCTAATTCGATTTCTATGATTTTTAGTAAATTTTCAAACTCACGTCAGTGTTGCTGCAATATTCTATTTATGGCAAATTTCATCCCTTTTATGAGTTTTCATAAACTAGGTATCCTAATAACTTTCCATAACATCAAACATAATCTAAACTAACCATTTCCATAATTTATCATTATCAAGCATTTCCTCAACCATTCCATCACCATATCATAAGATCATTTACACAAAATAGGTATATTGCTATACATGCCGTACTTATATTTTACAAGCCATTTACCAAAAAGTTTTCCAGATAGTGTGACCGAGCCTTCGACCTATCCCGACTCCTGAGCTGGCTTGTCCAAAACTACAATGAGTAAGAAGGAGGGAGTAAACATAAATGCTTATTAAGTTCATATGCAAATAATAAGTAACATAACAAAACAATCATACCAATCAACATTAGCATGGTATCACCAAAACATATATCACATTACTAATCATCTTTCATCATCTTATTACCTTATGGTTGTTGTATCAATACTCAACCCGAGGGTTAAGTACATACCTGTCCAAAGTATCCATTTCACAACACTTACCAATACTTCTCTTTTCATCTCGAGTATTCTTCCATTTGAGTAGAACTTTACCCGTTGAACACATTGGAATATAATTTGGATACATGGATAATTTGCACATAAGTGCCACATATGCAATCAAGCAATCATGTAACCCGCCCATAAGCGAACTCGGACTCAACTCAACGAGCTCGGGCGTTCACACCCATAAGTGAACTCGGACTCAACTCAACGAGTTCGGATGCATAGTTACATCTCACGAACTCGGACTCAACTCAACGAGTTCAGACATTCGCATCCATAAGTGAACTCGGACTCAACTCAACGAGTTCGGATGCTCAACCATCCTAGTGACATGTCACTTGTATCCTAATCTATTCCTAAGGTTCAAACGGGATTTTCCTCGAACACATATCCTTGCCGTCTTCCGTAGAATACCGAAATCAATACTCGGTAACAATTTATATTTAACAAGTAGCTCACATAATTTGCATTTTATTCGAAATTAACCACAAAGCATATATTCATAATAAAAATCAGCATATCATATAATTAACATCAATGGCTTAAAAATAATAATTATGCAACATTATTTACACATGAACTTACCTTGGTACCAAAATACAAAGGTTTTGCAATTTATTCCACAATCTTTCCTTTTCCTCGATTGGGGTCGATTCCACGTCTTTCTTGATCTAAAATAACACATTTAGCTTATTTAATACTCACATTATCAAATTAATCCTTAATTCAAATTTTGGCAAAATTACAATTTTACCCCTAAGCTTTTGCATATTTACACTTTCATGTACTTGTGACTATTAGGTATTTTTACCGATTAAGCCCTTTTACTCGTTTTTGCTTAAAATCGAGTAGTACAAGTTGTCTAACATAATTTAAAACCTCATATTCTATCATAAAACATCAAAATACACAAATTTCACCTATGGGTATTTTTCCAAATATAAACCTTAGGTTAAATTATTGCTAACATAAGCTTTATCGAGTTACCGGGATCTCAAAAACGTAAAAATCATTAAAAACGGGGCTTAAAATCACTTACTATGAAGCTTGAAAGTTGAAGAAACCCTAGCTATGGTGAGATGGAGCATTCGGCAGCAACTATGAAGATGATAACTAATTTTGTGTTATTTTTCACTTTTAATTTCATTTAATACCCAAATGACCAAAATGCCCCTCCTTACTAAACTTTCAAAAGTTCCTTCCATGTCCTAATTTTGCCCATGAACTTTAAATTGGTAAAATTGCTATTTAAGACCTCCTAATTAAAATTTCAAAGCAATTTCATACTGAAAACTTCTAGAATGCAACTTTTGCAACTTATTCGATTTAGTCCCTAACTTTTAAATTAAACTCGTTATGCTAAAAATTTCTTCAAAAAATTTTCACACAATCATGCAATCATATCATAAACCTCAAAATAATTATAAAATAATTATTTCCATCTCGAATTTGTGGTCACGAAACCACTATTCTGATTAGGCCCTAATTCGGGATATTACAACTCTCCCCCCTTTAAGGATTTTCGTCCTCGAAAATCTTACCGGTAAACAGATGTGGGTATTGATTTCTCATATTTTCTTCGGATTCCCATGTAGCTTCTTCTACTCCATGCTTTTGCCACAACACCTTCACAAGTGCAATATTTTTATTCCTTAGTTGTTTGACCTCTCGAGCTAAAATCTTAATCGGTTCTTCTTTGTAGGTCATATCTGGTTGTAGTTCAATTTCTGTCAGTGAAGCCACATGTGAAGGATCCGAACGATACCAACGTAACATAGATACGTGGAACACATCATGAATCTTCTCTAATTCAGGTGGTAAAGCTGGCCGATATGCTACCGGTCCAACTTTTTCAATTACTTCATACGACCCAATAAAACGCGGACTTAATTTGCCCTTCCGTCCAAATCTAAGAACTTTCTTCCACAGAGACACCTTTAAAAATACTTTATCACCAACTTGAAATTCAATGTCCTTTCGTTTTAGATCTGCATAAGATTTCTGTCTATCTGAAGCAGCTTTCAAACAATCTCGAATTACCTTCACCTTTTCTTCGGTTTCTTTTATTAGATCAACTCCATAAATCTGATTTTACTTGAGTTCAGTCCAATACAATGGCGTTCGACATTTACGACCATACAATGCTTCATAAGGTGCCATTTTCAAGCTCGTCTAATAACTATTATTGTAAGCAAATTCTACCAACGGTAAATATTTTTCCCAACTTCCTTGAAATTCCAATACACAACATCTGAGCATATCTTCAAGAATCTGAATTATTCTCTCTGATTGCCCATCAATTTGTGGATGAAAAGCAGTACTGAAATTTAACTTCGTACTTAACGCGTCTTGCAACTTTTGCCAAAATCGCGAGGTAAACCTTGGATCTCTATCTGAAATAATCGACAATGGTATTCCATGTAGTCTAACAATTTCTCTAACATACAGTTCAGCCAACTTGTTAAGAGAATAATCCATACGTACCGGGATAAAATGAGCTGACTTAGTTAATTTGTCAACTATTACCCAGATGGCATCTTTCTTTCCTGGAGTCAATGGCAATCCTGAAACAAAATCCATAGTAATCCGATCCCATTTCCATTCAGGAACCATAATAGGCTGAAGTAATCCCGAAGGCACTTGGTGTTCAGCTTTCACCTGTTGACAAATTAAGCATTTGGACACAAACTCTGATATATGCCTTTTCATTCCATTCCACCAATACATTTGCTTCAAGTCATTATACATTTTCGTACTACCCGGATGAATCGAGAAACAACCACTATGTGTTTCCTGTAGGATCTTTTGAATCAATTCCTCATTCTTTGGTACACAAATCCGATCTTTAAACATTAAGCACCCATCAGAGCCGATTCTGAAATCTGACTCTGTATCAACTTCACACTGCTTTCTCTTGGCTTGCAAATCTTGATCATCTTTCTGAGCTTTAGAAATCTCTTGTAAAAACATCAGTTTTGCTCTTAACTCTGCTAGAATCGAACCATCATCTGACATTTTCAACTGAGTGTTCATAACTCTCAATGCAAACAACAACTTTCTGCTTAAAGCATCGGCAACCACATTCGCTTTTCCCGGATGATAATCAATAACAAGCTCATAATCTTTCAATAACTCCAACCATCTTCGCTGTCTTAAATTCAAGTGTTTTTGTGACATCAAGTACTTAAGACTTTTATGGTTGGTATATACCCGACACTTTTCACCATACAAATAATGTCGCCAAATTTTCAAAGCAAACACCACCGCAGCCAATTGCAAATCGTGAGTAGGATAATTCCTCTCATGAGGTTTTAACTGCCTCGAAGCATAAGCCACCACTTTTCCTTCTTGCATGAGTACACACCCCAAACCATTTAGAGAAGCATCACTATACACCACAAATTCTTTACCTGATTCAGGCTGTACTAACACTGGTGCCTCTATTAATAACTTTTTCAATTCTTCAAAACTCTGTTGACATTCCTCCATCCATTCATATTTGACATTCTTTCAGAGTAGTCTAGTTATAGGAGCAGCAATTATAGAAAATCCATTTACAAACCGCCGATAATACCCAGCTAGCCCCAAGAAACTTCTAACTTCAGTTACATTTTTCGGTGGTTTCCAATCAACAATGGCTGAAATTTTACTAGGATCAACCCGTATACCATCACCTGAAACAATATGACCCAAAAATCCAACTTCCCGGAGCCAAAATTCACTTTTACTAAACTTAGCATACAGCTGCTTATCTCTCAAAGTTTGCAAAACTATCCTCAAATGCTCAGCATGCTCTGTCTCATCTTTTGAATAAATTAAAATATCATCTATAAACACCACAACAAATTTGTCCAAGTATGGTCGAAATATGCGATTCATTAAATCCATAAATACAGCAGGAGCATTTGTCAATCCGAATGGCATAACTAAAAATTCATAATGACCATACCTTGTTCTAAAAGCAGTTTTAGGCACATCCGACTCTTTTACCCGCAGTTGGTAATACCCAGATCTCAAGTCAATCTTTGAAAACCATGTCGCTCCTTTTAGCTGATCAAACAAATCATCAATTCTTGGCAACGGATACTTGTTTTTTATTGTCACCTTGTTTAACTGCCGATAATCAACACACAACCTCATAGAACCATCCTTCTTTTTCACAAATAACACGGGAGCACCCCAAGGTGAAAAACTCAGTCTTACAAAACCTTTATCAGTCAACTCTTGCAACTGTGACTTTAATTCTTTTAACTCTGTTGGTGCCATTCTATATGGAGCAATCGAAATCGGAGTTGTTCCTGGTATCAAATCAATACCAAATTCTACTTCCACGATCGAGGCAAACCAAGCAATTCTTCCGAAATACGTCCGCAAATTCACACACTGGCAAGACCGATTCAACTTTCTTTTCAACTTCTTTTGTATTAATTACATACGCCAAATAAGCTTCATAACCCTTTCTCAAATATCTTTGAGCCGACATTGAAGAAATTACACTAGGCAATGCCTCTGATTTATCTGATTCAACCCGCAGAGTTTCACCATTTTCACACTTTAATTCTATAACCTTTTCTTTGCAATTTATTTTAGCATCATGCAATGTCAACCAATCCATACCCAAAATGACATCAAACTCATCAAACGGCAACAACATCAAGTCGGCCGGAAAGTAATGATCCCAAATCATTAAAGGACATTTCTTACATACTTTATCAACAATCACACATTTGCCTAACGGATTCGACACTCTAATCATAAATTCTGTGTTCTCAACAGGTATATTCATACTAGATACCAGTTTCATGCACACATATGAATGAGTAGAACTAGGATCAATCAAAGCAATAACATTAACATTATAGAGAGAAAATGTACCGGTAATCACATCAGGTGAGGAAGCATCTTCGCGCGCTTTAATAGCATAAGTTCTAGCCAGAGCCCTTCCTTCAGGTCTAACTGCTGCATCTCTGGCTACATTTTTACTGCTTGCTTCACTCCCAGCTTTTCTTGGATATCTTCCTCTCGAATCAGCACCACTTGTTTTTGTATTCTGAAATTTTTCTTTTCACTCTCTCAGGCGATCTCTAATAAAATGATTCGGAGAACCACATCGAAAACATTCATTTGCTCAGACGGACCAAAATGATTTCTACCACACCGCACTCAAAGTTTAACAAATCTCGAGTTCCCTACACATCGGTCGCCAAGTAGTCCGGGACTTAGGACCCACATTTTGCTTTTTATAATTCTCATATGATTGCCCAGCAGAAACTTGGGAACGAGGATTCATATTTCTTGACTTTCCGGGTTGCTGTGAAAATGAACTGCTCGTCGGGCTTTTCTTCCAATTTCTAGTCTCAGCCTCTACCTTTTTCTTCTTTTTAAGTAGTTCTTCAGCCTTGCAAGCTCGATCCACTAATACTACCATTTCTTTTAATTCAAGAATTCCAACAAATACCTTGATGTCTTCGTTGAGTCCGTCTTCAAATCGTCAGCACATCTTGGCCTCTGTAGGAACATACTCTCTGGCATACTTACTTAATCGAACAAACTCTCTTTCATATTCTGTAACTGTCATATTACCTTGTTTCAGCTCAGGAAATTCTTTACGCTTCTGATCAATAAATCTTTCACTAATATATTTCTTCCGAAACTCTTCTTGAAAGAATTCCCAGGTTACTCTCTCTTTCGGTACCACCGAAATCAAAGTATTCCACCAATTATAGGCTGAATCCCTCAACAAAGATATAGCGCATTTCAAACATTCTTCAGGTGTACAAGATAATTCATCAAATACCCAGATAGAATTTTCAAGCCAGAACTCTACTTTCTCGGCATCATCATCAATATTTGCCTTAAATTCTTCAGCCTCTTGCTTGCGGATTCTGTCAACTGGAGTTCTATGAAATTTTATCATATCCACACCCTGAGGCATCGGGGGTACAGGTTGAGGAATTGGGGGAGGTGGGGGAGGTCGTACATTTGGGTTCGTACGAACGAACTCAGTGTACCATGCACTCATCATTTGGAGAAAGGCTTCCCGATCCCTTTCTCCTCCTCCCTGACCAACAGTAGGAGGTGGATTTTCAGTCGGCGCTGCTCCTTTAGCCGGAGCTGGCGCATTACTTTCTACTTCATCTGCCACAGCTGGATCGGGATCCATTTACTATATAAAAAAAATCATTTAAAAAGGTCAGAAGTCATCACACTATCACAATTTATACATATGGCATGTATAGCAAAATCCGTACATACAACACGTAGTCCGAGAACTGACTAAACCTACTATGATACCACTAAATGTAACGCCCCCACGCCCGAGACCATCGCCGGAGTCGAGTATGAGGTGTTACTAAGCTTAATTTAACATTTTTAGAACTTTGGATTATTTGTTTCTACATTCACAGCTTTCAAGCTACTTGCGTCACAGTCACAAGAAAAATCATATCTCGAGTTACGAAACTCAAAATCAAGATCCATAAATTTTCCCTGAATCTGCACTCATATATCTACGTACTAATTTTTTTCTAGAATTTTTGGTTGGGCCAATTAGTACAGTTTATTAGTTAAATTTACCCTTGTTTCAGGACTTGACTGGACTGACCTCTGTTTACTACGAACCACATTTCTTTCTGTAAAAAATTAATATGACTATGAAGTTTGTTTCCCCTGAAACTAGACTCAATAAGGATTCTGAGAATATAAAATAAACCACCTAATTATATCTGTACAATTTATGGTGAATTTCTAAATTTGGAACAGGGGATCCAGAAATCACTCTGGCCCTGTTTCAATAAAATTCAAATATCTTCTAACATATAATTCTTTTATCTGTTTCGTTTGTTTTATGTGAAACTAGACATAATAAGATTAAATTTAATATTTAATCCATCACCTAATTCGATTTCTATGATTTTTAGTAAATTTTCAAACTCACGTCAGTGTTGCTGCAATATTCTGTTTATGGCAAATTTCATCCCTTTTATGAGTTTTCATAAACTAGGTATCCTAATAACTTTCCATAACATCAAACATAATCTAAACTAACCATTTCCATAATTTATCATTATCAAGCATTTTCTCAACCATTCCATCACCATATCATAAGATCATTTACACAAAATAGGTATATTGCTATACATGCCGTACTTATATTTTACAAGCCATTTACCAAAAAGTTTTCCAGATAGTGTGACCGAGCCTTCGACCTATCCCGACTCCTGAGCTGGCTTGTCCAAAACTACAATGAGTAAGAAGGAGGGAGTAAACATAAATGCTTATTAAGTTCATATGCAAATAATAAGTAACATAACAAAACAATCATACCAATCAACATTAGCATGGTATCACCAAAACATATATCACATTACTAATCATCTTTCATCATCTTATTACCTTATGGTTGTTGTATCAATACTCAACCCGAGGGTTAAGTACATACCTGTCCAAAGTATCCATTTCACAACACTTACCAATACTTCTCTTTTCATCTCGAGTATTCTTCCATTTGAGTAGAACTTTACCCGTTGAACACATTGGAATATAATTTGGATACATGGATAATTTGCACATAAGTGCCACATATGCAATCAAGCAATCATGTAACCCGCCCATAAGCGAACTCGGACTCAACTCAACAAGCTCGGGCGTTCGCATCCATAAGTGAACTCGGACTCAACTCAACGAGTTCGGATGCATAGTTACATCTCACGAACTCGGACTCAACTCAACGAGTTCGGACATTCGCATCCATAAGTGAACTCGGACTCAACTCAACGAGTTCGGATGCTCAACCATCCTAGTGACATGTCACTTGTATCCTAATCTATTCCTAAGGTTCAAACGGGATTTTCCTCGAACACATATCCTTGCCGTCTTCCGTAGAATACCGAAACCAATACTCGGTAACAATTTATATTTAACAAGTAGCTCACAAATTTTCATTTTATTCGAAATTAACCACAAAGTATATATTTCATAATAAAAATCAGCATATCATATAATTAACATCAATGGCTTAAAAATAATAATTATGCTACATTATTTATACATGAACTTACCTTGGTACCAAAATACAAAGGTTTTGCAATTTATTCCACAATCTTTCGTTTTCCTCGATTGGGGTCGATTCCACGTCTTTCTTGATCTAAAATAACACATTTAGCTTATTTAATACTCACATTATCAAATTAATCCTTAATTCAAATTTTGGCAAAATTATAATTTTACCCCTAAACTTTTGCATATTTACACTTTCATGTACTTGTGACTATTAGGTATTTTTACCGGTTAAGCCCTTTTACTCGTTTTTGCTTAAAATCGAGTAGTACAAGTTGTCTAACATAATTTAAAACCTCATATTCTATCATAAAACATCAAAATACACAAATTTCACCTATGGGTATTTTTCCAAATATAAACCCTAGGTTAAATTATTGCTAGCATAAGCTTTATCGAGCACGGATCTCAAAAACGTAAAAATCATTAAAAACGGTGCTTAGAATCACTTACTATGAAGCTTGAAAGTTGAAGAAACCCTAGCTATGGTGAGATGGAGCATTCGGCAGCAACTATGAAGACGATAACTAATTTTGTGTTATTTTTCCCTTTTAATTTCATTTAATACCCAAATGACCAAAATGCCCCTCCTTACTAAACTTTCAAAAATTCCTTCCATGTCCTAATTTTGCCCATGAACTTTAAATTGGTAAAATTGCTATTTAAGACCTCCTAATTAATATTTCAAAGCAATTTCATACTAAAAACTTCTAGAATGCAAGTTTTGCAACTTATTCGATATAGTCCCTAACTTTTAAATTAAACTCGTTATGCTAAACATTTCTTCACAAAATTTTCACACAATCATGCAATCATATCATAAACCTCAAAATAATTATAAAATAATTATTTCTATCTCGAATTTGTGGTCACGAAAACACTATTCCGATTAGGCCCTAATTCGAGATATTACACTCTCTATCTGACACAATAGACAATGGCACACCGTGCAGTCTCACAATATCGGAAATGTATAACTCAGCTAATTTATCAAGCGAGTAGTCAGATCATACCAGAATAAAATGGGCTGATTTCGTCAATCGGTCAACTACAACCCAAATCACATCTTTTTTTCTCGGAGATAAGGGCAAACTCGAAACAAAATCCATCGTTACTTTATCCCATTTCCATTCAGGAATCATAATCGATTGTAACAAACCGGATGGAAACTGATGTTAAGCTTTAACTTGCTGACAGATCAAACATTTCGAAACAAAGTCAGAGATATCTCTTTTCATTCCAGACCACTAGTAATGTTGTTTCAGATCATTATAAATTTTCGTACTACCCGGACGTACAAATAAATGACTATTGTGAGCTTTATTCAAAATCATCTGAATCAACTCTGGATTTCTCGGTACACAAATTCTATCTCGAAATCTCAAACAATCATCAGTACTAACTCAAAATTTAGAATTAGAATTAAAATCACACTGAGCTTGTTTTGCTATTATCTCATTATCAACTTTCTGAGCATCAATAATCTATTGTAAAAACAACGGTTTCGCTTTCAATTCGGCTAAAATTGAACCATCATCGGACAGAACCAAATTAGTATTCATCGCACGTAATGCAAACAATGATTTTCGACTTGGAGCATCAGCAACAACATTGGCCTTTCCCGGATGATAATCAATAACAAGCTTGTAGTCTTTCAGCAACTCTAACCATCTTCTCTGTCGCAAATTCAAATCTTTCTGAGTCATCAGATATTTCAAACTTTTATGATCTGAAAATACATGACACTTTTCACCGAACAGATAATGGCGCCAAATTTTCAACGCGAATACAATCGTAGCCAGCTCAAGGTCGTGGGTCAGATAATTCTTTTCATACGACTTTAATTGTCTCGAGGCATAAGCTATGGCTTTGCCTTCCTGCATCAAAACACAGCCCATACCATTTAACGAAGCATCACTATATATTATAAATTCTTTAGCCGATTCTAATTGTACCCGATTCTAATTGTACTAACACCGGAGCTTCAGTCAAAAGAGTTTTCAACTGGTCAAAGCTTTTCTAACACTTTTCTGACCATTCAAATCCAACATCTTTCTGAAACAATTTTGTCAATGGAGTTGCAATCATCGAAAAGCCTTTTACAAATCTTTGATAATAATTGGCAAGTCTAAGAAAACTGCAGACTTCAGAAACATTTCTTGGAGGCTTCCAATCTGAAATAGCTGAAATTTTGCTCGGATCAACTCGGATACCTGATGCTGACACAATATGGCCCAAAAAACCAACTTTGTGTAACCAGAACTCACATTTACTGAATTTTACAAATAACTACTTATCACACAAAGTCTGTAGCACTATTCTCAAATGCTTCGAATGTTCAGTTTCATCACATGAATAAATCAAAATGTCATCAATGAATACAATGACAAATCGATCTAAATACGATTTGAAAATTCTATTCATTAAATCCATAAAAACAACATGTGCATTTGTCAATCCGAAAAGCATAACTAAAAACTCATAATGGTCGTACCTCGTTTGGAAAGCAGTATTTGGAATGTCTGAATCTTTTACTCGCAACTGATAATAACCTGTTCTCAAATCTATCTTTGAAAACACGGTAGCTTCTTTCAGCTGATCAAACAAATCGTCAATTCTGGGCAGAGGATATTTATTCTTGATAGTCACTTTGTTCAACTGACGATAATCAATGTACATTCTCATTGTGCCATCTTTCTTTTTCACAAACAGAATAGGAGCACCCCAAGGTGAAAAAATCGGTCTTGCAAATCCTATATAGGTCAACTCTCGCAACTGAGACTTTAATCCTTTTAATTCTATCGGAGCCATTCGATACGGTGCTATCGATATCGGAGTAGTTCCTAGCATTAACTCAATACCAAATTCAACTTCTCAAATCAGAGGTAATCCTGGAAGTTCTTCAGGAAACGCATCAGGGAATTCACAGACAATAGGCACTGATTCAACTTTCTTTTTAGATACTTTCGAATCAATCACATAAGCAAAGTAGGCTTCACAACCCTTTTTCACATAATTTTGGGCTTTCATCAATGAAATCACAGCAGGTAAACCATTCAAATCACTAGATTCAATTCAGACTATTTCATCATTCTTGCATCTTAAATCAATAGCTTTTCGTTTAATATCCACAATAGCATCGTGCAAAGTTAGCCAATCCATACCCAAAACTATATCAAAATTATCAAAGGGTAATAACGTCAAATCAACCGAAAAACAAATGTCTCGAAACATTAACGGATAATTCTTGCAGACTTTATCAACCAAAACACATCTGCCTAAGGGGTTCGATACTCTAATAAAAAATTCAGTAGACTCTACAGGCAAAGTCTTACTAGATACTAAATTCATGCATATATACGAATGCGTCGATCCTGGATCTATCAATGCAATCACATAAGTATTGTAAAGATTAAAAAACACCAGTTATAACATCGAGAGACAAAACTTCCTCGCGGGCTCGAATGGCATAGGCTTTGGTAGGTGTTCTAGCCTCAGATCAAATAGCATTATCTTTAGTCCTTCTTTGACTACCACTCACATTTCTCGTATTTTTGGGTGGTCTACCTCAAGTTGAGGTGTTACTCGGTCTCAGATTTTGTGCTATCTCTTGTTCAACGGACAGAGGACAATCTTTGATAAAGTGATCTAAAGATCCACATTTGAAATAAGCGCGATCGTACAGTCTACAATTGCCAGGATGTCTTTTACCATAATGTTTACACTCGGGTCGATCAGATCGAACATTTTCAACACTTGCAACAGAAGTAGTAGGAGTTCTAAAGCTCGAATGCGATCTAGCACGATCTCTATTCGAATGGCCCACATTAACCTTTGAACAGATATAATCATCTCAAAATTTCTTTGATGCAGACTGAAATGATTTACTTGCAGATCTCTTTCACATCTCTAGCTTTTGAATCAACTTTTATTTTCTCTTTCCTGAGTTCTTCAGCTTTACATTCTCGTTCAACAAGCACAACAAACTCTTTTATTTCCAGAATCCCAACTAACAATTTGATGTCTTCATTTAAGCCATCCTCAAATCTCTTGTACATAATTACTTCAGTCGAGACACATTCTCGTCCAAACTGGCTCAGTCTCAAAAATTCTCTCGTATTCTGTAACAGACATACGGCCCTGTTTTAACTCAAAAAAATCTTTGTATTTCTAATCGATGAATCTCTGACTAATATATTTCTTCCAAAATTTAGCTTGGAAGAAATCCCAGGTAATTTGTTCTCGTGGAACCACAGATATCAATGTCTTCCACCAATGATATGTCGGATCTCTCAGAAGCGAAACAACACACTTAAGGCGTTCGTCGGGAGTACATGATAATTCATCAAACACCCATATCGTGTTCTCTAACCAGAATTCAGCTCTCTCAGCATCATCATTAGTAGTAGAAAGAAATTCTCCGGTCCCATATTTTCTAATTTTATCCACCGGAGGTTTATTCAACTGAATCGAATTCGCTTGTGGCATGACAGGGACTTGCGGAGGATTAGAAGGGGGTGAAGGTTGTGGCACAGTCGGATTAGTTTGGATATATTGGGTAAACCAATCGTTCATCATTTGGTAAAAGGCTTGCTTAGCCTCTCCCTCATGGTTACTAGCAGCCGGTCTAGAATCAGACGGCGCTGACCCTTGAGCGGGAGCAGGCACATTGCTCTCGACATCGTCAGCTACGGCTTGTTTGGGATCCATTTGCTATATAAAAGCACACTTTCATTGTCAGGATTCATCACACTATGTAACACCTCAAACCTGGCCTAGACGTTATAGCTGAATCTGGCATGTCACGAAGTGTTTTTTGGGCATAGGACTTGTCGTTAAGATTCAGAATTTAAGATAAAACCCTTTCAGTTGTTATTGCTTGAGAAAAATCGGCAAGTTAAGTGGTTACTAATAAAAATCAATTTGTCAAAACGATTTCCTTATTTATCACCGTTGATTCCTTAAACTGAATAAAATCATGGAAGCTTTTTATAAAACCTTGAAGTTTAAAATGCGTGATTTCCTCGAAAATAGTTATTATTTTGAAAAATCATCTCCTCCTAGTCTAACAGTTTAAGGTAAGAAATCAAAACCAAAATAAAAGTTAAAAATCACAAATGGCTTTATTACATAATAAAAAAACCTCAATATGAAATTAAAATAAATAAAGTCAAAAGTAGAACTTCAGCAATCATGTGGCCACCTCCGAATCCCTCGTAGCACCAAATCATCTAAGGCTAGGGGTTACCTGCACAGTTGAAAAGAAAGGGTGAGTTTACGAAAACTTAGTGTGTAATACCCTATCAGTCACACAGTAAATAATGAATGCAGTAACAGTCTAGGCCCGAGCCCTATTCAGTATCGGTATAGTCTGGGCCTTAGCCCAATACAGCAACAGTGTAGGTCCAAGCTCAAATCAGTGTCAATACAGTGCAGTCATGTAACCCACCCCAATCAAACCAACACACCACCTGTACAAACCAACACACCATGTAGAGATTAAATTGACCCACCCAGCCAACACATCAATATCGCAACGAAGCTGCTAATAGTAACGCAACAATACTGCTAACAACAGTAAACGTGGCAAAGCGAACAAAATAGGAATTACGTGGCAAAGCCACCAATACAGTGCTTCCTCCAAATCAGAAACCCAACCCTATGCAGAATGTCGTGTCATAAATATTACATGTATGCAGTATGTCATACTCAAAAACAGTCATATAAATGTCATCCACACATCAATTAACCTACCACTAGGGCTATAATGGTCATTTTGTCAGTTAGGGTTAAAATAGTAATTTTACCCCTTAGGGGTATTTCTGTCATTTAACTAATTTTGAGGTCTCGGTAAAGATAACGATGCTTTAAAAGGTCTAAAGTCATCTCAACCGACTCAGATAACCCATATGGCCAAAACAGTGTAAATGGGCCCAAGGCCCATTATTCGGCCCAAGTAGGCCCACACGTTCGTGTGGCCCATTTAGCCCAAATTAAGTCGCGACTATGCGATCACCATAGCCTACTCTATTATTTTTCACTTATCGTAAAATTTATCCGTGTGAGGCCCACGAGAACGCTCGTGGCGGCCTCTACGTCTGTCGCCCATGATTTGTGGGCTCAATTTACCACACGAGCATTCATATGCTCGTGAGGGCTCAAATGTCGAAGTTTTAGCTTTTCGGCTTTTCGGATTTTGCCGATTCATAGTAACATAGTGGCGTGAATACACACCCTTATCCAACGTTTTGGCAGTAGCAAAATTGGGTGTACGGTTACACACCTTCTAGCGACCCCCTGCGAAATTCCAAAAGCACCAACCTAGATTCAAACCAAAGATTCAATCAACCCTTAAATCGATAATAATAAGATTCACAAATCCTGAATCTCTACACTATCCATACCACTAACCTTGATAAACAGGAGTGTAGCCTTAAACCCTTAAATCGCTTAGCTAGGCTCCCACAATTATTGATTGACCACTTACTGCATAACAAAAAATCTCATTAGAGGGTTGATTAAGGATTTATTTTACACCCATTAATAATAACTTGAGCAAGACAGAGAACAACTTACCGTATCCTTTAGAATCGAATACTGACTTAAGGGGTGGCACACGTGAGTCACTACAGGAAAACAGACTTTTAGCGGCGTTTTTTTTGTGCCTTTAGCGGCGTTTTTAGGCGCCGCTAAAAATGATAGCGGCGCTTTACCAAGCGCCGCAAAAAACGTCACTATATGTAACGCCGAAAAAATTAGCGGCATTTTTTTGAAAAAAACGCCGCTAAAAGTCCTGGTCTTTAGCGGCGTTTTTTAAATAAGCGCCGCTAGAAGTCCTCGTCGGTGTTTTTTAAATAAGCGCCGCTAAAAGTTCTGGTCTTTAGCGGCATTTTTTAAATAAGCGCCACTAAAGACCAGGACTTTTAGCGGCGCATTTAGAAAAACGCCGCTAAAGACCAGGACTTTTAGCGACGCTTTTTAAAAAAATGCCGCTAAAGACGAGGACTTTTAGCGACGCTTTTAGAAAAACGCTGCTAAAGAACATGACTTTTAGCGGCGCTTTTTTGATAAAAACGCCGCTAAAGATAATGACTTTTAGCGGTGCTTTCAGAAGAACGCCGCTAAAGAACATGACTTATAGACTCAAGCCTTTAGCGGCGCTTTTATAAAAAAACGCCGCTAATTTGCTGATTTGCAATTTGCATTTTTGCACTTATATCCAACCCTTTGCAAGAAATTCAACAAAAACAGCAAATATACCATGAAATCCAACCAAAACCCGCAAATTTAAATAATACAAAATTATACGAAAAATATATTATATAAATTGTAAATGAATATTCAAAATATTCTTATAGTAATGTAGTTACAAGAAAACAAATGTCTAAGATGGGGATTTTGAAATTCTTTGGAACATAGTCATCATAGATCAAGTCAGAAATGGAGTTCATTGTATTTTCTGCTCGCGCCGCCTCTCTCATTCTTTGCGCTCCGCCTCCCGCTGCGCCCTCCGCTCTAAGTTGAGAAATTTGCTCATCTGTGCTAGCTTGTATCTAAACTATCTCGATCTTTTAGCCTCTGAACTTCACTTGACTTTGACTCCGGAAGGAAGGCATGTATTGGTGCGAGGTGGATCCAAAATATTGGGTTGGGTTAACACGGATCCTTGAAATCTAACCCGACCATACCTTTCAGACCCAAAACTTCATTAATAATTCTGTTATCAATATCCTCAAAATTAACAGAACTATCGGTTGAAGCGATGCTTCATACTACGCCTTCTTATCTTTTAGTTTCTCCTAAAAATCAGTTAAAGAGTTAGAAACTAAATATACAATAAAAAGGAATACAACATAACATTATTTAAATTAAAGTAATAAAACGATTTAATTAAAACATTATAATTAAATATTATAAATATTTATAATGAATCAAATTTTATTAAGTAAATATACTATAATTTCGCATGACCTCGGATGTCATCTGAGTTCCATCTTTTTCTGTGCGTAATGTCAAAAAGTCAAGGCGCCCAACTTTTGACTGCAGACGAGGCTTCCTACAATATAGTAGTAAATATTATTTAATAGTAAAAGACATTAATGCTTGATAGAATTAATAAATCCATAGTACCGCTGGCCCGAGCTACTACACAAGCAAAACTTCTCGATCCCGCCAGTATCGTAAATTTTTGTTTTTGCTGCGCTTGTTCCAACTCGCTCACGTTCCTACATAATGAAATTATTATTACGTATATAGTAAATACTATAAACCGAAAAATTTATAAGAGTTTTCAAGTACATAATACCTCTCCTTTCTTCGAATTCCAAAATCGAACTGCAACTTCCCATTGGTACCTCAGCATTCCCGGTGGGACATTTTGCAATTTTTCTTCAAGGCTTATGGTTTTTTAAAATATTCTTTTTTCAAAATGCTTTTATGGTCTCTCCATTTTTTACCCAATGCCTTTTTGATATAGGCATCAGAGACCTCTAAAGCAAACTTCTCCTAAAAAACACAAGTTTAGGAAGTAAATATAAATGAAACTTAAACCAAAGTATTATAAATTACATTAACGTTTTGTTACCTTAATATTAGATAGAGCTTGATTTTTATTGCTATCAGGCATGTTATGCCATGATTCGTAGTTGATGGGCAACATATTGGCATTTCGTGCTATAATGCCCAAATAGCCTGCTAAAAGTCGAGCTTCTTGTCCAACAGGCTGACCATGGCTGTTTCTAGTTACTTTGACATGCTCGACAGAACTTAAGTTATATAAATCTGTTAGGAGCGTACGTCCTCGACCTCTGCGCGTCCCACCATTTTCAGCTGAAAAATAATATATTATTACTATATTGAAATTTAAAAATAAATCAGTAATAAAATTTAATACAATTTGTAAAATAAACTTAACATTACTTTGAAATTCCCATGGACTCGTCAAGTGTCTCTCGTGACGCTTGAAGATCCAACAACTATCTCGTTGTTCAAGATTTACTTCTTACGAATTTGTAGTATTGCATACAATACTAAAATCTCTTAATCTTCTTCTAGGCATTTTTCCTGCAACACATAAAATAGTTAAAATTTTAGTAAGAAATAACAATAATAGTAAATATAAAATAGTTAAATTATACAACATGACTAATGTTAAAATTATAACATTACATATAAATAAAAAATCATAAAATCTTACTACATCATAAATCGTAAATATCTTCGTCCACATCTGTGAACCCATTGAAATTGTGTACTAGTACTAGGGATATCTTCATTTAAGTTTTGTTTTGGAAAAGGCAAAGTTTCTAATCTTTCAACGATGTCATCTCTACTTTCATTCCCCATGTCAAACAAGTCTCTAGGGGTGTTTCGGAGTACAACGTACCAACCCTCATCAATTGGATCTTTCGAGTAAAAAACTTGTTTAAATTGAGAAGAAAATACATACGGCTGCGTCTATCAAATGTTCTCCAAGTGTGAATTAATCGAGAGAAATTCACCATTGTAAAAACCAAACTGGTCATTTTTAATTCGCGAGCAAAGATTAGCATCAGCCCAATCACATCGAAATAATACAACTTTCCATTTTCCATAGTAATCCAACTCAATAATGTCGGTTAGAAGTCCGTAATACTCCACATTTCCCTTGACAGGATTACTGTCCCTAGCACTAGCGTAACTTGTAATTAAAGAATTAACAACTACTCCACAATTTTGAGTTCTCCTCAATCTCTCGCGATATTTGGTATGAAATCTAAATCCATTCATGATAAAGCCACTATATCTTTTTACTACTCAATTCGGACCTTGGGAAAGCCATTTAACTTCGTCATTAACGATATTCCCACTTCAAACCTATTGAATCAAAAGTAAATTGAGTAATTGTAAATGTTATGAGAAAACATTATTATTTGTCAATAAAATGTTGAGTTGCATACCGTTTGGCTTAACCATTCATGAAAAGATTCTGAAAATAACCTATTAATCTCGCGATGTTGTAATCTTCGTGAGCGTGAACGAGATCTTAAGATTTGTTTGTACTCACTATGTTAAAAACATGTATAATTCGTTAAAAAATAAACAAATCAAAAAAAGATGAATATTTATCATATTCTAGAACTTACTTGCGTAATTGTTCAAGTGCATCGTGGTGGAAAAGAACATATCTATGTGCTTGTATCCAAGATCGGTCATCTAATTCTGCAATTTCAACTTTGTCGATTGGTTCTCCATAACTTTGAAATAAATAAGTTTCGGCCAAGTTAGGATCATTGAGTCCGGCATTTCTACTTGGTCTATTCAATCTTGTTTCAACATTTTCTAAATATCTAGAACAGAATGTCATACACTCCTCTGCCAAGTAGCCTTCAGCAATTGATCCTTCCGGATAACGCTTATTACGGCAATAAGACTTCAATTTGCTTAGGAACCTAAACACCATATACAACATTATCAAAACTGGTAACTATAGGTATAAAGGTGAATGTCTTCGAAATAAATTAGCACCTTTCAATTGGATACATCCAACGATAGAAAATCGGCCCACCAATTATTGCTTCACGAGGGAGATGAATGACAAGGTGCACCATAATAGTGAAGAAGGAAGGTGGAAAGATCTTCTCCAAATTGCATAATGTCAAAGTGGCTCGATCTTGTACTTTTTCAAGTTCTTCAACATTCAGAACTTTGCCACAAATTGCTTTTATTATATTCGACAGTTCAATTATATAGGACGTTACCTTCTTTGACATACAGCATCGTAAAGCAACTGGAAGTAGATCTTGCATCAAGATGTGATAGTCATGTGATTTTAGTGAATATAGTCTTCGATCTTTAAGACTTACACATCGAGATATATTTGATGCATATGCATCCGGAACCTTTATATCCTTCAACACTGTGCAGAACATTTCTTTCTCTTCCTTTGACATTGCAAAAATTGTAGGCGGCAACCAATATTTTCCATTAGGAAGTACTTGGGGATGAAGATCATGCCTAATTCCCATGTGAACTAAATCAAGTCGACTCTGAAGATTATCTTTTGATTTACCATCGACGTTCAAAATTGTCCGGATGATGTTCTCGCAGACATTCTTCTCAATATGCATCACATCAAGATTGTGGCGTAATATGTGATGCTCCCAATAAGGCAAATCAAAGAAAATACTTCTTTTCTTCCACAAGTTTGCCTCATTAGGGTCATCCTCCTCGTCAGATTCATCATCAGATTCATCCCTCGATCGTCTATTTGTTTGCCTGTTAGATGGTTGATTCAGCTTCCCGTAACTGAAATCCATATCTTTTAACATGAATAAGATTTCAGATCCAATGGTCTGCTCAGGAGCTTTTTTCAACTCTTCAGTACCGTCAAATAAAGCCCTCTGAAATCTATAGCTATGATTTTCATCTAACCACTGACGATGCCTCATATAGCAGAACTTTTTCCCATTATATAACCACTCGTGTGAACACGTTTGAGCAGCACAACAAGGACAAGCATAACGCCCCTCGGTACTCCAACCAGATAAATTCGCATATGCCGGGAAATCATTAATTGTCCACAGCAAAGCAGCACGTAGGTAAAAGTTCTCCTTTCTCAATACATCATACGTCTCAACACCCGCCCATGATTGTTTTAACTCTTCAATAAGTGGCTGCAGATATATGTCAATATCATTTCCAGGGCCTTTCTCTCCGGGGATAATCATAGATAATATCAAAGAAGATTGCTTCATGCAGATCCATGGAGGCAAATTATAAGGAACAAGGACCACAGGCCAAGTACTGTACGAGGTGCTCATGATTTTAAAAGGATTAAATCCGTCAGATACTAACCCGAGCCTTACACTCCAAGGATCACTTGCAAAGCTTGGAAATTTATTGTCAAATGATTTCCATGCTAAAGAATCTGCAGAATGCCTTAATAATCCATCATCTGATCGTTGATCATGATGCCACGTCATAAACTCGGCTGTCTTTGACGACATGAATAGCCTTTGAAGCCTTGGGATTAGCGGGAAATATCGCAAAATCTTGTTTGGCTTCCTTATTGACTGTGGCCCATATTCATCCTCATTAACATCTTCTCCATCTCTATTCATCCAACGAGATTTACCGCAAACATGACAAGACTGTTGATTTCTCCGATCACCCCAATACAACATGCAATCATTTGGGCAACTATGGATTTTGTTGTACCCAAGGCCCAAATCTTTTATCACTTTCTTCATGTCTTTACATGATTGAGGGATTTTTGCAAACGGGAACATTTCTCTCAAAAGCTCTAACAGCATTGTTAAAGAGTTTCCGGTCCACCCTCCCAAACATTTTAAGTGGAAAAGGAGAATACAGAATGACATTTTTGAAAATTTTGATCCCTCATAAAGTTCTTCATTCATTTCACCAAGTAACGTGTAGAACTTCGCCGCTTCTTCATTTGGTTGTTCATCCGGTACACTTCTTCTCGTTTCCATAAAAGTATTCCCACCGATATTATAATCATCGGATGCAACATAGTTTGGTGAAAATGATTGGAAACCTTCACTCTGCATATTAAATGCATCCCGCATCATACCTTCCATGTCATCTTCTCTAACATACTGACGGTAACCACTATAAGGATAACTCGGATTAATCATCGAAGAGGCTCCACTAGGTGTACACTCTCCATGGAAAGTCCATTTTTTATACCCCTGAATGAAGCCATCAACAATTAGATGTTCGTAGACAACTTCACGATAATGCCAATAGATATTGCCACACTTCTTACACGGGCAAAGAATCATATTCTCTTGGCTTGAATTGTGAAATGAAAAATCTAAAAAGATTTCCCCCCATTTTGAAACCCCGTGCTTGCCCTTGAGAAATTCATCCCAAGTCCAATCATTTCCGTAGTTGTTGAAGTCTAAAGTTGGCAATAAGTTACACGGGTAAGTTGTTTATTATGTAAGTCTTGATATGATATATATTTATGTTTTATGTAAGTTACGTAGATTATGTAAGTTATGAAATTTGAACTTTAAACTATATGCTTTTAAGGAAATTATTAGATTAAACTACATGTATTAGTTAAGTTATGTAAGTTGTTATGTACGTTATGTGAGTTCTGTAAATTATGTAAGTTATGTGAGTTATGTAAGTTGTTATGTAAATTATGTAAGTTATATGAGTTATGTAAGTTATGTAATTTATTTAAGTAATGATCAATATTAATACTATTTTGATAAAAATTAGTTATAGCTTTTAAAGACATTTAAAATTATTAAATATTAAAATCAAACATTATTTATATAAAACAATTGTAATTTGAATATAATAATATCAAAAAGAATCGTAGTTTAATTTTTATATTATAATATATTTAAACAATGATCAATATTATTGTATTGATAAAATTATTTATAAGTGGCCCTTCAATCGTTGAAATTTTTAAATCTTTTTTAAGGTCGATAGAATTATTTATAAGTTCCATAGAACCTTTTTTTGAAATCTTTTTTTTTATACAAATACCTTTAAAAATATTAAATATTAAAATCAAACATTATTAATATAAAAAATAGTAATTTGAATATAATAATATCAAAAAAGAATTGTATTTTAATTTTTATAAGTAAATTGGAAATAAATTAAGGTTATATAAATATTCAATTGCAAATGAGCTCGATAGAACTTTTTTCAAGTCTTTTTGAATTTTTTAAGATTCATCATACGTGGCGTTGTTACACCTAGGGAGGATCCATTATATCTTACAGGTCGATATAAGGCAACCCGTCAGGTTTCTAGCCTATATACTTTGAATCTTTAAAATATTTAAAGAAATATTCAAATAATAATTAAGCTACAAGAATCAGGTCTGGTCCAATGTCTAAGTCCACACTCAACCACTTATTGGTTATCACTAAATTTATTTTAATAACAAAATCAAAATTACAAAGATGCAAACTTAGTTATATTAACAATTAATATAAGGTGAACTTTAAGACCTAAAAAAATGTTTTGAGCCACAAGCATATGCATTCTAAATAAAGAAATATACAAGGTTAGCTCAGCTATTGCATAGATTAGAACGTTCAACTATCTTTAAAGAAATATTGATTAAATAGTGGTAAAGTCAAGAAGCGAATGATAATTTATTCCCTTAATTAATTTCTGAAAGTGATACGAGAAAGATGGGAGAGCAGGATTCCAACTCCCAACAAAGTGACAACTACTAACTTGTTAAAACAAATATGAAAATTACCATGAAACAAGAAAAGGAAAGGTAAATGTCACTCCAAAAATTATTATGGCAAGCATGTTCAAATTTAGAAACATGGTTAACCAATTGTTAACCTAATCGAGTTCGATAAAGGCATCAAACGTTAAGCGAAATGACATCGTCTACCAAGGTTTCCTTGGTTTAAGTATGTTGCATGATTCGCATACATTTTAAATATACAAATGCTTGCTTCATTGCATTTGATTTTATTTTACTCTCATATACAAAAGCTTATTACTCAAGCTATCAAGTTGCTGAAAATCATTATTTGGCCCCATAGATATTACTATAAGACGCCTCATTTTCTACCTTCATATAAACAACATATTGAAACAAAACATGGAGAAGAGAGGAGGAAGAAGATAAATAATAATAATAACTTGGTAAGAGGGAGAGAGAAGGAAGAAAAAGAAAAGTATATATATATTGCCATTTCTCATTGGCTAAGGAAGATTGTTTAATCGGTACTTTTAGTTAATTGAACTGAATTTTTTTTTAAAAAGGGTTAATGAATTAACTGAAATTTATGTGTTTTTGTTTTTTTGTTAAAACAAATATAAAACATTAAAAAAAATTTAACAAAATTAACTTTGATTGAAAAGCACATTTAACTACTGAATTTTAACTTCAAAAAGCTTGTCAAAACATAATTAACATACAACAGAAAATTTAACTGCAGAACAATGTTTCGATATGATCAGTTGCCAGTTCTAGAAAAATGATTATCACCACTATGAAATCTTAAGACTTAGCAAAACTTGCTTATACCTAGAATTTATAATGGTCAACAATCTTCAGAATTAAAGTCATAATCAATCAACTCTTTCTACAAAGCATGAACAAGTTCAACCAAATTAAACAATGCATCCAACTAAAAAGAAACCAAAGCAAAATGGCCTAATTGAATGCCAATTTTCACTTCTGCAATCATATGGCACTTTCCAAAAGCAAGGTTCTTTAAGTGAAAGTTCTACCATCCCCTACATTCTAGAGTATCACCGCATTTTCACGCATAATCTAGAAAACCAAATAGAAATTTAAAGTTGTCCCTATTAAACTCTAGAAATTCAAAAAAAAAAGTCTCTACATTTCTCGAAATTTATCTCCACTTTGAAGTAAAATGCCCAGCTATATTAAAGTCTATCAACCAAAATCCTCGACACTCTTCCTTTACTTTCTCGAAAACCAAATAGAAAATCAGTCTAATTAAAAACACACTCAAACACTTATTTCCAGTCAAAGAATGAAGCTAAGGAAACAGAAAAAAGAAAAAGTAAATAGACAGAAAATGTCTTCTAAAAAAACAAACCTCTTCTTAAACAAAGGGAAGGTACGTGATTAGGGATTTTGTCAGTTGTTGAGTTATTTTCAGTTTTTTAGAAACATCAAAAGTCACCCTAAATTTCATTCATATAAAGAATTAGAAAGCAATGTGTATGAAAAACTAGTTTCAGTGTAAAGATAAGAGTCCAAACTCGCTCATATAAGTCCTCCGTTTATTCCTTGGGAGCTTACGTTGAGCCACTTGAGGCAAAATGGCATCCCATCTTCCACTTCATTAATATCAGCAACAAACATCTCGATGCTATACGGTGATTCGAGAGAAACTCGACACTCGCTCAGTAGCGTTTGAAACGTAAGAAAGGTTTGAATATTGCACTGGGAGATCACGGAGAGTGAAGTGGAATCGAGGATTTGAGAGAGAAAGAGAGTTAAAAAAAGAAAGGAAGATTGATTGAGAAGAAACACCAAGCTCGGGCCTTGAATCGGTGAAATTTGGAGGAAAGCAACTTAGGGTTTGATTTGGGAAAGCGAGTGTATAGGGGAAACTCTGTTTTGGGAAAAAATACTAAGTATCGGGGCTTACTTGGGGATAAAGAGTATGAAAAAAAAAAAAAAGACGCTGTTCAACCTATTAAAACTAAAAAATTTGTATGCGTTTTTTTTATTTAAAACGCCAGATATAGGTCAACTTTTAGTGGCGTTTTTATTACAAACGCCACTATAGCTCATTTTTAATATTTTTTCATTTTTAACAAATATTTTTCTATGCTTTTTATTTCAAATTTTCTCATTGAGATTATCATTTTTTTAAAATTTTTATTTACCTTTGTAACTAAAATATTAAATTTTAACTTTTAAAGTTTTTAATTACAAAATTAAACCCTAAACCCTAAACCTTAAACTCCAAACTATAAACCCTAAACACTAAACCCTAAACCCTAAGCCCCAGACCCTAAACCCTATACCCTAAACCATAAAACACTAAAAATAAAATCTTATTGCTTACCAGCTAAAACCCTAACCTTAAACCCTGATAGCATAACCCCTAAATCCTTGAACAGTGCTACGACCCTGACCCTAAACCCTAAACCCTAAACCCCATAAACCCTAAACACTAGACCCTAAACCCTAATTGACCCCTAAAGTATAAATCATAAACCATAACCCCTAACCCCAACCTCTATCCCTTAAACCCTAAACCACAAAACATAATTCATAAACCATTGACCCTTAACCCCTAAACTCTTAACCCCTATCCATATAACCCTTAAACCTTAATATCGATAAACACTAAGATCTTAGACCTTAAACACTAAACCCCAAATAATAAACTTTAAAACACTAAACCCCTATCCTCTATCCTCTTAACCCATATAAACCCCTAACACCTAACCCATAAACTAGCTTAAACCCATATATATCCCTTAATCCTAACCACTAACCACTAACCCTTAAACCCTAAACCCCTAACCTTTTAAATTATAAACCTCAAACCCTAAATCATAAAACATAAATCATCAACCCTAAATCATAACCTATAACCTCTATCCTCTATCCTCTTAACCCTTAAACCCATAACCCCTAAACCTATAAAAATATTAAACGTAAAAATCAGTTTAAATAGAAAATTTTTAATTCATTTAAAAAATAAGTTAGACTGAAACATTTAATACCTGAGTTTGGTCTAATCCGTTTTCAACTTCATAATATTTTATATATATACTATGTAATTTTATAATTTATAAAAAAATAAATTTATACTAAATGTATAATAGCAGTCTAATATAAACATTAAAATAATATTAAGATAATTATATAAATAAATTAAATAAATAGAAAATATTAAATTAAAAGGACATAATTATTACAAAAATTAAAAATATAATATGATTGGACTTAAAATAGACTTAGGTTAATCATTTGCAAGTATTAGTGGGCTTTAACAAAATGTTAAACCTATAATTTAAACCCTACTAAAAATAAATTCAAACAAATATAAAATATATGATATTATATTTAGCAATTGCGGCGTTTTTAAAAAGCGCCGCTACTGCAAATGAAGCTCATACAAAATGACGTCGTTTTTATTGACATTTTAGTGGCGTTTTTTCAAAAAACGCCGCTAATGTTTGATTTATTGCGGCGTTTTTGGGAAAACGCCGCTACTGTCAATGAAGCTCATATAAAATGACGTCGTTTTTCTTAACATTTTAGTGGCATTTTTTCAAAAAACGCCGCTAATGTTTGATCTATTGCGGCGTTTTTGGGAAAACGCCGCTACTGTCAATGAAGCTCATATAAAATGACGTCGCTTTTCTTAACATTTTAGTGGCGTTTTGTCAAAAAACGCCGCTAACGTTTGATTTATTGCGGCATTTTTGGGAAAACGCCGCTACTGCCAATGAAGTTCATATAAAATGACGTCGTTTTTCTTAACATTTTCGTTTTTGGGAAAACGCCGCTACTGCCAATGAAGCTCATATAAAATGACATCGTTTATCTTAACATTTTAGTGGCGTTTTGTCAAAAACGCCGCTAAGGTTTGATCTATTGCGGCGTCTTTGGGAAAACGCCGCTACTGCCAATGAAGCTCATATAAAATGACGTCGTTTTTCTTAACATTTTAGTGGCGTTTTTTCAAAAAACGCCGCTAACGTTTGATCTATTGCGGCGTCTTTGGGAAAACGCCGCTACTGCCAATGAAGCTCATATAAAATGACGTCATTTTTCTTAACATTTTAGTGGCGTTTTGTCAAAAACGCCGCTAAGGTTTGATCTATTGCGGCGTCTTTCGGAAAACGTCGCTACTACCAATGAAGCTCTTATAAAACGACGTCATTTTGGTTAACCTTTTAGCGGCGTTTTACAAAAACGCCGCTAAAGGCCGACCTATAGCTGCGCTTTTTCAAAAAACGCCGCTAAAGCTCGACCTATTGCGGCGTTTTTTTAAAAACGCCGCTAAAACTCCATCTATTCGATTTTTCTGGCGTTTTAAAGGAAAACGCCACTAAAAATGCCGCCAAAAGTCTGTTTTGGTGTAGTGAGTGGAGATTGCGTTCGATCTAAGAGAGTAAACCGAAAGAAGATATTAGATAGTAGTAATGATAATCCCAGAAAGGAAAACCGCAAAGTAACAAAAACACAACCTACTTACCTACCACCAATATTCAGCTTGCTAACAAAGAGAAAAGGGTAACGATAGGTTTGCAATCGAAATGGAGTGACAAAAAGAAAGTATGCGAAGGTATATGCTGAGATCAGCTTGTCAGAGTTTTAGAAGGTGTGAGGAGAAAACAAGATATTTGGCTATTATTTAGGAAGAGAGAGAGAGACGGAAGCAGAGATGATCCAGAGATAGCATATTCGATCAAGCACCAAGAGTGGGATTGAAGGTCTAAGGTATTCGGTTTAGATAAGAGGGGAAGAAGAATGCCAATTCGGTAGAAAGAAAATGTAAAGAAAGGGAAATGTTTGAAAAGAAGGTTCGGTACTTGCTATCTTATAATCGGCAACACAATCGAGAAATAAAGTTGAAAAGAAGAAAGACCCGAATGGTCAGAAACATACCAAAACAAAATGAGGACACAAAAGTTCAAGAGAAATGCTACTGAAAAATAAAATGAAAAGAGCACCCTACTGTTCCTATACTAATTTGGCACAACCGAAGGAAAAAAGAAAAGAAGTTTCCCAAGTGTTCCTCCAAAGTGCCGAATACACCTCCCAAAGAATCCCAAATTCGGCCAACACCTTCCCACCTAAACTCCATGATTTTCTCCCCCTTATCTCTCTACCTTTTCCTCCTCCATATCCCTACCAACCTTCATCCAAATCTCTTTTGACCAAGTTTCCAACCACCTCTGTAGAGTTTGAATCAAACTCCACCTCTCACGCCACCGAGGCATAAAATAAAATCCTCCCTGCACCACCTGGGGTTCGAACCCAAGCTTTCTCAGATGCTCCACACGCTACTTGCCTCTAAGCCACAAGGCCCTTTTGTGACATAAAACAAACACAATTAATAAAGCCCATGTCCCAGTATCCAGATTCTTTTAAGAGAAAAATCAAAAATTTTGTAAAAGCCAGAGCTTGAACCCAGGACTTCGCAGACACTCCCAAACACACCCAAATCACCTAGCCATTAAAGTAAACATAGAATTTGTGCCAAACCTTGCAAAATTACAAACCCTACATTTTTGGGGCGTTACAACTCTACCCCCTAAAAGAAAGTTTGGCCTCGAAATTTACTCGGTCAAAATAAGTGAGGGTACTGTTGTTGCATCGCCTCTTCTGGTTCCCACATAGCTTCTTTTGAACCGTGATTACGCCATAGCACTTTGACCTGTGGGATAGATTTCCTCCTTAATACCTTAACTTCACGATCTAGGATCTACACTGGTTCTTCCTCAATAGTTAGTTCAGGTCTAATCTCAATTTCCTCTACTGGCACTATGTGAGAGGGATCAGCACAGTATCGCCTTAACATAGAGACGTGGAACACATCATGAATTCTGTCTAATTTAGGAGGCAACTCGAGTTGATTGGCGACCAGTCCCACACGCTTAAATACTCAGTAAAGTCCGATGAATCTAATGCTCAGTTTTCCTTTCTATCCAAATCTCAAAATTTTCTTCCATGGTGAGACATTCAGAAAGACATAATCCCCTACAGAGTACTCGATCTCTTTATGCTTTAAGTTTGCATAAGACTTCTACCTATTAGATGCTTCGACCGCGAATCAACTTCACCTTTTCTTTGGTATTAGAAACCAACTCTATCCCCAGAACTCGCCGCTCACCCAACTCAGTCCAACATGTAAGAGTACGACACCTACAACCATACAATGCCTCGTACAGTGCCATTTGAATACTGGACTGATAGCTGTTGTTATATGCGAACTCTGCTAATGGCACGTAGTCCTCCCAGCTGCCTCAAAAATCCATTACACAACATCTTAACATGTCCTCCAGTATCTGAATCACTCTCTCTGACTGACCATCTTTCTGAGGATGGAGTGCAGTAATGAAGTCCAACCTTGTACCCAGATCCTCTTGTAACTTCTTCTGGAACCGAGATGTGAATCTAGGATCTTTGTTCGAAATGATAGAAACTGGTACCCCATGTAGTCTCACAATCTTAGCCACATACAACTTGGCCAACTTCTATAGTGAATAATCAGTGCAGACTAGTATAAAATGGGTAGATTTCATTAGTCTGTCTATGAGAACCCATACTGAATCCTTCTTAGTAGGCACCAAGGGTAGCCCACTCACAAAATTCATGGTTACCCTTTCCCACTTCCAGAGTGGAATCTTAACTGGCTACAATAGCCCAGAAGGTAGCTGATGCTTAGCTTTAACTTGCTGGCATGTCAAACACTTACCCACGAAATCAGTAACCTCGAGCTTAAGCCCTGGCCACCAGTACAGCTTACAAAGATCTTGATATAGCTTATTTTTGCCAGGATGCATAGCATACAAACTACTATGCGCTTCTTGCAGTATAGATTGCCTCAAATCAAAATCTCTCGGTATACAAACTCTCTCACGGAAACATAGTACTCCCTCACTATTCAACCCAAAATCCACAGTCTCTACATTCTCAACTAATCGAAAACGAGGAACCAATGACTCATCCAGAAACTATTTCTCCTTAATTTGATCAGTCTAGGCCGGTCTCACTTAAGGCTCAGCCAACAAGCTACCATCATCAAATAGGCTAAGACGAGCAAACATTGCTCTCAAATTAGATACAACCCTATGGCTCAGTGCGTCAGCTATCACGTTAGCCTTACTAGGGTGGTACTCAATTTAACAATCATAATCTTTAAGCAACTCTATCCACCTTCGTTGCCTAAGGTTTAACTCATTCTGAGTAAGGAGGTACTTGAGGCTTTTATGATCTGTGTAAATAATAGACTTCTCACCGTATAGATAATGCCTCCAAATCTTCCATGCAAAAACCAGCGTAGCTAACTCCAAGTCGTGAGTGGGGTAATTCACCTCGTGAGGTTTAAGCTGAAGAGACGCGTAGGTAACCACCTTACTCTCTTGCATCAACACACAACCCAATCCAATGTGCGATGCATCACTGTAGACAGTGAATTCCTTCCTAGACTCTGGTTGTTTTAAAACAGGGGCCTCGGTCAGAACATTCTTCAGTTTCTCAAAACTCTCTTGCTGCTTATCTGTCCAATTAAACGATACCCCTTTACACAGTAACTTAGTCAAACTTGCAGCAATCAGTGAAAACCCCTCAACAAAACGTCTGTAATACCCAGCCAGACCCAGAAAGCATCGAATCTCATATACCGTCTTTAGTGGTTTCCAATCCAATACGGCTTTAATTTTTCAAGGATCAACCTTAATCCCCTCGGTAGACACCATGTGACCCAAAAATGTCACTTCTCGTAGCCAGAATTCACACTTGCTAAACTTTGCGTATAGGTGCTTTTCCCTCAGAATTTGCAAAACAATTCGAAGATGTGCATCATGATCTACCTGGGTTCTTGAATACACCAGAATATCATCTATAAAGACAACTACGAACCGGTCCAGATAGGGTTGGAACACCCGATTCATGAGATCCATAAAGGTTGCTGGTGCATTTGTCAACCCAAGCAGCGTAACTAGAAACTCGTAGTGACCATAACGAGTCCTAAACGCAGTCTTATACACATCATTCTCCTTAACCTTTAGTTGATGGTACCCAGATCAAAGATCTATCTTGGAGAAAACTGAAGCTCCACGCAGCTGGTCAAACAGATCATCTATTCTCGGTAAAGGGTACTTGTTCTTGATAGTCAGTTTGTTCAGTTGATGATAATCGATGCACATGCACATGGATTCATCCTTCTTCTTCATGAATAACACTGGTGCTCCCCATGGGGACACACTCGGTTGAATGAATCATCAATCTAGTAGCTCTTGAATTTGAGCCTTTAACTCCACCAGCTCCTTTCGTGCCATTTTATAAGGGGCGATGGACACCAGAGTTGTTCCAGGTAGGAGCTCAATACCGAATTCGACCTTAGGGTCTGGAGGCAACCTATGAAGCTCTTCAAAAAATATATCCGGAAACTCCTTAACAGTTCTGACATCTCCAATAGAAGGACTTTTAGAATTAGAAACGCTGACATAAGCTAAAAACTTCTCACAACCCTTGCGAACCAGTTTCTCGGCCTTTATCGCTGAAATTACGTTAGACAAATAATCTCTTCACTCTCCTATCATAGTCACCTTCTCATCCTCAGTAGACTTCAACATCATACGCTTAGCAGCACAATCCAATTTTGCACGATGTTTCACCAGCCAATCCATGCCCAATATAATATTGAATTCTCCAAATGGCAGTTCCATCAAATCCGTTGAAAAGACAACCCCTTGGACCTCTAGAGGCACGTATATGAACAACTTATTCACCCTAATCAACTGTCCCAGTAGATTCAACACAGTCATCTCACTAACAGTATTTTCAAACTGAATACCTAACGTCCCAGACACAGTGCATGCAACATACGAGTGTGTAGACCCAATGTCAATTAAAACAGTGTATGGTACATTATAAATCAGGAACATACCAGTTATGATGTCCGAGGCGTCACCATTCTCTCGGCGACGAGCAGCATAGACCAAGGCTAGCTGTCCTGCCTTAGTGTTACCAGTACCTGTGCCCAGTACTCTACAACCTCGTCCCAAACCATTTCCACCCTTGCCCTGTCCACGACCTCTCGGTGGCTGCTGACCACCTCTCCCTGGCTGAACATGGCCTTGACCTGCAGCTTGCATCTGAACAGGCCTCTGAGTACAGTTTTTAACCTGATGATCCATGGACCCACACCAGAAGCACGCCCCAATTTGTTTCCAACACTTAACCTGGTGAGCTCTTCTACAATCAGCGTAAGGTTGCGATCTTGCAGTAACAACAGAAACCGCTCAGACTAGCCCATCAAATCTGGCCCTCTTTATAGGCCTTCCAGAAGAACCCAAGGGTCCAAAATCCTCCTTATTTCTGCCCCTATCTTTCTCGCGGTTCTGGCGCTCAGAGCGCTTCACATCCTTAGCAATTTTAACTCATCCCGGAGGCCATCCTCGAACCGCACGCAGTGTTCATACTCAGTTGCGACTATCCCGCGAGCATACCGACTCTGCCTCAGAAACTCTACCTCGTACTCTACCACAGTCTTTGTAACACCCCAAACCCGGCCCAGATGTTATGGGCGAATCTGACGTGTCTCATTGAAGTTTTAAAAACCCATGATTCATTTTAGTGTTTAAAAAGAACTTCTTTTGCTAAGTTAACAAAGTGAATGGAAGCTGTGCACCAGGTAGGTATCCGAAACAGAAGAGGTGAGCCATGAAGGCTGCTTAAGTACCAAGCTCTTGCCTGGATCCAATCCTAGACATGCCCACAACCATCGCCACACTTTGGTACGAGGTTAGGTTTTGGAAAAAAAAACGAGTTGGAATTCATTTAAGTAGATATTTTTGATAAACCGATTAGTTGCATCGTTGCGCTATTTTGAAAACAAGTATCATTTTGAATTATTATTAGTAAAATATAGAGCATAAAATAAAATAATCCCAGAAAGATAATTAAAATGGCCTTATTACAACCCAAAACCAAATAATAATAATAAATTAAAAAACTCGGTTACTTATTGTAAAGTTCGAAAGCGATCATCACGGCCACTCTGAATCCCCTCCGGCTCCAAGTCTCCACCTTAAGACTCACCTGCAAAGATAAGGAAAGGGGGTGAGTTTGGAAACTCAGTGTGCAACAAGCCTCTTTCAGAGCCCAAACTAATACCAAAGATATCGGGCGAAGCCTTCGTTTAACAATTCTTGGGCGAAGCCTTCTCATTAATCATGTTACTAGGCCAAGCCTTCATCAGAAACGGTATGGCCCATAGGCCCATTTCAATGCCACATGTAATATTAATGGATGTATGCAAGCCCATTTGGGGAGACTACTCAACCCACCATCCGCTACTCTCCACCCGTACCAACCAAGCTCTCCATGTGGGGAATAACTCAACCCACCCAACCAAACTCTCCACTGGTAGCACAGTTGCTTTATCATATAACTAGAGGCCTAGCCTCTTTTAATAACTGGGGCAAAGCCCTTTTTGATAAATTGGGGCAAAGCTCTTTTCGCACTTCCTCCATTTATATCAAAAACCCAACCCATGCATATAATGAGTATATCATAGCATAACATGTGCATGTTATAATATATCATGTGCATATCATGTCATATCATGTAAATCAATACCTCATGCATCATATTCATAATTAAACCCTAGAGGTATAATGGTCATTTTTACCTAGGGGTAAAATAGTCATTTACCATATTTTAGGGGTAATTTCATAAATTTACCAAATATTATGGGTTTTCCACGTTCATTAACAATTATCAATATTGTCAAGTGTTTAAACAATGATTTTAATGCACTTTATCAAATTAGGGCTTTTGGGCCCAAAACCCCTAATGGGCCCCACGAATGCCGATTTAGCCCTTTTAGCCCACTTAACCCAATTTTTACAACAGATCTAACCGTGTTAACATGCAATTTATCCAAGTTCCATTTTCTATCAATTTTACCCAAATGGGCCCGGAAGCCCATTGGGCCCAATTTTAGCCCATTGAGGCCCAACTTACCGTTGTGCACAGAATTGCGCTCTTACCTGTTCCATCGATCCAAACACCGATCGTATCATTTTTATCGCATCTAATACCACATGCAAAATCTCAAGTTCCCAAAATGCCAGAATTTTGGCATTTCGGCTTTTCTACGAATATTAGCCTAAGCTACTACGAGGGTTGTTACACACCTGTTTTGTGACGACTGCCACTGAGATCCCTTACGATGTCCTACAATTGATTACCACAATTCTTAGATTGCAAACCACAATAACCAATCCCAATATTCACCTACCATATTCGAACCATGCCCCTAAAGCCTTTAGAATCTTACCTTTTTGCTGAAAACCGATGACTAGATCTAAGTCTAGTTGTTCCAAAGATTCAAGCCTTTGATCCAACCTCTAAAAGACACTAAACACCAAAATAAATTGTCGGTTAAAGACCCTTAAAGCCCTATGCCCAAATCAACAGCCTCCCTAGATTTTAGGGACTTCGGTTTTTTCTAAATTATAAAATAAGACTAGATCTGAGGTGATGAGCACTTACCACCTATTCCTCTTTGATTTCTACGTAGATCTGATACAGATCTATCCTCCAAACGATAGTAGAACTCGAATCCAGGAGATCTGAAGTTTCAGCTATAAGTCCCGAAATCTATGGTACTTCTGCTTTTTAAGTGATGAAGAAGATGACGATTTGAGGCTATAACTTTGAAGTAATGTTGCCGATAGATACTAAGGGTTTAGAGAAGATAAAATTTAATCAAATGGAACAAAAATAACTGAAGGATTTTGGCTTGGAGAAATCGGCACAAGAAGTGAGTTTTCGGGATTTCGACTTTTATGGCGATCGACTATGAAGGTTTTGTAGAGGATGGGATCGATAGAGGAGGTGAGTAAGGTGATCAGAAGGTTTCGGCTAGAAGAAAAAGAAAAAAGAAAGAAAGAAAATGGAGGAAAAAGAGAGGAAGAAGAACTCGGCACTAAGGAGAAGGAATTTGCGTTTTCGGCTTTTGTGAGAACTCAGAAAAGATGAATGACAGTGAAAGCTTTCAGGTGGCTAACCCTAATTCTCCAAGACAGAAAAAGAAAAGAACCTAACCCTAATATCAACTAAAACAATCGGCCCAACCTCCCTAAGGCCCTTGCCGAAATTCACTTAAGTGATCACATACCCGGCACATGCCTAAAATTAAAAAGTAAAAGTATGCCTACCTTGCAAATTGAACCTTGGACCTTTAATTCCTTCCCAGGCGCCATTTTTTTAGGAACTTAGTGGCGCCACCTTGCCATTTTACCAAGGCCTTATTTGTGTCATAATTTACGAAGTTCTTCTTAAAAACCCACTTAACCAAGTCTCCTATTCACTTAAAATCCAACCTTGATATTTTACCGCGTTTAACTTAGGCTTGGGCCTTCTAGAGGCCCACTAACACATTTAAACGCAATTCCAATATTCAAAACACCAAAATTTTAAAATTTACCTAAAATCACAGAAACCCGAAAAATCCCAAAAATCAGGGCGTTACAGTCTTATTCCCCTGAGTCAAGTTCAGAAATTCCTTCCTTCGGGCATCCACATAACTTGCGCCCACATACTTCCCTAAAAAGGCTGCTTTGAAGAAATCCCATGTCAAACGGTCGGCCTGCGTACCCTCTCTCACGGTGAGCCACCATTGGTAGGCCTCATCTCGCAGTAAAGACACTACACCTTTTAATTTTTGCTCACAAGTATAGTCAAGGTTGTCCATTATCCGATCGGTAGCCTCCAACCAATACTCTGCCACATTTGGGGCTACACCAGAAACACCCCTGAAGATTTTTGCTCCATTAGACTGGAGTCGCTCAGAAATTGACCTTCGGCCCACTGATCCAGTACTTGCTCCAACCACCCTTTCAAGAACAAGTAGCGTTGCTTGGGATAGAGCATCATCCCCAACTGATCGGTCATGAGACCCTGTCTCAGTTACTGGTGAGGCTGGTGCCTCCCCAGCAGGCATGTGACCCGATGTTGAAGACCCAACTCTAGTACTTTCTCAGCCTCTACCGCGACCTCGTGTACCCCTTCTGCGAGTACCTCTTATGCTCATTTCGATAGCGAATTACCTATTTAAAATTCATATGTATCAATTTGTAATTTCAGAGATTATTAACAATGTGTTATGAACGACAGTAATTAGGGTTTGTTTCCGCAGAACAAAATCTTACTATAGTTTTCAGTCTTCTATAGTCTCAGCACTCTCACTAAAGAGTTTCAGTATAGTCCTACTACCTATAGTAGTTCCTCACCAATACATTTCAGTCTATAATAATAAATAGTGTTAGAAAACTTACAGATTTGGTACCGGAGACTCGTTGTACCATATTTTCAATCACAATATTTAAAAATAAAATTTTGAAAAATCCATTTCACAGTCGAGTTTTGCAAACTTGGCTCTAATACCACTAAATGTAACACCTCAAACCTAGCCAAGATGTTATGGTCGAATCTGGCATGTCACGAAGTGTTTTTGGGACATAGGACTCATCGTTAAGATTCTGAATTTAAGATAAAACCCTTTCAGTTGTTATTACTTGAGAAAAATCAACAAATTAAGTTGTTACTAATAAAAATGAATTTGTCATAATGATTGCCTTATTTATCACCATTGATTCGTTAAATTGAATAAAATCGCCGAAGCTTTTTATAAAACCTTGAAGTTTAAAATGCATGATTTCCTCAAAAACAATTATTATTTTGAAAACTCATCTCGTCCTAGTCTAGAAGTTTAAGGTAAGAAATCAAAACCAAAATAAAAGTTAAAAATCACAAATGGCCTTATTACATAATAAAAAACCCCAATATGAAATTAAAATAAATAAAGTCAAAAGTAGAACTTCAGTAATCATGTGGCCACCTTCGGATCCCTCGCAGCACCAAATCGTCTAAGGCTAAGGATTACCTGCATAGTTGAAAAGAAAGGGTGAGTTTATGAAAACTCAGTGTGTAATCCCCTATTAGCCACACAGTAAACAATACATGCAGTAACAGTCTAGGCCCGAGCCCTATTCCGTATCGATACGTTCTGGGCCTTAGCCCAATACAATAACAGTGTGGGTCCAAGCCCAAATCAGTGTCAGTACAGTGCAATCATGTAACCCACCCCAATCCAACCAACACACCACCCGTACCGACCAACACACCATGTGAGGATTAAATTGACCCATCCAAATTAACACACCAATATCGCGCAAAGTCGCTATCGCGAATGCGCAAAGAAGGTCGCTAACAATAGTAAACATGGCAAAGCGACCAGAACAATAATTACGTGGCAAAGCCACCAATACAGTTCTTTCTCCAAATCAGAAACCCAACTCCATGCAGAATGTTATGTCATAAATATTACGTGTATGCAGTATGTGACACTCAAAACCAGTCATATAAATCTCATCCACACATCAATTAGCCTACCACTAGGGGTATAATGGTCTTTTCGTTGGTTAAGGGTAAAATAATAATTTTACCCCTCATGGGTATTTTAATCATTTAACTAATTTTGGGGTCTCGATACAGATAACGACCCTTCAAATGGTCTACAGTCATCTTGAACGACTCAGATAACCCTTATGGCCAAAATAGTGTAAATGGGCCCAAGTAGGCCCACATGCTCGTGTGGCCCATTTAGCCCAAATTCAGTCGCGACTATGCGATCACCATAGCCCACTCTATTATTTGTCACTTACCGTAAACTTTATCTGTGTGGGGCCCATACAGCCCACCTCGATTCAACGAGGCTCATAATGGCGCAAGCCCACGAGAACACTCGTGGCGGTCTCTACGTCTATCACCCATGATTTGTGGGCACAGTTTACGACACGAGCGTTCGCAAGCTCGTGAGGCCTCAAATGCTGAAGTTTCAGCTTTTCGGCTTTCCAATTTTTGCCGATTCACAGTAACATAGTGGTGTGAATACACCCTTATCCAACGTTTTGGCAGTAGCAAAATTAGGTGTACGGTTACACACCTTCTAGCGACCCCTTGCGAAATTCCAAAAGCACCAACCTAGATTCAAACCAAATATTCAATCAGCCCTTAAATCGATAATAATAAGATTCAAAAATCCTGAATCTCTACACTGTCCATACCACTAACCTTGATAAACAAGAGTGTAGCCTTAAACCCTTAAATCGCTTCGCTAGGCTCCCACAATTATTGATTGACCACTTACTGCATAACAACAAATCTCATTAGAGGGTTGATTAAGGATGTAGTTTACACCCATTAATAATAACTTGAGCAAGACAGAGAACAACTTACCGTATCCCTCAGAATCGAATACTGACTTAAGGGGTGGCACATGTGAGTGGAGATTGCGTTCGATCTAAGAGAGTAAACTGAAGGAAGACCATTAGATAGTAGTAACGATAATCCCAGAAAGGAAAACTACAAAGTAACAAAAACACAACCTACTTACCTACCACCAATATTAGGCTTGGTAACAAAGAGAAAAGGGTAACGATAGGTTTGCAATCGAAATGGAGTGACAAAAAGAAAGTATGCGAATGTCTATGCTGAGATCAGCTTGTCAGAGTTTTAGAAGGTGTGAGGAGAAAACAAGATATTCGGCTATTACTTAGGAAGAAAGGGAGAGACGGAAGCAGTGATGGTCCAGAGATAGCATATTCGGTCAAGCACCAAAAGCGAGATTGAAGGTCTAAGGTATTCGGTTTAGATAAGAGGGGAAGAAGAATGCCAATTTGGTAAAGAGAAAATGTGAAGAAGAAAGGGAAAGGTTTGAAAAGAAGGTTCGGCACTTGCTATCTTGTAATCGGCAACACAATCGGGAAATAAAATTGAAAAGAAGAAAAACCCGAATGGTTAGAAACATACCAAAACAAAATGAGGACATAAAAGTTCAAGAGAAATGCTACCAAAAAATAAAATGAAAAGAACATCCTACTGTTCCTATACTAATTCGGCACAACCAAAGGAAAAAAAAAAGAAGTTTCCCAAGTGTTCCCCCAAAGTGCCGAATACACCTCCCAAAGAATCCCAAATTCGGCCAACACCTTCGCACCCAAACTTTATGATTTTCTCCCTCTTATCTCTCTACCTTTTCCTCCTCCAAATCCCTACCAACCTTCATCCAAATCTCTTTTGACCAAGTCTCCAACCACCTCTGCAGAGTTTGAATCAAACTCCACCTTTCACGCCACTGAGATGTAAAATAAAATCCCCCTGCACTACTTGGGGTTCGAACCCAAGCCTTCTCAGATGCTCCACACGCTGCTTGCCTCTAAGCCACAAGGCCCTTTTGTGACATAAAACAAACACAATTATTAATAAAGCCCATGTGCTAGTATCCAGATTCTTTTAAGAGCAAAATCAAAAATTCTGCAAAAGCCAGAGCTTGAACCCAGGACTTCCCAGACACTCCCAAACACACCCAAATCACCTAGCTATTAAAGTAAACATAGAAATTGTGTCAAACCATGCAAAATTACAGACCCTATATTTTGGGGTGTTACACACTATCATAGTTCACAAATATAGCATGTATAGCTAGACTCACATGCGTTGCGTTAGTTCTAGAATCGACTAAACTGTATGTAATATCTCGAATTAGGGCCTAATCGGAATAGTGGTTTCATGACCACAAATATGAGATAGAAATAATTATTTTATAATTATTTTGAGGTTTATGATATGATTGCATGATTGTGTGAAAATTTCGTGACGAAATTCTATGCATAAAGTGCTTAACTTGAAATTAGGGACTAAATCGAATAAGTTGCAAAACTTGCATTCTAGAATTTTTTAGTATGAAATTACTTTGGAATATTAATGAGGAGGTTTTAAATAGCAATTTTACCAATTTCTAAAATTTTGGACAAAAATGGGCTTGTACATGAAAATTTTCAAAGAAAGGTATTAAGGGTATTTTGGTCATTTGGTAATTAAAAGATTAAAAAAAGGAAAAAGATGGCAAAATATGTCCATCTTCTTCATTAGGACGAAAATTAAAGGGTTCTCCATAGCTAGGGTTTGTTTCAAGCTTCCAAGCTCCATAGTAAGTGATTCCAAGCCCCGTTTTTAATGTTCTTTACATTTTTGAAATCCCGATAGCTCGATTTAGCTTATGCTAGCAATAATTCAACCTAGGGTTCATATTTTGAAAAATACCCATAGGTGAAATTTGTGTATTTTGGTGTTTTATGATATAATATGAGGGTTTAAATTATGCTAGACAACTTGTGCTACTCGGTTTTAAGTGAAAACGAGTAAAAGGGCTTAATCGGTAAAAATACCTAATAGTTATAAGTACATGTTAGAATGAGAATTTGATGTTTCCATAGAAGGGAAAAATGATCAGCATGTCATAAAACATAATAAAATGGGATGAAGTTTAATTCCCGAGCCTAGGGGCAAAAGTGTAATTTTGCAAAAGTTTAGGGGCAAAATGGTAATTTTTCCATAGTTTTTATTTGGGGCTGTTTTGATGAATGTATGTATTAAATAAGATTAATTTGGCATTATAGATCAAGAGAAACAAGATTCAAGTCATGATCGAGGGAAAAACAAAGTTTACGAGGAATAGGCTTGATTGCTAATATTTTGTATCGAGGTAAGTTCATGTGTAAATGTAGTAACATAATTGTCATTTTAAGTAATTTAATGTTATTTATGTTATATGATGATTAATATCATGAAATATTATGCTTTATGGTTATTATTGAATAATGTGTAAATTATGAATTGCTACCGAGTATCGGTTTTGATGTTCCGTGGAAGACAGCAAAGATGTGTAATCGAGGAAAAATCCCGTTTGAACCTTGGGAATAGATTAGAATACAAGTGACATGTCACTAGGATGGTTGGGCATCCGAACTCGTTGAGTTGAGTCCGAGTTCACTTATGGATGCAAATGTCCAAACTCGTTGAGTTGAGTCCGAGTTCACTTATGGATGCGAATGCCCGAGCTCATTGAGTTGAGTCCGAGTTCGCTTATGGGCGGGTTACACAGTAGCTTGGCTACATATGTGGCACTTATGTACAAACTTTCCTTGTATTCGAATTATATTCCGATGTGTTCAACGGGTGAATCTTAAGAGAATAAGAAGAATTACTAAAACGAAGGTGACATGTTGGTAAGTATTGTAAACGAGAAAATTTGACAGGTATGAGCTTAAATCTTTGGGTTGAGATCTTGGTATGATGAAATCGTAGCATGATATTAAATGAAAATGTAACATGAATGTCTTGGTGTTGTTTATGCAAATGATGTTTTTATGTGGAATTGCATGACTATGTTACTTACTATTTGCATGTGAACTTACTAAGCATTTATGCTTACTCCTTCCTTTTCCTTCATTGTAGTTTTGACAAACCGGCTTGAGAATCGGGATAGGTCGAAAACTCGTTCACACTATCCGAAGGCCTAAATTGGTAAAATGGCTTGTGTATCTTGAATGTGGCATGTATGGCAAAATACTCACTTTCTGTAAATGATCTTATGATATGATTATGCTTTGGCAAGAAAAGAGTTTGTGAATAATTAGCCTTTGGAATGGCCAATCTAAATCATATTTGATACCATGTATGTTTAAAATGCTATTTAGTCCATGAAAATTTATAGTAAAGTAAAATTTGCTATAAAACAGAATATTGCTGCAGCAATGACGTGAATTTGAAAATTCACTAAAAATAGTAGAAATGGAATTAAATGATGAATAAGTTGTATAATCTAAGCTTAATGAGGCTATTTTGATATGGATGGAACAAAACAGGTATATGAATGATATTCTATGAGATGTTTAAATTTTTGTGAAACAGGGCCAGAGCAATTTCTGGATCCCCTGTTCTAACTTTGGAAATTCACCATAAATTGTATAAAAATAATTAGAAGTCATGCTTTATATGTACAGGTTCCTTATAGAGTCTAGTTTTAATAGAAACAAATGACATAGTCATTGAAACTCTGTACAGGGAGATATCTGATTCGTAATACACAGAGTTTAGAGCAGTCATACCCTGAAATAGGGGAGAATTTATCTAATAAATTGTACTAATTTTCCCGACCAAAAATTCTATAAAAAAATTAGTAAATATAAATATGAGTCTAGTTTCAGGGAAAATTTACGGAATTGGATTTCTAGTTTCAGAACTCGAGATATGAATTTTTAAGTGACTGTGATGCAGTTAGCCAGCTTGTCTGGAAATTTTAAAAATAAATTGTTTAAGTTGTTTAATTGATGAAATTAAGTTTAGTAACACCTCGTGCTCGACTCTGGCGACGGTCTCAGGTACAGGACGTTACATTTGGTGGTATCAGAGCAGGTTTAGTCGATTCTCGAACTAACGTGTTGTATGTACGGATTTTGCTATACATGCCATATATATATATTGTGATAGTGTGATGACTTTTGACTTTTTAAATGATTTTTTTTATAGTAAATGGATCTCGATCCAGCTGTGGCTGATGATGTAGAAAGTAATGCACCGGCTCCGGCTGAAGGGGCAGTGCCAACCGAAAATCCACCTCCTACTGTTGGTCAAGGAGGAGGAGAAGGGGCTCGAGAAGCCTTTCTCTAGATGATGAGTGCCTGGTATATTGAGTTCGTTCATACGAACCCGAATGTACAACCTCTCCCACCTCCCCCGATTCCTCAACCTGTACCCCCCATGCCTCAAGGTATGGATCTGATGAAATTTCACAGAACTCCAATTGACAGAATCCGCAAGCAAGGGCCGAAGAATTCAGGGCAAATGTTGATGATGATGCCGAGAAAGCAGAGTTTTGGCTTGAGAATTCTATTCAGGTATTTGATGAATTGTCTTGTACACCTGAGGAATGCTTGAAATGTGCTATATCATTGCTGAGGGATTCAGCCTATCATTGGTGGAAGACATTGATTTCAGTGGTACCGAAAGAGAAGGTGACTTGGGAATTCTTTCAAGAAGAATTTCGGAAGAAATACATCAGTGAAAGATTTGTTGATCAGAAGCGTAAAGAGTTTCTTGAGTTGAAGCAGGGGAACATGACAGTTACTGAATACAAAAGGGAGTTCGTCAGGTTGAGTAAGTATGCTAGAGAATACATTCCTACAGAGGCTAAAATGTGTAGACGATTTGAAGACAGACTCAATGAAGATATCAAAATATTTGTTGGGATTCTTGAATTAAAAGAAATGGTAGTACTTGTTGATCGAGCTTGCAAGGCTGAAGAACTACTTAAAGAGAAGAAAAAAGTAGAGGCTGAGACTAGAAGTTGGAAGAAAAGATCAACGAGTAGTTCATTTTCACAGCAATCTAGAAAATCTAGAAATATAAATCCTCATTCTCAGGTTTCGGCCGGACAATCATATGGAAATTATAAGAAGCAAAATGTGGGTCTTAAATCTCAGACTACTTCTGCGGCTAGTGTGGGAAATACGAGATTTGTTAAGCCCGAGTGCCAGCGGTGTGGTAGGAATCATTTTGGCCCATGTAAAGTGAATGAATGTTTTCGGTGTGGTTCTCCAGATCATTTTATTAGAGATTGCCCAGAGAGAGTTGAGAAAGAAAAATTTCAGAGCGTAAAAGCTAGTGGTGCAGACTCGAGGGGAAGATATTCGAGAAAAGCTGAAAATGAAGCAAGTAGCAAGAATGTAGTCAGAGATTCAACAGTTAAACTTGAAGCAAGGGCTCCAGCTAGAACTTATGCCATAAAGGCACGTGAAGATGCTTCATCACCCGACGTAATTACTGGTATATTTTCTTTTTATGATGTTAATGTTAATGCTTTGATTGATCCCGGTTCTACTCATTCATATGTGTGCATGAAACTGGTGTCTAGTATGAATATACCTGTTGAGAACACAGAATTTATGATTAGAGTGTCGAATCCACTAGGAAAATGTGTGATAGTTAATAAAGTATGCAAGAAATGCCCTTTAATGATTCAGGGTCATTACTTTCCGGTCGACTTGATGTTGTTGCCATTTGATGAATTTGATGTTATTTTGGGTATGGATTGGTTGACATTGCATGATGCTACAGTAAATTACAAAGAAAAGGTTATAGAATTAAAGTGTGAAAATGGTGAAATTCTACGAGTTAAACCAGGCAAATCAAAGGCAGTATCTAGTGTGATTTCTTCGATGTCGACTCACAAATATTTGAGGAAGGGTTATGAAGCTTATTTGGCGTATGTAATTAATACAAAAGAAATTGAAAATAAAGTTGAATTAGTGCCGATTGTGTGTGAGTTCGCGGATATATTTCCAGAAGAATTGCTGGGTTTGCCTCCAGTCACGGAAGTAGAATTTGGTATTATTTGATACCAGGAACAGCTCCGATCTCGATTGCTCCATATAGAATGGCACCAGTAGAGTTGAAGGAATTAAAGTCACAATTGCAAGAATTGACTGACAAAAGCTTTGTGAGATCGAGTTTTTCACCTTGGGGTGCTCCCGTATTATTTGTGAAAAAGAAGGATGGTTCTATAAGATTGTGTATTGACTATCGGCAATTAAAAAAGGTGACAATCAAGAACAAGTATCCGTTGTTGAGAATTGATGATTTGTTTGATCAGCTAAAAGGAGCAACATGGTTTTCAAAGATTGACTTGAGATCTGGGTACTACCAGCTGCGAGTAAAAGAGTCGGATGTACCTGAAACTGCTTTTAGAACAAGGTACGGTCATTATGAATTTTTAGTTATGCCATTCGGGTTAACAAATGCTCCTGCTGTGTTTATGGATTTGATGAATCGCATATTTCGGCCATACTTGGACAAATTTGTTGTGGTATTTATAGATAACATCTTAATTTATTCGAAAGATGAGACAGCACATGCCGAGCACTTGAAGATAGTTTTGCAAACTTTGAGAAATAAACAGTTATATGCCAAGTTTAGTAAAAGTGAATTTTGGCTTCGGGAAGTTGGATTTTTGGGTCACATTGTTTCAGTTGATGGTATACGGGTTGATCCTAGTAAAATTTCGGCCATTGTTGATTGGAAACCACCGAAAAATGTAACTGAGGTAAGAAGTTTCTTGGGGCTAGCTGGGTATTATCGGCGGTTTGTAAATGGATTTTCTATAATTGCTGCTCTTATGACTAGATTACTCTGAAAGGATGTTAAGTTTGAGTGGACGGAAGAATGTCAACAGAGTTTTGAAGAATTGAAAAAGTTATTAACTGAAGCACCAGTGTTGGTACAACCCGAATCAAGTAAAGAATTTGAGGTGTATAGTGATGCTTCTCGAAATGGCTTAGGATGTGTACTTATGCAAGAAGGAAAAGTGGTGGCTTATGCTTCAAGGCAGTTAAAATCTCACAAAAGAAATTATCCGACTCATGATTTGGAATTGGCTGCTATAGTATTTGCTTTGAAGATTTGGTGACATTATCTGTATGGTGAAAAATGTCGATTATATGCCGACCACAAAAGTCTTAAGGACTTGATGTCACAAAAGGATTTGAATTTGAGACAGTGAAGATGGTTAGAATTATTGAAAGATTACGAGCTTGTTATTGATTACCATCCGGGAAAAGCGAATGTGGTTGCCGATGTTTTAAGTAGAAAGTTGCTATTTCTGAGAGCTATGAACACTCAGTTAAAGGTATCAGATGATGGTTCGATTTTAGCAGAGTTAAGAGCAAGACCGATGTTTTTACAAGAGCTTTGTGAAGCTCAGAAAAGCGATGAAGATTTACAAGCTAAGAGAAAACAGTGTGAAGCTGATACGGGGTCAGATTTCAAAATTGATTTTGATGGTTGTTTGATGTTTAAAAACTGAATTTGTGTATCGAAAAATGATGAGTTGATTCAAAATATTTTGCATGAAGCACATAATGGTTGTTTGGCGGTTCACCCAGGCAGTACGAAAATGTATAATGACTTGAAGAAAATGTATTGGTGGAATGGAATGAAAAGAGATATCTCCGAGTTTGTATCAAAGTGATTAATTTTTCAACAAGTACCTTCGGGACTACTCCAGCCTATCATGGTTCCTGAATGGAAATAGGATCGGAATACTATGGATTTTGTATCAGGGTTGCTGTTAACTCCGGGGAAGAAAGATGCCATCTAGGTAATAGTTGACAGACTGACTAAATCGACTCATTTTATTCCGGTACGTATGGATTATTCTCTTAGTAAGTTGGTTGAATTGTATATCAGTGAGATTGTTAGACTTCACGGAATACCTTTGTCAATCATTTCGGATAGAGATCCGAGATTTACTTCACGGTTTTGGCAAAAATTGCAAGAAGCATTAGGTACAAAGTTAAATTTCAGCACTGCTTTTCATCCACAAACTGATGGATAGTCAGAGAGAGTGATTCAGATTCTTGAAGACATGCTCAGATGTTGTGTATTGGAATTTCAAGGTAGTTGGGAAAGATACTTACCGTTGGTAGAATTTGCTTATAATAATAGTTATCAGACGAGTTTGAAGATGGCACCTTATGAAGCATTGTATGGTCGTAAATGTCGGACACCATTGTATTGGACTGAACTCAAGGAAAATCAGATTTATGGAGTTGATCTAATAAAAGAAACTGAAGAAAAAGTGAAAGTGATTCGAGATTGTTTGAAAGCTGCTTCAGATAGACAGAAATCTTATGTAGATTTGAAACGAAAGGAAATCGGCTTTCAAGTTGGTGGTAAGGTGTTTTTAAAAGTGTCTCCATGGAAGAAAGTTCTTAGATTTGGACGGAAGGGCAAGTTAAGTCCGCGTTTTATTGGGCCATATGAAATAATTGAAAGAGTTGGACCAGTAGCTTATCGGTTAGCATTGCCATCTGAATTACAGAAGATGCATGATGTATTCCACGTATCTATGCTACGTTGGTATCGTTCAGATCCCTCACATTTAATTTCACCAACAGAAATTAAGCTACGACCGGATATGACTTATGAAGAAGAACCGATTAAGATTTTAGCTCGAGAGGTCAAGCAACTAAGAAATAAAAGTGTCGCTCTCGTGAAAGTATTGTGGCAAAAGCACGGGGTAGAAGAGACTACATGGGAACCTGAGAAAACTATGAGAAATCAATACCCACACCTATTTACCGGTAAGATTTTCGAGGACGAAAATCCTTAAAGAGGGGAGAGTTGTAATATCCCGAATTAGGGCCTAATCGGAATAGTGGTTTCATGACCACAAATTTGAGATAGAAATAATTATTTTATAATTATTTTGAGGTTTATGATATGATTGCATGATTGTGTGAAAATTTCGTGACGAAATTCTATGCATAAAGTGCTGAAGTTGAAATTAGGGACTAAATTGAATAAGTTGCAAAACTTGCATTCTAGAAGTTTTTAGTATGAAATTACTTTGGAATATTAATGAGGAGGTTTTAAATAGCAATTTGACCAATTTCTAAAATTTTGGACAAAAATGGGCTTGTACATGAAAATTTTCAAAGAAAGGTATTAAGGGTATTTTGGTCATTTAGTAATTAAAAGATTAAAAAAAAGGAAAAAGATGGCAAAATATGTCCATCTTCTTCATTAGGACGAAAATTAAAGGGTTCTCAATAGCTAGGGTTTGTTTCAAGCTTCCAAGCTCCATAGTAAGTGATTCCAAGCCCCGTTTTTAATGTTCTTTACATTTTTGAAATCCCGATAGCTCGATTTAGCTTATGCTAGCAATAATTCAACCTAGGGTTCATATTTGGAAAAATACCCATAGGTGAAATTTGTGTATTTTGGTGTTTTATGATATAATATGAGGTTTTAAATTATGCTAGACAACTTGTGCTACTCGGTTTTAAGTGAAAACGAGTAAAAGGGCTTAATCGATAAAAATACCTAATAGTTATAAGTAAATGTTAGAATGAGAATTTGATGTTGCCATAGAAGGGAAAAATGATCAGCATGTCATAAAACATAAGAAAATGGGATGAAGTTTAATTCCCGAGCCTAGGGGCAAAAGTGTAATTTTGCAAAAGTTTAGGGGCAAAATGGTAATTTTGCCAAATTTCGTATTTGGGGCTGTTTTGATGAATTTATGTATTAAACAAGATTAATTTGGCATTATAGATCAAGAGAAACGAGATTCAAGTCGTGATCGAGGAAAAAACAAAGTTTACGAGGGATAAGCTTGATTGCTAATATTTTGTATCGAGGTAAGTTCATGTGTAAATGTAGTAAAATAATTGTCATTTTAAGTAATTTAATGTTATTTATGTGATATGATGATTAATATCATGAAATATTATGCTTTATGGTTATTATTGAATAATATGTAAATTATGAATTGCTACCGAGTATCGGTTTCGATGTTCCGTGGAAGACAGCAAAGATGTGTAATCGAGGAAAAATCCCGTTTGAACCTTGGGAATAGATTAGAATACAAGTGACATGTCACTAGGATGGTTGGGCATTTGAACTCGTTGAGTTGAGTCCGAGTTCACTTATGGATGCAAATGTTCGAACTCGTTGAGTTGAGTCCGAGTTCACTTATGGATGCGAACGCCCGAGCTCGTTGAGTTGAGTTCGAGTTCGCTTATGGGCGGGTTACACGGTAGCTTGGCTACATATGTGGCACTTATGTACAAACTTTCCGTGTATTCGAATTATATTCCGATGTGTTCAACGGGTGAATCTTAAGAGAATAAGAAGAATGCCTAAAACGAAGGTGACATGTTGGTAAGTATGGTAAATGAGAAAATTTGACAGGTATGAGCTTAAATCTTCGGGTTGAGAACTTGGTATGATAAAATCGTAGCATGATATTAAATGCAAATGTAACATGAATGTCTTGGTGTTGTTTATGCAAATGATGTTTTTATGTGGAATTGCATGATTATGTTACTTACTATTTGCATGTGAACTTACTAAGCATTTATGCTTACTCCTTCCTTTTCCTTCATTGTAGTTTTGACAAACCGGCTTGAGAATCGGGATAGGTTGAAGACTCGTTCACACTATCCGAAGGCCTAAATTGGTAAAATGGCTTGTGTATCTTGAATGTGGCATGTATGGCAAAATACTCACTTTGTGTAAATGATCTTATGATATGATTATGCTTTGGCAAGAAAAGAGTTTGTGAATGATTAGCCATTGGAATGGCCAATCTAAATCATATTTGATACCATGTATGTTTAAAAATGCTATTTAGTCCATGAAAATTTATAGTAAAGTAAAATTTGCTATAAAACAGAATATTGCTGCAGCAATGACGTGAATTTGAAAAATCACTAAAAATAGTAGAAACAGACTTAAATGATGAATAAGTTGTATAATCTAAGCTTATGAGGCTATTTTGATATGGATGGAACAAAACAGGTATATGAATGATATTCTATGAGATGTTTAAATTTTTGTGAAACAGGGCCAGAGCGATTTCTGGATCCCCTGTTCTGATTTTTAAAATTCACCATAAATTGTATAAAAATAATTAGAAGTCATGCTTTATATTTACAGGTTCCTTATAGAGTCTAGTTTTAATAGAAACAAACGACATAGTCATTGAAACTCTGTACAAGGACATATCTGATTCGTAATAAACAGAGGTCAGAGCAGTCATACCCTGAAATAGGGAAGACTTTAGCTAATAAACTGTACTAATTGGACCAACCAAAAATTCTAGAAAAAAATAATTAAATATATATATGAGTATAATTTCAGGGAAAATTTACGGAATTGGATTTTGAGTTTCAGAACTCGAGATATGAATTTTTAAGTGACTGTGACGCAGTTAGCCAGCTTGTCTAGAAATTTTAAAAATAAATTGTTTAAGCTATTTAATTGATGAAATTAAGTTTAGTAACACCTCGTGCTCGACTCTGGTGACGGTCTTGGGTATGGGGCGTTACGCTGTAGCTCTGATATCAACCAAATGTAACACACCTAACCCGTTTCTGTCGCTAGACTAGGGTTAATAGGCATTACCGGACATATCAGAACATTTCGCATTCACTTTAAAATCAACATAGCTTCAAAGTCATACATCATTATAGAGTCATTTACATAGGTCAAGGAGACCTTGAACATGCCTTAGAAAGAGGTCGGAACTAAACCAAGCACTTACAAATTTTCTCAAAACTTAACAATTTTTCTAAGTTATAGAGCTCACACGCCCATGTGAGTAGGCCGTGTGCCTCACACGGCATTAGACACGCTCATGTGTCTAGGCCGTGGCAAAACACGGCATACATACTAACTTATCCACACGGCCACAAGACACGCCTGTGTGCTAGGCCATGTGAAAATTAGGGAGGCTACTGACTTGAGTCACACGGCCAGTCAGACGCTCATCTGTCTAGCTCGTGTTTGAAATTGACTTGGCCACACAGCTTGGCACATGCCCGTGTGTGCGACTGTATGGTCTGCCCAGGCTCATTTCGAAATGGCCATCGAGCAACACGGCTGAGACACACTCCCGTGTCCCTGCCCGTGTGGGCAAAAATAGGCTATTTATAATGCCTATATGCCACCCATTAAGGGTCCTCCCCACAAGTAAAAAAATCAAAACATTTCATACTAAATTTTCATCTAATTCTCAACCAAAACATTGACCATTCATGCCATAACATTATCAATCAATTTCATGCTTGTAATCCATACCAAATCATAACATTTCATAAGCTATATCATATCAAAACATATGTTTTATAACCTCAAAACACTTCATTCAATCTCATACCATGAACTTACCAATTCTTCAAATAAGCACATATCATAAACTTACCAAATTGACCAATTCACTTGGCCATTCATAAACATATCATATTGACTATAAACCATCACATAGTTTATAGCCATAATTTATTCTTATACACAACCAAATCCAAGCCATATCACATGGATAGATATACACAATACAAAACATATTCAAATACTTCTAGCCTATACATGCCATTCTTAGATATTCACATTTTCAAGAGATACCAAAATAGAGTTCGATAGTGTGGTGATGATCTTCGACAATCCCTAAGCTTCCAGTAGCTTCGATATCTATAAAATAGTTGAAAACACATACAAAGTAAGCTTTCAAAAGCTTAGTAAGCCATATACAAATAAACTTAACACATAACATCAATCTAGATCAATTCATTCATATAACTCAAGGAAAAATACATTCACATCGCCATATATCTGTTATAGTTCATTTGATCATGATTCAATTATATATATCATATCTCATTCTCATAGCAAATCATACTTATATCATATGTTCACATAGGTACATGTACTTACCTTTCATCCAAAAACATGGTATACAATTAAAACGTACCTATAACACCCCTAACCCGTATCCCTCACTGGAATGGGTTACAAGGAATTACCATTTAAATACAAATTAAACAGACTTTTCTTACATCTCATACCACCACGAATATCATAACATTAAAAAATTATCAAATCAAATGATCATGTTCCATAATTATCAAATTCGAACCAAACTTATATATATATAACAATGTTCACATATTTAAAAAATTTTCAAAGTTTGTTTCTCTATATCAATCACCTTAATGCCATTTTTATAAATAAATAATACTCCATTATAACACATCACTGCATACATCAAATATATGCCAATATCCATTTCGTTAATTGTATATCAAACAAATCAATTATCAACATCTGTATGAACTCACATTAAAACCAAATGAAATCATATTGCATAATTTAATATACAATTACACATGCAATTTAAACATACTATAACATGACCGAATGTATTAGTATTTCATATATATATAGTATGTAACCTACCCTAAAGTTAAAATCCAAACTTAACATTTGAGTACAAGCTAAAACAATCAACCAAAACAATCATGAAACACATTCATTACTTACCATTTAATAACCGAACTTATCAAACTAATAAACTACCATCTATCACTTTAATTATATTACATTTCATAATTCCATCATTAACATTTATTATACTAAATACATATTATACTTATTATCTTTCATAGCCAAATCATGTTACTTAAAACCATACATACATTCAAAACTCCCCTCACCGAAATACCAAAACATAATTGATTAAACATTTTAACCAATATCATATAAGACTAAATTTTAGCATAATAAGCAAACTAATTGCGTATCACATGGTATCTAGCACAACATCACACATACCAGGCTCATAACTACATAACCAGCGTGAACACAAACCAAACTTAACATGACTAAATTTAACATCAAGCCATTTTCGCATGGCTATTTTACAAACCAAAATCAAACATTTCCAAAACACTTTCTAGCCTATACATGCCATAGTTCGAGTTCAAATATTTAAATACCGAAACTGTGGATAGTGTAATGAACTTTGCTGACGATCCCCGAGCTTGTAACTTGAAACCAAAATCTATAAAATAGAGTAAACATGAACACACAGAGTAAGCTATTATAGCTTAGTAAGTCATAAGCAATCAACATCTTAATGATATAATCAACTCAATTAAAGCTAATCCAAATTCCATTATCATTATCAAACTTAACCTCAAATCTACAAATGAAATAAATAACACATTTTCATACATAAAATCTACCTTGACCGAATACTCATTTACTCAATTTGACCTAATAATATTCAACTTTCAAAGCCAAAATGGCTGAATATAAGTCAACATGCACATACTCATTTATATATGCTCAAGAACCATTTTATAACATTATGAACATATACCATTTATATGGTCGAATATTCACGATCACAAATATGCACATATACAAGAATCAACCCTTCAATATTCATGCCATTTACTTACAAGGCTGAATACACATACTAAATTCACATGTAATCTTCATTTGAATCACACATAATTAGCAATAAGTATCAAGCTACTTATTTACTTTATCTCAAATAAAATTAAGCTAATTCGTACCTGATCATTTAGCTCGTTAAACGTATTTAATAACCACATCAGCATAAAGTCTTTTAAGCATAAACTTATAATAATTCATCGGCATAAAGCCTGCTAGGCCTAAGCCTGAATCACACACCGGCACAAGGCCTGGTAGACTTAAAGTCTGATTTGATACACCGACATTAAGCCTGCTAGGCATTAAGCCTGATTAAACTCACCATCACAAAGCTTGCTAGGCTCAAAGCCCAAATATCATTATTAATAAGCTATCTCATAAACAATTCATATATCAAACATTTCAGACATTTCATGTAGTTCATACTGACTTTCAAATGTTATATCTCAATCGAGTAAAACTCAAATACGTTATTTCTATGCTTTATCACATTCGGTTATCTCTACTATAAGTCCTTGAATTCCAAATCAGCATATTAAACTTAGTTACATTCAAAATTTAACGATGTTTAATTGCTTAAAAACTTACCTCGGATGATGAAAAACCGGTATGGATCGGCTAGTCGACAACTTTATTTTTCCCCCGATCTAAATTCGATTTTCTCTTTTCTTGATCTATACAATTTCAAATTAATCTCATTCAAACACAATTTCATTCAATTTACTCCAACAACACATAAATTAGTAAATTACCATTTTACCCCTAGTATTTCATACTTTTACAAATTAGTCCTAATTGCATAAAACACAAAATACACAAAATCTCACAACATAGTTGGGCCGAATTTTCCTTCTACATATGTAGTCCATATATTTCATCTATTTCACCTTTTAGTCCCTCAATTTATTATTTTTGCAATTTAATCCTAATTACTCAAAATCATCAAAAACTCCAATACAAAGCATATTAATCCAAAACATATCTTTCATAATTTATCATCAAACATCACAAAACACAAATATTCATCAATGGCATAACTCAACATATTCACCAAAATAAAAAATTTGAGCATGGGTCGGATAGTATTCGAAGCAACGATCTCAAAAACGTAAAAATTATCAAAAATTGGAACCAAACTAACCTTGAATCAAGCTTGAAATTGGCCGAAAATCACAAAACTCTTGTTTCTTTTTATTTTATCTAGTTTCAGTGATGAGATATATAATGAATATAATTTTAATTTATGTTTTAATATAATATATGTTAACATATAACATTTTTTTACTTATTTATCCTTTAATAATAAAATAGAAAACAATTATAAACATGGGCACAACCGTCCATCACAAAGGCTTATGGTATATTTTCAACATAAACACTCCAATTTAAAAAGCCACTAACAATTCAGCCCTTATGCTTTAAACTATCAAGTTTTCTATTTACGCGATTAAGTCCTTTTATTAAATTAAGCACACAAACAATCAAATTTTCATACGAAACTTTCACACATGCAAATTCACATATAATAAACAAGAAAAATAATATTTAAATATTTTCTGACTCGGATTCATGGTCCCGAAACCACCATTTCGATAGGGCTGTTACAACTCTCCCCCCTTAGGGATTTTCGTCATCAAAAATTTTACCGGTGAATAAGTTTGGATAACGTTCTCTCATTGCAGCTTCTGGCTCCCACATTGCTTTCTCAACTCCATGTTTATGCCACAGTACTTTAACCAACGGAATTTCTTATTTCGTAACTCTATAATCTCGTGAGCCAGAATACAGATCAGTTCTTCCTCGTAAGTTAAATCTGATTGAATCTCAATCTCTGATGGATGAATTACATGTGAGGGGTCGGATCTATATCGCCAAAGCATTGAAACATGGAATACATTTTGAATATTTTCTAGCTCAGGTGGTAACAACAGTCTATAAGCAATCGTCCCTATTCGCTCAATAATCTCATACGGCCCAATGAATCTCGGACTCAACTTGCCTTTACAACCAAATCTAAGTTTTTTCTTCCACGGTGAGACTTTCAAAACACTCTATCCCCGATATGAAACTCTATATCTTTATGTTTCAAGTTTGCATACGATTTCTGACGATCTGATGCTGCTTTTAGACTTTCACGGATCACTTTCACTTTCTGTTCGGTTTCTTTGATCAAATCGACCTCGTGTATCTTATTTTCACTGAGCTCAGTCCAATATAATGGTGTATGACATTTACGACCATAGAAATCCTCGTAAGGTGCCATTTTGATACTCGATTGAAAGTTATTATTATATGCAAATCAGAGGTAAATATCATTCCCACATACCTTCAAACTCGAGAATGCAACATCTCAACATATCCTCAAGTATCTAAATGATTCGCTCGGATTGACCATCTGCCTGGAGATGAAAAGCAGTGCTAAAATGCAGTTTAGTACCTAGTGCATCTTGCAGTTTCTTCCAAAACCGCGATGTAAACCTCGGATCTCTATCCAAAATAATAGAAATAGGCACACCGTGTAATATCACAATATGAGAAACATACAATTCAGCAAGTTTATCGAGCAAATAATTTGTACGAACTGGAACAAAGTGAGTTGATTTAGTCTATCTATCCACAATAACCCAGATTGCATTTTTCTTGCTTGGTGTCAATAGTATACTGGATACAAAATCCATCGTGACTCTGTCCCATTTCCATTCAGGTATCATTATCGGCTGAAGCAATCCAGAAGGTACCTGATGTTCGGCTTTTACTTGCTGACAGACTAAACATTTCGATACAAAGTCAGAAATGTCTCGTTTCATACCTTGCCACCAATAGTGTTGTTTCAGATCATTATACATCTTCGTACTACCCGGGTGAACATATAATCGACTGTTATGAGCTTCGTTTAAAATCATTTGAATCAACTCTGTATTTCTCGGAATGCATATTCAGTTTCTGAATCTCAAATAGTCATCAGCATCAACTCGAAACTCTGAATCAACATTTGAATCACTTTGAGCTCGTTTTCCTAACAACTCATTATCAACCTTCTGGGCATCACATATTTTTTGAAAAAATAACGGTCTTGCTTTCAATTCAGCTATTATCGAACCATCATCAGACATACCTATATGCGCATTCATTATACGTAAAGCAAACAATGATTTTCGTCTTAAAGCATCAGCAACAACATTAGCCGTTCCCGGGTGATAGTCAATCACAAGTTCGTAGTCTTTTAGTAATTTTAACCATCGGCACTGTCTCAAATTCAAATCTTTCTGAGTCATCAAATACGTCATACTTTTGTGATCGAAATAAACATGACATTTTTCACCGAACAAATAGTGACTGTAACACCCCAAACCCGGCCTGGAAGTTTGGCTTGAATCTGGCGTATCACATTGAAGTGTTTTTCGAAAACCATGTTTCCGTTAAAAAGCCTTCTTAATAATTAAAAGCTTATACCCTTTTTAAACCTTGTTAGAAAACCTTAGCTGAATAACATTCATAACAACTTTGTAAAAATCTTGGCAGTTGCGGAAGCTTAATTTAAAAACAATTACGGATACGTGATGTTTTGAACAACTGTAGTTGCTTTGGAAAATTGTGTTCTAATACTAGCAATTATAAGAAAAATAAATAAAATTCCAAATTTAAAATCTAGAAAATTACAACGGCTTTACTACAACCCACATAAAAACTTTTAAAAGTAATAATCAAAACTGTAACATAAACAGTGTGTGTGGCTTCCTTCGAGCCCCTTGCAGCTCCGATCCGTCTAAGGCTGGAAATTACCTAAAAGGTTAATAAACGGGGTGAGTTTACGAAAACTCAGTGTGTAACAAGCCCCTTTCAGAGCCCAAATTAATATCAGCATACTGGGCCGAAGACTTTTGTTTAACGGTTACTGGGCCGAAGCCTTTTCATAAATCATATCACTGGGCCGAAGCCTTTACTGTAAACGGTATGGACCAAAGGCCCATTTCAATATCACATGTAATACCAATGAATGTATGCAAGCCCATTTGGGGAGACTACTCAACCCACCATCCGCTACTCTCCACCCGTGTAACGCCCCAATTTTCGGAATTTTCGAGATTTTTCTGATTTCCAATGAATTCTAGAAATTATGTGTTTTAACTGTCTGTTGTGGGTCTGAGTATGTTACTGGGCCCTTAAAAAGGCCCAAGAGTATATCCAATTCGAGACAATTTATGAATTTCAGATTTTAGAAAGAGAGGGTACTGGCGTTGAGGGCTTTTAAATTAAAGATGGTAAAAATAGGGCACAAGGGATCTGTGGTAAATTGGCATGTGACGCCACATAAGGTATAGGGGGAGCCAAGGTTCGAGCCACAAGGTATGCAAATAGGGTATTTATTTTTGTGAACAAAAAAGGGAAGTGATGGAACTCAAGGGAGAACTCTGTTAGGGGGAGTTTAAGCTAGCAAGGGGATTGAGTAAAGATAGGATAAGAGAGGAAATTTAAGAGCTGATCAAGGAGCAAGATTTGGCCAGTCAAGGGACTTTAGCATGGGAAAATTCGGCTAGGTCATTTAGTGAGGGGAATTTCGGCTTTTGGAGGAGGGGTGCCGTTTCTAACAATTCTTTTCTCTTTTTCTCTCTTCTCCTATCCTCTTTTCTTCTTCTTTTCCTTTTCTTGCATAGCCGAACCCTTCCTACCATTCTACTCTTCCATTCCATTCGTTTCTAAGCCTTTAAAGCCAATTGCCATAAAAGCCGAAATCTCGAAAGCCTATTTTTCTTCTGTGCCGATTTCTCCTAGCCAACTTCTTTGATTTTTCCTTCATCTTTCCTGGCCGAATTTCACACTCTCTAAACCCCAAACTCTATCGAATTTAACTTTGCAAAAACCTCCTTATCAAATCATCTTTTATTTCACGAGTTTTAAAAGCCGAAAACACCATAGTCATTGGGGCATAGCCAAATCTTTAGACCTTTAAAGATTTGATTTCTGCTAACATTTGAGGGGATAGATCTGCATCAGAACTGAATAGGAACTAAAGTGGAATCGTTGATTGAAGGAACCGGTGGTAAGGTTTCGAATCTATTCTTTATTTCGGGTTTTAGAAAAGCCTAAATCTCTAAAGACTTAGGGAGGCTGTCGATTGGGCCCTATGGCTCTAAGGGTTGTGACAATTGTTTTATTATGATGTTAGTGTGATCTAGAGGCTGCTGATCGAAGGACTGGACAAGTGGAACGACTAGATCTAGACCTAGTAGCTAGTTTCGGAAAAGTTAGGATCTCTAGTGCTTGAGGTGTTAATGGCCGACTTCTGGGTAAGGATTTGTATACAAGTTGTATGGATTCGTAGTTAACATATTAGTAACTCGATTGTAGGCAACTTGTGTGTGGAACTCGCCATCGAACCACTACAAATCAGGTGTGTAGACGACACTCACTCATAGACTAGATCGGCAAAAGTCGAAAAGCTGAAATGCCGAAAAGCCGGCATTTTGTGGACTTGCGAGCTTGCGAGTGCTCGTGAGATGGTTTGGATTGTTAATCCTGGTAATCTCAAATGATATGATTGCAGAGTGCGCAATTTCGTGCACTTCGGTATATTTGGGCTTAATGGGCCGAAAATGGGATAATGGGCCAACGGGCCCAATTCGGTACAAACGCTCGGTAAGTGTTTTTGTTAATGCGTTTATGGTTGTAATGTGTATGTAAACCATAAAATAGAAAGTTTTACTGAAATACCCTTAAGTATGAAAATTACCATTATACCCCTAGGTGCAAAATTACCGTTATACCCCTAGGGTTAATTTTGACTGAAATGCATGATATTCTGATTCTGTTTATTGTATGCCATGACATGTATATCTATTGCATGGGAGATGGGTTATATTGATGGAGGAAGCATTCTGGTGGCTCTGCCACAAATATCTGATCTGGTGGCTCTGCCCCAAATATCTGTTTCTGGTGGCTCTGCCACAATTATCTGTATCTGGTGACTCTGTCACAATATCTGTTCTGGCAGCCATGCTGCATACTTGTGACGTGTAGACGGATGGGTGGGTCGAGTAGTCTCCCCACATGGTGTAAGGTTGGCACGGGGGTGTATACGGATGGATATGGGATGGGTTTTACCGCATACATGATATCTGTTCTGTTTCTGTTATGGGCCTATGGGCTTCATTCTGAATTCTGTATAGGGCTAAGGCCCAACTTAATTTGTTTCTGTGGTTTGAACTGATCTGGACTATGGTTGGGTTAATTTACACATTGAGTTTCCCAAACTCACCCATTAACTTTATCCTTGTAGGTAATCCTCAACCATAGTGGACTTGGAGCTGTGAGGAATTCAGAGTGGCCACACGTACTGCAAACTTGATTCTCTTTTTATAATTTAATTAGTTTTATTTACATCAATTATTTTGGGTTTAAGTTGTAATAAGGCCGCTCTATTGTTTTTATTTTGGGTTTTTAAATTACTTAAATCGTTTTCAACTTGAGATTCACATCACTTAAATTGATTCCTTAAAATTGGTTAGCTCTAGGGCGCATTTTATAAAAAGATTACCTAATTTCTTAATATCGTAAAACAAGACAAAGCTTCCGCAACGGAAACGTTGTTCAAAAGTTAATAAGTGTTTTCAAATATTTTAAAATGAAATGATTTCTTCTGATCAATCGCTCAATTAAAGTGTGGCAATGGTGGTATGCATGTCTAGGAGTGGATCCGTGGAGAGCTTGGTACTTAAGCAGTCTGATAGACTCACCTCCTCTTTTCTGGTATCCTACCTGGTGCACAGCTTCCATTCACTTTAATTTAAAACAAAGACATTCTTTAAACTCTAAAAGGGATTTTAATCAAACCAAGACTTCACTAGTAACGTTTCAATGTGACACGTCAGATTCGACCGTAACGTCTAGGCTGGGTTTGGGGTGTTACAACCCGTACCAACCAAGCTCTCCATGTGGGGAATAACTCAACCCACCCAACCAAACTCTCCATTGGCAGCATAGCTGCTTTATCATATAACTGGAGGCCTAGCCTCTTTTGATAACTGGGGCAAAGCCCTTTTTGATAAACTGGGGCAAAGCCCGTTTTCGGTAAACTAGGGCAAAGCCCTTTAAGCACTTCCTCCATTTATATAACCCAACCCATGCAACATGTCATGTATGCAGAATGTCATGCCCATATTTGAATCAAATAATCACAGTCAAGTCATTCATATCACCAACATATATTTTACCCTACAGGGGTATTTCGGTATTTCTACCCTACAAGGGTATTTCGGTAATTCTACCCTACAGGGGTATTTCCATAATTCTACCCTACAGGGGTATTTCAGTAATTCTACCTTACAGGGGTATTTCAGTAATTCTATCCTACAAGGGTATTTCGGTAATTCTACCCTACAGGGGTATTTCGGTAATTCTACCCTATAGGGGTATTTCGGTATTTCTACCCTACAAGGGTATTTCGATAATTCTACCCTACAGGGGTCTTTCGGTAATTCTACCCTACAGGGGTATTTCGGTAATTCTACCCTACAGAGTATTTTTATATTTCTACCCACTACGGGGTATTTGGTAATTCTACCCTATGGGCTATTTTCAATAATTCTACCCTACGGGGGTATTTCAAGAATTCTACCCTATAGGGGTATTTCAAGATAATTCTATCCTACGAGGGGTATTTCAAGAATTCTACCCTACAGGGGTATTTCGGTAATTCTACCCTACAGGGGTATTTTAGTATTTCTACCCTACAAGGGTATTTCGGTAATTCTACCCTACAGGGGTATTTCAGTAATTCTACCCTACAGGGGTATTTCGGTAATTCTACCCTACAGGGGTATTTTAGTATTTCTACCCTACAAGGGTATTTCGGTAATTCTACCCTACAGGGGTATTTCAGTAATTCTACCCTACAGGGGTATTTTGGTAATTCTACCCTACAGGGGTATTTCAGTAACTCTACCCTACAGGAGTATTTCAGTAATTCTAAAGTATTCTAAACAGGGATAACAATACGAATGGCCTAAAGCCCATTCTCGGCCCAAATGGGCCCACACGCTCGTGTAGCCCTTTTAGCCCAAATCTAGCCACGGATATGAGATTTACCTAGCCTAGTCCAATATTTACTACACAATCAAACAACTTATCCAATTGGGCTTGTAGGCCCATTGGGCCAACATGGCCCCTTTCGGCCCATTGCGGCCTGAAGTAGCCATCCTACAGCTAGAGTAGTGAGAAATACACACCTGATAGAAGACTGGAGTTAATTCGCGCTCCGAGAACTCTTAGCCGACGCCCAACCCAAACGAGCACGCCATAAAGCGAAAGGGATCAGCCAAGAAAGGTACCTTTACTCTCCTCATGGTTCTCTCTATTTAAAGCCAGCTTCGCATCCACTCTTATGTTAGCTTCTCGATGTGGGATCCCTCCATCATCAGAGTTTAAATTCAACACTAACTCTTGCCGCCCCCTGTTAGCAAAATAAATGCTCTTGATTGCCATGAGTTTCAAACCCTGGACCTCCTTGCCAACTCTATGACGCCACCTTCCTGCCTCTTATGTGGCGCTACTTTGCCACTAGACCACAAGGCTTTTTGTGGAACAATTTCTCCAACAATATTCTTAAGGCCTACCTACTACACCCAGGGTTTGATTCACCTTAAACCAAAATTTCTGCAAGAGTCCAGCTTTGGACCTAGGACTTCTCCAACACTTTTCAGCACACTTAACCACTAAAACAAGCCTTCATTAACGAAATTTACATGCACAACAAAATATTATAAGCTGCCTTCAACCGCTCCCATGCTCAAGGCCCAAAACTTCTAGGCCCAAATTCAGGGTGTTACAGTGACGCCCTATTTTCAATGCAAATACAATAGCTGCTAATTCTAGGTCATGTGTCGGATAGTTCTTTTCATGTGGCTTTAACTGTCTCGGGGCATAAGCTATAACTTTGCCTTCCTGCATCAAAACACAGCCAAAACCATTTAAAGATGCATCACTATAGATAACAAATTCTTTACCCGATTCTGGCTGAACTAACACTGGAGCTTCGGTCAAAAGGGCTTTCAACTGATCAAAACTTTTCTGGCACTTTTCTGACCACTCAAACTTAACATCTTTTAGCAGCAACTTCGTCATCAGGGTTGCAATAATAGAGAAACCTTTCACAAACTGTTTATAGACCAGCAAGTCCTAGAAACTTCTGACTTCAGAAATGTTTCTCGGAGGTTTCCAATCGAGTATAGCTGAAATCTTACACGGATCAACCCGAATACATGATGCTGAAACAACATGTCCCAGAAAACTAACTTCGTGTAACCAGAACTCACATTTACTAAACTTCGCATACAATTGTTTTTCTCGCAAAGTTTATAACACAAGTCTCAAATGCTCGGCATGTTTGGTTTCATTATGAGAGTAGATCAATATATCATCAATGAACACAACCACAAATTGATCTAAATACTGTCTAAAGATTCGGTTCATCAAATCCATAAAAACAACAGCTGCATTAGTAAGTTCGAACGGCATAACCAAAAAGTCATAGTGTCCGTACCTCGTTCAAAAAGTAATTTTTGGCACATTGGAGTCTCTTAGTCGCAATTGATAATAACTCGATCTCAAATCTATCTTTGAAAACACTGAAGCCCCTTTCAACTAATCGAACAGGTCATCAATCCGTGGCAATGGATATTTATTCTTTATCGTCACCTTATTTACTTGGCGGTAATCAATACACATTCTCATAGTTCCGTCTTTCTTTTTCACAAATAAAACTGGCGCACCCCAGGGAGAGAAACTCGGTCCTGCAAAACCTCTATCAGTTAACTCTTGCAACTGTGCTTTCAACTCTTTTAATTCAGTAGGTGCCATCCAGTACGGAGCTATTGAAATTGGAGTAGTCCCCAGTACTAACTCAATACCAAACTCTACCTTTCAGGTAGGTGGCAAACCTGGAAATTCTTCAGGAAACACATCCGGATACTCGCACACAACTTGTACGGATTCAATTTTCTTTTCAATCACTTTACTATCAAGCACATAAGCAAAGTAGGTTTCACAACCTTTTATCACATACTTCTGAGCTAACATCGAAGATATTACTACTGGTAAACCATTCAGATCATTAGATTCAATCCGAATAATCCCATTGTTCTGACATCTCAAATCAATGGTCTTTCTTTTGCAATTAACAACGACATCGTGCAAAGTCAACCAGTCCATACCCAAAATTATATCGAACTCATCGAAAGGTAACAACATTAAATCAGCCAGAAAGCATGAATCTCGAATCATCAACGGGTAATTTTTACACAATTTGTCAACCAGAACACACCGGCCCAGGGGGTTCGATACTCGAATTACAAACTCAGTAGACTCAACATGTAAAGTCTTACTGGATACTAATGTTTCACACACATATGAATGAGTCGAACCAGGATCAATCAATGCAATAACACTAGTACCATAAAGTGTGAAAGTACCAGTAATAACATCTAGGGAAGAAGCATCCTTGCGAGCGCGTATAGCATATGCTCTGGCAGGCACACAAGCCTCAAATTGAGCTATTGTATCTTTCGTCCCTTTTTTACTGCCACTCATATTACCCGAATGCCTGGGTGGTCTGCCTCGCATTGACATATTACTCTGTCTCATATTCTAAATAGTGTTTTGATCGGCTAACATCAGGCAATCTCGGATAAAATGATCCATCGATCCACATTTAAAACAAGACCGGTGATGCAATCTGTAATCTCCATAATGCCATTTACCACAATGCTTGTACTCGACTCTATTCTGTTGAACATTACCAACAGTTGCTATCGAAGTGGCTCGTGAACTCATATGGGGTCAGTCTCGATCTCGTCTAGAAAGCCCGCAGTATCTCTAGATCGACTGGAATCATCTCTGAACTTCTTCAATGCCAAGTGAAAAGTCTTACCTGATGATCTTTTATGGGAATCTCTAGCTTCAAAATCAGCTTTTCTTTTCTCTTTCCCGAGTTCTTCGGCTTTGCAAGCTCGTTCGATAAGTACCACCAACTCTTTGATTTCAAGTATACCAACTAGCAATTTGATGTCTCCGTTCAGACCGTCTTCGAATCTTTTACACATGATAGCTTCAGTTGAGACACATTCACGAGCATATCGACTTAGTCTCACAAATTTCCACTCATACTCGATTACAGTCATACGACCCTGTTTTAATTCTAGAAATTCTTTACGTTTTTGGTCGATGAATCTCTGGCTGATGTATTTCTTATGGAACTCAGTCTGAAAAAATTCCCAGGTCACTATCTCTTTTGGGACCACTGATACTAGTGTATTCCACCAGTGATATGCGGTGTCTCGTAATAAATATATGGCACACTTTAAACATTCATCCGGAGTACAAGATAGCTCGTCAAACACACGGATAGTATTATCAAGCCATAACACAGCTCGCTCAGCATAATCATCATCATTAGCTTTAAACTCTTTAGCCTTGTGTTTTCTGATTTTATTTACAGGTGGCTTGATAAATCACATTGGATCAATCATCGAAGGTACCACAGGTATCAGAGATGGATTATTCAGGGGTGGAGGTTTTTGTGTAGCCGGGTTAGTCCGGATATATTGAGTAAACCAATCATTCATCATTTGGTAGAAGGCTTGTTTAGCCTCCCCCTCATGGCTACTCGAGATAGGCAGAGATTCAACTGGCGCTGTCCCTTGCGCGGGAACAGGCGCTACACTCTCGACATCTTCAGCTACAGCTCTGTTGAGATCCATTAACTATATGAAAGCACATTTTCAAATGTCAGAAGTCATCACACTATCGCAGTATAAATTATGGCATGTATAGCTAGACTTACACATGCTACATTAATCCTAGAATCGACTAAATTGTATCTCTGATACCAATAAAGTGTAACACCCCTAACCCGTATCCGTCGTCGGAATGGGTTATGAGGCATTACCAAATAAATACAAATTAAACTAGCTTTTCTTACATCTCATACCACCTAGAATATCATAACAATAAAAACTTATCAAATCAAATGATCATGTTCCATAATTATCAAATTCGAACCAAACTTATATATATATATAAAATAATGTTCCCATATTTAAAATTTTCAAATTTTTTTCTCTATATCAATCACCTTAATGCCATTTTTATAAATAAATAATACTCCATCATAACACATCACTGCATACATCAAATATATGCCAATATCCATTTCGTTAATTGTATATCAAACAAATCAATTATCAACATCTGTATGAACTCACATTAAAACCAAATGAAATCATATTGCATAATTTAATATACAATTACACATGCAATTTAAACATACTATAACAGGGCAGAATGTATTAATATTTCATATATATATAGTATGTAATATACCCTAAAGTTAAAGACCAAACTTAACATTTGAGTACAAGCTAAAACAATCAACCAAAACAATCATGAAACACATTCATTACTTACCATTTAATAATCGAACTTATCAAACTAATAAACTACCATCCATCACATTAATTATATTACATTTCATAATTCCATCATTAACATTTATTATACTAAATACATATTATACTTATTATCTTTCATAGCCAAATCATGTTACTTAAAACCACACATACATTCAAAACTCCCCTCACCGAAATACCAAAACATAATTCATTAAACATTTTAACCAAGACCATATAAGACTAAATTTTAGCATAACAAGCAAACCAATTGCGTATCACATGGTACCTAGCACAACATCACACATACCAGGCTCATAACTACATAACCAAGGTGAACACAAACCAAACTTAACATGACCAAAATTAACATCAAGCCATTTTCGCATGGCTATTTTACAAACCAAAATCAAACATTTCAAAAACACTTTGTAGCCTATACATGCCATAGTTCGAGTTCAAATATTTAAATACTGAAGCTGTGGATAGTGTAATGAACTTTGCTGACGATCCCCAAGCTTGTAACTTGAAACCAAAATCTATAAAATAGAGTAAACATGAACACACAAAGTAAGCTATTATAGCTTAGTAAGTCATAAGCAATCAACATCTTAATGATATAATCAACTCGATTAAAGCTAATCCAAATTCCATTATCATTATCAAACTTAACCTCAAATCTACAAATGAAATAAATAACACATTTTCATACATAAAATCTACCTTGACCGAATACTCATTTCTTTGACCTAATAATATTCAACTTTCAAAGCCAAAATGGCTGAATATAAGTAAACATGCACATACTCATTTATATATGCTTAAGAACCATTTTAAAACATTATGAACATATACCATTTATATGGCAGAATATTCATGATCACAAATATGCACATATACAAGAATCAATCCTTTAATATTCATGCCATTTACTTACAAGGCCGAATACACATACTAAATTCACATGTAACCTTCATTTGTATCACACATAATTAGCAATAAGTATCAAGCTACTTATTTACCTTATCTCAAATAAACATCAAGCTAATTCATACCTGATCATTTAGCTCGTTAAACGTATTTAATAACCATATCAGCTTAAAGTTTTTTAAGCATAAACTTATAATAATTCACCAGCAGAAAGCTTGCTCGGCCTAAGCCTGAATCACACACCGGCACAAGGCCTGCTAGGCTTAAAGTCTGATTTTATACACCAGCATTAAGCCTGCTAGGCATTAAGCCTGATTAAACTCACCAGCACAAATCTTGCTAGACTCAAAGCCCGAATATCATTATTAATAAGCTGTCTCATAAACAATTCATATATCAAACATTTCAGACATTTCATATAGTTCATACTGACTTTCAAATGTTATATCTCAATCGAGTAAAACTCAAATACGTTATGTCTATGCTTTATCACATTCGGCTATCTCTACTATAAGTCATTGAATTCCAAATCAGCATATTAAACTTAGTTACATTCAAAATTTAATGACGTTTAATTGCTTAAAAACTTACCTCGGATGATGAAAAACAGGTACGGATCGGCTAGTCGATAACTTTATTTTTCCCCTAATCTAAATCTGATTTTCTCTTTTCTTGATCTATACAATTTCAAATTAATCTCATTCAAACATAATTTCATTCAATTTACTCCAACAACACATAAATTGGCAAATTACCATTTTACCCCTAATGTTTCATACTTTTACAAATTAGTCCTAATTGCATAAAACACAAAATACACAAAATCTCACAACAACATAGTTAGGCCGAATTTTCCTTATATATATACTAGTCCATATATTTCATCTATTTCACCTTTTAGTCCCTCAATTTATTATTTTTGCAATTTAGTCCTAATTACTCAAAATCATCAAAAACTCAAATACAAAACATATTAATCCAAAACATATCTTTCATAATTTATCATCAAATATCATAAAACACAAATATACATCAATGGCATAGCTCAAAATATTCACCAAAACCAGAAATTTGAGCATGGGTCGGATAGTATTCGAAGCAACGATCTCAAAAATGTAAAAATTATCAAAAATCGAAACCAAACTAACCTTGAATCAAGCTTGAAATTGGCCAAAAATCACAAAACTCCTGTTTCTTTTTCTTTTATCTAGTTTCGGTGATGAGATATATAATGAATATAATTTTAATTTATGTTTTAATATAATATATGTTAACATATAACATTTTTTTTTACTTATTTATCCTTTAATAATAAAATAGAAAACAATTACAAACATGGGCACAACCATCCATCACAAAGGCTTATGGTTTATTTTCAACATAAACACTCCATTTTAAAAAGCCACTAACAATTCATCCCTTATGCTTTAAACTATCAAGTATTCAAATTTAAGCGATTAAGTCCTTTTATTAAATTAAGCACACAAACAATCAAATTTTCATACGAAATTTTCGCACATGCAAATTCACATATAATAAACAAGAAAAATAATATTTAAATATTTTCTGACTCGGATTCGTGGTCCCAAAACCACCGTTCCGATTAGGGTCTAAATCGGGCTGTTACAGTACCTGAATCAGATACACATTCACATAGTCATCCATTTTCTCGGAATGCCCGTTGAACCATTTGGAATCATAAGGATACGCAGATAGCTCGAAAAACTCATACAATACCAACGTCCTAGACGTGGTCTTACATGTAATCAAATATCGATGCCACTGTCCCAGACAGGGTCTTACACAAAATCAAATATGATGCCAATGTCCCAGACATGGTCTTACACGTAAATCTCAGATCGATGCCAACGTCCCAGATGTGGTCTTACATGAAAACACATATCGTAATCCTATGTCATGACATATGTATCCTAACTATTCCTATGGTTCGTACGGGGCTTTTCGGACGTTGTCACATTATCAGAACTTTCTCGGATATCGCATATTCAGCTCTTATATAGCCATTCATCACAGTTCAATGTCATATAAACATAAATAAGTCAAATCTAAATAAGTCAACTCAAACACGTTTATTTGTATATTGACTTACCTCGTACGGATCGAATGAACAGAACCAGCTACTCGATGACTTTCGACTTTCCCTGATCTAATTTTGTTTTCTTTGGTTCTTGATCTAAACACATTCAAATTTTACTTATTCAATCATACTTTCATTCAAATCAATCCATATACACACATTGAGGGCATTTTACAAATTAGCCCTCACATTTTCACATTTTAACACTTTAGTCCCTAATTCATAAAAACACAAAATACAAAAAATATACTTTTTCACATGCTTGGCCAAATATTCCTAGTGTTCATATAAGCCCACATATTTCATTTATTTCACATTTTATTCCCTCAAAATTTCATTTTCACAATTGAACCCAAATTACTCAAATTCATCAAAAATTCAGAGACAAAACATATTAACCCAACATCAAGCTTCCATATACTATCATCAAACTTCATAAAACTCATAATTTCATCAATGGCATAACTCAATATCATCAACAAAGTCAGAAATTGAGACATGGGCTTAGTAAAACACAAAGCAACGATCACAAAAACGTAGAAATTATCAGAAACGGATCAAAAATGAACCTTTAATCAAGCTTTAGCATGGTCGAACCCTAAAACTCTTTTATCTCTTCTTTTTCTTTGATTTTTCGGCAATGGTGATGAATATAACACCAAATTCATGTTTTTGTTTTATTAAATCTACATAATATACTAAATTACCATATTAACCTTTATTAATCCATTATAAAATCACATATATTAAGGCCATTAATGTCCATTAACCATATCAATGGTCTAATTGCATCATAAGAACCTCTCTTTTAATAAAACATAGCAATTAGGCACACTTACCATATAGCATGCAACTTTAACATTTTATGCGATTAGGCCCTTTTTAAAAAATTAAGCACACAAACGATCACATTTTTATACGAAACTTTCACACATGCTTAAACACATACTGTAAACACAAAAAATAATATTAAAATATTTTTTTCTAACTCAAATTTGTGGTCTCAAAACCACTATTCCGAATAGGGTATAAACCGGGCTGTTACACCCAATATCAGATCAAACTCTCCGAAAGGAAGTTCCATCAAATCCGCTAAAAAGATAGCCTCTTGACCCTCTAAAGAAACATCTCTAAACAACTTATTTACCCTTACTGATTGCCCCAACGGACTCAGTACACTGACCTCACTCATAGTGCTCTCAACCAATACACCTAAATTTTCAGATACGGTACAAGCTATATAAGAATAAGTGGATCCTATATCTATCAGTGCAGTATAAGGTACATTATAAATAACGAATGTACCTGTGATGACGTTCGGAGCATCACCATCCTCTCGACGACGTGCAGCATAAACTAGAGTTGGCTGCCTCGCTTCAGTATGACCAACACCTCTGCCCGGTGGTCTCTGACCACGGCCTAACCCATTACCACCTTTGGCCTAACCACGGCCTCTTGGTGGCTGCTGAATTGCTCTTGGAGGTGGTACCGTACCAGTACCCGGAGCTTGCATCTGATCAGACCTTTACGGGTACTTGATAATATGATGCTCTAATAAACCGCACCTTAAACAAGCTCTAGTTCTTTTCCAACACTCGCCTTGATGGCGTTTAACATAGTCAGTACACGGCGGCTGTCCAGTAGCAGCCATAGTGTAACACCTATAACCTGTATCCGTCACCAGAATGGGTTACGAGGCATTACCAAATAAATACCAATTAAACTGACTTTTCTTACATCTCAAACCACCAAAAATATAACATAACATTAAATACTTTTCAGAATCAAATAATCATATTCCATGTATATCAAATTCGAATCAAACTCATATATGTATATATATAAAACAATGCTCACATATTTAAAATTTTCAAAGTTTGTTTCTCTATATTAAACGCTTTACTGCCATTTTTTTTATAAGTAATAATACTCCATTATAATGCATCACTGCATACATCAAATATATGCCAATATCCATTTAGTTAATTGTATATTAAACAAATTAATTATCAACATTTGTATGAACTCACATTAAAACCAAATGAAATCATATCTCTTAATCTAATATACAATTACACATACAATTTTAACATTCTGTAACATGGCCGAATATATTAATGTTCCACACATATATATATAGTACATAATCTACCTTTAAGTTAAAGGCCAAACTAACATTTGAGTACAAGCAAAAACAAACAACTAAAACGATCATGAAACATATTCATTTCTTACCACTTAATAACTGAATTTATTAAATAATAAACTACCATTCATCACTTTAATACTATATGACCGAATCACATAACAAGCTTTCCAAACATCATTCAATTTGGATACATTCTTGATATAAACTCATGCCAAGATCATACATATATAACAACACCATGTTCGAAACAATTAATAGTCTTTAAACAAGTACGAATAGTTATACCATTGCGGAATACGTCATTTAAAAACCACATATACAACCAAGGTTTCCATAGCGAATTATCACACCTAACATATCAAATATATAATCTAAGAACATACTAGGTCAAACTAGTCATAATAATCTTGTTCACCTGCATACGTATTAGTATAAAATATATCCAAATCAACCAAATATTAATTATGGCCAATTCATTTGTGCCACTTTCAAGCTAGTAATCCACCTTTAATACCTAACCTCATATCATTACTCACCCATTCCAAATTATCTACTATTCATCACCTATGTTAATCATTCCCATTTCATAGCATAAAAACTAACACATCTTAAACCACAATCAAGCACAATTAAAAGCCAAACTTGAAAGTAAGCCATTTTCGCATGGCTTTAATTTTACATATCTGAATTTCAACATTTCAAAAACACACCCCAACCTATACATGCCATAATTCGAGTTTGACTTATAAAGGTACCAAAATAGCTGATAGTGTGATGAACTTTGCTGACGGTCCCTGAGCTCGTAGCTTGACTCCAATATCTATAAAACAAAGTAAATATAGTAGACAAAGTAAGCTATCAAAGCTTAGAAAGTTATAAGAAAATAAACAATTCCAAGTTATTAACAACTCATTTTAAGGTAACTGAATTATGTGTTCATTATCGAGTTTAATTTCAAACCTACAAGTGAAATAAATAATACATTTTCATGCACAAATCTACCTTGGCCGAATGCTTGCAAGAATAGATTAACCAAGTGTTATACGACTTCCTAAGTTAATATGTCATTATATAACCAAACACACATATATATACATATTTATCTAAGCTCAAGAATCCGATTATGTTATCATGTACATATACTACTTATATAATTATTTCCATTTTTATTATCACCTTGACCGAATGTTTATAAAGCCAAAAATCAACTTATTATCATTTAACCTTTAAGACCAAATATTCAATATATATCTAGTCACATACACAATTATAAAACTCACATGTCTTAATATGATTCCATATACATATGTTAACCATATAACCAAATATATATATATATATATATGTCATCATTTATACACATATACTAAAGAAATAATCATAAAATACTTACTACTCATTCATTAAACCAAATACACATATCATATACACATGTTTTCTTCATTTGCACTTTACAAGATTCGTAACAATTAACCATGGTTTTTACTTACCTTTTCTCAGGTAGGTAACAAGTAATTATTACCTGACATATAGCTCGTTTTACACATTTGAACTCATTATACCTTTGCCCGATGAACCATTCGGAATTGGATAGGACACTCAGATAATCAAACAAGTCATACACTGCCAACATCCCAAACGTGGTCTTACATGTAGTCACATATCGATGCCACTGTCCCAGACAGGGTCTTAATCATAAACACATATCGAAATAACATATCGATGCCATTGTCTTACTCGCACACATATATCGGAATCTTATGTCATGATATACGTATCCTAACTATTCCTAAGGTTCATACGGGGATTTCGGACGTCGTAACTCGGTCGTAACCGATTCGAAAACATAGTAACCAGGCTTAGACACATTCGGCCATAACATATATAAAACCATATTTTTTCAATTCAGCATATCTATATTACATTTAATTGAAATTAAGGACGTCTATTTGCTTATAAACTTACCTCGGACGTCGTAAAACGAGACGGGGCTGCTAGTCGACAACTTTTGTTTTTCCCCGGACCAAATCTGATTTCTTTGGTTCTTGATCTAAACATATTCAAATTAAGCTCATTCAAACATATTTTCATTCAATTTAGTCCAAAAACACATAAATAGGCAAATTACCATTTTACCCCTAACATTTACAATTTTTACAATTTAGTCCCTATTGCACAAAACACAAAATATGCAAAATTGCTCTATTCCTATGTTGGGCCAAATTTTACCCACTCTAAAAAAAGTCCACATATTCAATTTATTTCACATTTTAGTCCCTCAAATTATCATTTTTGCATTTAAGTCCTAATTACTCAAAATCATCAAAAACTCAAATACAAAACATGTTAATCTACAACATATCTTTCATTTTTCATCATCAAACAACAAAAATCACAAGCTATCAACAATGGCACAACTCAAAATATTCATCAAAACCAAAAATTAAAGCGTGGGTCTTGAAGATTACTAAGCAACGATCTCAATAATGTAGAAATCATAAAAAACCGAATAAAAAAGGAACCTTGCTTGAGCTAAATAGATGGCCGAACCCTAGCTTGTAGTTCTTCTCTTTAGTTTCGGCAATTAGGAAATGAAAATGATGAATATTGTTTTATTATTATGTTCTAATATGTTATATTATAACATTTTATTTCATTTCCCATTTTACCTTTAATGAAATAATAATGAAATTTTATAATCTATGTCTAATACCGTTCATACAACATGTTAATGGCTTAATTACAACATAAAAACTTCCTATTAAAAAGACATTAACAATTCGGTCATCACACATTAAACTATCAAATTTTCATTTTACATGATTAAGTCCTTTTATTTAATCGAGCACCTAAACGACAAAATTAAATAATGAAAATTTCACAGATATAAATTCACACAAAATAAACACGAAAAATAATTTAAAAATATTTTTCTGACTCGAATTCGTGGTCTCGAACCACCGTTCCGATTAGGGCTTAAATCGGGTTGTTACACATAGGATCCCCAACTCTGATCGGCCCATCAACTCTGGCCTTTTTCTTAGGCCTCTAAATGGAACTCGATGGCTCCAAATCCCTCTGGCTCCTACCTCTCTTTCGGTTCTGGCGCTCAGCACACTTCACTTCCTCGGTGATCTTCACCTTATCAATCAAAATAGCAAAGTCTCGCTCCCTCTATGGAGCTATCAGAACCCTCAGATTATCCCTGAGGTCATCCTCAAAATAAACACATCGCTCATACTCAGTGGCCACGATACCTCTAGCATAACAGTTCAGTCGCAGAAATTCGGCTTCATACTCAGCCACCGATCTATCCCCCTGAGTCAAATTCAAGAACTCTCTCTTACAGGCGTCCACATAACTGGCCCTCACATACTTTCCCTGGAAAACAATCTTAAAGATCTCCCAATTCAGTCGATCAGGCTGAATGCCCTCCTTAACAGTGAGCCACCACTGATATGCCTCATCACGTAGTAGCGTTACAGCACCCTTTAATTTCTGCTCGAGGGTGCAGTCCAGATCGTCCATAATCCTCTCTATGGCCTCTAACCAGTACTCAGCCACATTAGGAGCAACTCCAGCAATACCCCTGAAAAGCTTAGCTCCGTTAGACCAGAGTCATTCCGTAATAGACCCTCAGCCTCCAGCTCTAGTATTGGGCCCAGTGAGCCTCTCTAAAATCCTCAACATGGCTTGGGACAGAGCGTCGTCCCCCACCGCTCGATCATGAGATCCAGTCTCAGTCACAGGTGAAGCCAGTGTCTCACTAGTATTCAAATTAGGCAGATTTCTAGATGACGAAGACCCAGCTCGAGCACCTCTACGGCCTCTACCACGGCCTCTTATACCCCGTCCACGAGTACCTCCAGTGCTTATTGTCTAATTGTGTTTTATCTGATTAATAGTTTTATGCATCAGTTTACAGTTCCAGTGTTTATTAACAGATATTTTATAAAAATAGTATCAGAAGTGTAAAGTCTGTTTCGTATATCACAGTGTCAATCAATGTCTATCAGTTTTACTACAGTCTCAATATACACTATTTTAAGTGTTTTCAATACAGACTACCTATAGTAGTCTAAGCATATACTACCTATAACAATTTCAGGATATACTATCAAAATAGTTTTAAAACATTTCACAGTTTCAGAAAACTTACTAGATCAGCGCCGGAGACTCGGTGTACCACACTTTCAATAAAAACATTTAGAAATCAATTCTCAGAAAATCACGTCTTAAAAACCCACATCCACAGTTGATTTTTGCAACCTGATTCTGATACCACTAAATGTAACACCCCCAAACCCGGCCTAGACGTTATGGTCGAATCTAGCGATGTCACATGATAGCGTTTGAAACTAAGTTGCTACGATAAAATAATTTCCATTGATTAACTCTTGTTGACCCTAAAATCGTTACTTATCTAGTTAATCGTTTTTACACATTTCGTTGCAGAAACTTTTAAAAGTTGTTTTGAGTAAATAGCGTGTTTAAAAAAAACTTTGCCTTTTTGAAAACCGAGTTGTTAAATGTCTTAGCAGTTATAAATCCAAAAAAATTAAGTAATAACCCAAATTAAGGAAAAGTCCCAGAAAGTCCGCAAATTTACATAAAAAATTAATCCAAAAAAATTAAGATTTAAATACCCAAAGTTGAAATCAAAATAGTGTAATTACGTGTGGCCACCGCCAAGTCCTCTGCTGCACCAATCCGTCAAGTCTGGGGTTCACCTGTATAGATTAAGCAGAAAGGGGTGAGTTTACGTAAACTTAGTGTGTAATTCCCATGCAAACAACAGACAGTAAACAGATAATCACAGTCTGGGCCTAAGCCCTTTTCAATATTAGTATCAGTAATAGTTTGGCCTTAGCCCATCTCAGTAACAGTAAGCATTAGGGCCTTAGCCCATCTCAGAAACAGATACGCAATTACAAAATCCTACCCAACCAGCCTCTACACTCCATCTCTGTCCAACCTTACACTTCATGTGGGGATATAATGAACCCACCCATCCCTACACTCCAAATAGTACCGAATACGGCACTAGACAGTGATTTGTAGTTGAGCTGGTAGTAAGTTAGGCTCGAAGCCTTTCAATACACTTCCTCCGATCAATATCAAACCCCAACCCGATGCAATACAACTTACATTTATGTCATGCTATCTCATAGTAACAGTTCACACAATATCATTTCATTGAAATATTATCACGCACAACCACTTATATACATGTAACAGTCGTTTAGTCGTTTCATACAATTAGGGTTCTAGGTAACTTACCAACCCTACAGTTAGTTCAGAGTCGTCTCGGGCGACTCATGTAACCTTAGCAACAAATTAGTGAAAATGGGTTCACATGACCATGTTGTCAGTCCATGTGGGCCCACACGCCCATGTGGCCCACACGACCCAAATTAACCTTGGTCGTGTGGATTACACGGCCTGGCCTAGAATCCCACACGTCCTTGTGGTTTACCCGTATGGTCCACACAGCCCAATTGGCTGAGCCCGTGTGTCACACATGCTTCGACTAGCCATTATACGATCGTGTCATGTGCGTACGGCTTGGCTCGTCGATCACACGCTCGTGTACCGTCACACGGCATACCACACGGGCGACCACATGCCCGTGTGGCATCGACAGAGTGTCTTTTTTGGTTTTTCGTTGAATTTCGTTTCTACGATTAGTACACACCTAATTCTGTTTGATGCTAAAATAATCCCCTAGCACTCCAAGACCTATAATTGCACAAATAACACTAATTTGGTAACACCCCAAACTCGACCCAGACGTTATGGCCGAATCTGGCACATCACATTGAAGTGTTTTAGCCAAAACCTTGTTTTCATTGAAAACACTTCCTTAAGATATGAAACCTTAGTTAACTTATGAAAACACTCTTTTTAGTTGCGAAAGCTTTGTTTAAAACATTCAATTTAAGAAAGTTTATCAATTAAAAGTTTGGTTTCGAAAACGTAGTAAATAAAAACTATGGTTTAGAAAGTCCCTGTTCAACTTCTCACAATTACAATACTTAAGAATAATAATCCAAATAATAACAAAAAGGAAAGGACTTATTACAATCCCGACTAAAAATTACTTAATAAACTAGGAACTTATATGCTTTTAAAACAAATCCAAGTTGTCTTGCTAGCTGGCCACCCAGAGTCCTTCCAAACCTCGAACCTCCTATTGAGCACTACCTGAGAAAAATAAAAGAGGGGGTGAGTTTTCTCAAACTCAGTGTGTGCACCCTCGTCAAGCAAAAAACATTAATCAATCATCATAAAATCACACATGCAATGCAATGTAATGCAACCCACCCCAATAATCCATCCGCTACACTTCAGCTCCATCTCCCGGTACACTTCATGTGGGGATCTAAATATCGACCCACCCAACCGATACACTTCAATGGTAGCCCAGTTGCAGAACTACCTTCATTACAGCAAGCTACAAATCATATAATGGGCTTAAAAAGCCTTCGGTGGATCCACGATCGTCAAGCAACCATGCTATCCTCATATACTTCCTCCGTTCCAAAATTCCCAACCCATATGTAACCTAAGCAGAATATCATATGTATGCATGTCACATCCATAAAACTTACCTTCCACACCTAAGGGTATTTTGGTCATTTTTGCCCTTAGGGGCATTTCGATAATTTTTCCTTTCTTTACGGTTTTCACTTACCTTTGTCTCGTTAACAAATCCCATGAGCTAAGATGAACAAACAGTATTCACCAGGTAGGATTCTAGAGAAGAGGAGGTGAGTCATTAAGACCTCTTAAGTACCAAGCTCTCCCTAGATCCAATCCTAGACATGCATATACCCATTGCCACACTTTAACCCTTTGACTTTTCCACGTTCGCAATAAATTAATTAAGTTTTATGTAGTCATCATATACTAGGCCCAAAACCCCTTACCAAACCCAGTCAAATTCAAATACCTGTATATGGCCCACTAGGCCCAATCATGTTCATATGGCCCATTAGGCCCAAATCACCTATATACGGCCCATTAGGCCCAATTCACATTTATATGGCCCATTATGCCCAAATCATATTATACACATGCTCACGTATGAATTTCTATCACATAGCATCAATTATCAATTTTTGCCTATTATGGGCCCATCAACCCGTCAGGCCCATTTAGCCTATTCTGGCTCGGTTGGCCAGTTCACAGCCCAAGCCCATGAAATCGCCCTTAGGGCCTCAGACAACCTATCGGTTTCCCCCTTACGAGTATCCGCGCACTCACAAGTCTACCGTAGCCAAACTTTCAGCTTTTCGACATTTCAACTTTTTGACATTTCGGCTTTTTGGCTTTTGCCGATTCATTGTGTGTGCAGTGTATATACACACCTGGTAATAGAGCGTGCTACGATTTCCCTTAGTCGAAAACCTACAAACGATATCACCCTTCAATTAATCATATGCTTAATACATATTTTACCCAAAACCGAAACCTCACCTTAACCTTACCTTGAACACCAATCCCTAGTAGCTTTTCCTTGATCACGTATTCCCTAGATCTGTATTAATCTGACTTATTAAAACTAAATACTAGGGGACTCGCATCCAACATAATTCACCCCCTTATCTCACTTAAGACCATTCGGCCAACCTTAGCCAACAAGAGAGGAATACTTACCAAAACCGCAAACACATAGGAACAATTTCGGCAGAGAGCTAATATCTGAGATCCGATACTAATTACCTACTAGAGTTGATTAGAAAGAGTGAGGGAGGGAAGTACTCGATATTAACAATACTAGCCGAAAAAGAGATAAGGTACTTACACCAAAAGAGTAATCGGGCCAAGGGAGATTCGGCTTTTCGACTTTCAAACTAATATGGTGAATAAGGTTTATTTAGCACAAATTAAAGAAGAAGAGTAGCAGAAGGAATCGGCTAACCCAAAGGGTAAATCAAAGGAGATCTGAGGAGAGAAAGAATGGCAAAAGAATCAGCTAGCAAAGATGGAAAAGCCAATTGACACTAAAGAAAAAAAAATGAAAAATTTGGCATTAGCCCAGGATCCCAAACTTGGCACATATTTATAGTCTCTAGCCAAATTGTTTGACCCTCAATTCCCAATTCAGCTCCATCACTTCCTCCTTCTCATGTCCTCATTTTTCTCCCTGATAACTCCCCAATCTATTTCCTAAATTTTCTCTTCTGAACACTCCTCTTAGAGTCCATCTTCACGCCACTTTCAACCTTCTAGAAGGCCAAAATTAAATTCCTAAAAATACTAAGCTAGGATTCAAACCCCGGATCTCCTTGCTAACCACTAACACCACCTCCCTACACCCTAAGTGGCGTCACTTAGCCACTCTACCACAAGGCTTTTTGATGCCATCTTCCCCTATTTTTATTTAAAAGCCCAACTACTCCCAACCCTGGTTCTTTTAATAATTAAATTAAAATACCTCCACCACAAAACTTGAACCCAGAACTTCTCCAACATACCTAGACACTCCAAATTCCTTAAACACTTATAGCCAACATGTCATTTGTCATTTTCTTGCTCACTTAAAAAAAATTGTGAGACCCAAAGCCCAAAGCCCAATTCATCTAGGCCCAAAACTCGGGGCGTTACAACTCTACCCCCTAAAAGAAATTTTTTCCTCGAAATTTCCAACTACCTAATAGTCGCACCACCTAGGTTACACCACTACGCTTCTACTGCACACTCTATTTCTAATTTCTAAATAGATATATAGAACACTATGGATAAAGTATGTACCAGTATTCGTATATGGAGCGTCTTCGTCCTCTCTGCGGCGTGCTTCAGAGACCGAAGCTGGCTGCCTTGCCTCAGTACGATCAGCACCTCTTTCTAGGGCTCCTCGACCTAAACAGTTTCCACCCCATGGTGGCTGGACACCACCTCGGCCCACAACTGGTACCTGAGCTGGCATTTTAGGGCAATTCTTGATCTTATGCTCCAAGGATCCAAACGCTAGACAAGCACCCATCCTCTTCCAACACTCGCCTACATGACCTTTCCCCCAAATAGTACAAGGTGGCACCCCTGGATTAACAACAGGGGGCCCTGCTCTAACTGGCCCATCGTTTCTGGCCCTAGCCCTAGGCCTCTGTCCAACACCCGGAGTCTTAGCCTTCCTTTTATTCTTACCCCTTTCTTTTTCTCGATTTAGGCGCTTCGTGCGCTTTACCTCCTTTGCTATCTTTGCCTTCTCTACCTTCTCCGAGAAATCTCGCTCCTTTTGTGGAGCTATTAATACCCTGAGGCTATCTCTAAGTCCATCCTCAAATCTAACGCAACGCTCATAGTCCGTTGCCACCATGACCCTTGCATACCTACTAAGGCGTAGAAATTCCGCCTCATACTCCGCCACAGATTTGTTTCCCTAGGTCAAGTTCAGGAACTCCTTTCTTCTAGCTTCCACTTAGCTTGCACCCACATACTTCCCTTGGAATATAGCTTTGAAAAACTCCCAAGTGACCCGCTCCGGTTTGGTGCCCTCTTTCACTGTCAACCACCACTGGTAGGCTTCTTCCCTCAACAGTGACATTGCCCCTTTCAGCTTTTGTTCAGGTGAGCAGTCCAAGTCCTCCATTATCCTTTTAGTGGCCTCCAACCAATATTCTGCCATGTTAGGAGCCACGCCAGCCACAATATTAAAGATCTCTGCCCTATTCGAATGAAGTCGCTCTGGAATGGACCCCCGATTTCCCATGCCATTATTGGGCCCAGCGACCCTTTCCAAAATCCTTAGCATCGCCGACGACAATGCATCTTCTCTCGTAGCCCGATCATACGGTTCATTCCCAACCACAGGTGAAGCCAGAACCTCTTCTACTCCAACATCGGGCATATGGCCCGATGCCGACGATTCAGCCCTAACACTTCTGCGACCTCGGCCACGGCCTCTTGCACCTCTCTTCTAGCACTCATAGTCGATTCTCGTATTATCTGGATTAGAAATTTTTATGAAGTTTTAGTTAGTTTCAATAATTAAATCGATGTTTTATGAAAGTATTTAAAGAGAAGATTGTTTTCAAAAATTCTCTACAGTTTCAAGATCCTACGGGCTTCAGTTCATTCTGACATAATCATCTAGAGTAACCCTCTAACTATCTATTGTATATCAATGTAAACAGGCTTAAGAATATAAAAACTTACTTGGTTCGACGTCAGAGACTCGGTGTGCTGTATAACAAGATTCCCTTTTTTCCAAAACAGTGTGATACAAAATATTTTTAAAATCCAAATAGTAAGGCCCACTTTACAGCCCTAGTTTTGCAACTTAACTCTGATACCACTAAATGTAACACCCCAAACCCAGCCCAGACGTTATGGCTGAATCTGGCGTATCACATTGAAATGTTTTAGCGAAAACCTTATTTTCATTGAAAACCCTTCCTTAAGATATGAAACCTTAGTTAACTTATGAAAACACTCTTTTCAGTTGCAAAAACTTTGTTTAAAACATTTGATTTAAGAAAGTTTATCAATTAAAAGTTTGGTTGCGAAAACGTAGTAAATAAAAACTATGGTTTAGAAAATCCCTGTTCAACTTCTCATAATTACAATGCTTAAGAACAACAATCCAAATAACAACAAAAAGGAAAGGCCTTATTACAATCCCGACTAAAAATTACTTAATAAACTAGGAACTTATATGCATTTAAAACAAATCCAAGTTGTCTTGCTATTTGGCCACCCAAAGTCCCTCCAGACCTCAAACCTACTATTGAGCATTACCTGAGAAAAATAAAAGATGGGGTGAGTTTTCGCAAACTCAGTGTGTACACCCTCGTCGAGCAGTAAACATTCATCAATCATTATAAAATCACACATGCAATTCAGTGCAATGCAACCCACCCTAATAATCCATCCGCTACACTTCAGCTCCATCCCCCGGTACACTTCATGTGGGGATATAAATATCGACCCACCCAATCGATACACTTCAATGATAGCCTAGTTACGAAACTACCTTCATTGCAGCAAGCTGCTAAGCATATAATGGGCTTAAAAAGCCTTCAGTGGATCCACGGTCGTCAAGCAACAATGCGATCCTCATATACTTCCTCCGTTCCAAAATTCCCAACCTATATGCAACCTAAGCGGAATATCATATGTATGCATGTCACATCCATAAAGCTTACCTTCCAAACCTAGGGGTATTTCGGTCATTTTTGCCCTTAAGGGGCATTTTGATAATTTTCCCTTTCTTTACGATTTTCAGTTACCTTGGCCCGTTAACAAATCCCGTGAGCTAAGATGAATGAATACTATGCACCAGGTAGGATTCTAGAGAAGAGGAAGTGAGTCATTAAGACCGCTTAAGTACCAAGCTCTCCCTAGATCCAATCCTAAACATGCATATACCCGTTGCCACACCTTAACCCTTTGACTTGTCCACGATCGCAATAAATTAATTAAGTTTTATGTAGTCATCATATACTAGGCCCAAAACCCCTTACAAAGTCCAGTCAAATTCACATACCTGTATATGGCCCACTAGGCCCAATCATGTTTATATGGCCCATTAGGCCCAAATCACTTGTATACGGCCCATTAGGCCCAATTCACATTTATATTGACCATTAGGCCCAAATCACGTTATAAACATGCTCATATAAGAATTTCTATCACATAGCATCAATTATCAATTTTTGCCTATTATGGGCCCATCAGCCCGTCAAGCCCATTTAGCCTATTCTGGCCCGATTGGCCAGTTCATATCCCAAGCCCATGGAATCATCCTTGGGGCCTCAGATAACCTATTGGTTTCCCCATTACGAGTGTTCGCGCACTCACAAGGCTGCTGTAGCTAAACTTTCGGCTTTTCAACATTTCAGGTTTTCGGCTCTTGCCGATTCATTGTGTGTGCAGTGTATGTACACACTTGGTAATAGAGCGTGCTGCGATTTCCCTTAGTCACAAACCTACAAACGATATCACCCTTCAATTAATCGTGTGCTTAATACATATTTTACCCAAAACCGAAACCCCACCTTAACCTTACCTTGAACACCAATCCCTAGTAGCTTTTCCTTGATCATGTATTCCCTAGATCTGCATTAATCTTACTCATTAAAACCAAATACTAGGGGACTCGCATCCAACATAATTCACCCTCTTATCTCACTTAAGACCATTCGGCCAACCTTAGCCAACAAGAGAGGAATACATACCAAAACCGCAAACACCTAGGAACAATTTCGGTAGAGAGCTAAGATCTGAGATCCGATACTAATTACCTACCAGAGTTGATTAGAAAGAGTGAGGGAGGGAAGTACTCAATATTAACCATACTAGCCGAAAAAGAGATAAGGTACTTACACCAAAAGAGTAATTGGCCCAATGGGAATTCGGCTTTTCAGCTTTCAAACTAATATGGTGAATAAGGTTTATTTGGCACAAATTAAAGAAGAAGAGTAGTAAAAGGAATCGGCTAACCCAAAGGGTAAATCAAAAGAGATCTAAAGAGAGAAAGTATGGCAAAAGAATCAGCTAGCAAAGATGGAAAAGCCAATCGACACTAAAGAAGAAAAAATGAAAAATTTGGCATTAGCCTAGGATCTCATACTCGACACATATTTATAGCCTCTAGCCAAATTGCCTGACTCTCAATTCCTAATTTAGCTCCACCACTTCCCCCTTCTCATCTCCTCTTTTATCACCCTGATAACTCCCCAATCTATTTTCTAAATTTTCTCTTCTGAACACTCCTCTTAGAGTCCATCTTCACGCCACTTCCAACATTCTAGAAGGCCAAAATTAAATTCCTAAAAATACAAAGCCAGGATTCAAACCTCGGATCTCCTTGCTAACCACTAACGCCACCTCCCTGCACCCTAAGTGGCGTCACTTAGCCACTCCACCACAAGGCTTTTTGATGCCATCTTCCTCTATTTATATTTAAAAGCCCAACTACTCCCAACCCTGGTTCTTTTAATAATTAAATTAAAATTCCTTCACCACAAAACTCGAACCCAGAACTTCTCCAACATACCTAGACACTCCAAATTCCTTAAACCCTTATAGCCAACATGTCATTTGTCATTTTCTTGCTCACTTTAAAAAATTTTATGAGACCCAAAGACCAAAGCCCAATTTATCTAGGCCCAAAATTCGAAGAGTTACAAATTTAATTGATTAAAACATGGTCCCAAATCGAACTCGTATCAAGTTTTTAACCCAAAAGCAACTAAACCTTACCTTCAGTAAAGTAATGACAATTTCCCACTACCAATGTGTCGATCAACAGCCTACTGATATTTGATTAACCCCTAATCACATAACGAACTCTTATCAATCCATTCAATAAACCAAAACGAAAACATACCTTTAAACTTACCGATTACACACGTAGAATACAGGAGTAAAGAGTCGTGGAATAACGATAATAGATAACAGGAAAAAATTGAAGAAAAAGAAAAAATAGCAAGAGGAGAGTATGAAGAAAACGACAGCAAGGAGAGAAAGGGAGAGGGAAAGAAATGGTAGAGAAAGATTTTAGGAAGAAGAGGGAAATTAGAATATTTCTGATAACTACCAATTTCCCCAAATTGCTCCGCTTACCCCACTACATCACAACTACTTAGAAACCCAGTTTTGCACAACTCTTAGCCGAAATTAGAGCAAAAATACTATCTCCACACCAGCACAGAGAATTGAACACAGGACCTCCAACACTCCAACACTCCACTTAACCACCAGACCAGCAGGCCCATTCTGATATGATTCTACACATACTTAAACTTAAAGCCCTATAGGTCAAGTTAAGGCTTTATTCATAAAAATACAAAAATTTTCTCTAGACAAGGCTTGAACCCAAGACTTCTCAAACACTCCTAGAACATATAACCACTGAAGCAGATATATTGTTATGTCTTATTTTAACAGAATCAAAAATAAGAATTTTGGGGCGTTACAAGATATCTTTTTATTTCTTAACTATTTTGTTTCCTGAGCTAAGATTTTGATTGGTTCTTACCATATGCCATATCAGGATGGATCTCTACTTCTGTCAGAGAGATAACATTGAAGGGTCGAATCGATACTGCCGTAGCATAGACACATGAAAAAAATTATGAATCCAATCAAGCTCTGGTGGTAAAGCTAACTGATATGCAACCGGTCCAATCCTTTCTGTAATCTCATAAGGTCCAATGAACCGTGGGCTCAATTTTCCTTTACGTCCAAACCGGAGAACTTTCTTCCAAGGCGACACTTTCAAGAATACTTTGTCACCAACTTGAAATTCTATTTCTTTTCGCTTCAAATCAGCATAGGACTTTTGACAATCAGAGGCTACTTTCAAACTGTCTCAGATTATTTTTACCATTTCTTCAGTCTCTCAGACCAAATCAATTCTGTGTAACTTTTTCTCACTGAGTTCTGTCTAATACAATGGAGTTCTACATTTGCGACCATACAAAGCTTCATATGGTGCCATTTTAATACTAGATTAATAACTGTTATTATAAGCAAATTCAACCAAAGGTAAATACCTTTCCCAGTTACCTTCAAACTCAAGTATACAACACCGAAGCATATGTTCTAAGATCTGTATTACTTGTTCAAATTGACCATCTGTCTGGAGATGAAACGCAGTACTAAAATGTAACTGAGTACCCAGATCTTCTTGTAATTTGCTCCAGAATCAAGATGTAAATCGGGGGTCTCTATCTAAAATAATAGAGACAGGCACTCCATGCAATATGATAATTTCAGAAACGTATAATTTAGCTAGTTTATCCATGGAATAATCCATACGTACCGGAATAAAGTGTGCAAACTTTGTCAACCGATCAACAATACGCAAATGGCATCTTTCTTCCTTGGGGACAGGGGTAATCCCGTTACAAAGTCCATGGTAATTCTTTCCCATTTCTATTCCGGTATCGTAATCGGCTGTAATAGTCCAGAAGGCAGCTGATGTTCAGCTTTTACTTGCTGACATATCAAATAGTTAGATACGAACTCAGAAATATCTCGTTTCATTCCCAACCACTAATATATCTTTTTCAGATCATTATACATTTTATTACTACTGGGATGTGCAGACATGTTACCATTGTGAGCTTCATTCAGAATCTTCTGTACTAGTTTTGAATCTTTCGGTACACATACTCTGCCTTTGAATAACAAACAACCATCAGTCCCGATTTGAAATTCTGAGTTAGGAGTCAATTCACTCTGTATCCGTCTTGCTTGCAACTTACTATCATTTTTTTGGGCTTCAGAAATCTGTTGCAAAAACATTGGTCTAGCTTTTAACTCGACTATAATGAAACCATCATCAGACAACGACAATCAAGTGTTCATTGCTCGCAAAGTATACAAGGATTTTCTGCTTAAAGCATTTGCCACTACATTGGCTTTTCATGGATGGTAGTCAATAACAAGATCATAATCTTTCAATAACTCAAGCCATCTGCACTGTCTCAAATTCAAATCTTTCTGTGACCTCAAATATTTTAAACTTTTATAATCAGTGAATATGTGACATTTTTCTCCAAACAAGTAATGTAGCTAAATTTTCAATGCAAATACTATGGCTGCCAATTCAAGATCGTCTGTTAGGTAGTTCTTTTCATGTGGCTTTAGCTGTCGAGAAGCATAGGCTACTACCTTACCATCTTGTATTAAAACACAGCCTAAACCATTCAATGATGCATCATTGTAAATTGTAAATTCCTTACCCAATTTAGGCTAGACTAACACAGGTGCTTCTGTCAATAAAGTCTTTAATCTGTCAAAGCTTTGCTAACATTTGTCAGTCCACTCAAATTTTACATCTTTCTGTAGAAAACGAGTCATCGGAGAAGCTATCATTGAAAAACTTTTTACAAATCTCCGATAATAGCCAGTTAGTCCCAGAAAACTTTGAACTTCAGACACATTCTTTGGTGGCTTCCAATTAACAATGGCTAAAATTTTATTCGAGTCTACTCTAACACCTTCAGCAGACACAATATGCCTAAGGAAACTAACTTCCCATAGTGACATATAATTGTTTCTCTCGCAGGGTTTGCAACACTATTCTCAAATATTCAACATGTTCATTTTCATCTCGAGAGTAAACCAAAATATCATCTGTAAATACCACCACAAACCTGTCTAAATACGGGCTAAAAATTCTGTTCATCAAATCCATAAACACTGCAGGTGCATTTGTCAAGCCGAATGGCATTAAAAGAAACTCATAGTGTCCATACCTGGTTCTAAAAGCTGTCTTTGGCACATCTAATTCTTTAACCCGTAGTTGATAGTAACCAGAACGGAGATCAATCTTTAAAAATACAGTGGCACATTTTAACTAGTCAAACAAGTAATCAATACGAGGCAATGAATACTTGTTATTTATTATAACTTTGTTGAGCTATCTGTAATCAATGCACATCCTCAACAATCCATCATTCTTCTTTACGAATAGAACCGACGCGCCCCAAGGTGAGAAACTAGGTTGAGCAAAACCTTTATCAATAAACTCTTGCAGTTGTACCTTCAACTCTTTCAATTCAGTATAAGCCATTCTGTAAGGTGCTATGGATATCGATGTTGTTCTTGGAATAAGACCTATAGAGAATTTCACCTCTCTTTCTAGAGGTAAGCCAGGTAATTCTTCTGAGAATACATCAGGAAATTCACATACTACCGGCTCTGACTGAATTTTTGTTGCAGATACTTTAGTGTCCATCACATACGCAAGATAGGCATCATACCCTTTTCTAACATATTTCTGCGCCTATACTGTTAAAATCACATTAGGTAGTCCATCTAGTTTATCATATTCAACACGAAGCGATTCACCATTCTGACATTTCAGTACAATATATTTCTATTTACAATTAACCACTGCATCATATTTGGTTAACCAATCCATTCCCAAGATCACATCAAATTCATCAAATGGAAATAACATCAAGTTAGCCAAAAAGCAATAACCTTTTACCATCAACGGACAGTTCTTACAAACTTTATCCACCATAACACACTGGCCCAGGGGGTTTGAAACTTTAAACACAAATTCAATGAATTCAATAGGTAAATTTTTAATAGTCACTAAGTTTATGCATATGTATGAATGTGTCGAACCAAGATCAATCAAAGCAGTAATATCAGTATCAAGTAGAGAAAATGTACCAGTAATGGTGTCTGGTGCAGAGGAATATTCTCTAGCACGAATAGCATATGTCCTTGTAGGTGCTCGTGCCTCAGATCTAATTGTAGTATCCTTGGTAGTACCTCAACTACCACCAACATTACCGGGATGCTGGGGTGGTCTGCCCCTCGAGACAAGATTACTCTATTTTGGAGCTGGTTCTATCTCTTTTTCACTCTTTCGAGACAATCCCTGAGAAAATGATCAAGTGAACCATATCTGAAACAGGCTCCACTTCTAGACTGACATTCCCTACGGTGGAATTTGTTACAATGTTTACATTTTGGGTTGGGATTACCAACACTACCCACATTGGTTATAGATGAAGATAAAGACATCGGGTTAGAATGTTGAAAGCCCCGCTCTCTTCCAGAATATCCTACAGAGGTGGTCATACGATCATAATACTTCTTTAGTTTCTTAGAAGCAAATGATTGTGATTTACTCATAGTTCTTTTTTCAGAAACCCGAGCCTTTCTTTTGGCTTGTTTATTTTCTTTACTCAATTCCTTCGCTTTGTGTGCTCGATCGGCTAGCGCCGTAAATTCCCTTATTTCGAGAATTCCAATCAATAATTTGATATCTTTATTTAGGCCCTCTTCAAAGTATTTACACATTTCAGCCTCGGTTAAAACCCATTCTCTGGCATACTTACTCAACCGAACAAATTCCCTCTCATATTCGGATACGGCCATGTTTCCTTGTTTAAGCTCTAGAAATTCTTTCTTTTTCTAATCCATAAATCTCTGACTCACATACTTCTTCCTGAATTCAGCTTGGAAGAATTCTCATGTGACATTCTCTCTCGATACCACTAAAGTTATGATATTTCACCAATGATAAGCTGTATCTTTCAGTAGGGATACTACACATTTCAAACATTCAGCAGGCGTACAAGACAATTCATCAAAAACCCAAATAGTATTCTCTAGCCAAAACTCATCCCTTTCCAGATTATCATTTGCTATAGCTCTAAATTCTTCCACCCCATATTTGCGGATTTTATCTATCGGAGGCTTACCAATTCTAACATGTTCGGCACCCTGTGGTACCTAAGGATTCAATTGGGGAACAGGTGGGGGAGGTTGTTGTATAGCAAGGTTTGTTCTCAAGTACTGGGTAAACCATTCATTCATCATTTGAAAGACTTCAGCCCTCAGACGCGGGCCTTTCAATACCAGACGTAGATGCATCTCTTTGAACTGAAGCTGAAGCATTGCTCTCAGCTTCCTCGAATTCAGCTCTAGCTCCATTGGATGACATTACTATGTTCAAAACACATTTAAAATGATCAAGAGCCATCACACTATCACAATTTATATAATGGCATGTATAGCTAAACTCGTGTTCACTATAAAAAATCTAAGAATCGACTAAACCGTAGCTCTAATACCACTAAATGTAACACCCTTAACCCGTACCTATCGTCAGAACAGGGTTTCAAAGTATTACCAGAATATTCAAAACATTTTGCTATTAAACCACGTAAATTACTATTCATTTACCGAGACCATCCATAATGTCCCTTAATTAGGTATCAAGTCAAGACTAAATTGAAACCTCTAAGAATTTTTCACAACTTTTCAAAATTTTTGCAAGGCACAAGGCTCACATGCCCATATGGTCCAAGGGACACGCCTGTGTTGGAGACCGTGTTCGACCCCACTGTGACTTGGACACATGGTCGTGCCACATACTTGTGTGCTAGGCTGTGTGAGTAATTAATTCAATTCGAACTTAGGTGTAGGTCTCACATGGCCAAGACACATGCCCGTGTTCTAGACCGTGCGACAGACACGGCTGAGACACATTCCCGTGTCGTTGCCCGTGTGCCCAATTCTGAGCATTTTGTTTCTCAAAATTAAGGTGCAGGGGACACACGGCCTAACCAGATGCCCATGTTACCACGTCATGTGTCACACGCGGTCTAGACACACGCCCGTGTGTCTGCCTGTATGAACAAAATTAAGCCATTTCTAGCTTCATTTCTCACCCAAAATTTAACCCAAGACCTGCACTTGAAACATACAACTAATACCAACCATTCAAAATAGGCAATTTCATCATTTAACATGACATACCATTGCAAGCACAAGTGTTTATAAACTTACCTTGATTTAACTTAGGCAATAACAACATTTGATCACATGTCCTCAACTTAACACATGTGTATATATATCATAATAGCCTACTTAGAAATATCAAAATGAACTGTTACTAGCCATTCCAATGGCTAAGTTACAAAGTAACATTTCAAGCCTCTATTGGCCAAGTTTTCCTATACATGCCATTATACCAAAACGATTTTACTAAGTATACCCAAAACGCTAGTTGATAGTGTGACGATGCTCCAATGATCTCCAAGCCTTGCGAGCTTCCGAGCACTATAAAATAGGGGAAAAATAAAATAGTGCAAGCATTACATGCTTAGTAAGTTCTTATAACAGAAACTAAACTTACCAGTCTTGTTTATTAAAATCTAGGCATACAAAGTTATGTTTCCATCCATTTGGCTAATTTGCCTAATCACGTACATTCAATAAAACATGTTAGTCACGAAAATATTCATATCAATCAAGTAACATAGATGAGCTCATCAAGCAATATTCTTTCAAGTCATTATCATATCATTTCAAGATTTTCATGCCATGTTAAGAGTTTTATGTCCGTTGAATCATAGAAATTCCGATAAAGGCTCAAATAGTACACTCAAGGTGTACGATTCATTAATCCGTCAATTCTTATTGAGGTTACCTCTTAGGGTACTTAACCAAGGAACACACTCTCGAGCCACATGTCGTATAACAGGATTACCAGTCCAGGCTAAATCCTTTATATAGTGTATGCTCAAAGTGTTCAATTAAGGTTACTAGTTCAGGCTAAACCCTAATCATAACGTATGCTCGAGAGATATTAAATCGGGATTACCCGTCTGGGCTAAATCCTTTCTATAACATGGTCAATGGGATTACTCGTCTGAGCTAAATCCCATCCGTAACAAATGCAGGACCTTATTAGTTTCGGGAAAGCGTATATGATCATCAGAATTCAATGTTCAATCGGGACTTAACCCTTTTTTCATCATTTCAAGCATGTATCAATTTTCCATTATAGTATTTAAGTAATGTAAAAAAATATAGTCACATTACATACAACACAACACTCAATTACACATAATTACATGTTGGATTAAGTTACACGAACTTACCTTGACACTTGTTCGCGTAAAAGTCTACTAATCTGAAATATGTTCTTTTCCTCGATCTAACCTCGAATTAGTGTTGTTCGGAGCTATATAAATGAATTTAACCATCAATTTCATACATTTCATATTTAAATGGACTCAATTTATGTCCTAGGAAAAATTACCATTTTGCCTCTAACTTTTCCATAAATTTTGATTTTGTCCCTAGGCCCAAAAAATAAAACTTGTTCAAATTACTCCCTATTCCAAGCCTATCCAAAGCCCCATTAAAAAATTTACAGCACACGTATCCATAAAATTTTAGCATTTTTCATCAAATTTTACAACTTTTCATTTTAGTCCTTAAATCATGTTTTCATCAAAAAACCACTTTGTAAAAGTTGTTAATCTATCAATAATCTTTCATTTTCTACAATAAATTTCTAATTTCCAGCATAATACATCCATGACCCATTTTTGTACCTTGATAACTTTTCAAATTAATCCCTCAAATAGAGAGATTAAGCTATCCTAGTTTCAAAAATACCAAAATTACTAAAAATAGGACAAAAGAACTTACCTATTTAAGCCTTGAAAGTTTCCCCTCTCTTTCTTAGGGTTTCCATAAAATTTTAGGTTGAAGATGACAATAATAAGATGATATTTTCTTTTTTCATCTTTTAATTAATTTAATTATTTCAAATTCCAATTTAGTCATTACCCTTTTTCTATAATTCCATGGATGAGTCACTAAGAAAATCTACATACTTTTCTTAATGGTCTAATTACCATATAATGACCTTAAGTTTTGAATTCCATAGCTATTTGATCCTTATAGTTACCAGAATTCAACTTTCGTATTTTATGCGATTTAGTCCTTCTCGTAATTAAGCACTTAATCGATAAAATTTTCGTTTCAAAATTTCCACATGACATGCCTATTATATTGCAGACCATATAATGAAATAAAAATAAATCATATTTTTGGGTCGGACTTGTGGTCCTAAAACCACTGTTCCGATTTCACTAAAAAATGGGTTGTTACAAGTGAAGGGGTGTTTCTCTTTTCTTTCTTTCACGTAAAAAATAAGTGAAAAAGGGAGAAAGTAGGCTAATTTTAAAAATTGGTATAATTACTTTAAAGCTACTCCTAAATTAAACACTCTTACAAAACAATCATCTTTTTAAAATTTAAAGCCTATTTCACACTATTTTCATAAATTAACTTAAATTTTCTAAAGCCGTAGACGAAGATATTTTTGGGTTACCACACTCTGAATTTTTTAACTCAATTAATGCAAAAATTCTAAAATTACCCTAGAAACTTCTAGACCCAATTTTGGGATGTGACAGTATGTATACCTAATGCACCGCAAAAGTGAAACCTTTGATAAATTCAAAGAGTTTCATGCAGAAGTGGAGAAACAACTAGGTTTACCCATATAGGAACTTTAGTCTAATTGAGGCAGGGAATATTTATGTGATGAGTTCTTAGGGTACCTCATATAGAATGAGATTCTATCCCAATTAATCACACCAGACACTCCATAACATAATGACATGGCAGAGAGAAGAAATTAAATGTTGTTAGACATGGTATATTCAATGTTAAGTTATTCAAAGCTGTCAATCTCTTTTTGGGGATACATTGTACAAACAGCTTGCTATATTTTCAATAATGTGCCAACTAAGGTAGCATCAAAATTCTCATACGAATTGTGGAATAACAGGAAGTCGAATCTTAATCGTTTTAGAATTTGGGGATGCTCGGCCCACGTATTGAATAAAAATGCAAGGAAGTTGGACTCACAAACAAAATTATGCATGTTTGTAGGATATCCAGAACCAACTCCTAATAATAGACCAAGAAACGACCAGAACCATAGAAAGCCTTGTCACAATGGGAGGTTCTCATATAGGCCCGAGTTCTTCCAATCTGGCGGAAGTGTTTTTAACACTGAGTCTGCCGAACATGAAGATGATAACCCACTCAAAAATGATGAAAAGTTGTAGAGTGTTGATTTCAAGCTCTAGGAAATAGCTATGAAAATTGAGATGGACTATATGTATTCCAACTTAGTGTAAGAACTTGTAGACTTACCGGAAGGGATAAAACCCATAAGGTGTAAGTGGATCTACAAAAGGAAAAGAAATACAGATGGAAAATGGAAACTTATAAAGCCAAACTTGTAGCAAAAGTTTATACTTAGAAAGTAGGTATCGGTTACAAAAAAAAAATCTTCTCTTCGGTTGCCATGCTCTTGTCAATACGCATATTACGAGATCTGGCAAATAGATGTCAAGACTAGATTTTTGAATGGTTATCTTGAAGAGAGCATCTACATGATGCAACCCATTGGATATATAGCTAAAGGAAATGAGCATAAAGTTTGCAAACTACTTATATCCATATATGGACTTAAACAAGTGTCCCGCTCATGGAATTAAAGATTTGATCAAACGATTAAGACTTTTGGATTTGAGCTAAATGTAAATTAACCTTGTGTTTAAAAACGTTTAAGGGATGAAAATATGGTCTTTCTCATTTTAGATGTTGATGATATTCTACTCATTTGGAATGGAGTAAGGACACTTTCATCAATTAAACTGTGGTTAACCCAACAGTTTAGCATGAAGAACTTGGGAGGAGCTAATTTTGTTCTAGGTATTCAAATCCTAAAAGATCAAAAGAACAAAATGATAGCACCGTCTTAGGCTTCATATATAGACATGATATTGGAGTGTTATGCAATGACTGATTCGAAGAAGGGAAATCAACCCTCTGTATCGGGATTTCATATATGTTTAGAGGACTGTCCTAAGATAGTGGAAGAAAGAGAGAACATGAGAAAGGTTTCTTACACTTCGGTAGTTGGAAGTCTCATGTATAATATACTATCCACATGCTTAGATATTAGTTTTGTATTGGGATTGGTAAGTCGATATCAAGTGAATCCAGGACCAAGGCACTGATAAGCAATTAAACATATACTTAAGTATTGAAAAAGAATGAGGGATTATATGCTTGTGTATTTCAGATGAGACCTCACTCTTATCGGATATATTGATTCTGACTTCCAAACGTGTCAAGATTTGAGGAAATCAACATAGGGTTGTGTTTCTGTCTTAGGCTATAACAACCCTAACCTGTATCCATCGCTGGAATAGGGTTACGAAACATTACCGAACTTAACAATTAAACAATCATACATTTCTCATACATTTTTCATATCCAAAAAAAAATCATTCATATTCAATCATATTGTCCCTAATACGAGCCCTCGAGGCCCAAATCATGAATTGGAAGTGGTTCTAGACTAAACCGATAACTCAGGAAAATTTTGAAAAACATAGAAAATTTTTCAAAATACAGGGGACACACAGCCGTGTCGCTTGGCCGTGTATCTCACATGGCCAAAGACACGCCCGTGTCACAGGTTGTGTGGACATTCAAAATAGGATCACATGGTCGTATCGTAGCCCGTGTCCCACCCCATGTCTGACCCCGTGTAACTCCTTAACTTGGGTCACACGGCCAACCACACGCCTATGTGGCTAGCCCATGTACCCTTTAAAATAGCCTCACACGCCTCTGTCTTAGCCATGTGCTAGGCCATGCCAAAACTGTAGGGTATATTGACTTATGCCACACGGCCAAGTCACACGTTCGTGTGTAGGGCCATGTGGACCATACTGACTTGGTTTCTAATTAGGTACCAGAGGACACACGGTCGTGTCACCTAACTGTGTATCACACTCGGCTGAGATACATGCCCGTGTCTCTGCCCGTATGGACAAAACTAGGCTAAACGATGAATTGGTGGCTAAACGAGTTGAATGTGTATCGAATATGGATTTAGAGTTTCAAATTGACGAGAACGATTGTTTGAGGTTCAGAAGTCGATTGTGTATTCCAAGAAGTTCAGAACTTATTTCGATGATTTTGAACGAAGCTCATAATAGCCGAATGTCAATCCATCTTGGTAGCACGAAAATGTACAACAATCTGAAACGTCAGTTTTGGTGGCCTGGTATGAAACAAGACATTTCTGACTTTGTTTCGAAGTGTTTGGCATGTCAACAAGTGAAAGCGGAACATCAAGTGCCTTTAGGATTACTTCAGCCGATCATGATACCCGAATGGAAATGGGATCGAGTTACGATGGATTTTGTATCTGGGTTGCCATTGTCGTCAAGCAAGAAAGATACGATCTGGGTTGTTGTTGATAGATTGACAAAGTCGGGTCATTTTATTTCCGTACGTACGGATTATTCACTTGACAAACTAGCCGAATTGTATGTTTCTTAGATTGTGAGGTTACACGGGGTACCTATTTCTATTGTGTCCAATAGATATCCGAGATTCACATCGCGATTCTGGAAGAAGTTGCAAGAAGCATTGGGTACCAAGTTGCATTTTAGCACTGCTTTTCATCCCGGATCGATGGTCAATCCAGCGGATCATTCGGATACTCGAGGATATGTTGAGATGTTGCATCCTTGAGTTTAGTGGTTCATGGGAACGATATTTGCCTTTGATTGAATTAAACACAATAATAGTTTTTAATCAAGCATTAAGATGGCACCTTACGAGGCTTTGTACGGTCGTAAATGCCGTACACCGTTGTTTTGGACCGAGCTTAGTGAAAGTAAAATCTTCGGGGTTGATTTGGTTAAAGATGCTAAGTAGAAAGTAAAAGTAATCCGTGAAAGTCTGAAAGCAGCTTCAGATCATCAGAAATCGTATGCAGATTTAAAGCGAAAAGACATTGAATATCAAGTCGGAGATAAAGTGTTTCTTAAAGTTTCACATTGGAAAAAGGTGCTCAGATTTGGTCGTAAGGGAAAATTGAGTCCGAGGTTTATCGGGCCATATGAAATATCCGAACGAGTTGGGCCGGTCGCATACAGATTGATTTTACCCCCTGAGCTTGAAAAGATTCACAACGTTTTTCATGTTTCGATGCTTCGACGTTATAGATCCAAACCATCACACATAATTAATCCATCAGGGGTCGAAATTCAAACTGATTTGAGTTACGAAGAAGAACTGATCTTATTTTGACTCGTGAAGTAAAAGAACTACGAAATAAGAAAATCTCATTAGTGAAGGTACTGTGGCTTAAGCATGGGGTTGAAGAAGCTACTTGGGAACTAGAAGAATCTATGAAGGATAGATATCCTAACTTATTCACGGTAAGATTTTGGGACGAAAATTTCTTAAGTGGGGAGAGTTGTGTGACCCTAATTTGACCCTAGTCGAGAAAGTGGTTTCGGGACCACAAAGCGAGTCATAAAAATAATTAAGCTATTAAATTTTGTGTTTATTATATGTGTAAATGCATGTGTGAAAGTTTCATGCTTTGATCTGGTCATTTGTATGTGAAATTTATAAGATAGGACTCATGTTATAAAACTTGAAAGTGTGATAGGTAAATTTTAAAGTACCAAATAATGCATGAAATGATGACATGAGGGATTTGCATGTCAAATGGACCAATTTTGTTTAGTGGCCGGCCATAAATGATGGTTGATGTATAATATATGCTTTATTTTAGTATTATAATAAGTGATGGCTTTATTTTTGAAATAAATTAATTAGTAAAACAATAAAAGATGATAAAAAAATAGATGTTCATCTTTCTTCTTGATTGCCGAATTTTGGAAAGAAAATATTGAAGAAGAAACCAAGGCATTCGGCCATGGCTATCCCAATTTAAGGTATGCATTGTGATTTTTTATTTTAATTGATTATGAGATTAAATTGATAAGTACATAGTTTATTTAACCCATGGTTTAAATTCATGAATCAATGAACAAATGTCCATTCGGCAAGTGCTAAATTAGTGTTATTTTGATAAGTCTTTGGGTAGATGTTAGTTATTTGTTAAGTAGCTTAAATGATGGTTGAATGAGTAGAATTCATGGTTGAAAAGTACAAATTGAAATTTGCCGTATGAGTGTATATGCATTTTGGAAAGAAAAATGTTGTTGTTTAGTTGAGTTTTCATTTGATATATATTCATTCGGTCAAAAGGGGGAGGAATAAGATGAATTTAAAATGTTGTGGTTTATTTTTTTTAGTTGGTTAAATGATTGTGGTCATTGCCGAATACAATTGTGTTAGGGGAAATAGGATTAAATATCGGTTGGATGAACTAAATAAATATATATATATTCGACTATATAGATTTGATGTGTACTTGAAAATATAATAAGTCTTGAGAGATTGTACTTGTGTATGTGAACTAAATGTTTAATGGATATTAGGCTAAAAGGAGTAAAAGGTTAAGTCATAAGAAAATTTGAGTGATATTCATATTTGGACATTAGGGTTATATGAACTTTGGTTATTTGAGTTATGTGTTATGTGAACTATTTATTTGATATGCATAATCGGTCATTGTTTGGCAATAATGTAACCTATGTGTAATTTGCTACAATTGATTATGAGATGGAAATTGTATATGAAAGCTAAGTTTGAGTGGTTAGGGCCGAATGGGATATATAAGATATTAAAGCATGTTATAATTATATATTGGTGTATACGTGGTTGTAATTAATCCTCTATTTGAATTCAGTTAGATATGGTCATGGTATGAGTTTAGTAGGGTTAATATCTTAAAATTGAATGGAGTTTTAGTTAACCTTATGTGTCATGTGCGTTAAAATAGTTGATGATTTGGGTGTTATTATATGCATTTATGCTAAGGATTTTTCAGCTATGTTTTATATCTATGAAATGATTATAATAGATAATTTGTAAGAGTAATTTCAGCTTGTTAAATATGTGGTACGTGTATGAAAAATTGTATAAACATGATGTATTGAAGTTACCCTATAAGATCAAAATGGGTAATTAAATTATTGGTGTATATGTATTTTTATTCATTGTAACTTGGCATGTGAAATGGGTGTATGATAGTTAATATGTCTGCTTAAGGTGAAGTGATAAAATAATTAGGTATATGGTTTGGTTTCATTATTGAGTATAAGGGTTAAGCGCTTTAAAAGACCTTTGATGTTCGAAATGATTAAACAAATTCATTTGTTTAAATTAAGCTCAAGAGCAAATAGAAACTAGACCAGATAAAGGAAAGGAGAAAGCGAACGAATAGCCTATCCGCAACTGTTCAAAAATATCCGAGGTAAGTTTTGAATAATTACAGTTATTAGATAATTGATGTAATGAGATAAGCATGATAAATGAATTGCAAATTATTGTCTCTACTTGAATAAGGTTGTTTAATAAATAACTTGAGTTTATGGAATGTAATCGAATGGATATTAGGAGTTAAAGTTTGAGATAGTGAAATGGTTACGTGTTCTTGCATAAAAGTGTTGAATCGAAAGTTATATTGAAAGTGTGTTTTCGTTGTGTGCTCATACTCGAATGAAGAAAGTGAAGTACAAATGTGATATGATATGAGCCGAATTATCATGTGGGTAAATATGCTTAGCTCTCGATACATTATATATCCGAGTTAAATCCCGCAGGCATCGTGCTGGTAATGTATATTTAGGTTAAATCCTGCAGGCATCATGCTGGTAATGTATATCCAGGTTAAATCCCGCAGGCATCGTGCTGGTAATGTATATTCGGGTTAAATCCCATGAGCTTCATCTGCTGGTACTATATCAGGGCTTAAAGTTTCATGAGCTTTGAGCTAGTGCTGGATTCGGGTTTTAAAACCTAGCAGGCTTAACGCCGGTGATTCGAATGAGATTACAAATTCAAATGTTCAAAGTAAAGTATTATCGAATATGTATGATACATGGTAATGACCAGGTATGTATTATATACTGTTATGTGAATTGATTTCAAAGTGAGTCATTAGTATCAAACAACGATATAACTATGTGAATGATTAATATATCTATGAATAAAAGAAATGACCTATTCGATCGATGTCTGCCATTATATGAAAATATGTGAATTAAATTAGTTGTATGAGCCATAAAGTAAAGTGAAACATGTGCTGAAAATTTCTTGTGTATTTATATTCGGCCAATAGTCTTTATGTATGGTATACTTGTGTATATTTGGCCTAGTGATTGTAGTTAGAATACAAATTTGGTAACATTCATTGTTCGATTTAAATGACATGTTTTAATTGTTGAAATGCTTAAAACTTACTAAGCCTCGAAAGCTTACTCTGTTTCTTCTTTCTCTGTTTTATAGATTGTTGATTTTGGCCACCGGCTCAGGGATCGTCAGTAGTTCATCGTACCATTGATCTTGTTGGTACAGTTATATTTTCGTCTTGATATGGCATGTATAGGTTGGACTGTTGACAAAATATGTTTTGTAATTGTAAATATTTTGGCCATATGAAAATGGCATTTATAACTTATAAATCTGTATGTATTCAGTTCGATTTCTGCTTTTGTTGTTAGATTATGTGATTGAAAAATTAAATGTTTAGCTTGGTAATACCTCATAGCCTAAACCGACGATCGGACTCGGGCTAGGGGTGTTACACTAATTCATGCCATTTCAATACTAACAACTATATTGCTCATAACATTTTTTTTTGCCAATTCAGAACATACCAATTTCACATCTAAAATCACCTAAATGGTCACTTTCAAACATGCATTATTTTCCTATTACTAGCATATTAATTCAATCTCAACTTCAATCATTTTCTACCTTCAATACTAAATCTCAACAAGGCATTCACATTTCAATTTTCAACCACATAACAAAAGGCCATTTGCACATATATATATACATAACCAAATATACCAAAAAATGCCAATTCACATGGTTATACACAAACCAAAACATACTTTATTTACAAGCCAAATCAATTGGCTAAATCCATTACCAACATGTAGACCATATTAACCACAACACCTATACATGCCATATAACCAACTACACAAGTTCAAAAGTACCAAAATGACAGCTGGATAGTGTGATGAGATCTCCGACAACTCTCAATATAACAACCCGATTTTAGCTAAATCGAAATAGTGGTTTTGAAACCATAAATTCGAGGTCATAAAATTATTTTAATATTATTTTTAGTGTTTACAGTATGTGAATTTATATGTGAGAAAATTTCGTGAGTTAATTTTATCGTTTAATAGGTCAATTTGAGAAAAAGGACTAAATCGCATAAAATGCAAAAGTTGCATTCTATATGACAAAGGTGTCTATTTGTCATGGATTATTAAATGAAAGGTCCTTATGTTGTAATTTGACCCTTGATAGTGTAATTTGACATAAATGGGTATATATTAAGTGATTTTAAAAGGTTTCAATTAAGGGTAGAATTGGTATTTGATTATTAAGTTAATATTAGTTTAAAATAAAACAAAATGTTCATTAATTCATGTCTTCATCAATCGATTATATCAAAGAAAAAAAAATCAATTAGGGCTTGTTTATTTGGCACCTTTAGTCCTTGATTAAGGTATGATTTTTGATTGGTTTTTAATGATTTCTATGTTTTTGTGATCGTTGCTTTGTATTCTAGCTAGCCCATGTCTCAATTTTTGAAAGTTTTGATGATTTCAAAGTTCCCATTGATGAATGCTTGAGCTTTATGATGTTTGATGATGAATTATGAAAGCTTGGTGCTTGATATACATGTTTTGTAAAGAGATTTTTGGAAAAAAATGTCAATTAGGGATTAATTTGAGAAAAGTGTAAAATTGAGGGATTAAATTATGAAATAAATGAAAGTTCTAGGTTGTTAGGGGTCCCTAATAAATTCATCTTGGCATGGGTGAAATTAAATTTTGTGTAAAATTGTGTTTTTGTGAAATAGGAACTAAATGGAATAAATATGTAACTTTAGGGGCTAAAGTGTAAAAATGCCAAAATATGTCTTTTTGGATTAAATTGAATGAATTGATGATTAAATAGGTTAATTTTGAATACATATAGATCAAGAAAGAAAGAATTCGGATTTAGATCGAGGAAAATCGAAGGTTATCGAGTAATCGATCCGATTCGTCCATTTTGAGTACAAGGTAAGTTCATATGTGATAAATGAAGTTACAATTATGTTTCTAATGCTTTAATAATGCATAAATTGTATATATGTGACTACGATTGTGTACGGTGATAAATCAACTATGTTTGGCACTTAATGTGCGTTTCAAAATAGCTTTAGCTATAAATAACACGTAGTGTGTGTAACAGCCCGATTTAGGGCCTAGTCGAAATAGTGGTCTCGGGACCACAAATTTGAAGTTTGGAAAATTATTTTTATTATTATTATGAGGTTATATCCTGATTATATTAGTGTATGAAAATTTTGGTGAGTTAATTTTGATATTTGCGAGCCCGATTGCGAAAAAGGACTAAATCGCAAAGGGCAAAAGTTGCATTTTTAGTACCCAAACGTGTTAAATAGCTAGAGATATAAAATTAAGGGTATTTAAAGATAAATTAAACCCTTAAATATGACTTGGCTGGCCATGAGACAAGATTTTTCAAGTGGTCAAATTGTTAGGTAAGTGATGTCATTTTATGTGATAAAATAGTACCCTAAATGCCTAGCCTTCATCTTTTCCATCCATTCTCTTCTTCTTGATCGATTATACCAGAAAAAGAAAGGGTTTTGAGAGCTTGAAACTTTCAGCCACTTAGCATTTCTACAGGTAAGTGATTTTAATGAGTTTTCTTGAAGATTTTTACATTTTTGGAACCCCTAAAGCATGAGCTTTCATATGAGGGGACTATTTTGCAAAATGATTAAGAGTTTAGGGTTTTTCCATGGATGTACTTGTGATGTTTTCTGAGTTTTTATGGAAGAATATGAATCTTAGAAGAGTTCTAAACAACTTTTGTGAGAGGAGTTAGCATGAAAACACCTAAAGGGACTATTTTGCATAAGTTGCAAAATAGGTGATAAGTGTGTGAAATAGTAGGATTTTTGGGTTGCTATAGGAGTAAAAAGAGTTCAGATAGGCTTGAAATATGAAGAAATTTGATAAAAATCAATTTTCGATCACAGGGGAAAAATTATCATTTTGCCAAAGTCTAGGGGCAAAATGGTCATTTTACCAAAGATGTGAATTTGTGGTGGCCTAATTATAATTAGTGACTAAATGAGTGCATTTTTTTATTCTAGATCAAGTTTTGCCAAATTCGAACCTAGACCGGGGGAAAGCCAAGCAAATCAACTAAACCAACTAGTCGAGTACATTTTGTAAACCAAGGTAAGTTATGCGTAAATGATACAACTATATTATTAATATATGGGTTTAATTTTTCATTGAATGAATATAGCATGAATTGCTTGATTGCGTATTGAGAATGTACAAAGACAATGAGATGATAAAACTCCCGTTAGAACACTAGGTAATATACCGAATATTCTAGCTGCGACATTTGGGTCACTTGTGTGAGCTAGAGTAAGACACGTCTGGGACATGCGTCGGCCACATTATGATAGCCAGTGTACGACCATGTTTGGGACATGGCATCAGTATTGAGATGAGTGCTAGAGTAAGACGTGTAAGGGACACGCATCGGCCTCGATAATGATAGTCAATGTAAGACCATGTCTGGGACATGGCATTGACTTAAGATGTAAGCTAGTGTAAGACTATGCTCGGGACACAGCATCAGCACCTTACCCCTAGATTGAGGTTTATAGAAGGACCGAAAATACACCAAATGGTTCAATGGTGTAAGTATGTTTGCGAGTTAATAATGAAAACATAATCATGTTGCGTGTGATACAGGTACCAAATTGGTACATGTGAGAAATGAGCTTATTAGAGAGCATATGACTTGTATGGATGGTAATGAGTAAGTCATACTTATGCTTATCCTTATGAGTATGGTGATTATTGACGAATTGTTGTTGTGTGTTTATTTATATGCAACTTACTAAGCTTTTATGTTTACCCTCCTTCCTTTCCATTTTCTTATAGTGCCGCCTATTTAGCTTGAGGATCACTTGAAGCCAGATATATCGATTACACTATCGTCTGAAACTTTTGGTATAGTTGGATTTATATTTTTGAATATGGCATGTATAAGGCTTAGGCTTGATTATTTTGTGTCCTTAAGCATTCGCCTAATGTGTAGGCTTGGGATAAATCCCACACTTTGAATTTGGTTTTGATATTGACTATTACTCATTTTGATTATACAAAGATGATATTTCCTTGGTTGAGTGTATTGCCTTGGGAAAGAATGTCTATTGTAGTTGATTTGGTTGTATGGTATAGATTAGAATTGATGTAGGTTGAGTTTGTGTTAATTTTTGTAAATAAGGGTCACAAATAAATAGCCTTATTTTGTCCACACGGGTAGGCACACGGGCATGTGTCTAGGCCGTGTGTGACACATGGTCAGCCCCATGGGCGTGTGATGAGGTCGTGTGTCCCTTACACGAAAAATTTCAAGTCAATATGCATGGTAATAACCACACGGATGGAGACACGGCCGTGTGTCTCAGCCGTGTAGAGGACATGGCCTAGCACATGGGCGTGTGCTATGCCCGTGCGACATGTTGGGTGTGCTGATGGCAGAAACAGAATACTCAAGTTTTCTCACATGGGTGTGTCAAAGCCGTGTGAGCAACACGGGCCAGGGACACAGGCGTGTGTCCAGGCTGTGTGAAGTCTGCATTTGAATTTTGTAAAATGGTGTAAATAAATTGGCCATACGGGTAAGGGACACGGGCGTGTCCCTAGGTGTTTAGGTTGTGTGAGACACACGGGTCATCAACACGGCCATGTTAGGACGGTCACACGAGCGTGTTACCTTTCCATACGAGCGTGTGCCCTGTTTTAAATGCAAGGTTTGCATAGATTAGATAGGGACCCAGAAGGATTCAGAATGGTTTCCAATGGTCGATCTAGGCCTCGTAGGCTCATATTTAGAGGTTTAAAGTAGAAATTGAAAAAGTTTTAAATTGGGCCAAGTCTTGGTGACTTAAAATGGGTTGCATGCACGTGATCAAGTAGGTAATGCCTTGTACTCCGACCCGGCCTGGGTTACGGATATGGGGTGTTACATGTAGTGGTATCAGAGCTATGGTTTAGTCAGTTCTATGACTAACCTAGCGAGATTACAAGTCTAGCTGTACATGCCATAAAAATTTATTGATAGTGTGATGATTCCTGATGATTATGAAATATGTTTTCATAAAGTAAATGGATTCTGATAGAGCCACAGCGGATGACATGGAAAGTAACGCGCTGGCTCCCGCTGAAGGGACCGCGCCAGTAGAAAGTGAGCCCGTGAATATGGGCCAAGGCAGAGGGGCTAGGAAAGCCTACCTTCGAATGATAGATGCTTGGTATACGAAGTTTGTTCGTGCGAATCCGAACACTCCACCTCCCCCACCTCCTCCGATTCCTCAATATGCCTCGGTAGCTTCACAAGGTGCGGACATTTTTAAAAGAGAGAAGCCTCTGGTATATAAGATCTGGAAACAATGGGCTGAAAAATTTTGGGCTAGTATAGATGATGACCCGGAGAGGGCAGAGTTCAGGCTAGAAAATACCATAAGGGTATTCGATGAACTGTCATGCAAACTTGAAGAGTGCGTGAAGTGTGCCGTGTCACTTCTACGGGACTCGGCTTATCAGTGGTGGAACACTCTTGTGTCGATGGTACCGAGAGAGAGGATTAATTGGGAATTTTTCCAGAAGAACTTTTGAAAAAAGTACATTAGCTAAAGATTCATTGACCAAAAGAGGAAGGAATTCTTAGAGCTAAAGCAAGGTCAATTGTTAGTGACGGAGTACGAGCGTGAATTTGTAAGGCTCAATAAGTATGCGCGAGAATACGTGTCTTCGGAAGCCACAATGTGGAAAAGATTTGAGGATGGCCTTAATGAAGATATCTGAGTGTTTGTGGGCATCCTAGAATGAAGAGAATTTGTAGCGCTCGTCGAGAGAGCATGTAAGATAGAGGAATTGGTAAAAGAGAGGAGGAAAGCGGCCATTGAGTCTTGAGATTTAAAGAAGAGGCAGATGGGAAAGTCACATCAGTCCTCCTCTAAAAGATCAAAGGAATTCTCCACCCGATCGAATGTTTCAGTGGGGTATTCAAATAGAAACAAGAACCAGCAGAGCAAGTCATCTAGAGCCCAGACCACCTCGGTCGCGAGTGTCAGTAGTGCTCGGCCAAATAGGCCTGAGTGTTCACAATATGGGAAACGTCACTTCGGTGAGTGTCGAGGAAATGGGAAGGGCTGCTTCAAATGTGGGTCACTAGACCACTTCATCCGTAACTACCCCGAATTGAATGACAGAGAGAGAAAGCAAAATGTGAAAGCAAGTAGTACTCCCTCGAGGGGTAGACCACAAAAGAACCCGGGCAGTAGAGCCAACAGCAAAAGTGCCCCTAGAGATATTGCAATGGGGTCTGAGGGCAGGGCTCCTGCAAGGACCTATGTAATACGACCCGTGAAGAGGCAGAGTCTCCCAATGTAATCACTAGTACTTTTTCTATCCACAATATAGCTGTTGTTGCTTTAATTGACCCGGGACCTACCCACTCGTTTATTTGCCTGGAATTAATACCCCGTATAAGTGTAGAGTCCATCGAGTTTGTGATAAAAGTGTCTAACCCGTTAGGCAAGCATGTGTTAGTGGACCAAGTATGTAGAAATTGTCCTTTGACAATTAGAGGCCACTATTTTCCGGCCAACATGATGTTGTTGCCGTTTAATGAATTTGATGTAATCCTTGGGATGAATTGGTTGGCCTCCCATGGTGTTGTAGTAGATTGTGGGCGAAAATTAATAGAGTTGAGATGTGAAGACGAGAATGTTCTTCGAGTTGGACCAGATGAGTCAGAAAATCTACCGGTAGTAATATCGTCATTGACTGCTGAGAAATATTTGAAAAGGGGATATGAGGCTTATATAGATTTTGTGCTGAATACTCAAGTGTCTGAGTTAAAGATTGAATCAGTACTGGTAGTTTATGAGTTTACAGATGTATTCCCGGAAGAATTACCTGGATTACCTTCAGCGAGGAAGTTTGAGTTTGAGATTGAATTAGTCCCTGGAACGGCACCTATCTCAATCGCCCCGTATAGGATGGCTCCAACGGAATTAAAAGAGTTGAAAGTACAGTTGCAAGAGCTAACAGACAAGGGTTTTGCGAGATCAAGCTTTTCCCCGTGGGGTGCTCCGGTACTCTTTGTGAAGAAGAAAGATGGGTCGATGAGGCTATGCATCGACTATAGACAACTCAACAAAGTAACAGTGAAGAACAAGTATCCTTTGCCAAGGATTGACGATTTGTTCGACCAGTTGAAGGGAGCCACCGTGTTTTCTAAGATCGACCTGAGGTCTGGCTACAATCAGCTAAGATTTAAAGAGCAAGATGTGTCGAAGATTGCATTTTGGACAAGATACGGGCATTATGAGTTCCTCGTCAAGCCTTTTGGCTTGACTAACGCCGCGACAATTTTTATGGATCTAATGAACCATATTTTCAGGCCGTATTTGGATAAGTTTACCGTCGTCTTCATTGATGACATATTAATTTACTCGCATGATGAGGGTGAGCACGCGGATCATCTGAGAGTTGTATTGCAAACCTTAAGAGACAAGCAGTTGTACGGCAAATTCAGTAAGAGCAAATTTTGGCTTAAAGAGGTCGGGTTCCTAGGACACATTGTGTCGGGTGACCAGATTCGAGTGGACCCAAGCAAGATTTTGGATATTTTTAAGTGGAAACCGCCAAGGAATATGTCAGAGGTCCGAAGCTCTTTAGGTTTGGCCAGATACTATAGACAGTTTGTAAACGGATATGTTTATGATATTTTTATGATAGCTACCCTGATGACTAAACTACTGCAAAAAGATGTCAAGTTTGAATGGACGAAAAAATGCCAGCAAAGTTTTGAGAAATTAAAGGCTTTGTTAATGGAAGCCTCGGTGTTAGTGCAACTAGAGTCGGGTAAGGAATTTGTGATTTATAGCGATGCCTCCTTGAATGGGTTGGGGTGCGTGCTTATGCAAGAAGGCAAGGTAATGGCTTACGCTTCTAGACAACTGAAGCCACATGAGAAAAACTACTCAAGCACGATTTAGAGTTGGCTGCCATTGTGTTTGCATTAAAAATCTGGAGACATCATCTGTATGGTGAGAAATGTTGAGTATTTACCGACCATAAGAGCTTAAAATACTTGATGATGTAGAAGGAGTTGAATTTGCGGCAACACCGATGGTTAGAACTAATAAAAGATTATGAGTTGATTATTGACTACCATCCAGGAAAAGCGAACATGGTCATCGATGCTTTGAGTAGAAAATTGTTGTTTACCTTGAGAGCCTTGAATGCTCAGTTGATAGTGTCCAATGAGGGTTCGGTTCTAGCAGAGTTGAGGGCTAAACTGACATTTTTTCAAGAGATCCATGAAGATCAGAAAGGTGATAAGAAATTACAAGCTAAGGTGGCTCAGGGTGCATCGGAAATTGAATCAAACTTTAGTATTGATGCCGATGCATGTGTAATGTACCGGGATAGAGTTTGCGTACCCAAGAACAGTGAACTTATTCAAAAGATCTTCAGTGAGGCTCATAGTAGTGGTTTGTCCATCCATCCGGGAAGTGTGAAAATGTACAACGACCTTAAGAAAATGTATTGGTGGTCGGGTATGAAAAGAGACATTTCAGAGTTTGTGTCCAAGTGCCTAGTATGTCAGCAAGTAAAGGCTGAACATCAAGTACCTTCAGGTTTACTTCAGCCTATCATGGTCCCCGAGTGGAAGTGGGATTGGATCACTATGGATTTTGTGACAGGTTTGCCGTTAACCCCTAAAAAGAAAGATGCAGTATGGGTTGTTGTGAATAGGCTAACTAAGTCAGCACATTTTATACCAGTGCGTACCGATTACTCCCTCGAGAAATTAACCGATTTATATATTTTTGAGATTATGAGGCTTCATAGAGTGCCAATATCGATTATCTCAAATCGAGACTCGAGGTTTACCTCGAGGTTCTGGAAGAAGTTACAAGAGGCTTCGAGAACTAAGTTGAGTTGTAGCACGGCATTTCATCCACAAACCGACGAGCAGTTAGAAAGAGTAATTCAAGTTTTAAAGGACATGTTGCGATGTTGTGTTCTTGAATTTCATGGAAGTTGGGAAAGATATTTACCATTAGTTGAATTCGCCTACAACAACAGTTACCAGACAAGTTTGAAAATGGTGCCTTATGAGGCTTTGTACGGACGAAAATGTCGAATGCCCCTATACTAGACTGAGCTAAGAGAAAGGCAGATTCATAGGGTCAACTTGGTCAAGGAGACCAAAGAAAAAGTTAAGGTGATTCGTGATTGTTTAAAGGTCGCTTCGGATAGACAAAAATCCTATGCGATTTAAAATGAAAAGAACTCGAGTTTCAAGTCAGTGATAAGGTATTTTTAAAAGTATCTCCTTAGAAAAAGGTCCTCAGATTTGGCAGAAAGCGAAAACTAAGTCTGCATTTTATCGGACCTTATGAGGTGATTGAGAAAATTGGGCCGGTAGCCTACCGGTTAAGATTGCCATCGAAATTGAAAAAATCCATGATGTATTCCATGTATCCATGATACGCAGATACCGCTCTGACCCTTTGCTTATGATTGAGCCGAAAGAGGTTGAGATTCATCCAGACATGACCTATGGAGAAGAACCGGTCAAGATTTTGGCTCGGGAAATCAAACAGTTGAGGAATAAGAGTATAGCACTCGTGAAATTTTTGTAGCATAGACATGGAGTCGAAAAAGCCACGTGGGAACCCGAAGAGGCTATGAAAGAGCAATACCCAAACTTATTCACCAGTAAGATTTTCGAGGACGAAAATCCCTAAGGGGGGAGAATTGTAATAGCCCGATTTAGGGCTTAGTCGGAACAGTGGTCTCGGGACCACAAATTTGAAGTTTGGAAAATTATTTTTATTATTATTATGAGGTTATATCCTAATTATATTAGTGTATGAAAAATTTGGTGAGTTAATTTTGATATTTGCGAGCCCGATTGCGAAAAAAGACTAAACCACAAAAAGGGCAAAAGTTGCATTTTTAGTACCAAAACGTGTTAAATAGCTAGAGATCTAAAATTGGGGGTATTTAAATTGAAATTAGACCCCTAAATATGGCCTGGCCGGCCATGAGACAAGATTTTTCAAGTGGTCAAATTGTTAGGTAAGTGATGTCATTTTATGTGATAAAATAGTACCCTAAATGCCTAGCCTTCATCTTTTCCATCCATTCTCTTCTTCTTGACTGATTATACCAGCAAAAGAAAGGGTTTTGAGAGCTTGAAAATTTTAGCCACTTAGCCTCTCTACAAGTAAGTGATTTTAATGAGTTTTCTTGAAGATTTTTACATTTTTGGAACCCCTAAAGCATGAGCTTTCATATAAGGGGACTATTTTGCAAAATGATTAAGAGTTTAGGGTTTTGCCATGGATGTACTTGTGTTGTTTGCTGAGTTTTTATGGAAGAATATGAATGTTAGAAGAGTTCTAAACAACTTTTGTGAAAGGTGTTAGCATGAAAACACCTAAAGGGACTATTTTACATAAGTTGCAAAATAGGTGATAAGTGTGTGAAATAGTGGGATTTTGGGGTTGCTATAGGAGTAAAAAGAGTTCAGCTAGGCTTGAAATACGAAGAAATTTGATAAAAATTGATTTTCGATCATAGGGGTAAAATGGTCATTTTGCCAAAGTCTAGGGGCAAAATGGTAATTTTACCAAAGATGTGAATTTGTGGTGACCTAATTATAATTAGCGACTAAATGAGTGCATTTTGTTATTCCAGATCAAGTTTTTCCAAATTCGAACCTAGACCGGGGGAACGCCAAGCAAATCGACTAAACCAACTAGTCGAGTACATTTTGTAAACCAAGGTAAGTTGTACGTAAATGATACAACTATATTATTAATATATGTGTTTAAGTTGTCATTGAATGGATATAGCATGAATTGCTTGATTGCGTATTGAGAATGCATAAAGACAATGAGATGATAAAACTCCTGTTAGAACACTAGGTAATATATCGAATATTCTAGCTGGGACATTTGGGTCACTTGTGTGAGCTAGAGTAAGACATGTCTGGGACATTCGTCGGCCACATTATGATAGCCAGTGTAAGACCATGTTTGGGACATGGCATCGGCATTGAGATGTGTGCTAGAGTAAGACGTGTCAGGGACACGCATCGGCCTCGATAATGATAGCCAGTGTAAGACCATGTCTGGGACATGGCATCGACCTGAGATGTGAGCTAGTGTAAGACTATGCCCGAGACATAGCATCGACACCTTACCCCTAGATTGAGGTTTATAGAAGGACCGACAACGCACCGAATGGTTCAATGGTGGAAGTATGTTTGTGAGTTAATAATGAAAACATAATCATGTTGCGTGTGATACAGGTACCAAATTAGTACATATGAGAAATGAGCTCATTAGAGAGCATATGACTTGTATGGATGGTAATGAGTAAGTCATACTTATTGTAACAGCTCGATTTAGACCCTAATCAGAACGGTGGTTTTGAGACCACGAGTCTGAGTCAAAAAAATATTTAAAAATTATTTTCTGTGTTTTTTTTCTATGAATTGATATCTGTGAAATTTTCATGATTTAATTTTATCGTTTGAATGTCTGATTAAATAAAAGGGCTTAATAGCGTAAAATGAAAATTTGGTGGTTAAATGTGAAAGTACTTATTTCTTGATGTCTTTGTAAGTGGAGGCGTTTATGATGCAATTAGACCAAAAGTTAATATGGTGGACGGTCATGACCTTAGTTTATAATGGTTTATTATTTAATGTTAAAGGTTAAATAAGTAAAATAAAGAAAACATGTTAATATATGTTATGTTAAAACATAAAATAAACCATGTTTATTATTTTCTTCTTACACCGATTATAAACAAAAGAAACAAAGAAAGAACAAAGGCTAGGTTCGGCCATCCTTCTCATATTGATTCAAGGTTCGTTCTTTGTCAGTTTTTGATAATTTCTACGTTTTTGAGATCGTTGCTTTGAGTACTAAAAAACCCAAGCTTTAATTTTGGATTTTGATGAATATTTTGAGTTGTGCCATTGTTGATAGTTTGTGATTTTTGTTGTTTGATGATGAAAAATGAAAGATATGTTTTAGATTAACTTATTTTGTATTGGAGTTTTTGATGATTTTGAGTAATTAAGACTTAATTGCAAAAATAATAATTTTAGAGACTAAAATGTGAAATTGATAAAATATACGGACTTGTATAGGCATGGGTACCATTCGGCCTAACATGGGTGTTTTGAAATTTTGTGTATTTTGTGTTTTGTGCAATAGGGACTAAATTGTAAAAATTGTAAATATCAAGGGCAAAATGGTAATTTGTCTATTTATGTGTTTTTGGACTAAATTGAATGAAAATATGTTTGAATGAGCTTAATTTGAATATGTTTAGATCAAGAACCAAAGAAATTGGATTTGGACCGAGGAAAAACGAAAGTTGTCGACTAGTAGCCCCGTCCCGTTTTACGACGTACGAGGTAAGTTTATAAGCAAATAGACGTGTTTATTGATAATTTAATGTTATATTTACATGTTGTTATGAAATGTTAAGATTAAAATATGCTTTGGCCGAATATGTTTAAATTTGGCTATGACATTTCCGAGTTCGATTCGACCGAGATACGAAGTCCAAAAGCCCTGAATGAACCTTAGGAATCGCTAGGATACATATTTCATGACACGGGATTCCGATATATGTGTGCGAGTAAGTCCATGGCATTGATTTGTGATTCTGATATTTGTTTACGAGTAAGACCCTGTCTGGGATAGTGGCATTGATATGTGGCTACATGTAAGACCACGTCTAAGACGTTGGCATTGTATGATTTATGTGATTATCCGAGTGTCCTATCCAATTCCGAATGGTTCATCGGGCATAGGTAATCGTGTACGGATTGTATAATTTGAGCTAAATGGCTGGGTATGAGTTAGTTCTATAATTAACAAAAATAAGGTAAGTGTATTCGCCCTATTACACATTATTGAATGAGTGTAAATTTTGTGTATGTGTATTTGGTCAAATGATTAATATATGTACTTCAGACTATATTATGATGTATGAGTTTATGTATTTATGAGTATGTGAACTAAGTACCTAGTGATTATTCGGCCTTGAAGGTTAAATAATGATTTGTAAATTTCTATCATATAAGCATTCAGATAAAGTGATAATATAATTGTATATAAATGTATATGATTATATGTAGGTAACATGGATATATAAGTGCCTGGAATTAAATGTGAATTGATATAATAATTCTAGTTTAATTTAGTTAAGTTGAATAAGTCATTAAGTTGTTTATTTGCTTAAGACTTTGTAAGCTTTGAGAGCTTACTCCCTGTGTTATGTTTACTTTGTTTTATAGAATTTGAAGTCAAGCTACAAGTTCGGGGATCGTCAGCCAAGTTCATCACACTATCTACTGCTTTGGTACCTTTGAACTAAACTTAAATTATGGCATGTATAGGCTGGTTTTGGGGTTAGTTATTTTGGAAATGAATGTATATATTAGCCATACGAAAATGGCTTACTTCTAAGTTTGGCTTTTAATTGTGCTTGATTGTGGTTTAAAAATGTGTTAGTTTTTATGCTATAAAATGGGAATAATTAACATAGGTGATGAATAGTAGATAATTTGGAATGGATGAGTAATGATATGAGGTTGAGTATTTAAGGTGGATTACTAGTTTGGAAGTAGCACAAATGAATTGGCCATGATGAATGTTTGGTTGGTTTGAATATGTTTTATACTAATATGTATGCAGGTGAATATGATTATTATAATTAGTTTGATCTAGTATGGTTTTAGGTTAAATATTTGATGTGTTAGTTATGATAATTCGCCATGGAAACTTTGGTTGTATATGTGGTTTTTAAATGATGTATTAGACAATGGTATAACTATTTGTACTTGTTTAAAGACTATTAATTGTTTCGAACATGGTGTTAGTATATATATATATAGCCGAATCACCAATTAGCCAATTGATTTGGTAGTATGGATGAGAATATATTTTTATTATATTTTAGGTAATTGATAAAATGGATATGGTTGATAAATGGGTTTAATGTAGAGTTTGGATTAGTATGCTGGCATTGGCGCTTGGATTAGAAATAATGGATAATGTGTAAGAGTAATATCGGCTTGTTTGATATGTTGTATGGTGTATGGAAAAATTATATAAATATGATGTATTGAAGATACCTTATATGACCGAATATGTAATTAAATTATTGGTTGTGTATATGTATTTCTATTCATGATAATTTGGTATGTGAAATGGGTGTACTTTTAGTTGTTATATGTGCTTAAGGTGATGAGTTAAAATAGCTAGGTATAAGCTTTGGTTTGGTTATTGAGCATACGAGTTAGGTGATTTGAAATGTCTTTAATGTTCGAAATGATTAAACAAAATTTATAGTGGATTACTTATGAATTATTAAAGTACATGAATATATTTGTCCAATTGGTAATGTTTAAAAATGTTTCAGGTATGTATGTTTTATAAGCTATAAGATATGTATTATTTGATCTTATAATTCGAATGTACATAAGTATTTTTAATTGTGCATTGGCTAATTAATTAATGAAATAAATACGTGATATTAAGGTTGTAATATAGATGCTTGGTATCATATATGAAATGAAATATGTTTGGTTTTAATTTTGTATGTACTTAAAATTTTATTATATATGACTTTGAGTTTTCATTGATTTTGTATTATGATTTAAACTATGTGTTTAATGTATAAACAGATTTATGTTTTAGTTATGTGTATATAACATATGTGTATATGTGAATATCCTAAAATTTGTGTCTCGTCCGATAATACCTCGTAACCCCATTCCGGCGACGGATACGGGTTAGGGGTGTTACACTTATTCTTATCCTTTTGTTATGAGCATGATGATTATTGATGAATAGTTGTTGTATGTTTATTTATATGCAACTTACTAAGCTTTTATGCTTACCCTCCTTCCTTTCCATTTTCTTATAGTGCCGCCTATTTAGCTCGAGGATCACTTGGAGTCAGAGATATCGATCACACTATCGTCTGAAACTTTCAGTATAGTTGGATTTATATTTTTGAATATGGCATGTATAGGGCTTAGGCTTGATTATTTTGTGTCCTTAAGCATTGGCCTAATGTGCAGGCTTGGGATAAGTCCCACACTTTGAATTTGGTTTTGATATTGACTATTAGTCATTTTGATTATGCAAAGATGATATTTCCTTGGTTGAGTATATTGCCTTAGGAAAGAATGTCTATTGTAGCTGATTTGGTAGTATGGTATAGACTAGAATTGATATAGGTTGAGTTTGTGTTAATTGATGTAAATAAGGGTGGCAAATAGGCTTGGAAATAGCCTTATTTTGTCCACACGGGTAGGCACACGGGCATGTGTCTAGGCCGTGTGTGACACACGGTTAGCCCCACGGGCGTGTGATGAGGTCGTGTGTCCCTTGCACGTAAAAATTTCAAGTTAGTATGCATGGTAATAACCACACGGGCGGAGACACGGTCGTGTGTCTCAGCCGTGTAGAGGACATGGCCTAGCACACGGGCATGTGCTATGCCCGTGCGACATGTTGGGTGTGCTGACGTCAGAAAAAGAATAACTCAAGTTTTCTTACACGGGCGAAGACACGGGTGTGTCAAGGCCGTGTGAAGTTTGCACTTGAATTTTGTAAAATGTTATAAATAAATTGGCCACACGGGTAAGGGACACGGGCATGTCCCTAGGTGTTTAGGCCATGTGAGACACACGGGTCATCAACACGACCATGTTAGGACGGTCACACGGGCGTGTTAACTTTCCACACGGGTGTGTACCCTGTTTTAAATGCAAAGTTTTCATAGATTGGATAAGGACCCGGAAGGATTCCGAATGGTTTCCAATGATTGATCTAGGCCTCGTTGGCCCATATTAAGAGGTTTAAAGTAGAAATTGAAAAAGTTTTAAATTAGGCCGAGTCTAGGTGACTTAAAATGGGTTGTATGTACATGATCAAGTAGTTAATGCCTTGTAGAATATGAGGTGTTACAGTGTGTGAATTGGAATAGCTTCAGCTATATGAGGCACTAAGTGTGAGATACCGAGATAGTTACAGTTTAATGTGATGGCACTAAGTGTGCGAGATCGTTATAGCTTCGGCTAATCACTGATATACTAAGTGTACGAATTCTTAGAACATTGAAAGACTTCCGAACGAATTAATGTATTGAACAAAGAGGTGAGAATGAAATAAATAAATATGGGAAAGTTCAAGTATGTACGATACCTATGTGGTAGTTGATACTATGTGTATGAAGCTTGATGACTTTGTATATACATGTTAAATGGTGGTGGATTAGAATTGAATGATGATATAAGAGCTAATAAGTGTTTATTAATTGATGCTTTGTATTATATGAACTGTTGAGTATATTTGGTAAGAACTTACTAAGCTATGAAGCTTACTATGTGATATTTGTCTTTGTTTTATAGAGTATCGAAGCTACCTCGGACATCAGAGATCATCGGGAACCATCATCACACTATCGATCATCTTGTTGGTACTTTTGAAGCTTGTATATATGGTATATGGAATGTATAGGCTAGTGTCATTTTGAGTATGTTTTGAGTTGTGAATTTAGTCATGAGATGTGGCTTGTAAATGGTGTTGTTTATAAAGTTTAATTTGGCTTGATTTATACGTTGTCAAGTGATAAGTATGTGATGCATATAATGCCTTCTATGTTGGCTTATTTTGGTATGTTGGTATTAGTTGTTGATATAGTTTAATGATGTGTTTTGTGATATGGAATAGATGTTAATGTAATGAATTTTGGTATAATAATTTGATAGGTTTTGAATGTGAAATTGAATAGTTGAATTGGTTGATGATAGATGGCATGACATGAGTATGAATTGGCATGTTTTTTATTGCTTAAAGATGTATTCAAATGTGCTAGTTTGGTTGCTTTGTGTACTTGAGAGTAGGGTGGCAAATTGGCTTTACAAATGTCCTATTTTTCTCTGCACGGGTAGAGACATGGGCTTGTGTCTTAGTCGTGTGCAACACATGGTCATGTTACACGGCCGTGTGTCCCCTGGGGTAGCCCTATGAATTTAAGTCAGTCTCGAGCACGGCTTAGACACACGAGCGTGTCTGACAACCATGTGAGACACACAGCCTTGGCAAATAGGCGTGAGAGGTCATTTCGAAGGGTACACGGGCTAGACATACAGGCATGTGGTTGGCCGTGTGACCCAAGTCAATAACCCCTCTAGTTTTCCCACGGCCAAGGCACACGGGCGTGTCTCCAATCGTATGGTGCAAGTTAGTATGTATGCCCTATTTTCACACAGAGTAGGACACGGGCATGTCTGGTAGCTGTGTGAGGCACACGACCTGCTTACACGGGCGTGTGACCTATGAATGTAAAATTATTATAAGTGTTCAGAAATTTTTATAAGTGACTGGTTTAGTCCCGAACCACTCTTAAGAATGTTTTAAGGTCTCGTAGAACCTTATAAAGGATAATGTGAATGTTTGCGAACGGTTTTTGATAATGAATGTATAAATGTTTGTGAATGGGATATGTTATTTGGTAATGCCTCGTAACCCTATTCTGGCGTTGGATATAGGTTAGGAGTGTTACACTCAATCCAAGCAAGTTTTGAAATCACTATAAAACACGAAAAAGTAAACAAAGTAAGCTATAAAGCTTAGTAAGCTCGTATGCTTAATAAGTAAAACTTACCATTAAACTACAATTCAAGTGCTTAAACAACACATAATTCAACTAAATTTAAATCCAAAAGCCTAACACATACTCAATCCAAAGATCAGACATGAATTTCATCAATTTCTTCGATTCAATGATTGTATAGTTCATGTACATACCTGTACTAATTTGTACCAATTTCATACTCTTCCAATTCATCGATATACCCGTTGAACCATTTGGAATAATATCAGATACTCAGCAATCTTGCACCCTAAGTGCCAATACCAGGCCAAAGCCATCTCAATCTCATTTCTCATATAATACTCACTTTCGAAGTATCAATGGGTCTGCTCACACAAGCTGACAGTCAAGAAGTAGCTACACGGTGCTGCTCACACAAGCTAACGAGAATCCGAAACACATGTTGAAAACTCATCCACCGATAGAACGTAAGGACAAACACCCAAACACAATAACCCCTAATTACATGTCATTTGCATCCTATCTATTCCTAAGGTTCAACCGGGATTTCACATTATCGAATCTCCATCGAACATTTTCGTAAGGTCGTATTCACAATTAATTCAATAATAAAGCATTTAAAACACAATTAAATTAATGTTTATTAACATACGAACTTACTTTAGGTTTATACGGAGAGAATCGAGCTGTTAATCAACTATCTTGTTTTTCCCCCGATCTACTTCCAAACTTCACTTTTTTTTTATCTATATATAACCAAATTTAACTTATTTAATTATCATTCTATTCAATTTAACCCAAAAATCTTATTATGACAAAATTACACTTTTGCCCCTAATATTTTAATTTCTTTACAATTTAGTCCTTAGCTCATAAAAATAAAAATTAATGCTTAAGTCCACACCCATGCTAGCTAAATTTTACCTATTCTCATAGCATCCCATATTTTTCATTATTTCACACATTTACCACACAATTTATCAAATTTATCAAAAATCACTTAACAAATGTTGTTTATCTAACAACAACAATTCATTTTCTATCGTCAAACATCAAGATACACATATATTAATCAATGGTAAAACCATAAATCTTTAACAGTTTTGCAAATTAGTCCCTGGGCTAGCTAGATTAAGCTACAACGACTCCGAAAACATAGAAATCATTAAAAACGAGATGAAAAATCATACCATGCACACAAAACACCAAGGCCAAACCTAGCAAGCTTCCATGGCTTCCTTTTTGGTTGTAAATTCGGTTGAAGAAAGAATAGAAGGATGATAACTTTGCTTTACTTATTTTCATTATCGTTATTTACTAAATTACAAAATTAACCTTTAAAAACATTAATTATTTCACTAAATACCAAGCCATTATCATCCACTAACTTATTAATGGGCTAATTACCATTTAAGAACCTCTATTTTAAAGTACCATAGCTATTAGACCCCTTTAGCTATTAGACCTCAACTTTTACACTTTATGCGATTTAGTCCTTTTTATCGTATTAAGCATTCAAACCGTAAAATTTCTTAATGAAATTTTTACATAATCATACTATCATGCTGTAGACATTAAAATAATAATAAAATAAATATTTTGACCTCAAATTTGTGGTTATGAAATCACTATTTTGATTTGACTAAAAGCGGCTTGTTACAACTCTCCCCCCTTAGGAATTTTTATCCTCGAAAATCATACCAAAAAATAGGTTAGGGTACTGTTTTCTCATAGCCTCCTCGAGTTCCCACGTAGTCTCTTCAACACTGTGGTGTTTCCAAAGTACCTTCACTAAAGCTATGATTTTGCTTCTTAACTCTTTGATCTCTCGGGCCAAAATTCTAATCGATTCTTCGTTATATGACATATCAGGTTGAATTTCAATCTCTGTTGGAGAAATTATGTGTGACGAGTCTGATCTATATCAGCATAACATCAACACATGAAATACATTATGAATATTTTCTAATTATGATGGTAAAGCTAGCCGATATGCCATTGGCCTTATTCTCTCGATAATCTCATACGGCCCGATAAATCGCGGACTCAATTTTTCTTTACGACCAAAACGAATAATATTTTTCCATGGAGATACTTTTAGAAACACTCTACCATAGATTTAGAATTCAATGTCTTTACTTTTCAAATCTGCATATGATTTCTATTGATCTGAAGCTACTTTCAAACTATCGCAAATTATTTTCACTTTCTCTTTGGTCTCTCTGATCAAATTAGCCCCGTGAATCTTTCTCACTAAGCTCGGTCCAGTACAACAGAGTTCAGCATTTACGACCATATAAAGCTTCATATAGTGCCATCTTTATACTCAATTGAAAACTCTTATTATATGCAAATTCAACCAACAGTAAATATTTTTCTATAACACCCCTCACCCGTATTCAATGCCGAAATAGGGTTACGGAGCATTACTGGACTTATAAAACAATTAAAAATTTATTTTACATACAATTTTAAATTCCAAGTAATCATCATTCAATATCATTGTAACGACCGAAAAATGTGCAAGTGTACACAATCGCAACAAGTAATAAAGTGACAAGTAAATGTCGAGTTATCGTACCTACAGGGACTGTAAAAAGAATTATTTATGAAATTAATTGTAAAACACTTTGGTGAAGTAAAAATAATTAGGTTTTAGAATATGGTGAGGAACTATTTAAAAACTAATTAAATGATTTAAATAAAACAAAAGAGTTTTAGTGCACGATTTCAAATAAGATTTAATCAATGTAACATACTTGTGTTGGATTAATTATATTTCTTGAACTCAGAATTACTAAAATCATGTTTCCACTGTTAGGAATAAATTCACAGCAACCCGGTAATTTGCTAACTTATGAACAAATTCACATACAAAAATCCATTCATCTCTTGACATATCCCTATGTCAATTCAACTGACTAAACAAATTCTAGCAAGCAAACATGTTATTGCACATACATACTCATTAAATTGAACCAATCTCTTGCATATCCCTATGTCAATTCAAATGATTAATTAAATCTAATAAGCATATAAAATACTTTGTGAAGTAACAAGATATCCCTACCTTGAAACAATTTAATCACAATAGTCTTGCAAGTTATGCAAGGCAATAATATCGCCAGATACATTGCTAATTTAACCTTCAGCTACCTTAGAAGAATAAACATGCATTGATTAAGTACTGTGTCAACTAATTACAATTGCAATCCATTTAAATAATTAATTCATTAGTTACCTCACAGTTGTAACGCAAGAATAACTTAGGCACGGTTTTACTTAATCAAGCATCTTACCGAGGCTTATAACAGCATAAACATCATTTTAATAATTCAAGCAGCTAGAATATAATCAACCCAACACAAACATAATTTAAGCTGAATTGATTAAAATAACCATTTCAATAGCATAAATATTCATAAACATGTTCGTCAAAACAACAACAAAAATTAAAGAGTTAGGGAACAAGAGGCAAATCCGGTGTTTCTCTGTGGCTTGACTAGTTGCTCCGTTCTTCGTTCTTCGTTGGCCTTGGCTATCAAGGTGGCTTATGAACACTTAATTTCTGCTCCAAAATGGCTGATGGAAGCCTCTTTTCTAAGAGAAGAAATCGGCACTTGAACAGGAGGGAATGGAATGGAAAAAATGAGAGAAAAGTGAGAGAGGGAATGAGAGAATGTTGTGAAGTGAGGGATGCTTTGAATGATCAGCAAGGGGTGGCTTTTATAGCTGATTGTGGCTGCTAAAAATATCAAATTCTAGCAGCCAAAGAGCCCTCCCTTGGCCGGCCATACACATGGCAAGGTTGAGAGTTTCAATTTTGCTATTTTAAGCTTGGGGCAAATCTACAAAGCCATAATTTAAGGTGGGGTTTGAATGCAATTTAGAAGTCTTTTGAGGGCCTTTTTGCAAGCATATTTAATCAGCTAAAATGCTGATTTGGGTCAGCATATGGACGGTTCTGGGCTGCCCAATTAGTGGCTGGTTCGGTTCACTCAATTTGGCTCGACCAGTGCAGTTCAACTGGACCCTTTCTCCATAATTAATAAAAATAATTTATTTAACCCAAATTAAATGGGAAATAAATTAAAATTAATTAATTTATGAATTAATACACATTTCTGGACCATCTTAGGCTGGAAATTAAAGTGCCTCGATACTTCAAATTGCTTCTCAATTTTGTGCTTTCAGTAGTGTCAGTCGAGTCAATTTTCACCCTTTGTGCGAATCTGTCAAAAATAGTCAAAATTAATCAAAGTTAAGTATAAAATTAAATAAATTCACAATGTTCATATTTTTAACATGATTTACTTATTTTATAATATTTAATTATTTTTCGGCAAGAATTTAACCGAATTTGCATGAATTTAAGAAAAATTGGATATGAAAAAGTATATAAATTTTTGTGTTTCCACACCCCAAACTTATGCTCAAAATTATGGATATAAAATACTTATACTCAAAACCAAGAAATCTGATAATTATGCTAACTTAAGTATACATATTGTTCAAATTAAATTCAACAAATTATTATAATAGCAAAATTTAGACTAAATGCTTTTGTAACAAAGACATGTTAACCCTTACCAATTTGATTTTTATTCCTTTATTCAAGACTAAGCTGCAATCATTAAGCTTAACTTACGTCTTCATATGTTGATCATAGCAATTTCTCTCCACTAATGTAGGTAGCATGAGGACTTTAAATCAATAGGTCTTTATCAAGGTTGTAACGTGGCTAGGCTAAGGGTAGGTGAAAGATGGATAAATTTGGTTTAAAAACCCTAGACTCAACCTCAATCGAGCCTTCGGAGTTTTTACCTTCGATACACCAACTTGACTTTCATATGCTCTTTTGTACATCTCTTTCAAATACATGTGCTCTCTATTTTTTTTATTAACACGAGCACTTACTTTGTGTACTACAATTCTCGAGCAATTGATACTTCTTTTCAACTCCCCCAAACTTATTTTCGAAGTACATCTTGAATATTACTAAGTCTAGTGTTTGGGACAATTTTAAGATCATTAAGTGAAAAGTATTGGCTAATTATTAAAAGGATAGAAAAATTATTAGGCCATATAGTCTCAAAGTTAGGTTTCAAAGGATAAAATTTTTCCATGGTGGGCTTGAAAGGCTCAAACGGTCCAAACAATGGTTGCCTAAATCATTTCCAACGTTCCATGCTCCCTAGGATTTCGCCTCAAGAAACTACTAAGTCAATTCTAAAGACTTAAACTTTCATGCATACCTAACTCTCCCAAAGACTAAAAATTTTATGGTACGAATTTGCATGCTTTATTAAAAATGCATTCATGTCATTATTAAGCTAATCATAATAATTTATTGAAATAATAAAACTTTATTCATACTCAAATTGAGCATACTTAACAAAATTCAACTTTTTTTTTGAACAAAATATCCTAATCATAATTAAAAGAAAAATTTTATTCTGAGTGGAAATAATTCAAATTTTCGGTCCCCCCAACTTAAAATGAACAATGTACTCATTGTTTAAAGTGAATAGATACTATACACCAGGTAGGATTTTAGAAAAGAGGAGGTGAGTCAATTTGACTGCTTAAGTACCAAGCTCTTTCTAAATCCAATCCTAGACATGTATATATCTATTGCCACACTTTATACTTTGTGACTTGTTCACATTTTATTAGTGATTTTCCTCTCTTGTTTTATTATGCAAAAAATAAAAGATTCCTAATTAAACTTAATCCTAAAATGACCTAAGAATAGAAATAAAATAAAGTCAAGATCCCCCCTTTATTTATTTGCAGACCTTTCCGAATTTGACTCATCTTTTGCTCCATCATTATTGCCTTTGCATGAATTGCTTCGCTCCTTCTTTGATAATGGACTCCATGGTTCAAATATGAAATCTTATTAGGGACTTCAAATGATTGCATCGTGGGATCTTCTTCTTCATCAGGGTCCTTCGGTTCCTCACTTGCTTCAATTTGTTGCTGTAGAACTGAGTCTCTAGCTACTCGGTAGAGGTCCCAATCTGTGATTGTGCCTTGGCTATACCTTGTCTTCGCAAGTGGCATCAAATATTCTCTTCGAAAAGTGTGGATTCCTTGATTTGACACAGTCCATGTAGAACCCTAAATTGTCAGTTCCTCGAGAATTTCTTGCAAATTTTCAGGCTTGATATTGCTCATCAATGTGGAATATTCATCGTTTTCGAAATCAGGTAATTCAAAGAACTCATTAATAGCATTTGAATTTATCGGTACCTTGATCTCGCGAACTGGAACTTCTGTCATCTCGCTTGAAGTTAAATTCGCATAAAACTCACGAACTAGCTCCTTATCCACACTAGGTCTCTTTTCACAAAACAGCTCCCAATTGAGGGTCTCAGTAACTTGACGAATACGTGCCATAAAGTCTCGGTAGTTGCTCTCCTTTAATGTAAAGCCTTTTTCTGGATGCATCTGTTGATTTTTGAAGATACTTTCGTATCTCACTTTGGCTTCTTCACAGTGGAACTTGTTTTGTGTTTCATCAATTTGAGTGGTAGCACGCGTTCTCTTGCGAGGCATGATTAACCTGAACAAAAGATGGAAAATTTATTTTCTCAAAAATTTAATTAAATAAAAATTATTAATGATTCAATAAATTGAAAAATTAAATAATTAAATAAAATTAAAATTTAAGAGAAAACTAGGTCTTACCACCTTTTTTGTAAAAATATAAGAACTCTAGAAAATAGTAATAATAATGAAGGAAAAGATGGCAATTTAAAATGAGGGTTGGTGGGTTTGTGGCTTAGGATGGATGCAAGGGTGGTGTCGTTCGGGTGTGCAAGGCAGCAACGTGTAGCAGGGAATGGGAGCAAGCAGCAACGAACAGGAGCTGGTAGGGATGTGCTAGGCGTGTATGAGGCTTTGCCGAGCAGGCCTGGTGCATGCGCTAGGCGCATATGCGGGACACGGCCTAAGCATTTGGGGCTGGAGTAGCAGGCAGCCAAGGAGCAGCATGAGGTGCTCAATATAGCGCGCGATAGGGGAAGGTTCGCGCGAGGTGGGCGTGCGGCGTGCTAGGTGTGTGCTAGTCGACTGTTAGGAGCTGCTGTGGCTAGGGGCTTCGGCACTTTGGTGTTCTAGTGCTTTGGGTTTTGAATGTTAGATGAATGAAAAGATGGGTGGTATTTATAGAGGGAAAAATAGGAATTAGAATAGAACTCTTAAAACAATTTAATTAATAAAAATTCTAAGTTCTAATCCTATATAAAGATAACAACAATTAATAATTAGATATATTCATATTAAATTATTAATTGCTATTTAATTTATTTTAAAATAAAATTAATCCTAATACTATGCTAAATTGATAAAGATTAATATATAAATTATAATAGATATAATTATATATTAAAGATTATCATCTTATTATTTTTATTAAAAACTTATCGAATAAAATCCTAAAATTGATAATAATTAATATATATTATAACGGGTATAATATATATTAATAATTATAATTTTTCCCCTTTTTTTAAAACTAAAAATATTTATTCTAGAAGCCTTTTGAAAATATTTACAAAAAGAGGCATCTAGTTTTTATTATTTATGAAAAGAGCAACCAAATTTTAAAAATACTTCAATTAAGTCCCTAGACTTAATGAAAATTTGAAATTGAGTCGCAATTTAAAACTCGGGTCAAAATTGACCTTTTTATTTGAAAAATCAAAAGTTGAGATTTCTATTTAGACAATAATTTTTAGGAAAATTATGTTAAAATCAATTCCCAGGAAAGATTGGAGGGTCACAAGCTGTCCCGCTTAAGTTCCAATCTCCTAGACAGAATTTATTTAAACATACTAGTCCCGAAAATATGCCCTAAATCATTTATTAAAACGAAAAATAAGAAAATTTTAAACATCCGATAAAATGAACGAAATTTCATTTTGTTCAATCTTATCTCCCCAATAGTGTTTCAGGCGTTGAGCGTTAACTCGAAAATTACCTCCCTTACCTTGGAGCTCGACAACTCCGTATGGATAGACATGATAAATCGTAAAAGGACCGGACCAACGTGATTTTAGCTTACCTAGGAAGAACTTTAGTCTGGAATTAAATAACAGAACTTGCTGACCTACTTCAAATTCTCGAACTCGAATGTGCTTATCATGCCATTTCTTAAGTCTCTCCTTGAGTAATTTGGCATTTTCTTAGGAGAATAGCCAGAATTCCTCTAGCTCATTGAGTTGGAGCATCCGTTTTTCTTTAGCAAGCTTAGGATCCAAGTTGAGTTGTCGAAGAGCCCAGTAAGCCTTGTGCTCTAACTCTAAGGGTAGATGACATGCTCTTCCAAAGACCAAACTGCATGGTGACATCCCTAAAGGTGTCTTGTATGCTGTTCTGTAAGCCTATAAAGCATCATCCAACCTTTTGGACCAATCTCGCTAGTTTGGGCAGACTACCTTCTCAAGTATGCCCTTGATTTCCTTATTTGCCAGTTCAGCTTGCCCATTCGTTTGCAGATGGTAAGCTGTTGCAACCTTGTGTTTCACTCTGTGCTTGTCTAATAACCATCTTAACCACTTGTTCACAAAGTAGGACCCTTCATCACTAATGATAGCTCTTGGAGTTTTAAACCTTATGAACACCTGTTTCTGCAAGAACTTAATTACAACCCTAGTATCGTTTGTCGGATAAGCTTCAGCCTCGACCCATTTGGACACATAGTCTACTGCTACCAATATATACTTGTGACCAAAAGACAGAGGGAAAGGACCAAGGAAGTCAATACCCCATACATCGAACAATTCTACCTCAATGATGTTTGTTCGAGGCATTTCATTTCTGTTGGTGACATTTCCAACCCTTTGACATCGGTCACAACTCTTTACGTACGTGTATGCATCCTTGAATAGTGTTGGCCAAAAGAATCCAGCTTGCAATACTCTGGCCGCCGTACGAGTACCTCCGAACTGTCCCCCACTTGGAGCTGAGTGACAATGGTATAAAATTTTTTGTACTTCATCTTCTGCCACACATCTCCTGATCATCTGATCTGTACACCTTTTAAACAAATGGCTCTTCCCAGAAATAGTACTTTACATCGTGAAGAAACTTTCTCCTTTGTTGATAAGTCTTATCAATTGGCATCAACCTACAAGCTAAATAGTTAGCAATATCAGCAAACTAAGGGGTACTATGGACATGACTTACCTTCAGTATGTGTTCATCTGGAAACGTTTCTTGAATTGGTATAATAGGAGAATTCCCTTCTTGAGGCTCCAATCTGGACAAGTGATCTGCTACTTGGTTTTCTACTCCCTTTCGATCTTGAATTTCTAGATCGAACTCTTGAAGTAGAAGCACCCATCAGATTAGTCTCGACTTAGCATCTTTCTTGGCAAGTAAGTACTTGATTACCGAGTGGTCTGTATAAACAGTTACTTTGGTACCTACAAGATAAGATCGAAACTTGTCAAAAGCAAATACAATAGCAAGTAACTCTTTTTCTGTTACCGTATAGTTTAGTTGAGCTCCTGTAAGAGTCCGACTTGCATAGTAGATGGGATGAAAAACTTTGCTCCTTCGTTGGCCCATGACAGCTCCTATCGCGAAATCGCTTGCGTCACACATTAATTCAAATGGTAGATCCCAGTCTGGTGTGACAATTATGGGTGCTGTAATTAATCGACTCTTCAAATCCTTGAAAGCCCTTAAGCATTCATCGTCAAACTTGAACGTCGTGTCCTTCTCCAATAATTTTCATAAGGGTTTAGCAATTTTGGAGAAGTCCTTGATAAATCTTCGATAAAACCCAGCATGACCCAAGAAGCTCCTAACACCCTTTACAGATGTTGGAGGTGGGAGTTTCTCGATAACATCTATCTTTGCTTTCTCTACCTCGATTCTATGTCTCGTTATCCAATGCCCTAGAACAATTCCTTCTCGTACCATGAAATGGCACTTTTCCCAGTTAAGTACTAGGTTTGTTTATTCGCATCATCTTAGTACCTTAGCTAGATTGGCTAAGCAATCATCGTACATATTTCTAAACACTGAAAAGTCATCCATAAAAACTTCCAAGTACTTTTCAACCATGTCAGTAAAAATAGACATCATACATCTTTGAAATGTAGCAGGTGCATTACATAAACCAAATGGCATGCGTCTAAATGCAAACGTACCGTACGGGCAGGTTAATGTTGTCTTGTGCTGATCTTCTGGTGCTACTGTAATCTGATTATACCCCGAGTATCTATCAAGAAAACAGTAATAGTCTCGTCCAGCGAGTCTATCCAGCATCTGGTCCAAGAACGGCAAAGGGAAGTGATCTTTCCTAGTCGCCTTGTTCAGCTTCCGGTAATCAATGCAAATCCTCCATCCCGTAACTGTTCTAGTTGGTATCAAATCATTATTCTCATTTTCTATGACTGTGATACATCCCTTCTTTGGCACGCACTAGACCGGACTTACCCACGAACTATTTGAGATGGGATAAATGATACCCGCATCTAACCACTTGATAATATCCTTTTTCACCACGTCTTTCATGATGGGATTCAGTCTTCGTTGTCCATCAATTGTCCCTTTTTCGCCATCTTCCAGGATAATCTTGTGTATGCATACAGATGGACTAATACCACAAATATCGACTATGGTCCATTCGATAACCTTCTTGAATTATTTCAACACCAAGATGAGTTTCTCTTCTTGCTCAGTAGTTAATTCTGCTGAAACAATCACAGGCAAAGTAGAAGCGTTACCTAAATAAACATATTTCAAATGTGAGGGAAGTACCTTCAGTTCTATTTTAGGTGGCTCCTCGATTGACGCTTTTGGTTGGGTATAATCCCTTTTCTCTAACTCCAAAGATTCAAAGCGGGATTGCGGATTAAATCCCTTTTGATTAGCTTCTAACAAAGCTAAGTATTCATCCTCCTCTTCATCATTTGGAGGATCTGATGTCAAAATTTGTTCCAACGGATCCTCTACACAGTTGAGATCCTTTTCCACTATTAAATCCTCTAAATCGGATACTGCAGAACAATCATCAATTGTGTCAGGAAATCGCATAGACTTAAAAACATTAATTGTTACCTAATCATCCTGAACACGCATCGTAAGCTCGCCCTTCTACACATCTATAAGGGTCCTTCCGATTGCTAAAAATGGTCTTCCTAGGATAACCGACACTTCTTTGTCCGCTTCAAAGTCTAGGATAACAAAATCAGCAGGGAAGATAAATTTATCTACACGTACCAATACGTCCTCTATTTTTCCTTCTGGATGTGCTAAGGATCGATCTGCTAGTTGAAGTGTAACCATAGTAAGTCTAACTTTCCCTATCCTTAACTTTCTAAATATTGACATAGGTATCAAGTTAATACTCGCACCTAAGTCACATAATGCCTTACCAAAATACGTTGCTCCAATGTTGCAAGGTATGGTAAAACATCCAAGATCCTTCAGCTTTGGGGGTAGTTTGTCTTGAAGATTTGCGCTGCATTCCTTCGTCAGAGCTACCGTATCAAATTCTCCAAGTCTTCATTTTTTGGACAGGATATCCTTTATAAACTTGATGTAGTTCGGCATTTGTTCAAGTGCTTCAACCAACGGGATGTTGATATGAAGTTGCTTGAATACGTCTAGGAATTTCTTGAATTGGATTTCCTACTTCTACTTCTGAAGTCTTTGAGGGTAGGGTGGTGGAGATTTCTTTACTGGAACTGGTTGATTCATTTTCTGCGGCAATTCTGCATCTAACGGAGTTGATAGTTTATCAGAATTAGCTAGTTCTAGAATCACCTTGTCGGGTTTTGCAGTTTTCGGTTCTTGTAAAACTGGAATTTCAACACTCGATTGAACTTCCTCTGAGTCTTGAGCATCAGCTGGCTCCTTTTCAGCTTCGATAGTGTTGGGCTGTACTGTCTTTCTACTCCTCAATGTCAACGCTTTACAATGTTCCTTCCCCGGATTTCTTGGATTCTCCGTATCGCTAGGTAAAGCACCTTGTGGTCAGTTCTTGAGTTTAGTAGCAAGCTGGCCCACTTGATTCTCCAAATTCCTTAGAGTTGCATCGTTTTTCGCCATGTATGCCTTCAATAAATTCTCTAAGCTATTGGATGATTCAGCCTGAGCTGGCTTCTGAACTTGTTGGGAAAAACTAGGCGGTTGAGTCAGTCTAGGTTGAGTGTAGTTATTACTAGTTCTAGCCCCTTGGTTACTCCAGGAAAAATTTAGGTGGTTTCGCCATGATGGGTTGTAGAAGTTGGATTACAGTCCTTGCCTTCCTCGATTTTGGTTCTGGTACTCATGTAATATACAGATTCAGGGTTTGATGGACATTCTTCGAACAAATGTCCTTCCCCACAATAAACATAAGCTACACTCTCAAATTGATAAGGTGGTTGGGCTGCAAAACTGTTAGACCCATTCGCGGTAAGATTCTTAAGCATTAAGGATATCGAAGATACCTGAGATGCAAGTGAAGTGAGAGCGTCCACTTCATGTATTCCAGCGACTCGTCTTCCTGACGCAGCTCAATTGGTCAGCCATTGATAATTGTTACTGGCGATCCTCTCGATGATTTCGTAAACCTCATTATAAGACTTAGACATGAGAGCACCGTTAGCAGAAGCGTCCACTACCATCCTTGTGTGAGCATTGAGACCATTATAAAATGCCTTCAGTTGTATGTAATGTGGGATTTCGTGATGAGGGCATTTCCGTAGTAGTTCTTTGTATCGTTCCCATGCCTCATACAAGGATTCATCATCCATTTGTTGGAAGGCAGTGATCTCATTCCTCAATTTAGCGTTCTTGCTTGGCCGGAAATACTTCATGAGGAATCTTTTGGCTAACTCTTGCCATGTAGAAATTGAGTTTGGTGGCAATGAATTCAACCAGGCTTGAGCTTTGTCCCTTAGTGAGTACGGGAATAGCTTCAAGCGTAATGCATCTTTAGTAACTCCAGCTAATTTGAAAGAGTCGCTCACCTCCATAAATAGTATTAAATGAAGATGAGGATCTTCGATAGGCATTACACTGAATTGGCCCACTGTCTGAAGCATCTGGAACATGACTGGCTTCAGGTTGAATTGTTGTGTCTCGATTTCAGGTATCCTAATGATCGGATTAAGATCGTTAAATACTGGTACATCATATTGTCTTAAGGCTCTATCCCTATCGTCAGCAATAAGGATAGGATTTTGAGCAATGTTTGCTCCATTTCCTTGATTCATATTCTCAAAATTCGTTCCTTTAGTCCTTGTCTGGTTTGCTTGTCTTCTTCGCTGTCAGAAAGTCCTTTCAATCTCAGGGTCTATAGGGAGTAGGTCAATAATTCGGTCAATACTCATAAACACCTGAAATTATCAAAGAAAAATGAATTAAGTTAAAAATTAAACAGGAAAATAAACCAAAATGTAAAACTAACAAATTCACAAATAACGACTTCTTAAAAACTGTCCCCGGCAACGGCGCCAAAAACTTGGAACGACGAAAAAATATGCAAGTGTACACAATCGCAACAAGTAATAAAGTGACAAGTAAATGTCGAGTTATCGTACCCACAGGGACTATAAAAAGAATTATTTATGAAATTAATTGTAAAACACCTTGGTGAAGTAAAAATAATTCAGTTTTAGAATATGGTTAGGAACTATTTAAAAACTAAGTAAATAATTTAAATAAAACAAAAGAGTTCTAGTGCACGATTTCAAAAAAGATTTAATTAATGTAACATACTTGTGTTGGATTAATTATATTTCTTGAATTCAGAATTACTAAACTCATGTTTTCACTCTTATGAATAAATTCACAGCAACCCAGTAATTTGCTAACTTATGAACAAATTCACATACAAAAATCCATTCATCTCTTAACATATCCCTATGTCAATTCAACCGACTAAACAAATTCTAGCAAGCAAACATGTTATTGCACATACATACTCATTAAATTGAACCAATCTCTTACTTATCCCTATGTCAGTTCAAAATATTAATTAAATCTAATAAGCATATAAAAGATTTTGTGAAGTAACAAGATATCCCTACCTTGAAAAAATTTAATCACAATAATCTTGCAAGTTATGCAAGGCAATAATATCGCCAGGTACATTGCTAATTTAACCTTTAGCTACCTTAGAAAAATAAACATGCACTGATTAAATACTGTGTCAACTAATTACAATTGCAATCCGTTTAAATAATTAATTCATTAGTTACCTCACAGTCGTAACGCAAGAATAACTTAGGCATGGTTTTACTTAATCAAGCATCTTACCGAAGCTTATAACAGCATAAACATCATTTTAATAATTCAAGCAGGCAGAATATAATCAACCCAACACAAACATAATTTAAGCTAAATTGATTAAAATAACCATTTCAATAGCATAAATATTCATAAACATGTTCGTCAAAACAACAACAAAAATTAAAGAGTTAGGGAACAAGAGGCAAATCTGGTGTTTCTCCGTGGCTTGACTAGTTGTTCCGTTCTTCGTTCTTCGTTGGCCTTGGCTATCAAGGTGGCTTATGAACACCTAATTTCTGCTCCAAAATGGCTGATGGAAGCCTATTTCCCAAGAGAAGAAATCGACACTTGAACAGGAGGGAATGGAATGGAAAAAAGGAGAGAAAAGTGAGAGAGGGAATGAGAGAATGTTATGAAGTGAGGGATGCTTTGAATGATCAGAAAGGGGTGGCTTTTATAGCTGATTGTGGCTTCTAAAAATATCAAATTCCAGCAGCCAAAGAGCCCTCCCTTGGCCGGCCACACACATGGCAAGGTTGAGAGTTTCAACTTTGCTATTTTAAGCTTGGGGCAAATCTACAAAGCCATAATTTAAGGTGGGGTTTGAATGCAATTTAGAAGTCTTTTGAGGGCCTTTTTGCAAGCATATTTAATCAGCTAAAATGCTGATTTGGGTGCATATGGACGGTTCCGGGCTGCCCATTTAGTGGCTGGTTCGGTTCACTCAATTTGGCTCGACCAGTGCAGTTCAACTGGACCCTTTCTCCATAATTAATTAAAAATAATTTATTTAACCCAAATTAAAAGGGGAATAAATTAAAATTAATTAATTTGTGAATTAATACACATTTCTGGATCGTCTTAGGCTGGAAATTAAAGTGCCTCGATACTTTAAATTGCTTCTCGGTTTTGTGCTTTCAGCAGTGTCAGCCGAGCCAATTTTCACCCTTTGTGCGAATTTGTCGAAAATAGTCAAAATTAATCAAAGTTAAGTATAAAATTAAATAAATTCACCATGTTCATATTTTTAACATGATTTAATTATTTTATAATATTTAATTATTTTTCGACAAGAATTTAACCGAATTTGCATGAATTTAAGAAAAATTGGATATGAAAAAGTATATAAATTTTTGTGTTTCCAATCATTCACATTGTCCCTAATATGAGCCTACGAGGCCCAAAACATGCTTAAGGTGTGGTTCGGGACTAAACCGGTAATTTAAGAAATTTTTACGAAACTTAGAAAATTTTTCAAACTACAAGGGACACACACCCGTGTAGCCCGAGTGTGTGTCTCACACAGCCAAAGACATGCCCATGTCACAAGCCATTCTGACATTCGAAAAGGGATCACATGGTCGTGTCCTAGCCCATGTCTGACCCCGTGTAACCCTCTAACTTGGGTCACATGGCCAACACACACACCCGTGTGACTAGCCCGTATGCCCTAAGATATGGCCACACACACCCGTGTGCCAGGTCGTGTGCTAGGCCATGCCAAACCTGTAGGGTATACTGACTTATGCCACACGACCAAGTCACACTCCCGTGTGTTGGGCCGTGTGGAGCATACTGACTTGATTTCTAATTCAACACCAGGGGACACACGGCCATGTAAACTGACCATGTGTCACACACGGCTGAAACACACGCTCGTGTCTCTACCTGTGTGGACAAAAATAGGCTATTTACCGGCCATCTTGCCACCCAAATTTACACAAACTTAAACCAACCTAATTGGCACATAAGCATGGCATAACTAGGCATTCAACAAACCTCAATCAAGCATATTTCATACCATTTCAATACCAACCAATACAAAACACATCAATACCATAATGTGCCATTCAATTTCATACCAAAACTCATAATCTCAAATCAACAATATAATCACTTTCAAACATGCATCATTTAGCCTAATCTCACAAACATTCCAAATTCAATTCTCAACCATTTAGTACCCCTAATTACCAAATACCAACTAACATCACAAATCCATCAACAAACCCACAACACAAGCCATATGCACATATATATATACACAACCAACCCAACCAAATTAAGCCAACTCTCATGGCTATATACAAAACCAAACTCTTAATATTTACAAACCATTTCAAATGACTAAATTTATTAACAATACAAATACCAACAAGACCAAAGTCCCTATACATGCCATATACTCAAAATACTTAAGTTCAACAGCACCAAAGTGATAGTTGGATAATGTGATGAAGTAGTTGGATAATGTGATGAAGTCTCCGACAATTCTTGAATCCGGGCTAGCTTGATATCACTATAAAACATGGAAAATTAAATAGAGTAAGCTTTAAAGCTTAGTAAGCTTGTATGAATTAATAAGAAAATTCATCAATTATTCACTAATCAAATAATATGAAAAATATATATTACAAAACCTTTAATCAAAATGTTAACTTGTACTCAATTATATATATATCCATAAACTTATAGCTTCCATAAATTTGATGCTCATATAGTTTCCATACATACCTGTACTATTACTTATCTATTTCTCACCATTTCATATCTTCGATATACCCGTTGAACCATTTGGAATACTACTGGATACTCGGGAATCTCGCACCCTAAGTGCCACATATACAACCAAAGCTATCTCAATCTCGTATCACAATATAATGCTCACTCTTGAGCTATCAATGGTTCTGCTCACACAAGCTGACGGTCATGACAAAGCTACACGGTGTTGCTCACACAAACTAACGAGTATCCGCAACACATGCTGGATAACTCAACCACTGGTAGGATGTATGGACTAGTACCCAAATCACATAACCCCTAATTACTTGTCATTTGTATCCTAATCTATTCATAAGGTTCAACCGGGAATTCTCATTTGTCGAATTGTCGTAGTGTAACATCTCGAAATAGGGACTAAACGGAATAGTGGTTGCAAAACCACGAATCCGAGGTAAAAAAATAAAAAAAATATTCCAATTAAGTTTTAAGGTTTATTCATTGATTGAATAATTGTGTGAAAATTTTGTGAAGAAATTTTATGTATAAGTGCCTAATTTGATAATTAGGACTAAATTGTAAAATTAGCAAAATGTGTGTTCTAGATAACAAAAGGGGATTTAATTGAAATGGGTTCTTAAAGTGGAGGTCATTATTTAGTAATTATACCATTATATTTAAGTTTGGACAAAAATGGGCAAGAATAGGACAAATTAGAAAGAAAATCCTTTAAGGGCATTTTGGTCATTTTGTAATTAAAAGAATTAAAAAGGGAAAATAAAGCCAAAATTGGTCCATCTTCTTCATGGAGGCTGAATATAGCATGGGGGAAGCCATGGTTAGGGTTTCCAAGCTTTACAAGCTCCATAGTAAGTGATTCCAAGCCCCATTTTTAATGTTCTTTACGTTTTTGGAGTCACGGTAACTTGATTAAGTTTAGTCTAGCAATAATTCATGCTAGGGTTCATATTTGGAAAAATACCCATAGGTGAAATATGTTTATTTTGATGTTTTATGGTAGAATATGAAGCTTGAAATTGTGTTAAACAACTTTTGCTAAGCGATTTTACATGAAAACGAGTAAAACGACATAATCGGTAAAAATACCTAATATTCATAAGTACATGTTAGAGTGAGAATTTGATGTTTCCATTGAAGGGAAAAATTATCAGCATGTCATAAAACATAAGAAAATGGATAAATTTTAATTTTCGAGCCTAGGGGCAAAATTGTAATTCTGCAAAGGTTTAGGGGCAAAATTGTAATTTTTCCAAAGTTTGAGTTAGGGAATGTTTTGAATATTAAATTAATTAAATAATTGAAATATGATATTTTAGATCCCGAAAAGTGAGATTTGGACCTAGAACGGGAGAAAAATCGAAAATAGGGAAAGTTGGTAAAATGGTCGTTTTGGTATCGAGGTAAGTTCATGTGTTTAATAAGCATTTAATTATGCATATGTGAATGATAAATTGATATTTTGGCCATAAATACTTTAGTATTGAGTTTCAAATATAATGATTAATGTTCGATAATAATTCGATATTGGAAAGAGAACTTGTATAATTTATATGTAAGACCATATTTTGTATTGTGGCTTTGAATGATAACAAGAAAGTATTGACTAGAATAGTTTGATGAGAATAAGTTAAGTTGATGATATGATGAGATTGAGAATGTAAGTATGTAAGTTGAGTAGCATTTTATTATTATGCAATTATTGTCATTAGTATTATTATTGAGTTATGCGACTAACCTTGAGAATTTGAGCAAGTATGTTTTAGCTATGACTTGACAAGGCATTGATATCTCAAAGTCCATGGTTGTATCATGGCAATTAAGGAAGAATTGACGGAAAAGTCCATGTTCATAACATAGCATTTAAGGAGGAATTAACGGTTAAGGATACCATGTAAGACCATGTCAAGACATGACATTAGTAAGGCAAGGATCCCGTGTAAGACCATGTCAAGACATGGCATCGACATTGATTAAGGACTCCATGTAAGACCACATCAAGATGTGGCATTGGCACTAAGATAAGGATCCCATGTAAGACCATGTTTGGAACATGGCATTTGGTAAGACAAGGACACCATGTAAGACCATGTTTGGAACATGGCATTTGGTAAGATAAGGATATCATGTAAGACCATGCCAAGGCATGGCATTGATAAGTACTATAAGGCAAGGAAATCATGTAAGACCATGCCAAGGCATGGCATTGATAAGTTCTATAAGGCAAGGAAATCATGTAAGACCATGTCAAGACATGGCATTGATGAGTTACTATAAGGCAAGGAAATCATGTAAGACCATGTCAAGGCATGGCATTGGTGAGTTCATAAGGCAAAGATACCACGTAAGACCATGTCAAGACATGGCAATGGTAAGTTCAAAAAGGAAAAGGTTCCCGAGTAATCCAAAGAGTAAGTCAAAGAAACAACAAGGTGATAACATGAAGAAAAAGTACATGTATGCATTTAAGGCTTATTTAATATTGAGATTGTAAGTAATTGAGATTATCAAGTATTAAGTAAGTGATGAGTTTTCAGTTATGCTTGTGACACTTTATGACATGATTGGCAATATGCCTATATTATGAAAGAGTACTCATGTGTTAAGTGAGATGTTGCAGGTATGTAAGTAAGCTATTAAGTAAGGTGCCTTTTTTATTCTGAGTCTTTGGTAAGGTTACCGATGAGTAATATGGGAAAGTAAGAACTAAACATTATTTAAGCAAATTATGACAGCATAGTAGTAAGCTAAATTGATTGCTAATGCTTATTGTTTTACATGTGAACTTACTAAGCTTTATAAGCTTACTTCTTTCACTTTCTCATGTTTTAGAGTACTTAAAAGCAAGCTCGGGTTGGAGGTCGTCGGAGATCACTTCACACTATCGACTATCAAGTTACCAAATAGGTATCTTCGTTTACAAACGTTCTAGTTTATGGCATGTATAGGGACTTAGCCATTTTGTGTGTATGTCCTTATGATATGGCTAAAGAATGGTATGTAAATAGTTGATAATTATTAGCTATTGAAATGGATAATGAAGAACATGTTTCGGTGTTATGTATGCCTAAATGGTAGTTAATACAAAAAAATCATGAAAAAGTGAAATTAGCATTAAAACAGTATTGAATAGAAGCAGTGACGTGATCTTGAAAAATCACCAAGAATAGTAGAAATAGAATTAGATGATGAATGAGATATATAATTAAAGCTTATTGAGTCTATTTTCATATGAAAGAAACATAGTAAGCAAAAGAAGTGTATATTAATAGATATTTGAATTTTAGTGAGACAGGGTCAGAGCAATTTTTGAATCCCCTATTCTGACTTTATAAATTCTCTAAAAATTGTAAAAAAAGAATTAGGAGTTATAGTTTATATTTCTATATTCCTTAGTGAATATAATTTCAAGATAAACAAACATCATGGCTATTTGAATTCTGTACAAGGAGAAAATTGATTCGTAGTGAGGAGAGGTTAGAGTAGTCAAACAGTGCAACAGGGGTAAATTTAACTAATAAACTGTACTAATTGGCCAGACCAAAAATTCTAGAAAAAAATTAGTGAGAAGATATATGAGTCTAGTTTCAGGAAAAATTTACGAATTTAAATTTTGAGTTTTGTGGCTTGAGTTATGATTTATTTAGTGACTATGACGCAGGTGAGCAATTTTATAAGGAATAATGAAATCAATTGTTTTGATTTGTCTAAGTATTCGAAAAATTTTTAATGTTCCCGGTTTAGACTCGAACCATTTCAATTGCACGTTTTAGGGTCTCGAGGGCCCTTTTTAGGGACATATTTAATGAATGTGAATAAATTAATTTTAAAAGCAAATTTTATGCCCCGAATACATAAGTTAAGTCAGGTAACGCCTCGTGCTTGACTCCGTCGACAGTCTTGGGTAAGGGGTGTTACACGTAGGATATGTCCGCAAGGTTGTATTCACAATTTATACAATATCAAATCATTTTAAACACAAATATAATAATGCTTATTACATACGAACTTATCTTGAATGCAAAACAGCGAAATGAGTTGATTAATCTGAAACTTTGTTCTTTCCCCAATCTAAATCCGTATTTCACTTTTCTTGATCTAAACGTAATAAAAATCAAATTATTTAATAATATCTCTAGTCAATTTAGTCCAAAATACACATTAAGGCAACTTTACTTTTTGCCCCTAATATTTCACATTTTTACAATTTAGTCCTTATTTCATAAAAATACAAATTCATGCAATTCAACCTAAACCCATGCTAGTCAAATTTCAATTAGGTCCCTAGCAGCCCACATTTTTCATTTTTTTCACAATTTAACCACAAAATTTCAATATTTCTCAATTAAATCCCTAATTTGAAATTTTACTAAAAATCCCTTTTCAAATGTTGTTTATCTAACAATAAGCATGCATTTTCTATCATCAAAACATCAAAATACACCAGCATTCATCAATGGAAAAACCCTAAACCTTTAAAATGTTTACAAATTAGTCCCTGGGCTAGCTAGATTAAGCTACAACGATCTCAAAAACATAGAAATCAATAAAACCGGGACAAAAATGGACTTACATGCATAGATAATAGTTGGCCCAACCTTGAAGTTTCTTTAATGGTGTTTCTAATTCTAATTTTCGATGGAAAATTCATGAAGAAGGTGATAGCTTATTTTATGTTATTTTTACTTAAGTTTATTTATTAATTTACTAAACTAACCTTGGCTATTAACATTAAAAATCACTTATAATATGTCCATAAATGTCCACTAACATTAATAATGGTCTAATTACCACATAAGGACCTCCAATTTTTAATTTAATAGCCATTTAGTACCTTTAACTAACAGAACATCACTTTTGCACTTTACGCAATTTAGTCCTTTTAATCGAATTAAGCATTCAAACAATAAAATTTCTTAACGAAAATTTCACACAAACATACTATCATGTTGTAGACATTAAAATAATAATAAAATAATTATTCTGACCTTAGATTTGTGGTCTCGAAACCACTATTTTGATTTGACTAAAAACGGGCTATTACAACTCTCCCCCTTAGGAATTTTCGTCCCCGAAAATCTTACCAGAAAAGAGGTTAGGATACTGTTTTCTCATAGCTTCCTCGGGTTCCCACATGGATTCTTCGACCCCGTGACATTGCCACAATACTTTCACCAAAACTATGCGTTTATTTCTCAGTTCTTTAACCTCTCGAGCTAAAATTCTGATCGGCTCTTCGCTATACGTCATATCAGGTTGAATTTCTATCTCAGTCAAAGAAATGATATGCGATGCATCTGATTGATACCGTTCTAACATCGAAACATGAAATACATTTTGGATCTTTTCTAATTCTAACGGTAACGCTAGCCGATATGCCATTGGCCCTATTTTTTCAAAAATCTCATACGGCCCGATAAATCGCGGACTCAGTTTGCCTTTATGACCAAATCGAAGAATTTTCTTCCACGGAGATACTTTCAGAGATACACTATCGCCAATCTGAAATTCAATGTCTTTACGTTTCAAATCTACATACGATTTCTATCGATCTAAAGCTGCTTTTAAACTGTTGTGAATTACTTTCACTTTCTCTTCAGTTTCTCTAATCAAATCAACCCCGTGAATCTTTTTCTCACTAAGCTCAGTCCAGCACAATGGAGTTCAGCATTTGGGACCATACAATGCTTCATACAGTGCCATCTTTATGCTCAATTGAAAACTGTTATTATACGCGAATTCAACCAATGGCAAATATTTCTCCCAGTTGCCTTCAAACTCTAAAACACAACAAAAAAGCATATCTTCGAGAATCTGAATTACTCTCTCAGACTGACAGTCGATTTGTGGATGAAACGCGGTACTAAAGTTCAACCTCGTACCCAAAGCTTATTGTAATTTCTTCCAAAATCATGACGTAAACCTCGGATCTCTATCTGAAATAATAGAAACTGGTACTCTGTGCAATCAACGATCTCTGAAATGTACAACTCAACCAATTTATCAAGTGAATAGTCTGTACGTACCGAAATGAAATGCGTCGATTTCGTCAATCGATCAACGATGACCCAAATAGCATCTTTCTTTTTTCGAGACAGGGGCAAACCCGATACGAAATCAATCGTAACTCTATCCCATTTTCACTCAGGTATCATCACTGGTTGTAGCAATCTCGAAGGCACCTTATGTTTAGCTTTAACTTATTGAAAAAAAAAACATCTCGACACAAACTCTGAAATGTCTTGCCTGACCACCAATACAACTGTTTGAAGTCATTATACATTTTTGTACTCCCCAGATGAACGGATAAACAACCACTGTGTGCTTCGCGAAGAATTTTCTAAATAATCTTAGAATTCTTTGGTATGCAAATTCTACTTTGGAAAATTAAACAATCATCAGATCCGATCTGATAGTCTAAATCATTATTCGACTCGCATTGCACTCTTTTAGCTTGCAAATCATTATCACACCTCTAAGCTTCACAAATTTACTGAAGAAATACCTATTTAGCTTTTAATTCTGCTAGAATCGAACCATCACCAGACAAGGTTAACAGAGTATTCATTGCTCACAAAGTAAATAAAGATTTTCTATTCAGAGCATCCGCAACTACATTCGCATTTTGTAACGCGTAGGTTTGTGCAAGTGTATATAGTCTTTATCAAGTAATAAGTAATTATTGAGTTATCATCTCCACAGGGATTGTATTTTTGTTAAATCACTTAATTGTAAAATTAGACTAACAACTTGGTAAATAAAAACACAATATGGTTGAGAAGTGATGATTAAAATTAAATATATTAAACTAAATGCAATGATCCCTAATGTAAATTACCTTAAGTATACAAACTATATGAATGAAATAGATTTTAGCAAAATTAAACACCATTTGCAACAATTATAACATAAATAAACTAGGACAATTACTTTAATGAAACTTAATTTATTATCAACATGCTTAATAACATTCGGAAAAATATTCCATGGCAACTCGAACTTTTATGAGTTTGGAAACCACATTAGATCCTTTCGGAATCCTTTACTTAGTAAATATGCATTTTACTGATCCTTATTTCCTAAGGGTTTCTTAGCATTCGGGTGAGGTAATAGGGATGTGTTAGGTTTGAAATAGTTTAATCACACAAATCTAAAAACTATCCAGATAACAGAGCTTGGTTAGAATTGTTATGCAACCTGCAATTTAATCGGGTTAGGAACTAAATTGAGCTTGCACATTTCAATTATGTGTCCACTAGCCATTGTCTGGTTAGGATAGCTCAGCTAACTCAGGTGCATTTCAATCACGTATGAACGAAAAATGGACTTGATTTTAATTGAAAACATGATCGATTGAGGCACAAACATTATAAGCATGAATCAAATAAATATTATTTAAATAAAGCAATTATCCTAGCTTAAATAAAATTAAGCTAACATTGTTGTAAACAAGAACAAAGAACACATAGCAAATATTTTTAGATTAAATTAAAGAAAAGAAATATTAAACCCAAATTAGAGTGGCTGTCACCCAAAATTCTGACCGATGAAGCTCCTTCTCTCCTTCGCTTTGCTCCTTTGCTGATGGCTCTCCAAGGTGGCCGACCAAGGGCTCTTTAAAAAGCTTAATTGCTAAAATCTCTATGAAGAGACGATGCTAGGCATGGAAAATGGAAAATGCTAAAGAGGATTGAGAGAATAGAGAGAATGATGAGGGATGATTTTTGAGGGATCAAATGAGGTCTTATTTATAGGTGAAGAGAGGAGGGTAGTTTGCTAAAAATAGAGAGGTTTAGTCTCTTTAAGCTTTTCCAATGAGTGGTCGGCCATGCTTAGTGGATTTTGAGTTGAATTTTGCTTGATTTTTAAGCAATTTAAATGCAATAACAATTCTAGACTGAGACTCGGTCAAATGTAAATCTTCGGGCAAATCTATAATTTCTTCAACATTGTAAGGACCTTGTGTAATTAAACCAAAAAGTGAATTATGTGGACAGCCATGTGTAGCCGAATTTGGGTTGACCTGGTCTTCAATTTGGACCGTTTTTTTGTAATCCAGCAAAGCTATCAGACGTATCCAAAATAAATAGATAAATTAAAGGACCAAAGAACAAAATTTATACAATTTAAATAATTAATTCAAACCCAAATTATTAATGAAATATTTTAAAATGAATTATTAAATATAACTTTATTATTTAATTTAATCATGCATGGCCCATTTTATGTCTTAAAAGTATAATATGTTCAAATAAATATAAAATAAGTCATTTTATGCATGAAAACTATATAATAAAGCATAAAATCACATTTTAATAATTTATATGTCCTAATTTCATATTTTTATATATTTCATTAATTTATTAAATAATTACTTAGTTTTAACAACAAATTTAAGTGAAAAGGTGATAAATTACATAGGAAAAATCCTATATTTTTTTAGTTTACACACCCCCAAACTTAAATTATTACTCGTCCCAAGTAATGTTTATGCACAGCAAAAGGTCTTGCTAAGGCAAATTGCTAACTGTGTAAGCAGCATCAATCTTTGTCCCATAATCATGCATTATTAACTTCATGCTCATAGATCTTATTTATATACAAGTAATTCATATGCAAATATTTTTGAAGTTTTATACTAAGTTTCAAAATATGTCAACATGAATCATAGTTTGTATGTATGTCACAGCCGCAGATAACATTCTTCACTCAACATAATTTCTTATCAGTCAAGCAAACAATCATAAGGCTTATTATGATCTTAATATGTTGAACTTAGTACTTCCACTCCACTAATGTAGGTGACATAATCATCAAATTAATAGGTCTTTTATAAGGTTGTAATGGGGCTCGGTTAAAGGTAGGGATTTTAAGAGATAAGACATTTTGTTTTCAAAATCTTAACCTTCAACTGTCTTGGATTTCTTGAAATACAACCTTTTTCTTTAAGCGAACCTTTGGAACACCCCCAAACTTATTTTGAACTCAAGCTCATACATTTTTCCTTTTTTATTTTTTGGAGATTGAGCAAATTTTTCTTTGCTCTTCCTTTATCCTTTTTTTTTACCATGAGCACATACATATTTTTGGAAATTTCCTCAAATGTTGATTACCAAGACAACTTTAGTTAAGATGGGTGCACAAAATTAGGTGTAACACCCCTCACCCGTATCCAACGTCGGGACAGGGTTTGAGGCGTTATCGGACTTAAACATTCACAAACATACAAAATCAGGTCACCAAATTTTTCCCAAAATTAAAACTTTTCAATCACATGCATATCGTCCCTTACACAGGCCTTCGAGGCCTAAAACATACATTAGGGCGGTTCGGGATAAAACCGAAAACATTTGATAATCTTTGGGCAACTTAACAATTTTCTAGCTTTGGAGAGTAACACGCCCGTGTGGCTTGGGGCACGTCCGTGTCATCAGCCCGTGTAACTCTCTGTTTATGACGTCAGCAATCGTTTAAGGGAACATGGCCAAGGCACACGCCCGTGGCCAGAGGCCGTTTTCTTCATACGGCTGAGACACACGGCCGTGTCTCTACCCGTGTGGTCAAAACTTAGGCTAATTTCCAAGCCTTTTTGTTGTCTTTACATTCATACACATACACAATTTCAATGGCATTCATCATTAGCTCATTATTATGCATTAGTTCCACCTACTCATGATAAACTAGTCTAGCTACATCGCAAGACATTAACACATATCATGAATAAATAAGCTTACAAGCCAAAATCATTATAAGCCACATCTCATGGCTATAATCAACAATTAATATAAGCCAATACCTTTGGCTAATCACAACAATAGCCATCATAGAAAAACTAAGTCCCTATACATGCCACTCGTATGAAAACATTTCACGTACACATGCCAATACTCTAAGGATAATGGCTCGATAGTGCAATGTTGCCTCCGACGATCTCCAACCCCGAGCAGACCTGACAAAACTAAAAGAAATGGAAAGGAGGGAGTAAGCTTTTCTCTTAGTAAGCTCACATGAAAATAATAAGCAATACGATAACATGCTATTTTCATATTCTTTCTATTTATTCAAATTCTAGCTAAGTTTTTTTCCCGAGTTACAGTCATTAAATTATTTATATCCAGACCTACGAAACTCCAAATTAAGATCTGTTAATTTTTCCAGAAACTAGACTCATATGTCTTCTTATCATAAAATTTTTAGAATTTTTAGTCTATCCAATAAGTACATTTTATTATTCAAAATCTCCCTTGTTTTGCTGTTTGATAGCTTCAACCTTTATTCACTAAAATTTATTTATCTCCTAGTACGAGACTTGGATAATGTTCCCATATCTTTACACTAAAAATAGACTCATTACGAATTTTATTCATATGAATTTTAACTCATAATTATTTTTGTAAAATTTCTAGTGATTTTCCAAAGTTGAGACAGGGGAGTCTGAAATCACTCCGACTCTGTCTCACAAGAATTCAAATATCTCATGATACAGAATTCTTTTGCTTTCACTGTTTTCTTTATGTAAAACTAGACTCATTAAGCTTTAATTTCTTATTTTATTAAGTTTCTAACTCAATTTACAATATATTTAGTGGATTTTAAAATTCAGACCAATGCTGCTGTCCAAATCTGGTTTGGTACAATATAATGATCACTATCATAAGATCATTTCCAACTATCATGAACTTACCATTTCATGGATCCCTTACTCATTTTTCACAATGGAGCTCAATATAAAAGTTATTATTTCTCATGGACACACTTAGTTGTACATTCCAAGTATAGGATAATTCCCTATCACATGCGCTCAATTATCAAATTAGTCTCATGACAATGCACTATGTAAATTTATCTTAGAAGAGCTCATTATACATCCTTTCACTTGTACATATATCTCATGTTAATCCTATTGAGTGTCTAGGAAATCTCGATGGATTATCCATTAACCGTCAATTCATAAGAATGATCATTTCAGGTATGTACTCCCGCGAACCTCACATCTTACGGTGGGATTACCAGTCCAGGCTAAATCCCCCATAATATAAACTCATAAGGTGATGTCGGGGTTACCAGTCCAAGCTAAATCCTTATTGCGACAAACACCCTTACTGAGTTCGGATCTGAATTGCCAGTCCAGGTTAAGTTCAGACCCTAATCGTATTACCCGTCCATGCTAAATCCTTAATGCACATATATTCTTCGGGAGACTCGATCATTCAAGGAACACCCGTCCGGGCTAGATCCTTTTCATACTTGAGATCAACGGATTACTTGTCCGTGCTAAATCCTTCCTGTAACACATCAAGGATCTCAATATCACATGCAACATGGTTCATCCATCGAACTTCCTTTCCAACCCCAATCGGGACATTTTTCAACATATCATTGTTAAGAATGCATTTCATGTATTTTTATGCCATCGTCAAATGCAATTATCATACATTCATAAATCACACAATTAGGCATATTATGAGTTTACTTTAAGCTATCCGAACTTACTTGTCAAAATCTCGTCAAGTACAATCGTGTAGCAATTCATACAACCCATGTAATAGTAATTTAACACCCAATTCATGTAACAATAATTTGTCATTCAATTTCACATAACACAACAAGCATTACATTTTTCCATATCATACACACCATCCATCAATTTCTCTTAAACTTATTAAATCATACAATTTATGCCATATCAATAGAGAATTACAATTCATGCATGGTATTGCATTATTATTAACACACAAACTTACCTCGGATCCAGAAACGGCAATTTACCATTTTAGTCCATAACCTTGTATTTTTCTAATTTAAGCCTGAATCTCGATTTCCTTGATCTATAATATCACATTTAGCCTACTAATTAGTCACACTATTCATATGGGTCTAAAAATCATATTTTTTACAAATTTTCATTTTGACCCCTAAACTTTTACATATTTGCACTTTTCCTCAAGGCTCGAAAATTAAAATTCATCCTATTTTCTTATGTTTTATGACATGCTGATAATTTTTCCCTTCTATGGCAACATCAAATTCTCACTCTAACATGTACTTATGAACATTAGGTTTTTTTACCGATTATGACGTTTTACTCATTTTCACGTAAAATCGCTTAGCAAAAGTTGTTTATCTAACACCCAACACTAGGTTCGGTCATATTCAAGCTTAATCAAGGTATGTAACTAGCTCGGTTTTTAATAATTTCTACGTTTTTTAGATTGTTGCTTCGAGTACTACAAAACCCAAGCTTTTATTTTTTATTTTGATGAATATTTTGAGTTGTGCCATTGTTGATAGCTTATGATTTTTTTGTTTGATGATGAAAAATGAAAGATATGTTTTAGATTAACATATTTTGTATTAGAGTTTTTTATGATTTTGAGTAATTAGAACTAAATTGCAAAAATAAGAATTTGAGGGACTAAAATGTGAAATTGATAAAATATATGGACTTGTTTAGGCATGGGTACCATTCGACCAAACATGGGTAATTAGAAATTTTGTGTATTTTGTGTTTTGTGCAATAGGGACTAAATTGTAAAAATTATAAATATTAGGGGTAAAATGGTATTTTACTCATTTATGTGTTTTCAGAATGAATTGAATGAAAATATGTTTGAATGAGCTTAATTTGGATATGTTTAGATCAAGAACCAAAGAAATCAGATTTGGACCGGGAAAAAACGAAAGTTGTCGACTAGTAGCCCCGTCCCGTTTTACGATGTCTGAGGTAAGTTTATAAGCAAATAGACATGTTTATTGGTATCAGAGCTATAATTTAGTTAGTTCTAGGACTAACGTAGCGTGTGTGAGTTTAGCTATACATGCCATAATTATATACTGTGATAGTGTGATGACTTCTGACATTTGAAATATGTTTTCATATAGTAAATAGATCCTGATAGAGCTGTAGCTGATGATGTCGAGAGTGTAGTACCTGCTCCCACGCAAGGGACAGTGCAAGCTGATTCTTGACCGACTTCAAGTAATCTAGAAAGTGAAGGTAAACAAGCCTTCTATCAAATGATGAATGACTGGTTCACTCAATATATTTGGACTAACCCGGCTGCACAACAACCTCCACCCCTGATTAATCCATCTTCAATGCCTACTATACCTCAAGTAAGTGATCCGTTGTGATTGAATAGACCACCTGTTGATAAAATTAGAAAACGTGGGGTTGAAGAGTTTAAAGCCACTGATGATGATGACGCTGAGAAGGCTGAGTTTTGGCTTGATAATACCATCCGTATGTTTGATGAGCTGTCCTGTACTCTTGATGAATGTTTGAAATGTGCTATATCTTTACTTAGAGACACAACATATCACTGGTGGAATACCCTAGTATCAGTAGTTTCGAGAGAGCAGGTGACCTGGGAATTCTTTCTGACTGAGTTCCGTAAGAAATATATCAGTCAGAGATTTATCGATCAGAAGCGTAAAGAATTTCTAGAGCTGAAACAGGGCCGAATGACAGTGACAGAATACAAGTGGAAATTCGTGAGACTCAGTCAGTATGCCCGAGAGTGTGTTTCTACTGAGGCCATAATGTGTAAAAGATTTGAAGATGGGTTGAATGAAGATATCAAACTGTTAGTTGGAATACTTGAGATAAAAGAGTTTGTGGTACTTGTTGAGCGAGCCTGCAAAGCTAAAGAGCTCGGGAAAGAGAAAAGAAAAGTTAACTTTGAAGCTAGAGATACACACAAAAGAACATCCGGTAAGTTATTCCAGTCAGCATCAAAGAAGTTCCGAGATGATTTTAGCCGTTTTAAAACCACTTCAGGTTACTCCAGACGGGATCAAAATAGATCACCAGTGAGCTCGAAAGCTACCTCAGTAGCGAGAGTGGGTAATGTCAGATCAAATCAACCAGAGTGTAAGCACTGTGGTAAATGACATCCCGGCAGTTACAAATTGCACGAGCGGGCCTGTTTTAAATGTGGATCGATAGAACATTATTTTCAAGACTGCTCAATGTTAGCTGAAGAAAATCTGATGCAGAATACGAGATCGGGTAACACTGCAGCTCGAGGTAGACCACCCAGAAATGCTTGTAATACCAATGGCAGTCAGAGAGGGACTAAAGATATGACAATCAAATTTGATGCTCAATAATGAGATCTGAGGCTCGTGCACCTGCCAGAGCCTATGCTATACGTGCGCGAGAGGAAGCTTTATCCCCAGATGTTATTACTGGTATATTCACTCTTTATGATACTAATGTAATTGCATTGATTGATCCTGGTTCTACTCATTCTTATGTATGTGAGACATTAGTATTCAGCAAGACTCTGCCTATTGAGTCTATTGAGTTTGTGATTAGAGTGTCAAACCCCTTGGGCCATTATGTTATGGTTGATAAAGTGTGTAAGAATTGTCCCTTGATGGTTCGAGATCTGTGCTTTCCGGGTGAGTTGATGTTGCTTCCATTTGATGAGTTTGACATAATTCTGGGTATAGATTGAATGACTTTACATGATACTGTTGTGAATTTCAAAAGAAAGACCATTGATCTACAGAGCCAAAATGATGAAATTATCCGGATTGAATCTAGTGATTTGTATGGTTTACCAGTAGTGATTTCTTCGATGTTAGCTCAGAAATATGTGAGAAAAGGGTGTGAAGCTTATTTTGCCTACGTGCTCAACAGTAAAGAGGTTGAAAGAAAAATTGAATCAGTACCTGTTGTATGTGAGTATCCGGATGTGTTTCCAGAAGAATTACCGGAATGCCGCCTATTCGGGAAGTAGAGTTTGGTATTGAGTTAATGCCTAGGACGACTCTGATATCCATAGCTCCGTACAGAATGACACCTATAAAATTAAAAGAATTGAAAGCTCAGTTGCAAGAATTGACAGATAGAGGTTTTGCGAGACCGAGTTTCTCTCTGTGGGGTGCGCCTGTGTTGTTTGTGAAAAAGAAAGATGGAACTATGAGAATGTTCATCGATTATAGGCAGCTTAATAAGGTAACTATAAAGAATAAATATCCGTTGCCACGGATTGATGATCTATTTGACCAACTAAAAGGGGTTACAGTATTTTCGAAGATAGATTTGAGATCAGGCTACTATCAGTTGCGAGTTAAAGATTTAGATGTGCCAAAGACTGCTTTCCGAATAAGGTACGGACACTATGAGTTTTTGGTTATGCCATTCGGACTCACTAATGCACTTGCTGTTTTCATGGATTTGATGAATCAAATCTTCAGACCGTACGTGGATCAGTTTGTGTTTGTGTTTATAGATGACATTCTGATCTACTCTCGAGATGAAGCTGAACATACCGAACATTTGAGACTTGTATTGCAAATGTTGCGAGATAAATAGTTGTACCTGAAATTCAGCAAATGTGAGTTCTGGTTAAGTGAAATCAATTTTCTAGGCCATGTGGTATCAGTATCAGGTATTCGGGTGGATCCGAGCAAAATTTTAGCCATACTTGATTAGAAACCTCCAAAGAATGTTTCTAAAGTCCGAAGCTTTCTGGGACTTGCTGGTTATTATAGACAATTCGTGAAAGGTTTCTCTATGATCGCAGCTTCAATGACAAACCTATTGCAGAAAGATATTAAGTTCGAGTGGTCAGAGAAGTGCCAGCAGAGTTTTGATCAGTTAAAAACCCTTTGGACCAAGGCTCCAGTGCTAGTTCAGCAAGAATCGGGTAAAGAATTTGTTATTTATAATGATGCATCATTAAATAGTTTGGTGTAGGAAGGCAGAGTGATAGCTTATGCCTCGAGACAGTTAAAGCCACATGAAAAGAATTATCTGACACATGACCTAAAACTAGCAACCATTGTGTTTGTGTTGAAAATTTAGTGTCACTATCTGTTCAGTGAGAAATGTCATGTTTATTCTGATCATAAGAACCTGAAGTACTTGATGAATCAGAAAGATCTGAATTTGATACAATGCCGATGGTTAGAATTACTAAAAGATTACGAGCTTGTGATTGATTACCACTCAGGAAAGGCTAATGTTGTTACTGATGCTTTAAGCCGAAAATCACTGTTTGCTTTGCGAGCAATGAATACGCATATGGCCATGTCTGATGATGGTTTGATTGTAGCTGAATTGAAAGCAAGACTGTTATTTGTTCAACAAATATGTTATGCCCAGAAGGTTGATAATGAATTAATTGCAAAACGAGCTCAGTGTGAAACGGATGTTGATTCAGAATTCAGAGTTGATGCTGATGACTGTTTGAGATTCAGAGACTGAATGTGTTTCGAGGAATTCAGAGTTAATTCAGATGATTTTGAATGAAGCTCATAGCAGCCGGTTATCTATTCATCCAAGTAGTACAAAGATGTATAATGATCTGAAATAGCTTTATTGGTGGCATGGTATGAAACGAGACATTTCTAACATTGTTGCAAGATGTTTAGTTTGTCAACAAGTAAAAGTTGAACATCAGGTGCCTTCAGGATTACTTCAGCCTATCATGATGTAAGAGTATGCCCAAAGATCAATCACGAGATGGTAGTAATAACATACTTGATTTATCATGTTTATTGATATAAGGCGTTGCCATTATTATTTTAGTTTCTTTTCTGTGTACATAAATAAACTGTTTTATAATAATGTCCTGAGAATAATATGATTATTCTTAAAAGATCCTTAGTCAAGTATTATTGTTGGCTAGGACAACAATAATGCATTAAGACTAACATGTAGTTGATTGATGATAAAAAGTTGTCATTGATATGGAGTGTCAAAATCAATGCATGAATATGTGTGTTAGAGAACAACATATTAGACTGACCTGCTATGAGTATGTTTCTTGGATTATTATGTAATTGTCACAACATTACTCATAGTGATTAATATGTATATGATCCTCATACTTGAGATCATCATTATCCCAACATTGTGAGTTGTATATTTTGATATAGTCAAACGAACATCGTAACTGGTTGTTCTATAAAGACTGATGTTGGATATACCACAATCTATGTATAGGATAAGTCCCTCCTACATAATGGGAGTAATATCTTAGGCCACTTGATTGAGTGAGACTAGAAACACATGGCCATGCTCAAATAAGTTGATATGAGATGTCATACTTATTTGTGTATCATAGATCACTAAAAGTATCAAGAAACATGGGATGGACTATGCAAGTGTGACTATTCCATGACTTGTGTCCATTCCAAAGGTATAGGACTTAAGGATTAATGCATGAAAGGTTAATCACAAAATGTTATGTCGAATCATGACTTCTCGTAACTTAGGTAGCAATGATGCATTGCTAGATGCCACTCATTGTTTGTAACATTAGAATCGTTCTAATATTATCGCTAATGTTACAAGAACCTATAGGTCACACCTATGGTTGAAATGAACGAGTAAAACATAGTTGGTATTGTATTCGATTGTCGGATGAATTAAATTAATTATAGAATTAATTTAATTGGGCAATCAAATTGTTGAACATACTATACATTACAAGGATGTTATACACATAATCGAACATAATTTCATTAGTATATGAATTTGGTTCAGTATATAAGTTTAAATAAATATAGTTTTATGAAATCTTTATTATAATTAATGTAATTATAATTTTTAGGTTAAACATTATTATATTTATTTTAATGATGACTATTATGTTCAGATTAATTTTAATGAATTAATATTTATTAAAAAATATACCAATTAAAAGGGTGTTATATATGGCAAGGGTAAAAACCCTAAAGAGATAATATATAAATAAGCCCGAAACTATGCTAAAGGGTCTAGCAGTCGTCAAGCATAAAAATCACTGGAATAGTTTCTGAGATTTTTCTACCGTTCATTGTCAACTGGGTGGACTACGTAGAGGCCGACATCGGAAAGGTTGCGGCTTGGTTCGATAGTAGTTCAGGATTCCCGTTGCCTAGACGTCGCTGTCTACTCAGATTGAAGTTTCGGTAATTTCAAAACCTTTTATCACCCCGATACGTTCCTTACACATGGATCCATGGTTTGGATCGTCGGAATGTTTTTAATTATTTTATTTTTCCGCTGTGCCTTGGCACTGGAGTTCCAACAGTGGTATCAGAGCCACTTGTGTGATACAGACTCGGGTTTAAATACTTGGGTGATGCAATTGTATGAGATGCATGTTTTAATTTTATTATGTTTTACTATTTAAATCATTTAAGCAGAATCTAATAACTGTTCCTTTTGATAAGTGATTAAATGTTAATCATGGTGTTATGGCCTATTCGGTTTTATGTTATTGCTGTAAACCTTAATAAATCTGTTATTATGTAGCGGTGATTTTACAATTTCCAGTAAGAGTTTATTGGCCAGTGGAACAAAGGGTTGTTCTGATATGAAACCTCAAGGATTAAAATCCTAAAAACACGATTCTGTTGATAAAAGTTATCAAATTGTGAGGTTTCATTCGACTAGGGTATGCGGTTTGTAGCGCGGGGGCTCCCTTCGACCGCCTCAGATCCCCATCATCTTCCAGTATGTTTTGTAATAAATAAAACTTAATGGGCCATAAAAATGTTGAAAGGATATTTTAATATTTCACTTGACAAAAATGTTTGAAATGGATAGTTATAGCCCGATGACCCATTTGATAAAAGGTTGTAATTTTATAAATACAGCCTGCGTGTCGTGCCGTACTACTATTCTTTTGTATTTCTCTTCTCATCTTACTCCCTCGTATGTAAAACGAGTTTTTGAATTTTGTAATTTGTAAAAGTTGCTGTGGACTAGACGAGAAGGAAGATGGGCCGACCAGTATGGATCGACATCTTGTGAAACAGCTTACACCTTTAGGTTCCCTTTTGGTTCTCTCATTGGCTTGGGTTGAACCACCATAGTTTATGGGCTATAACTATTGCATTTATTTATTGCTTTACTTATTCATGTATGAGATGCTATGGATGTCTAAAGCATGCAAATTTGGTAATTATAAACCCCATTAATTGATGAGATCAATTAAAAGATTAAATGGACTAAAGTAGACCATAATTGGTGAGATGTAACACTCTAATAAAATCCCTTTATTAAAATATTAAGTCAACATGGCCTTCCAATTTATGCCCTCGTTAAGGCCTCGATCAATACTATATAGGTTTTGCCAAAGTGAAGTACTAGTATTTATCTTGGTTAAACGCAAAGAATAAACAAGTGATATTCGCTGGTTAAAAATTAGTTAATGACTTAACTAGGTTACTCTAATAGGATTAGAAACCTAGAGGCAAGTAATTTGGATAAATCATAAGATGATTAGAACAAGAGTTGTTCACCAAATTGTAGGAGTTGCATATGATGTAATTAGCAAGTGTTGCTTACCTAAATAACCATAATCTTGAGAGTAAAGCCAAAGCTGACTTAAGAGGAGGTGAAATATGGATCTTTGACCCACTAGGAATACTTTCAAGAAAGTCTTTCCGAAATTAATATATGAGGGTTATTAATTTTGAAATAGAATAGTGGGAAACATCATATAATAAAGTCCTTTTAATGATTGATATAAACTTCGTAAATTTATTCACACGCATATTTTATTGTTGTAGATATATTATGGCTGCAAACACTAATACACTCTCATTGCGATCGGTCCTTGAGAAGGACAAATTGAATGGTTTGAACTTTCTTGACTGGTTCCGTAACTTGAGGATTATCCTCAAACAAGAACGAAAATTATATGTCATTGAAAAATCACTTCCTGATGAACCACCTGCTAATGCCTCGAAGGCTGATAAAGATGCTTACAAGAAGCATCTCGATGATATGGTTGACGTTGGATGCCTTATGCTTGCCACTATGAATCCTGAGCTTTAAAAGCAACATGAGGATATGGTTGCTTATGATATGATCGAGCACTTGAAAGAACTATATCAAGGGCAAGCAAGGCAAGAGAGGTTCGATATCTCTAAGGCCCTATTCCAATGTAAGCTGGCTGAAGGAAGCCCGCTAGGACCTCATGTCCTTAAGATGATTGGTTATATTGAAAGCCTGTCTAAGCTTGGGTTTCCATTGGGCCAAGAGTTGGCCATTGATGTTATTCTGCAATCGTTGCCGGATAGCTATAGCCAGTTTGTCATCAATTTCAATATGAATGAAATTGACAAGACTCTACCACAATTGCTTAGCATGTTAGGAACTGTTGAAGGCAACATGAAAAAGGTTGGACCCAAGCCCATACTGATGGTCCGTAACAATAAGGGCAAGGGAAAGGACAAAGTTCCGACAAAGCCTAAGGGCAAAGGTAAGCCCAATCTTGGAAAAGGAAAGGTTGCACTGAAACCTAAAGGTGGGGTGTCTAAGGAAGGAAACTGTTTTCATTGTGGTGTGACTGGACATTGGAAGCGGAACTGCTCTGTCTATCTTGAGGAAATCAAGAAGGCCAAAGCAAATGAACGCCCGCTTGGTATTTATGTTATTGATATTAATTTATCAACTACTACTTCTTGGGTATTAGATACTGGTTGTGGTTCTCATATTTGTACTTACATGCATGGGGACTACAAAGGAGTAGGACTTTGGCTAGAGGAGATGTGGACTCATGAGTTGGAAATGGAGCAAGAGTTGCTTTGCATTAGCTGTGGGAACATATACTTTATCTTTGCCTAGTGGACTTGGTTTAATTTTAGAGGATTGTTATTTTGTGCCCAGTTTGACTAAAAACATTATTTCAACTTCTTGTTTAGACAAAATTGGTTTTGAGATAATAATTAAGAATAATTGTTATTCCTTTTATCTCAATAATGTTTTCTATGGTTCGGCATAATTGATTAATGGCCTCTATATTTTAGATCAAATGAATCCCATTTACAACATAAATACTAAAAGATCTAAAATAAATGACTCAAATCAAACTTATCTTTGGCATTGTCGTTTGGGCTACATAAGTGAGAAACGCATATCCAAACTCCATAAAGATGGTCTCTTGGATTCATTTGTTTTTGAACAATTTGAAGTATGTGAATCTTGCTTATTAGGAAAAATGACTACATCTCCTTTTACTGGTAAAAGTGAACGAGCTAGTGATTTATTTGGGCTTAATACATTCAGATGTATGTGGACCAATAAATACACAAGCCAGAGGTGGATTTCATTACTTTATTACTTTCACTAATGATTTCAGTAGATATGGGTATGTTTATCTCATGCGCCATAAGTCTGAGGCCCTTGAAAAGTTCAAGGAATTCAAAAATGAAGTACAAAATCAACTAGGAAAAACTATTAAGACACTTCGATCTAATCGAGGTGGAGAGTATTTGAGCCTAGAGTTTGATGATCTTTTGAAGGAATGTGGGATTGTCTCACAACTTACTCCTCCTGGTACTCCTCAATGGAATGGAGTTTCTGATATTAACTCTATTAGACATGGTTCGATCAATGATGAGTCATGCTGATCTACCGACTTCCTTTTGGCGACATGCACTTGAAACAGCTATTTTCACAGTAAATCATGTTCCATCTAAATCGGTTCAAAAGACGCCATATGAGATGTGGACTGGGAAACATTCCACTATGTCTTTTATGAAAATTTGGGGTTGTGAAGCTTATGTTAAACGTCAGACGTCTACTAAGCTTGAACCCAAATCTGAAAGGTGTATCTTTGTGGGGTATCTGAAAGAAACCAAAGGATATTATTTCTTTAATCCCACTGAGAACAAAGTGTTTGTTGCTCGGACTGGTGTCTTCCTAGAGAGAGAATTTGTTTCTAGAAAAGAAAGTGGGAGAAAGATTAAACTTGAAGAAATTTAAGAACCACAAGATACCACTGAACCAGAGATAGAACAATAGCAAATTCCACAAGAAATTGAGGAACAAGTAACTGTCGTAGAAACACAACCACCGCGTAGATCTTTAGGAGAACACCATGCACCTAAGAGATATGGATTTCTCATTACAACGCATGGTGACATTCTTCTTATAGATCAAGATGAGCCTAAGACTTATCAAGAAGCGGTGGCAAGCCCAGACTTTGAGAAATGGCTCGAGGCCATGAGATCTGAGATGGATTCCATGTATGAAAACCAAGTATGGACTTTGGTTGACCCATCCGAAGGGGTTAAACCTATAGGGTGCAAGTGGGTTTTCAAAAAGAAAACGGACATGGATGGTAATATACAAACATACAAGGGGCGATTAGTCGCTAAAGGTTTTCGTCAAATTCATGGTGTTGACTATGATGAAACTTTTTCTCCTGTAGCTATGTTTAAATCCATCAGGATCTTGCTCGTTATAGCTGCATTTCATGATTATGAAATCTGGCAGATTGATGTCAAAACAACTTTCCTTAATGGGAAACTTGAAGAGGATGTGTACATGACACAACCTGAAGGTTTTGTCAATCCAAAGGATGCTGGAAAGATATGTAAGTTACAAAGATCCATTTATGGATTAAAGCAAGCTTCTCGAAGTTGGAATCTTCGTTTTAACGATGCAATCAAAGAGTTTGGTTTTATCAAAAATGAAGATGAGCCATGTGTTTACAAGAAAGTTAGTGGGAGCACAATCACATTCTTGGTACTGTATGTGGATGACATACTTATCATGGGCAATGACATACCTACCTTACAGTTCTATTAAGACTTGGTTAGGAAGTTATTTTTCTATGAAAAACTTGGCGAAGCCACTTACATCTTAGGAGTCAAGATCTATAGAGATAGATCAAGACGACTACTAGATCTAAGTCAAGGTACATATATAGATAAAGTATTGAAAAGGTTCAATATGGAAGAATCTAAGAGAGGATTCATACCTATGAGACATGATATTTCACTCTCGAAGGAAATGTGTCCTTCAACTCCACAAGAGAGAGAACGCATGAGTAAAATTCCGTATGCTTCTGCTATTGGATCTATCATGTATGTCATGTTATGTACCCGTCCAGATGTCTCATATGCCTTAAGTATGACGAGCAGGTACCAAGTAGATCCCGGTGAAGGTCACTGGACCACAGTCAAGAATCTCCTTGAGTACTTGAGAAGAACTAAGGATACGTTCCTAATATATGGAGATGAGGAAGAGTTAAGTGTAAAAGATTACACTGATGCCAACTTCCAAAACGACAAGGATGATTCTCGATCGCAATCAGGTTTTGTGTTTTGCCTTAATGGTGGTGCTGTGAGCTGGAAAAGTTCAAAGCAAAGTATAGTAGCCTATTCTACAACAGAGGCCGAGTATATTGCAGCTAGTGAGGCAGAAAAAGAAGCTGTTTGGATCAAGAAGTTCATTACTGAACTAGGGGTTGTGCCTAGCATATCAGATGCTATAGAACTTCGATGTGATAACAATGGAGCTATTGCACAAGCTAAAGAACCCAGATCTCACCAGCGATCTAAACATATACTTAGGCGCTACCATCTTATTCGAGAGATTATCGATCGAGGGGATGTAGAGATATGCAGAGTACCTACAGATGATAACATTACTGATCCCTTGACCAAGCCTCTGACACAACAGAAGCATGATTGTCACACTAAGTCACTTGGTATTAGATATATGAGTGGTTGGTCTCAGTGCCAGTGGGAGATTGTAAGAGTATGCCCAAAGATCAATCACGAGATGGTTGTAATAACATACTTGATTTATCACGTTTATTGATATAAGGCGTTGCCATTATTATTTCAGTTTCTTTTCTATGTACATAAATAAACTGTTTTATAATAATGACCTGAGAATAATATGATTATTCTTAAAATATCCTTAGTCAAGTATTATTGTTGGCTAGGACAAAAATAATGCATTAAGACTAACATGTAGTTGATTGATGATACAGAGTTGTCATTGATATGGAGTCTCAAAATCAATACATGAATATGTGTGTTAGAGAACAACATATTGGACTGACCTGCTATGAGTATGTTTCTCGGATTATTATGTAATTGTCACAACATTACTCATAGTGATTAATATGTATATGATCCTCATACTTGAGATCATCATTATCCCAACATCGTGAGTTGTATATTTTGATATAGTCAAACGAACATCATAACTGGTTGTTCTATAAAGACTGATGTTGGATATACCACAATCTATGGAGAGGGATATGGTTGATCAATATAGGATAAGTCCCTCCTACATAATGGGAGTAATATTTTAGGCCACTTGATTGAGTGAGACTAGAAACGCATGGCCATGCTCAAATAAGTTGATATGAGATGTCATACTTATTTGTGTATCATAGTTCACTTAAAGTATCAAGAAACATGGAATGGACTATGCAAGTGTGACTATTCCATGACTTGTGTCCATTCCAAAAGTATAGGACTTAAGGATTAAGGCATGAAAGGTTAATCACAAAATGTTATGTCGAATCATGACTTCTTGTAACTTAGGTAGCAATGATGCATTGCTAGATGCCACTCATTGCTTGTAACATTAGAATCGTTCTAATATTACTGCTAACGTTACAAGAACCTATAAGGTCACACCCTATGGTTGAAATGAACGGAGTAAAACATAGTTGGTATTGTATTCTGATTGTCAGATGAATTAAATTAATTATAGAATTAATTTAATTGGGCAATCAAATTGTTGAACATACTATACGTACAAGGATGTTGTACACATAATCAGAACATAATTTCATTAGTATATGAATTTGGTTCGTATATAAGTTTAAATAAATATAGTTTACCGAAATCTTTATTATAATTAATGTAATTATAATTTTCGGTTAAACATTATTATATTTATTTTAATGATGACTATTATGTTCAGATTAATTTTAATGAATTAATATTCATTAAAAAATATACCAATTAAAAGGGTGTTATATATGGCAAGGGTAAAAACCCTAAAGAGATAATATATAAATAAGCCCGAAACTATGCTAAAGGGTCTAGCAGTCGTCAAGCATAAAAATCACTGAAATAGTTTCTAAGATTTTTCTACCGTTCATTGTCAACTGGGTGGACTACGTAAAGGCCGACATCGGAAAGGTTGCAGCTTGGTTCGATAGTAGTTCAGGATTCCCGTTGCCTAGGCGTCGCTGTCTACTCAGATTGAAGTTTCGGTAATTTCGAAACCTTTTATCACCCCGATATGTTCCTTACACATGGATCCATGGTTTGGATCGCCGGAATGTTTTTAATTATTTTATTTTTCCACTGCGCCTTGGAGGCACCGGCGTTCCAACACATGATACCTGAGTGGAAATGGGATAAAGTTATGATGGATTTTGTATCTGGTTTACATGAGGATATGTTGAGATGTTGCATTCTCGAGTTCGAAGGTACGTGGGAACGATACCTGCCTCTGATTGAATTCGCGTATAATAACAGCTATCAATCGAGTATCAAAATGGCACCTTATGAAGCTTTGTATGGTCGTAAATGTCGTACGCCATTGTACTGGACTGAGCTCAGTGAAAATAAGATACGCAGGGTTGACTTGATCAGAGAAACTGAACAGAAAGTGAAAGTGATCCGTGAAAGTTTGAGAGCAGCGTCGGATCATCAGAAATCTTTATGCTTTAAGTTAGTCATATTTTCTTATGGTTTGAGTTTGATTTAGCTATAGTATTATATGCTATAAACAAGTAAAATTTGTGATATGTGCTTGATTGTGTATTAAAGTTGAATAATGCTTTGAATGTGGTATAAATACTCGACCGTAACTTGTATACCTAGGTGTACTCAAGGATTTTGAATATGATTCTTGTTAAGTTTAAGTAAATGATCATCTGGTTGGTGTACTCTAATAAGGTATAATCATGTAGTTTTGTATAAAAGATTAAATAATTAGATTCAATGTGAGATGAAAATTCTTTGATATGTTATTACATAGGGTGTAAGATTCGTGTATGGAATAAGCATAAATGAGATGGATTTGTGAATCGGTCATATGTTTAACTTGTTGTTAATTGTGCTAGGGTTTGCTATATGCTTCTAAGTTAAAAATTATAACATGTTTTTGCGATTAGTTATTGACCATTATAAATTTTACTAGAGCATGTGTATATGTAATATTCGACCATGTTGTTTTAGTTAATTTTTTACTATACCTTATTTTTGCATAAGATGGTTATATTATAGATGTTATGCGTATATGTAAAAGAAAAATGCATGAGGTTGAAATTATAAATTTGTAAATTTTCCTTAAGATTGTCGATAGGTACTAATGATCCATGATAACTGAAAGAACTAGATTAATTACATGAATGGTATCCAATTTTATTACCATGATACCTTAGTTATTTTAGGCCATAGTTTACTATGAAATTCAGGAAACAATAAAAGTATGAGTGCTTAAATATTCCACCATGACGTGTGGATAAACTTTTATTTGAATTTATATATATGTGTATACTTTCACCACATGGAGGATAAGCATATGCACTTGATTTATGTATGTACCCAAATGCTTGACATTGATCTGTGAAACTATACATGATTTGCGAAATCCACATGAGCTAAAGTTTAAATGCCGCATGACTAGGTAAAAGGGTTGGTAATGACATTGTTTAAATGTTATAAAGTTTGTGTATTCGCCTGATTTTCAATAAATAAGTTTAACATTCCATGATTAATTATTGATATGACTATCTCCCGTAAATGTATACAATGTTACATATATGTCTGAATATATGATTTAAGTTATGTTTCAACTAAGCTGAGTGGAACATGTTAGTCATTTTAAGGTTTAAAATGGGACTAAGTTATAAGCATGTATGTGGTGTGAATCTTGGATTGTAGATTAATAATGAATATTTGTACGATTAATTAAATGATCAGTAATACCTCGTAACCCTAGTCCAGCGACGGATATGAGTTAGGGGTGTTACAATCCTAGCTCAAAATAATGGTAGAAATGAGTAGATCATGTTACCGGAATTTCAAAAATGTAAAGAACATTAAAAATGGGGTTCGGGATCACATACAAATGAGCTTGGAAAGCTTGGAAACCCTAGCCATGGTGTTTTTCATGAGACATTTGGCCTTGAGGAAGAAGATGAGCAAATTTGGCTTATTTTTGGCTTTTTAATTCATTTAATTACCAATTTACTAAAATACCCTTAATGAAAAACTTTTAAAAACCTATCATACCATGTCCATTTTTGTCCACAAACTTCAAAATGCTCTAATTACCATTTAAGGACCTTTAATTTAAAAACTCATAACAATTAGACACTTCTAACATGTAGAACTCAACTTTTGGACTTTTTACAATTTAGTCCTTTTGACCAAATTGAGTGCCCAAACGTCAAAATTTTCGAACGAAATTTTCACGAAATCATTCCGTGAAATTGTAGACCATAAAAATATAATAAAAATGAAATTTTCTTCATCAGATTTGTGGTCCTGAAACCACTGTTCTGATTAGGCCCAAAATCAGGATGTTACATTAGGATAACTTAAAAAGATGGTAATGTGGCTTATAATGTAGATTCATCGCAATGAACAGGCCTTTAAGCTCAAAATTATAGTTTCAAAGGTCTAATATAATAGGGTTGGCTTGAAAAGGCTCAAACGATCCAAAGAAATAGTGCCTATATCATTTTAGATTTTTATGTCCCCTAGGATTTCACCTCAAGAAAGTTACTAAGTTAATTCTAAAGATATAAACCTTCATGCATGTCTAATATCAAGAGAAACTAAGTTTTCATGACAAACATTACTAAGGCTAAGATCATACAAGCATTCTATTCTTCATGATAACATACTTTCACTTAGATAAAATCATCATTCATACTTGCATACAAACTATCTCATTAACAAAAAATGTCTCTAAACATTCATTTATTAAAACATACTTGTGATAGAAATGATTGAAACATACTTGAAAATTTTTAAAAATATGAGAAATTTATTTGCCTTACCCCCCTTTAAAAAGAAGCAATGTCCTCATTGCAAGAACAAAGTAATGAATGAAAACTGAACACCAGGTAGGGTTGAAAAGAAAGAGAGGTGAGTCATTAAGACTGCTTAACTACCAAGTCTTTCCTAATAACCCAATCCTAGACATGTCCATTCCCATTACCACATTACTCAGTCTTTTTTCTTTCTAAAGAAGTGCTAAGTCTATTCATGCTTGTTATGTTTTATTCTGCAGAAATTAAATCCTAATTACGAAAAAAATAAACTCCTAAAGACCTAAAAATAATTAAATAAATCAAGACAAGAAACTCCCCTTTTATTATTCTGACTCATTCCCCTTGTCCTTTTCAGCTCCATCTCCACTTGCATAGTTAGAATCTTCCGTCCATGTCTTAAAGATAACATCTGGGAACTCAGGAACAAAAGTATTAGTGATATTCTTAAAAGTATTTTGAATTGAGTCATCTCTAATTTTTGCATATTTCCAGTAATTTTGTTGTTGATTGTGCATGAACTTACACATATCCATCATAATTGACAACTCCGATTTCTTTGAAGCACTTGCATAAATCGGCATTGGAGTTGTAGATTCAGGTTCAACACTTAGCTTGACTGTTTCTTTTTCTAGCTCAACCTCTGGTTCAGGGGTTGCAGATCCTTCAACTGGTTTAGGACTGCTCAGTTCCTTGTCAGATTCTTCTTCTTGGCCTGCCTCGTAACTAAATTAGCTTGATTTTGATTTCATTTGTTGACTCCTCAGATATCACGGCTCGATTGGCTCTTCTTGCTTGCCTTGATTTAGCTCATGCACCTTCTTTACTAACCTTTCAAGATCATGATTTGTAATGCACCGTTGAACATATTGCCCCTTCAGATTTGCTTGTGTTTTAACATGGGCCCTTAAGCAAAGTGAAGTTATTAATGATGGGAAATAAGCATTTCCTATCTTTTTTTTAGCACAATCATAAATCTCCTTGAGAATAATTTTCCCAACATTAATGGACTTTTCTTCAAGATTACATATAACAAAAGCATCCGTTCCATCGAGATGGTGGAGCTATGTGAGATAGGCATAAAACTATAGTGAACGAAATAAAACCATACCTTTGCTACTAGTTTTAGGTATTCCATTAGGCAAGAATGGATCCCATACTTTCTTATAATTCATTAGGATCCCAGATTTGTCACAACATCAAGCACTTGTTGAAGAAAATCCCAATTGATATTGTTCATCATAGGGTAGTACTCATCTTCTTCAACATCAGGTAAGTTAAACAAATCATTGATGGACTTAGAACTAAGAGGTACCCTTTTCTTTCGAACGATGACCTCAATAACATCTTGCATAGTCAAACTAGCATAAAATCCTTGAACTAGTTCATCATCGGGAAGTGAACGAGCATCACAAAATCGTTCCTACTTGAGAGCATTGATTTTCTTTCTAATCGGTATAGGAATAACCATCAAATCATGACTCTTCAAGTTAAAACCTTCTTCCAGCATCATAGGTTGATGCTTGAAGATTGAATCAAATCTCTTTTTCACTTCTTCATCAATCAAAATTGGGTTTTCAGGAGTAGTCTTTGAAGATCTAGTTCTTTTGCGAGACAAGGTATCTTTTCTTGAGAATTTGGCAAAGTTTCTGCACAAGGGGGAAAAGAGAAATCGGCAAGGTGGGTAAGGACTTGCTACGACGAAAATCTTGCTATAATAATGGCAATGTGTGGGGGCAATAGGTGAAATCGGCAAAAAGGGAAGAGAGACTGGGGTTTCTTTTGGGATTTGAGCCTAGCAGCACAAGAGGGAGATTTAGGGATTTTTAGGGTTAAGCAAATTGCTTTGAGGGATATGAAAAATAGTAGAATGAAGAGGAGTTTATATAGGAAAGAATTAGGGCAACAGGCAACGAAAATTTAGCTACATTAGGGTTACTTGGGCAGCAAGTAATGAGAGTGGCGGCAGAGTATGGATTTTCCCCTCCTTTTTTCCTGTCTTGGGCCTTAAACTCAAACTACTTTTACAAACTTACTCAAAAGAAAATTTGATTAGTACTTGGGTCAAATTTGACCCCCTTTATTAATATAAAATTTTAAATTTTAAACAAAACAAATAAACTTAAAAAATTTAAATCTCAATTAGAAATTTTCTTCTTAACTAATTCCATTAAATTAATTCCTAGAAAAGGTTGGAGGGGTCACAACAGTCCCGCTTAAGTTCCAATATCCTTAGACAGAATTAATTAAATATAATAAGTTAAGAAAATAAGTTCTAATTATTTATTTATTTACAAAATGAGTTCATGAAAAATCAAGGGTCTGTTAATTTGAACGAGGATTCAACTCGCTCAACTTCACCATCCCAGTAGTGTTTGAGACGTTGACCATTAACTTTAAATGTACCTTCGTAATTACCGTTTAATTCAATAGCTCCATAAGGATAAACTCGGTAGATGGTATAGGGTCCTTTCCACCAGGATTTAAGCTTCCTAGGAAATAACTTCAACCTTGAATTAAACAACAAAACCTTCTGACCTTCTTTAAACTCGTGAGGTTGTATATGACTATCATGCCATCTCTTTGATTTTTCTTTACACATTTTGGCATTCTCATAGGAAAACAACCTTAGCTCTTCCAACTCATCAAGTTGTAACATCCTTCTCTCACCGGCTTGCTTAAGATCAAAGTTTAACTACTTCAAAGCCAGTAAGCTCTATTCTCCAACTCTAATGGAAAATGACATGCCTTTCCAAATATTAACCGATAATGAGTCATTCCTAACAGTGTCTTAAATGTTGTTCGATAGGCCCATAATGCATCATCGAGCCTACGATACCAATCTTTTCTGCTAGGATGTACTACCCTTTCAAGAATACCTTTGATTTCACGGTTCACTCTTTCAACTTGCCCATTAGACTGGGGGTGATAGGCAGTAGCAATTTTGTGCTTCACATCATATTTTTCAAGCTACCACTTAAGCCATTTTTTCACAAAGTGAGAACCTTCATCACTAATAATAGCTCTTAGCGTCCCAAATCGTGTAAATACATGCTTATGTAGGAATCGCATGACTACCTTAGCATCATTTGTAGGGTATGCTTCATCTTCAACCTACTTGGATATATAGTCCATAGTAACTAAGATGTATTTGTCCCATACGAAGAAGGAAACAGGCCTAAGAAGTCAATGCCCCATACGTCAAATAATTCAATCTCCAAAATGTTTGTCAAGGGCATCTCATTCCTCCTTGATATATTTTCGGTACTTTGGCATTTATCACAGTTCTTCACATAAGCATAAGCATCTTTAAATAGTGTAGGCCAAAAGAAACATGCTTGCAAAATCTTTGCTGTAGTCCGTGTACCACCAAAGTGTCCCCCACTTGGAGATGAATGGGAATGATACAAGATCTCAGCAATCTCACTTTCAGCTACACACTTTTGGATTATATTATCTGCATACTGTTTAAACAAAAACGGATCCTCCTAAAAATAATACCGACTATCATGAAGGAATTTTTTCCTTTGTTGGTATGTCATTTCTCGAGGAATTATTCCACAAGCAAGATAATTGCCAAAATCAGCAAACCAAGGTGTTTAATGAATTGGACTTAACTCGAATAAGTGTTCATTTGGGAAATTCTCGTTGATAGGCACACATGATCGAGTTACCTAGTCTTGCTCCAACCTCGATAGATGATCAACTATTTGATTTTTGACACCTTTTCTGTCTTGGATCTCAAGGTCAAATTCTTGGAGTAAAAGTATCCAATGAATTAGCCTCGTGTTCGCATCTTTCTTCATGAGTAAGTATTTAATGGCCGCATGGTCAGTAAATGCCGTAACTTTAGTACCTATAAAATATGAGCAAAATTTGTCAAAAGAAAAAACTATAGCAAAGAGTTCCTTTTTAGTTACCGTATAATTGAGTTGGGCTCTCGTCAAAGTTCTACTTGCATAGTAAATAGGGTGAAACACTTTGTTTTTTCTTTGACCCATCATAGCTCCAACGATATAATTACTTGCATCGCACATCAACTCAAAAGGTGAGCTCCAATCAGGTGTAACCATTATTGGGGCTAAGATTAACCTTTTTTATATCTTCAAAAGCTTCTAAACATGCGTTGTTGAAATCAAACACTGTATCTTTCTCTAACAACAAACACAACGATTTAGAAATTTTCGAGAAATCTTTGATAAACTTTAGGTAAAAACCGGCATGGCCTAAGAAACTTCTAACTTCTTTCATATTAATTGGGGCCGGTAATCTTTCAATTACGTCCACCTTTGCTTTATCGACTTCAATTCCTCTCTTTGAGATTTTATGCCCTAAGACAATCCCTTCCTTAACCATAAAATGGCATTTTTCCCAGTTAAGGACAAGATTTGTCTCTTTGCATCTCTTCAATACCTTAGCCAAATTACTCAAACAAATATCATAAGTGTTACCAAAAATAGAAAAATCATCCATGAAAACCTCAACAAAATTTTCAACCATATCAGTAAATATTGCCATCATGCATCGTTGAAATGTTGCAGGTGCATTGCATAAACCAACAGGCATTCATCTAAAATAAAATGTACCGTATGGACAAGTAAAGGTTGTTTTATGTTGGTCCTCTGGAGCTATAACTATTTGGTTATATCCCAAATAGCCATCTAAAAAATAATAGAATTCATTACCTGCCAGTTGATCTAACATCTGATCCATAAAAGGCAACAGAAAATGGTCCTTCCAAGTGGATTTATTCAATTTTCTATAATCAATACAGATTCTCCAACCAATAACAGTTCTCGTTGGAATCAAATCATTATGCTCATTTTCAAAAATCGTGAGTCCACCTTTTTTCGGCACACACTGCACCAGACTTACCCATGAACTATCTAAAATAGGATAGATGATTCCTGCATCTAACCATTTGATCACTTACTTTCTCAAAACTTCTTTCATAATAGGATTGAGCCTCATTTTCCCATCAATTTGAGCTCTTTCACCTTATTCTAAAATAATTTTATGCATGCAAAAAGAAGGACTTATACCTCGAATATCAGCTATGGTCCAACCAATTGCGTTCTTAAATTTCTTTAGAACAACAATTAGTTACTCCTCATGATCTTTCATTAGTTCTATTGAAATAATCATAGGCAAAGTAGAATAGTCACCTAAATAAACGTATTTCAAATGGGAAGGAACTACCTTTAGTTCAAGTTTAGGTGGTTCTTCAATTGACAACTTGGGTTGCACAAATTCTCTGACTTCTAACTCCAACGGTTCAAACCATGTGGATTGAATAAAATTCCTTGGATTGGCTTCCATCAAAGCCATGTTTTCTTCACCTTCTTCATCCTCCAAAGGGTCAAGATCTAAGGTTTTCTCCAATGGATCTTCTTCAAAAAAATTTTCCATAGAAACCAATGTTTCTATCTCTTCCATAACTAAACATTCTTCTATCGGATCGGGAAATTTCATCACTTTAAGAATGTTAAAGGTTTCCTGACCGTCTTGAACTCGCATGGTGAGTTCACCTTTCTACACATCAACTAATGGTCTTCCCATGGCTAAGAAAGGTCTCCTAAGGATGATCGACACTTCTTTATCTACTTCAAAATCTAAGATAATGAAATCAGCAAGAAAAATAAATTTATCGACTCTTACCAAAACATTCTCGATCTTTCCCTTAGGATATACTAAAGATCGATCTGCTAGCTGAAGCATCATAGTTGTAGGTCTTACTTCACCTATCGATAACATTTTGAAAATAGACTTAGGCATCAAGTTGATACTCGCTCCTAAATCACACAAAGCTTTACCACAGTAAGATTTACCAATGTTGCAGGGTATAGTAAAGCTTCCTAGGTCTTTCAATTTCAGTGGCAGTTTGTTCTGCAAGAATGCACTGCACTCTTTTGTCAAGGCAACAGTCTCATACTCACTTAGCCATTTCTTATTAGACAGTATATCCTTCATAAACTTCACATAATTTGGCATTTGTTCTAAAGCCTCCACCAACGGAATATTGATGTGCAACAGCTTCAGAACATCCAAAAACTTCTTGAATTGCACCTCCTATTTCTGCTTGTGTTGCTACAATCTTTGCGGATATAGAGGTGATAGAACTTTCGGTTGAATCGGATAACTCTTCTAAGTAGATAAATCTGCATCCAAAAAAGATGTTAAAGTATCTGAATTCACTAAGTTAGGATTTACCTTGTTAGTCTTTGCAGATTCTGACTCTTTTGGTGTAGAAATTTCAACAATTGGTTGATTCTTCTCAACGGGATTATCTTCGACATCAATCAATTGGGGTTCCAAAATTTTACCACTTCGCAATGCCACTACCTTGATATGTTCTTTACCCAAATTTCTTGTATTTTCAATATCATTCGACAAGGTTCCTTGCGGTCTATTACGAAGCTCTATAGCTAACTGACCCATTTCGTTTTCCAAATTTTTTAATGTTGCTGCTTGGCTTTGGATCAAAGTGACATTCTTTTCCATGTACGCTTTTAACAAGTTCTCCAAACTGTTTGATGCCTCAGCTTGAGGTGGTTTTGGAGCTGCTGATTAAACCCTTGATTTTGGTTGGGTCTATGCTACAATAAGTTGTTGTTCAGTCCATTTTCTTAGATGCTCCAAGAAAAGTTAAGATGATTACGCCATGAAGGATTGTAGAAGTTGGATTGGGGTCCTTGTCCACTCCTATTTTGATGTTGGTTCCCCACATAGTACACTGACTCGGGATTTGATGGACAATTCTCAAAAGAATGACCTTCCCCCACAGTATACACAGGAAACTACTTCAAACGGACTTGGTGGCTGAGCTGCAAAATTAGCACTGTTAGCGGTAATTTGTTTTAACATAGAGGAAATAGACAATACCTGAGCTGATAACGAAGTGAGGGCATCAACTTCATGAACTCCAGCTACACGTCTTCCTGAAGCTATTTGATTTGTTGGCCATTAATAGTTGTTACTCGCGATCCTCTCAATGAACTTATAAGCTGTAACAACCCGATTTTGGGCCTAGTTAGAACAGTGGTTTCAGAACCACTAACTCAAGATTGGAGAAATTATTTTTAATATTATTTTATGCGTTATAGCATGTTTATATGAGTGCATGAAAATTTTGGTGAAATAATTTTAGCGATTGCATGCTTAATTGCGAAAAAGGACTAAATCGCAAAAGGGACAAAATTTTTATTTCTTTAGCTAAAGGTGTCAAATAGCTATAGAACCAAAATTAGGGTTATTTAAAGATCAAATAGGCCTTTAATAATGAGATGGTCGGCCATAGGGACAAAGAAAATAAAAATGTCAAGGTTAAGTGAGCTTTTGGTTACTTATTTGACTAAAATAAAATGAAGGAAAAGGGAGGCTATAGTGTTCTTCTTCTCCACCAAAATTTTCAGAAAAAATAAGGGATTTTGGAGCTTAAAAATTCATCCAAGCTATCCTCTTGCAATTAGGTTATTTAGATGGTTATTTTTTATGAGTTTTGTACTTTTGGGACCCTTGTAGCATGAGCTAGCTAATGGAGGGACTATTTTGCAAAAGGGTTGAGAGTTTGGAGATTTACCATGAGATTATTTATGTTGTTAGCTGAAAATTTATGGAATAAAATTATTTATGGTTGTTAAGTAAACAACTTTTGTGAAGTGGTGTTCATGAAAAACACCTAAAATGGACTATTTTGTGAAGTTTGTTAAATGGATGGTAATTGTGTGAAATATTTGAAATTTTGAGATGCTATAGGTATAAAAAATAATTTGGCTAAGCTTGGTTAATTAGGAAATTCGATAAAAATTTATTTACGAGCCTAAGGGTAAAATCATAAATTTTATGAAAGTCTAGGGGCAAAATGGTCATTTTGCCAAAATATTAATTATGAAAATGCATTGATTAATGTGATAATTAAACTAGTAAATTTTATCATTATGGATCAAGAAATACGAAATCCAGACCTAGACCGAGGGAAAGCCAAGCTAGTGGATTAAAAATCGACTAGTTGGAACGACGAAAAATGTGCAAGTGTACACAATCGCAACAAGTAATATAGTGACAAGTAAATGTTGAGTTATCGTACCCACAGGGACTGTAAAAATAATTATTTATGAAATTAATTGTAAAACACTTTGGTGAGGTAAAAATAATTTGGTTTAAAAAAGATGGTCAAAAATTGTTTAAAAACTAAGTAAATTATTAAAAATAAAACAAAGGAGTTCTAGTGCACGATTTCAAATAAGATTTAATCAATGTAACATACTTGTGTTGGATTAATTATATCCCTTTAACTTAGAATCATTAAACTTATGTTTATACTATTACGAATAAAATCACAGCAACCCGATAATTTGCTAACTTATGAACATACTTACATACCAAAATCCATTCATCTCTTGACATATCCCTTTGTCAATTCAACCGACTAAATAGATTCTAGTAAGCAAACATGTTATTGCTCATACATACTCATTAAATTGAGCCAATCTCTTGCATATCCCTATGTAAATTCAAATGATTAATCAAATCTAATAAGCATATAAAAGACTATGTGAAGTAACAAGGCATCCCTACCTTGAAACAATTTAATCACAATAATCTTGCAAGTTATGCAAGGCAATAAAATCGCCAGATACATTGCTAATTTAACCTTCAGCTACCTTAGAAGAATAAACATGCACTGATTAAGTACTGTGTCAATTAATTACAATTTCAATCTATTTAAATAATTAATTCATTAATTACCTCACAGTCGTAACGCAAGGATAACTTAGGTATGATTTTACTTAATCAAGCATCTTACCGAGGCCTATAACAGCATAAACATCATTTTAACAATACAAGCAGGAAAAATATAATCAACCCAACACAAACATAATTTTAAGCTGAATTGATTAAAATAACCATTTCAATAGCATAAATATTCATAAACATGTTCGTCAAAACAACAAAAAAATTTAAAGAGTTAGGGAACAAGAGGCAAATCCGGTGTTTCTCCGTAGCTTGTCTAGTTGCTCCATTCTTCATTCTTCGTCGGCCTTGGCTATCAAGGTGGCTTATGAAGACCTAATTGCTGCTCCAAAATGGTTGATGAGAGCCTCTTTCCCAAGAGAAGAAATCGACACTTGAACAAGAGGGAAATGGGATGGAAAAAATGAGAGAAAAGTGAGAGAGGGAATGAGAGAATGTTGTGAAGTGAGGGATGCTTTGAATGATCAGCAAGGGATGGCTTTCATAGCTGATTGTGGCTGCTAAAAATATAAAATTCCAGCAGCCACACACATGGCAAAGTTGAGAGTTTTAACTTTGCTATTTTAGGCTTGGGGCAATTTCATAAAGCCACAATTAAATGAAGGGTTTGAATGCATTTTGAAAGTTTTTCAAGGGCCTTTTTGCAAGCATATTTAATAAGATAAAATGCTGATTTGGGTCAGCATATGGACGGTTCTAGGCTACCCAATTAGTGGCTGGTTCGGTTCACTCAATATGGTTCGACCAGTGCGGTTCAACTGGACCCTTTCTCCATAATTAATTAAAAATAATTTATTTTACCCAAATTAAATAGGGAATAAATTAAAATTAATTAAATTATGAATAAAAACACATTTCTGGACCATCTTAGCCTGGAAATTAATGTGCCTCGATACTTTCAAATTGCTTCTCGGTTTTGAGCTTTCAGCAGTGTCAGTCGAGCCAATTTTTGCCCTTTGTGCGAATCTGTCGAAAAATAGTTAAAATTAATCAAAATTAAGAATGAAATTACTAAATTCACCATGTTCATATTTTTGAACACAATTTAGTTATTTTATAATATTTAATTATTTTCGACAAGAATTTAACCGGATTTGCATGAATTTAAGTAAAAATGGGTATGAAAAAATATATAAATTTTTGTGTTTCCACTAGTCGCTCGCCTTTTTGTATACCGAGGTAAGTTGTACGTAAGTAAGGCAAATTTATCGTTATTCTGTGTTGAATGATTGATTTTGCATAATATGGTTAAATATGCTTATGAATAATGTATGATGAAATTTAATGTGGTAAATTCCTGGTTGAACCCAGGAATAGATTAGATATCCATGCCATGACATTTGGGTGATATGTGTGCTAGTGTAAGACCATGTATGGGACATGGCATTGGCCATATTTCATGTGCTAGTGTAAGACCATGTTTGGAACATGGCATCGGCAATGTTATGAGAGCCAGTGTAAGACCATGTTTGGAACATGGCATTGGCAATGTTATGAGAGCCAATGTAAGACCATGTTGGAACATGGCATCAGCGTTGATTGTGAGCCAGTGTAAGACCATGTCTGGGACATGGCATCGTCCACAATATGAGAGCCAGTGTAACACCATGTCTGGGACATGGCATCGGCATTGAGATGAGAGCTAGTGTAAGACCATGTCTGGGACATGGCATCAGCCCTGACATGTGAGCCAGTGTAAGACCATGTTTGGGACATGGCATTGGCAATCTACCCTCTTATATGAGGCTTATCGGATATCCTTTAGTATTTCAAAGCGTTTCACGAGTTATTTTTAAAGCTTATCATAAAGATATAGAATGATATAATCATGTTATGAGTGGTACAGGTTTTTATTCGAAACTCATGAGATATGAGTCTAGTTATAATGCCTTAATGGTAAGAATAACATGAGTAAGTTCTATCTATGAAAATGATTTTGGGATGACTTTGTAATCTTTGGCTTATCTTTGTGATGTATAAGTAAGTAGTGATATCCACCTTTGTGCACTCAAGAATGTTGTGTTAGTTTATAACATGCTATGTGTTTAAATATGTGTGGTTGACGTTGTTATTTATTTACATGCAACTTACTAAGCTTTATGCTTACTCCCTCTCTTTTTCATTTTCTTATAGTGCCGCCAAGTTAATATCGGGAAACAAGAGACGTCGGAGGCATCGATCACACTATCACCTGAAGTTTTTGGTATAACTAGTATAAATGTTTTGAGTTTGGCTTGTATAGGGACCTGTTCTTTTTGTTTAGTGTCACGTTAGTTTAGCCACAAGTGTTGGCTCATATGGATGTGATATTCTTTTTGTATAGACTATTGATGTTGGCTAATATTGATTACTATTAAATGCATTTGATGAAAATTCTCTTGGATGTGGATGTTTTGGTTATGTGTGTTTATGCTTGGATTGGAGATGTTTGATGTTGTGTAGGTTGGTCCAAGTAAGGGTGGCAAAAAGGCTTGGTAGATAGCCTTCTCTTTCTCCACACGGGCAGACACACGGGTGTGTGTCTAGGCCATGTGTGACACATGGTCTGCCCCATGGGAGTGTAGTTAGGTTGTGTATCCCCTGCACCTAAATTTGGCAAAATAGAATGCCCAGTAGTAACCACACGGACGAAGACACGCCCGTGTGTCCCAACCGTATGGAGGACACGGTCTAGTACACGGGCGTGTACCATGGTCATGTGCCCTTAAAGGGTTATTGATGTCAGAAACAAAATGTCAATGTTTTTGCACACAGACTGAGACACGGGCGTGTCCTGGCTGTGTGGGGGACATGGGCCATAAACACAGGCGTGTGCCATGCCATGTAAAAACCCCTGTAGGTTCAAATCAAGAAATAAATTTGCACAGGCTAGGGATACGAGTGTGTTCCGATATGTTTAGGCCGTGTGAGCCACATGGGCCTTCAACATGGCCATGTTCATAAGACACACGGGCGTGTCATCCTTCCACACTGGCATGTGTCCCTCTCTGCTTGAAAATTTACAAAGTTTTTCTAAAGTGTTTAGTTCATTTTCGAACCATTTCCAAAGTGTGTTTTGGACCTCGTAGGTCTACATTAGGGACGTTAAGAGGAAGTTTGAAAGTTTTAAAAATTGAGCGAAATTTTATGACTCGAAAACATTTGAATGTATGTGTTTATGTCCAGTAACACCTCATATCCTGCTCCGACGTTGAACTCGAGTAAGGGGTGTTACATAAGCCTCACTATAAAACTTAGACAAAATTGCACCATTCCCAGAAGCATCTACCATCAATCTTGTATGTGCATTAATACCCTTATAGAATGTCACCAACTGGATACAATGAGGAATCCCATGATGAGGACACTTACGAAGTAACTCGTTGAATCACTCCCAAGCCCCATACAAAGACTCGTCATCCAATTGTTGGAAAGTTGATCTCGTTCCTCAACTTAGCATTTTTGCTAGGCGGGAAATACTTAACCAAAAATCTCTCTGCTAATTCTTTCCATGTAGACATGGAACTTGGTGGCAATGAATTGAGCCATGCTCTTGCTCGACCTCGCAACGAGTATGGAAACAACTTTAACCTCAGTGTGTCTTCAGTCACACCGACTATCTTGAATGAATCACTCACCTCCATAAACACTCGAAGGTGGAGATGTGGATCTTACGTGGGAATACCACTGAATTGGCCCACTGTTTGAAGCATTTGTAACATCACTGATTTCAATTCAAATTGGGTTGCCTCAATATCTGGCCTTTTAATTCTTGGTTAACTCACTGAAAAGTGGCACAGCATATTTTCTGATGCATCGATCCCTGTCATTGGCAATGAGGATGGGATTTGATACACGACCGGCTTCATTACCTTAGTCTTGATTCTAATTTCCAAGGTCCATCTCAACTTGTCTTTGAGCCGTTCGTTCACGTCTTCTTTGTCTGAAAGTTTGCTCAATTTTAGGGTCTATAGAGAGTAAATCGATATCCAATCTACGCTCATAAACACCTGAAAAGAAAATCACAAATTAAAAAGAATAAGTAAATCGATATCCAATCTGCGCTCATAAATACGCATTTTACTGATCCTTATTTCCTAAGGGTTTCTCAGCATTTGTGTGAGGTAATAGGGACGTGTTAGGTTTGATACAGTTTAATCACACAACTCTAAAAACTATGCAGATAACAGAGCTTGGTTAGAGTTGTTATGCAACCTGCAATTTAATCAAGTTAGGATCTACATTGAGCATGCACATTTCAATTTCGTGTCCATTATCCGTCGTCTGGTTAGGATCGCTCAGCTAATTTAAGTTCATTTCAATCACGTATGAACGAAATACAGACTTGATTTTAATTGAAAACATGATCGAGTGAGGCACAAACATTATAAGCATGAATCAAATGAATATTATTTAATCAAAGTAATCATCCTAGATTAAATAAAATTAAGCTAACATTGTTCTAAACAATAAGAAAGAACACATAGCAAACATTTTTAGATTAAACTAAAGAAAAGAAAGATTAAACCCAAATCAAAGTGTCTGTGACCCAAGACTCTGACCGATGAGGCTCCTTCGCTTCTTCACTTTGCTTCTTTGTTGATGGCTTTCCAAGGTGGCCGACCAAGGGCTTTTGAAGAGGCTTAATTGTTAAAATCTCTATGAAGAGATGATGCTAGGCATGGGAAATGGAAAATGCTAAAGAGGTTTGGGAAAATAGAGAGAATGATGAGGGATAAGGGATGATTTTTGAAGGATTAAATGAGGTCTTATTTATAGGTGAAGAGAGGAGGGTAGTTTGCTAAAAATAGAGAGGTTTAGCCTCTTCAAGCTTTTCCAATGAGTGGTCGGCCATGCTTAGTGAATTTTGAGTTTAATTTTTCTTGATTTTTAAGCAATTTAAACTCCATAACAACTCCGGACTAAGACACGGTCAAAGGTAAATCTTTGGGCAAATCTCTAATTTCTTCAACATTGCAAGGACCTTGTGTAATTAAACCAAAAAGTGGTTTATGTGGACAGCCATGTGTAGCCAAATTTGGGTTGACTTGGTCTTCAATTTGGACCATTTTTTTGTAATCCAGCAAAGCCATCAGACCTGTCCAAAATAAATAGATAATTTAAAGGACCAAAGAACAAAATTTATCCAATTTAAATAATTAATTCAAACCCAAATTATTAATAAAATATTTTAAAATGAATTATTAAATATAATTTTATTATTTAATTTAATCTTGCATGGCCTATTTTATGTCTTAAAAATATAATATGTTCAAATAAATATAAAATAAACCATTTTATGCATGAAAACTATATAATAAAGCATAAAATCACATTTTAATAATTTATGTGCCCTAATTTCATATTTTCACATATTTCATTAATTTATTAAACAATTGCTTAGTTTTAACAATGAATTTAAGTAAAAAGGTAATAAATTACATAGGAAAAATCCTATATATTTTTTAGCTTATACTTTCCCAGATGATAATCAATTACTAACTCATAATCTTTTAGCAACTCTAGCCATCTTTGTTGTCCCAAATTCAAATGTTTCTGAGTTATGATATACTTCAAGCTTTTATGATCAGTAAAGATATGACACTATTCACCATAAAAATGATGTCGCTAAATTTTCAATGCAAATACAATAGCGGCCAACTCTAAATCATGCGTTGAATAATTCTTTTCATACGATTTCAACTATCTGGAGGCATAGGCTATCACTTTACCCTCTTGCATCGGTACACAACCCAAACCATTCAATGATGCGTCGCTAAAAATCACAAACTCTTTACCCGACTCAGGTTGAACCAAAACTGGTGCCTCAGTTTGTAATGTTTTCAACTGATCAAAACTGTGTTGACATTTTTCGGGCCACTCGAATTTCACATATTTTTGTAACAATCTAGTCATTAGTGTAGCAATCATCGAGAATCCTTTAACAAAACACCGATAATAGCCAGCTAACCCCAGAAAGCTTCTAACTTTGGATACATTTCTTGGTGGTTTCCAATCAACAACGACTGAAATCTTGCTCGGATCAACTTGTATACCTTCCACTGAAACAATATGTCCTAAAAATTTGACTTTTCTAAGCCAAAACCCGCATTTGCTGAATTTAGCATACAGTTGCTTATTTCTCAGGATTTGTAGCACAATCCTTAAATGCTTGGCATGCTCAGACTCATCTCGTGAATATATCAGAATGTTGTTAATGAATACAACAACAAATCTGTCTAAATACGGTCTAAAGATTCAATTCATCAAATCCATAAAAATTGTAGGAGCATTAGTTAATCCGAAAGGCATAACAAGAAATTTATAATGCTCGTACCTTGTTCTAAATGCAATTTTCGGCACATCCAAATCTTTCACTCACAATTGATAATAACCAAACTGCAGATCAATCTTCAAAAAAACTGTTGCTCCTTTCGACTGATCGAACAAATCATCAATTCATGATAAAGGATACTTTTTCTTTATCGTAACCTTGTTAAGCTGACGTTAATCAATACAAAGTCTCATTGATCCGTCTTTCTTCTTTACGAACAATACCGGTGCACCTCAGGATGAAAAATGTAACATCCCAAACCCAACCCAGATGTTATGGCTGATTTTGTTGTGTCACATTGAAGTGTTTTAGAGAAAACCATGTTTTCATTGAAAACCCTTCTTAAAATAAAAGAAACCTTAATTAAATTTAAAAAAAAAACACACACACACCTTTCAGTTGCAAAAACCTTGTTGAAACATTTGATTTAAGAAAAATTTATCATTTAAAAATTTAATTGCGGAAACGTAGAAAACATACTATAATTTAGAAAACCCATTTTCAACTTCTTGTAATTACATTGAAAATAATAATAATTCAAGTAATAATAACATAATGAAAACCTTATTATAATCTGGTCTGGAACATACTAAAAAAAAAGTAAAAACTTAAATGCTTTTAAAAAAAACCCAAGTCCAAATCATCTTGCTAGCTGGCCACCCAGAGTCCCTCCAAACATCGAACCTTCTACTATGCATCACCTGAAAATAAAATAAAAGAGAGGGTGAGTTTTCGCAAACTCAGTGTGTACAACCCTCGAAGAAAACAAGCATTCAAAAAAAACATCATTCATCATTCATGCAATGCAAACCCATCCAAATTATCCATCCTCTACACACCGACTCCGTCCTCCGTCATACCATGTGGGGATATAAATATCAACCCACCCAACCCACACACCATGGTAGCCCGGTTGCGGAACTACCTTCATTTACATATTGGGCTTTAAAAGCCGTTGGTAGATCCACGATTGTCAAGCAACCATGCAATCCTCATATACTTCCTCCGTTCCATAATTACCAACCCATATACAACCTAAGCAGAATATCATATGTATGCATGTCGCATCCACAAAACTTACATTCAACACCTAGGGGTATTTTGGTCATTTTTGCCCTTAGGGGCATTTCGGTAATTTTCCCTTAATTACGGTTTTCACTTATCTTGGCATTTAACAAGTCCCGTGAGCTAAGATGAACGAATACTACGCACCAGATAGGATTCCAGAGAAGAGGAGGTGGGTCATTAAGACCGCTTAAGTACCAAGCTCTCCCTAGATCCAATCCTAGACATGCATATACCCGTTGCCACACCTTAACCCTTTGACTTGTCCATGGTCGCAATATATGAATTAAGTCTTATGTGGATATCATATACTAGGCCCAAAACCCCTTACAAATCCCAAACAATTTCACATACCTGTATCTGGCCCGTTAAGCCCAATCATATTCTTATGGCCTATTAGGACCAAATCACTAGTATATGGCCCATTAGGCCCAAATCACATTTATATGGCCCGTTAGGCCCAGTCACATTCATATTCATGCTCACACACAAATTCCTATCACAAAGCATCAATACTCAGTTTTTGCCTATTATGGGCCCAACAGCCCATTGGGCCCATTTACCCCATTCCGGCCCATATGGCCAAATCACAACCCAAGTCCACGGAATCGCCCGTGGGCCTCAGGAAACCTATCAGTTTCCCCCTTACGAGTGCTCGCGCACTCGGAAGACTACCGTAGCCAAACTTTTGGCTTTTCGACATTTCGGCTTTTCGGCTTTTCGGCTATTGCCGATTCATTGTGTGTGTGCAGTGTATGTACACACCTGGTAAGAAAACGTCTTGCGATTCCCTTATTCACCGACCTACAAACAATATCACCTTTCAATTAATCACTTGCTTAATACTTATTTACTCAAAAATCGAAACCTCACCGTAACCTTACCTTGAGCCCAATCCTTAATCGCTTTTTCCTTGATCACGTATTTCCTAGATCTGCACCAATCCTAACTTATTAAAACTTGAATAATAGGTGAATCATATCCAACACAAGTCTCCTTACCTTAACTATGACCTTTCGGCCACCTTAGCCAATGGGAGAGGAATACTTACCAGAACCGCAAGCACCTAAAGGCAATTTCGGTAGAGAGCTAAGATTCGAGATCCGATACTAATTCCCTACCAAATTTGATTAGAAAGAGTGAGGGACAATAATCGATACTAAACAAAGAAAACTGATTGGAAGAGCAACACTTACACTAGATTCGGTCAAAGAGTATTTGGCACTTGGAAGATTCTGCTTTTCGGCTTTTCAAACTTAGTATGGTGAATAAGATTTATTTAGTACGGATTAAAGAAGAAGAGTAGTAGAACAAATCGGCTAGGTGAAACAAAGAAAATTATGTAGAGAAGAATAGAAATCGGTAGGAAAAAAAGAAAGAAAAACAAAAGGGTTTTCGGCTTTTTGGATCTTGAAGAGAAAAGGGTTTTTGGCACAAAGTGAAGAAGAATTTCGGCAGTAGCCTGGAATTCAAGCCCGAGTTCCCAATTTGGCTCTACCACTTCTCCCTTTTCATCTCCTCGTTTTTCTTCCTGATAACCCCTTGATCTTTTCCTTAATTTTCTCTCCTAAACATTTCCCTTGGAGTCCATTTTCACGCCACTTCCATCCTTCTAGAAGGCTAAAATTAAACTCCCAAAAATACTAAGCTAGGATTCAAACCTTGGACCTTCTTGCTAGCTACTAACGCCACCTCCCTACTCCCTAAGTGGCGTCACTTAGTGTAATATCCTGATTTTGGGCCTAGTCGGAATAGTGGTTTTGTGACTACAAAATTTGAGATATAAATAATTATTTTATAATTATTTTGATGTTTATGATATGATTGCATGATTGTGTGAAAATTTCGTGATGAAATCCTATGCATAAAATGCTTAATTTGAAGTTAGGGACTAAATCGAATAAGTTGCAAAACTTGCATTCTAGAAGTTTCTAGTATGAAATTGTTTTGAAATATTAATTAGGAGGTCTTAAATAGAAATTTTACCAATTTCTAAGTTTATGGACAAAAATTGGACATGGATGGAATTTTTGGAAAGTTTAGTAGTAAGGGCATTTTGGTCATTTAGGGGTAAAATGAATTAAAATACAAAATTAAAAGCCAATTTTGCTCATCTTCAACCCCATGGCCGAATATAGCAAGGAGAAACCATGGCTAGGATTTTTCAAGCTTCCAATCTCGATTGTAAGTCCACTCTAGCCCTGTTTTTCAAGTTCTTTACGTTTTTGGAGTCCCGGTAGCTCAATTTAGCTTATGGTAGCAATAATTTAACCTAGGGTTTATATTTGGAAAAATACCCATAGGTTAAATTTGTGTATTTTGGTGTTTTATGATAGAATATGAGGTTTTAAATTATGTTAGACAACTTGTGCTACTCGGTTTTAAGTGAAAACGAGCAAAGGGCTTAATCGGTAAAAATACCTAATAGTCATAAGTATATGTTAGAGTGAGAATTTGATGTTGCCATAGAAGGGAAAAATGATCATCATGTCATAAAACATAAGAAAATAGGCTGAATTTTAATTTACGAGCTTTGGGGAAAAAGTGTAAATATGCAAAAGTTTAGGGGCAAAATTGTAATTTTTCCAAAATATGATTTTGGGTCAATTTGAATAATGCGAGTCCTAATTAGACTATATTTTAAATGATAGAGAAACGAAAACTAAAGTTCGAGCTAAAATGGGGAAAATACCAAGTTGTGGACGAAATGGTAAAAGTATCCATTTTCGCATACTATGTAAGTCCATATGTAAATGTTGGTAACATAGTTATTATTTTAAATGTTTTTATGTTATTTAAATGATATGATAATTATTATGAAATATTATACTCGTGATAATTGTTTGATAATATGTCAAATTATTTGATATACTTGGAAAATGTGAAATACTACCGAGTATCGGTATCGGTATTCCGTAGAAGATGGTTGAGACACATGATTGGGAAAAAGGTCCTGTTGAACCTTACGAATGGATTAGGATACAAGTGACATGTCACTGGGATATTTGGGCATCCGAACTCGTTGAGTTGAGTCCGAGTTCACTTATGGATGCGAATGTCCGAACTCGTTGAGTTGAGTCCGAGTTCGTGAAATGTAACTAGGCATCCGAACTCGGTGAGTTGAGTCTGAGTTCACTTATGGATGCGAACGCCCGAGCTCGTTGAGTTGAGTCCGAGTTCGCTTATGGGCGGGTTACATAGTAGCTTGGCTACATATGTGGCACTTATGTGCAAACTTTCCATGTATCCGAATTATATTCCGATGTGTTCAACGGGTAAAGTTCTACTCAAATGGAGGAATACTCAAGATGAAAGGGACGTATTGGTAAGTGTTGTGAAATGGATACTTTGAACAGGTATGTACTTAACCTCAAAGTTGAAAAATCGATATAACAACAATATGGTAAGATGATAAATGAAAATATGATATGAATGTCTTGGTGATGATTATGCAAATGATGTTTTATGTTTGTTTATATGGTTATGTTACTTGCTATTTGCATGTGAACTTACTAAGCATTTATGCTTACTCCATCCTTTTCATTCCTTGTAGTGTTGACAAAGCCACTCGTAAATCGGGAACGGTCGGAGGCACGCTCACACTATCCGTATACCATCTTGGCATAATGGCTTGTATATTTTGAGTATGGCATGTATAGCATTATAATCATTTTGTATATATGGTCTTATGATATGGTTATTGAGTAGTATAAAAATGCTTGGTAATGATTAGCCATTGGAATGGCTAATTATGATCATATTTGGTGTTATGTATGTCAAATTGCTAGTTAATCCATGGAAACCATGAAATAGGTAAAATTTACCATAAAATAGATTCAGACAGCAGTAGTGACATGAATTTGAAAAATCATTAAAAATAGTAGAGATATAATTAGATGATTAATTAAACATGGAATTGAAGAATTATGAGTCTATTTTCATATGAAAGAAACGAATCAGGTATATGAGTTATATTTTATGAGATGTTTAAATTTTTGTGAAACAGGGCCAGAGCGATTTCTAGATCCCCTGTTCTGACTTTGGAAATTCACCATAAATTATATAAAAATAATTAGAAGTCATAATTTATATGTACAGATTTCTTATTGAGTCTAGTTTTAATAGAAACAAACTTCATAGTCATTGAAATTCTTTACAGAGAGATATATGATTCGTAATACACAGAGGTTAGAGCAGTTGAACCCTGAAAAAGGGGAGATTTTAACTAATAAACTGTACTAATTGGCCTAGCCAAAAATTCTAGAAAAAAATTAGTAAATATATATATGAGTCTAGTTTTAGGGAAAATTTACGGAATTGGATTTTGAGTTTCAGAACTCGAGATATGAATTTTTAAGCGACTGTGACGCAGTTAGCCAGCTTGTCTGGAATTTCTAAAATTAAATTGTTTGAGCTGTTTAAGCAATGAATTAAGTCTGTCAACACCTCGTGTTCGACTCCGGCAACGGTCTCGGGTACGGGGCGTTACACTTAGCCACTCATCCACAAGGCTTTTTGATGCCATTTTCCCCCTATTTTTATTTAAAAGCCCAACAACTTGCCAACCCTAATTCTTTTAATAATTAAACTATAATTTCTTCTACCCCTTGATTTGAACTCAAACCTTAATTAAGACCTACTATAATTATCACTTGGCTTGGAATATAAAACACAATTTTTATCAAAACCGAAAACAAAGAAATTTTGGGATTTCAGGATTTTTGGATTTCGAGATTTTTGGGGCGTTACAAAAAACTAGGTTGTGCAAAACCTCTATCTGTTAACTCCTGTAACTGAGCTTTCAACTCTTTCAATTCTGTTGGAGCCATTCTGTACGGAGTTATAGATATTGGTGATGTTCCTGATACTAATTCAATGGCAAACTCAACCTCTCTGATTGGTGGCAACCCCGGTAACTCTTCTGGAAACACATCCGGATACTCACAGACTACTGGTACTGATTCAATCTTCGATTCAGACATTTTTGTATCCAGAACATAAGCAAGATAAGCTTCGCAACCTTTCCTCACATATCTCTAAGCTAACATCGACTCATCAGATTCAATTCGAAGAATTTCACTATTCTGACATTTTAACTTAATAGTCTTTCGTCTACAGTTCACAACAGCATCATGCAGCGTCAACCAATCCATACCCAGAATTACATCAAATTCATCAAATGGTAGTAGCATCAAATAAGCCGAAAAATAGTAACCTCGAGTCATTAAAGGACAGTTCTTGCAAACTTTATCAACTAGAACATACTTGCCTAAGGGGCTCAATACTTTAATCACAAATTCGGTAGACTCAACAGGAAAATTCTTACTAGACACTAAATTCATACAAATATAGGAATGAGTCGATCTAGGATCAATCAATACAATTACATTAGTTTCATAAAGAGAAAATATACCGGTGATAACATCCGGTGATGACGCATCTTTGCAAGCGCGAATAGCGTAAGCTTTGGCAGGTGCTCTAGCCCCTGATCTCACAGTTGAATCTTTTTGTCGCACCTTTACTACTAGTTACATTCCCCATATTTCTAGGTGGCCTCCCTCTAGTAGCTATGTTGTTTAGTCTTGCATTCTGGAATTTATCTTTCTCGGCTAATTTCGGGAAATCTCGAATAAAATGATCTTGCGAGCCACATTTAAAACAACCCCTATTATTCATCCAGCACTCACCAAAATGTCATCTACCACACTGTTGACACTCGGGTTTATTATTTCTTACACTACCAACACTTGATACTGATGTAGCTTAAGTTTTAGAACTTGAGTATTGTTTTCCACGATCTCTATTTGGATACCCTATTGAAGCATTCGTACGAGTGTATGAATCTCTTGATTTCTTTGAAGAAAACTGATATGGTTTATTCATTGATCTTTTTTCTCAAATCTCTAGCTTCAAACTCAGCTTTTCTCATTTCTTTTCCCAAATCTTGGGCTTTGCAAGCTCGATCGACTAATACAACTAATTCTTTCAACTCTAAAATCACAACTAGCAATCTGATGTCTTCGTTCAGTCCATCTTCTAATCTTTTACACATAATTGCCTCGGTAGAAACACATTCTCAAGCATACTTATTGAGTCTCACAAACTCTAGCTCATATTCAGTCACAGACATACGGCCCTGTTTCAGCTCCAAAAACTCTTTGCGTTTTTTATCGATAAACCTTTAACTAATATAGTTCTTTCTGAACTCAGCTTGAAAGAATTCTCAGGTAACTCTTTCTCTCGGTACCACAGATGCCAAAGTATCCCACCACTGACATGTTGTGTCTCTCAGAAGTGAAACAACACATTTTACACATTCAGATTGTGTGCATAAAAGCTCCTCAAATACCCGAATTGTATTTTCAAGCCCAAACTCAGCTCTCTCAGAATCGTCGTCAACAATAGCTCTCAACTTTTCGGCCCTGTATTTTCGAATCTTATCAGTTGCCGGCTTATTCAATCTTAAAAGCTCCACACCATGAGGAGCTATGGGAAATGGATGGGGATTAGGTAGGGGTGGAGGTTGTTGAGCAGTTGGATTTGTTGGAACAAACTCTATAAACCATTCATTCATCATTTGGAAGAATGCTTCTTTAGCCTCTCCTTCTTGGCTAACCGTTATGGGTCTCGACTCTAATTGTGCTACTCCATGAATGGAGGCTGGCACATTACTTTCAACATCATCAGCTACAGCTCGATTGGGATCCATTTCCTATATGAAAACATGATTTAAAATGTCAGGAGATATCACACTATCACATGTTATATACGGCATGTATTGCTAGACTCTCACATACGCTACGTTAGTCTGAGAATCGACTAAACCGTAGCTCTAATACCAATAAATGTAACACCCTTCACCTGTATTCAACACCAGAATAGGGTTATGGAGCATTACTGAACTTATAAAACAATTAAAAATTTATTTCACATACATTTTCAAATTCCAAGTAATCATCATCAGTATCATTCACATTGTCCCTAATATAAGCCTACAAGGCCCAAAACATGCTTAAGGTGTGGTTCGGGACTAAATCGGTAATTCAAGAAATTTTTACAAAAGCTAGAAAATTTTTCAAACTACAGGGGACACACACTCGTGTGGCCTGGTCGTGTGTCTCACACGGCCAAAGACACGCCCGTGTCACAGGCCGTGTGGACATTCGAAAAGGGATCACATGGCCGTGTCCCAGCTCGTGTCTGACCCCATGTAACTCTCTGACTTGGGTCACATGGCCAACACATACACCCATGTGACTAGCCCGTGTGCCCTAAGATATAGCCACACACACCCGTGTGTCAGGCTGTGTGCTAGGCCATGCCAAACCTGTAGGGTATACTGATTTATGCCACATGACCAAGTCACACGCCCGTGTGCTGGGCCATGTGAAGTGTACTAACTTGATTTCTAATTCAACACCAGGGGACACACGACCGTGTAACCAGACCATGTGTTACACACAACTGAGACACATGCCCGTGTGGACAAAAATAGGCTATTTACCAAGCCATCTTGCCACTCAAATTTGCACAAACCTAAACCAACCCAATTGGCACATAAACATGGCATAATTAAGCATTCAACCAACCTCAATCAAACATATTTCATACCATTTTAATACCGACCAATACAAAACACATCAATACCACAATGTGCTATTCTATTTCATACCAAAACTGATAATCTCAAATCAACAATATAATCACTTTCAAGCATGCATCATTTAGCCTAATCTCACAAACATTCCAAATTAAATTCTCAACCATTTAGTACCCCTAATTACCAAATACCAACTAACATCACATATCCATCAACAAACCCACAACACAAGCCATATGCACATATATATATATACACAACCAAACCAACCAAATTAAGCCAACTCTCATGGCTATATACAAAACCAAACTCTTAATATTTACAAGCCATTTCAAATGACTAAATTCAATAACAACACAAAGATCAATAAGACCAAAGTCCCTATACATGCCATATACTCAAAATACTTAAGTTCAAAAGTACCAAAGTGATAGTTGGATAATGTGATGAAGTCTTCGATGATTCCCGAATCTGAGCTAGTTTGATATCACTATAAAACATGGAAAATTAAACAGAGTAAGCTTTAAAGCTTAGGAAACTAGTATGAATTAATAAGCAAACTCATTAATTATTCACTAATCAAATAATATGAACAATATATATATATTACAAAACCTTTAATCAAAATGTTAACTTGTACTCAATCGCATATATAGCCATAAACTTATAGCTTCCATAAATTCAATGCTGATATAGTTTTTGTACATACTTCTACTATTACTTATCTATTTCTCACCATTTCATATCTTTGATATACCCATTGAACCATTCAGAATACTATCGGATACTCGAGAATCTCTCACCCTAAGTGCCACATATATAGCCGAAGCTATCTCAATCTCATATCACAATATAATGCTCACTCTCGAGCTATCAACAAGTCTGGTCACACAAGCTGACAGTCATGAAAAAGCTACACGATGCTGCTCACACAAGCTGACAAGTATCCGCAGCACATGCTGGATAACTCAGCCACCGGTAGGACGTACAGACCAGCACCAAATCACATAACCCCTAATGACATGTCATTTGTATCCTAATCTATTCTTAAGGTTCAACCGGGAATTCTCATTTGTCGAATTGTTGTAAGATATGTCTACAAGGTCTTATTCACAATTTATGCAATATCAAAGCATTTTAAACACAAATATATTAATCTTATTACATCAAACTTACCTCGAAGGCAAAAACGGCTAATCTAAAACTTTGTTCTTTCCCCGATCTAAATTCGTATTTCACTTTTCTTGATCTAAATTTAATCAAAATTAACTTATTTAATAATCTATCTATTCAATATAGTCCAAAATACACATTAAGAAAACTTTACATTTTTGCCCTAATATTTCACATTTTTACAATTTAGTCCTTATTTCATAAAAATATAAATTCATGCAATTCAACCTAAACCCATGCTAGCTGAATTTCAATTAGGTCCCTAGCAGCCCATATTTTTCATTTATTTCATAATTTAACCACAAAATTTCAACAGTTCTCAATTAAATCCCTAATTTGAAATTTTACCGAAAATCCCTTTTCAAATGTTGTTTATCTAACAATAAGCATGCATTTTCTATCATAAAATATCAAAATACACCAACATTCATCAATAGAAAAACCTAAACCTTTAACATTTTTTCAAATTAGTCCCTGGGCTCGCTAGATTAAGTTGCAACAATCTTAAAAAATAAAAATCAATAAAAACGGGACAAAAATGGACTTACAATCATAGATAATAGTTGGCCGAACCTTGAAATTCCTTTAATGGTGTTTCTAATTCTAATTTTTGGTGGAAAATCTCATGAAAAAGATGATATCTTATTTTATGTTATTTTTACTTAAGTTTATTTATTAATTTTCTAAACTAACCCTGGCTATTAACATTAAAAATCACTTATAATATGTCCATAACTGTCCACTAACATTAATAATGGTCTAACTACCACATAAGAACATCCACTTTTTAATTTAATAGCCATTTAGTACCTTTAACTAATAGAACATCACTTTTGCACTTTACGTGATTTAGTCCTTTCTATCGAATTAAGCATTCAAACAATAAAATTTCTTAACGAAAATTTTGCACAAACATACTATCATGCTTTAGTCATTAAAATAATAATAAAATAATTATTCTGACCTCGGATTTGTGGTCCTGAAACCACTATTTTGATTTGACTAAAAACGGGTTGTTATATTTTCCCAATTGCTTTCAAACTCTAAAACAGAGCAACGAAGCATATCTTTAAGAATCTGTATAATTCTCTTAGGCTGACCATTAGTTTGGGGATGAAATGTAGTACTAAAATGCAACTGCATACCCAAAGCTTCTTGCAATTACTTCCAAAATCATGACGTAAACCTTAGATCTCTGTCTGATATAATAGAAATTGGCACCCCGTGTAATCTAACAATCTCAAAGATGTACAATTTAGCTAATCTTTCAAGTGAAAATTCTGTATGTACCGGAATAAAAGGCACGAATTTCATCAAACGATCAACAACAACCCAGACAGCATCTTTCTTTTTCGAAGACAGGGGTAGCCCCGATACAAAATCCATCGTAACTCTATCCCATTTCCACTCTAGTACCATCACTGGCTGTAGTAGTCTTGAAGGAACTTGATTTTCGGCTTTGACTTGTTGACAAACCAAGCATCTAGACACAAATTCTGAAATGTCTCATTTCATGCCCGACCACCAGTACAACTGTTTCAAATCATTGTACATTTTTGTACTCCCTAGATGAACAGATAAACAACTATTGTGTGCTTCGTGTAGAATTTTTTGAATAAGCTCAGAATTCTTCGGTACACAAATTCTACCTCGAAATAGTAAAAAATCATCGGATCTGATCTGATATTCTGAATCAGTAGTCGACTCACATTGTAATCTTTTAACTTGTAACTCATTATCACATATCTGAGCCTCATAAATTTGCTGAAGAAATACCAATTTAGCTTTTAACTCAGCTAAAATCAAACCATCATCAGATAAAGTTAACTGTGTGTTCATCGCACCCAAAGCAAATAAAGATTTTCTACTCAGTGCATCTGGAACTACATTCGCTTTCCCCGGATTCACTAACTCATAGTCTTTCAACAACTCGAGCCATCTTCGTTGTCGCAAATTCAAATCCTTCTGAGACATTAAATACTTCAAGCTCTTGTGATCAGTAAAAATATGGCACTTCTCACCAAATAAATAATGTTGCCAAATATTCAATACGAAAACAATAGCGGCCAACTCTAAGTCATGTGTCAGATAATATTTTTCATGCAATTTTAACTGTCTAGAAGTATAAGCTATACTTTGCCATCTTGCATCAAAACACATCCCAAACTGTTTAATGATGCATCACTAAAAATCATAAACTCTTTACCCAACTCAGGTTGAGCTAGAACTGGTGCTTCAGTTAATAGTGCTTTTAACTTTTCAAAACTCTGTTGGCATTTCTCGGACCATTCAAACTTCACATATTTCTGTAACAATTGAGTAATTGGTGTAGCAATCATTGAGAACCCTTTTACAAAATGTCGATAGTAACCAGCTAATCCCAGAAAGCTTCTGACTTCGGACACGTTTCTTGGTGGTTTCTAGTCAACAACTGCTAAAATCTTACTTGGATCAACTCGAATGCCATCTTCTGAAACAATATGTCCCAATAATCCAACTTCTCAAAGCCAAAACTCGCATTTACTGAATTTAGCAAATAGTTTCTTATTTCTCAATGTTTGTAACACAATCCTCAAATGTTCAGCATGCTCAGATTCATCTCAGGAATAGATCAGAATGTCATCAATAAATACAAAAACAAATTTGTCCAAATATGGTTTGAAAATTCTATTCATCAAATCCATAAAAACTACAGGAGTATTAGTTAATCTGAATGACATAACGAGAAATTCATAATGCTCGTACCTTGTTCTGAATGCAGTTTTTGGTACATCTGAATCTTTAACCCTTAATTGATAATAGCCAGATCGCGAATCAATCTTTGAAAATACTGTTGCTCCTTTAAAATGATCGAACAAATCATCAATTCTCAGCAAAGGATACTTATTCTTAATTGTAACCTTGTTAAGCTGACGATAATTGATACACAATCTCATCGATCCATCTTTCTTCTTTACGAACAGAACTAGTGCACCCCAGGGCGAAAAACTAGGTTACACAAAACCTCTATTTGTTAACTATTGCAACTGAGCTTTCAACTCTTTCAATTTTGTAGGAGCCATTCTATATGGAGCTATCGATATCAGTAATGTTCTCAGTACTAACTCAATAGCAAACTCGACTTCTCTAATTGGTGGCAACCTAGGTAACTCCTCTGGAAACACATCCGAATATTCACAAACCACTAGCACTAACTTAATCTTTGATTCAGACACTTTTGTATCCAGTACATATGCAAGGTAAGCATCGCAACCTTTCCTCACATATTTCTGAGCTAGCATCGTCGATATCACAACAGGCAACCCACTCGAATCATTGAATACAATTTTAAGAATTTCATTATTCTGACATTTCAACTCAATAGTCTTTCGTCTACAATTTACCACAGCATCATGCAGAGTCAACCAATATATAACCAAAATCACATCGAATTCATCAAACGGTAAAAGCATCAAATTTGCTAAAAAATAGTAACCCTGAGTTATCAAAGGACAATTCTTGAAAACTTTATCAACTAGGACATACTTGCCTAAGGGGTTCGATACTTTAATCACAAATTTGGTAGACTCAACGAGTAAATTCTTACTAGAAACTAAATTCTTACAAACATACGAATGAGTCGATCTAGGATCAATCAAAGTAATTACATCAGTGTCATAGAGAGAAAATGTAAAGGTGATAACATCTAGTGATGACGCATTTTTACAAGCGCGAATAGCGTAAGCTCTGGCTGGCACTCGAGCCTCAGATCTCACAATAGAGTCCTTTGTTGCACCTTTCCTACTAGTCACATTTCCTGTATTTCTAGGTGGTCTCCCTTTAGCAACTGTATTGCTTGGTCTTATATTCAGAAATTTGTCTTTCTCGGGTAACTCAGGACAATCCCGAATCAAGTGATCTTACGAGCCACATCTAGAACAAGCTTTATTATTCATCCAACAGTTTCCAAAATGTCGTCTTCTACACTGTTGACACTTAGGTTTGTTGGTTCTAACACAACCAACGCTCGATACTGAAGTGGCTTGAACTTTAGGACTCGTGTGTTGTTTCCCACGATCTGTATTAGAATACCCCCACAGAAGCATCCGAACGATTATACGAATCCCGTGATTTCATTGAAGAAGAATTGTAGCACCCCAAAACTGGCCCAGATGTTATGGCCGAATCTGGCGATGTCACATAATAGGGTGTTTGAAAACTAAGTTTCTATGTTAAATCCATTTTTGTTTAATTACTATTCTTATCTCTTATTAATTAATTAGAATTTTGAAAATGAAGTTCATTGCGGAAGCTTAATAAGCAGTTTAAGTAATCGCGATATTAGGAAATAAACTTTAGCTTTTGAAAACCTAGTCTTACTACGTCTAGAAGCTATAAATCCATAAAAATAAATAAAAACCAAATTTAATCAAAATTCCCAAAAGTCCGTAAGTTACATCAAAATAAATCAATAATCGTAAAACGGGATAAAAACCATGAAAGTCAAAATTTGTGGTTATTGTCGAGTCCTCCGCCGCACGGATCCGTCTAGGTCTGGGGATTACCTGTGCACATTAAACAAAATGGTGAGTTTACGTAAACTCAGTGTGTAATCCCTCAGAAACAAACAATAGCAAAGCATTGCGCACAGCTAAAATAGTCTTGGGCCTAAGCCCTTTCCAATATCTGTAACAGTTTGGGCCTTAGCCGATCTCAGTACAGTATTAAGTATGCAGTAGAGCCTTAGCCCGTCACAGTATCAGTATCAGTCATAAATATTCAGTAGCAAAGTCCTACCCGACTAGCCTCTACACACCATCTCCGTCCAACCCTACACTCCATGTAGGGATTAAATCAACCCATCTATCCCTACACTCCAGGTAGTACCGAATGCGACACATAAACAGTAATTTGCAGCTTGGCTACTAGATATTAGGTTTAAAGCCTTTCAGTACACTTCCTCCAAATATCATCATCCCAACCCAATGCAATGCAAACATACAATATGTCATGCTTTTATGCAACCATCAGTCATATGTAAACATACATATATCAGTAATCATGCATCACATACACTCAGATCATACATTTAGGGGTCCAGGTAACGCTTACCGACCCTATAGTAGGTTCACAGTTGACTTGGGCGACCCGTGCAACCCTAGGAACATTCCAAATAAATTGGCTCATACGCCCATGTGGCTTGCCCGTGTGGGCAGTAACATCCCAAACCCAGCCTAGACGTTATGGTTGAATATGATGATGTCACATTGAAGTGTTTTTCATAAAATATGATATTGTTGAAAAACCCGTTCTATATGTAACCTCTTTGTAATCTTAATGAAGATTTTAGAATGTCGCGTTCATTTTCAAAATTTAAGTTGTTTGGCAAAAATTTAATCATATTAAATTGTTATTAATTCCAAAACATTAATTCTTGCGGAAGCTTTTAAAACATGTTGCATTAACGTGGTGTTTTGGAAAACATTTATCTTTTTGAAGACCCCCATCCTACTACTAACAGATATAAATCAAAATAAATAAAACCCCAAATTAAAGATTAAAAATTTAAAAAGGCCTTATTACATAAAAATACCCAAAATTAAATAACTTATAAATTAAAATCAAATAAATAAATTACATGCGGTTATGGGGCCACCTTTGAGTCCCTCACAGCACCGACCCGCCTAAGGCTAGGGATTCCCTGTGTAGATAAATAGAAGGGTGAGTCTACAAAAACTCACTGTGTAATCCCTTATCAAGCAATCAGTCAATCATCCAGTGAGCAAATACAGTCTAGGCCTAAGCCCATTTCAATAACAGTTCAGTTTCAATTCGGGCTTAGCCCATTACGATGCTGAAGATCGATGCGGGCTCGAGCCCATTTCAGTGATAGTAACAGATATGCAAACAATAGATCCTACCCAACCAGCCTCTACACTCCATCTCCGTCCAACCCTACACTCCATGTGGGGAGAAAATCAACCCACCCATCCCTACACTCCAAAATAGCACCGATTGCGACACTAAACAGTAATTGCAGCAAAGCTGCCAGTACAGTACACTTCCACCAATCATAATAAACCCCATCCCCACGCAATATGTCATGTCATGTCATAATATCATACGTGTATTATATTGTTCAAATGGTATGCTCAAATAAAATCATATATCACATAAGGGCATAAAAGTTATTTTATCACATAAGGGCATAATAGTCATTTTATCAATTTGGGGGTCTAGGTATACTTCCTGACCCAACAGTAGGTCCACAATCGTCTTGGGTGACCCGTGCAACCTTAACAGTCAAACAGTGAAAATACGCCCACAGCCCATATTGCGGACACATGTGGGCCCACACCTCCGTGTGGCCCACGAAGCCCAGAAATGGCCTTGGCCATGTAGATTACACAGCCTGGTCCAATATTCTCCACACGTTCGTGTGGTTTACTCGTGTGGGGCCCACGTGCCATACGACTTAGTTCAGCCCAAAATGGCCCAAAATGACCTTGGCCCATGAAATCGCTCATGGCCTGCCTTAACGATTATACACCCATGTTTAGGCATACGGACTACCACACGAGTGAGCGCACATCCGTCTAGCATCGACGGTCACTTATTTTGGCTTTTGTCGATCTACGATTAAGGACAGTGTTGCTACACACCTTGCTTACGGAAATGTACGAATAGTCCACGTGCACTCCAACCTATCAAATAGAAGCTTCGATTAATTGCCTAACAATCGAGTTGAAAAGAGCCCTGACCAGAACACTAATTAAAGAGATTACCTATCACTCGCCTTGATCGATCGATTCAGGACAAGAGATTGACTGCAACCCCTAAAGATTACCTGTATTCCAACAGAGACTTGTTAACTATTACTATACACACCAGTAGTTTGAACCAAGTGAATAACAATTTACTGAAACGTAGAACTAAGAATGGTAGATAGAAGTAATCGGCCTACACCTAAAAGCACACCCTTAACCAAGGTACGAGATGGTACAATCACACCCCGTGAACCCAAACAGAGATGGCGGCAACAGCAAGGTTCGGCTATAAGCCAAGGATTCAACAACCCAAAAGGAAAACCACAATAACAAGGTAGAGGTTTCTCAAAAGTCGAAAGAGTAGAAGAAAATAGGAGAAAAACTATTCGGCAAAAATACCAATGTGCAAGGAGAGGAAAAAGTTAAAACTCAAAAGAGTTAAGAAAGGAGAGGAAAAAGGGTATTCGACCAAAGAGAGAATCGATTGATAGAGAGGGAGAAAAGAAAGAATCGGTCTAGACCAAGGAGCTAAAAGCTGAACAAATTTGAGAGAGGAGAAGGGAGCATTCGACCAAGGACAGAAGGGAAAAGGACCCAAAACGTAAACTCGAAAAGCACAAATGAGAGACACAGAAAAACCTCTTAGCACCAATTAGTTTCCAAAGAAAAGAAGCAACCAAAACGAAGTGCCAAAACTCACCAAAACCGAATTCTTCCCCAAAGTCGATTCCTTTGAGTGCCTAAAGTCCCAATTCGGCATAACACTTCCTCTCCCCTCAACTCCCCATGATTTTCTCCTAAAATCCCTCCTTCAATCCCTCAAACCGATCACACATCCCTCAACTACTCAATTCGAATTCCCCTCAACCACTTCAGTGTTTCGGTTAACCCACAACACTCCCATGGCACAGCAGCAAAATAAAACACTCCGCTGCCCCCACCGGGATTCGAACCTCAGTCCTCTAGCATAGGTAACATGCCACTTACCCCCTAGAGCAGCAGGCCCTTTCTGTCATAAAATACCCACATTTATTTAAAAGCCTACTGACTAGAGACAAGGGTTTAACCAATTAAAACAAAATTTTTGCATAAGCCAAGGCTTGAACCCAAGACTTCCCAGACACTTCCCAGAACACTTAACCACTGAGGCAGATACACAGTTGTGTAATACAACATACAAAAACAATTGCTTAAGATTTTTGTGGCGTTACATGGGCCCACATGACCGTGTGACCCACACTGCCCAGATTTACCTTGGTCGTGTGGATCACAAAGCCTGACCCAAAACCTCACACGCCCTTGTGGTTTACTCGTGTGGACCCACACACTTGTGTGGCCCACACGGCCTAAATCAGTCCAGCCCGTGTGTAGCACACAGCTTGCCTGGCCATCACACGGCCGTGTCAAGTACGCACGACTTGGCCTCCTCGAACACACGCCTATGTTAGGGCACACGGCCTACCACAAGGGCGACAACACGCCCGTGTGGCGTTGATAGTGAGGTTTTTCGCTTTCGTCGAAACCTCATTTTCTGTGCAATTAAGTACATGCCTATTACAGATTCAATGCAAGAAACACCTTCGAGCCTTCCAGAACCTATAATCGACATACAACGCTCCAAAATTAGTCACAATTCAAGATTTAGACCGAAACCCAGTATCGACAATAATCCAAAAAGGGCATTCAACACTTATCCCAACTATCCCGAAAGATTACGTTCACGTTTCCGCACACAGAGAGCCCCTTACTTTTTAATTTGCTACTGTCAAAATAGCGAATTAGATTCCAACGAAAAGAATCCAAAAATTCAAAAACAAACAACAAGAGAACCCCTAATCGAGCCGCAACCAATGCTTCCTTACCCATGTAAAAACACAATGCTGAAAACGAAGAACAAACTTTTCTAGAATGGAAAAGAAAAGAATAGATTTTGTTCAGAAAGAAAAGGGAAAACAGAAGAGGAAGAAAGGTCAACGTTAGTTTTTTTTTCTGCAGGAGAGATTTTTGGGGAAAATCGATTACCCTCATCCCACTAATTCTCATCCCAACCACCCACTATTCAGAATTCCACTACCACTGGAACTCTAATGCAGAGCTAAACAAAAATAAGAGCTCCCTTGCCTACGTAGGGTTTGAACACAAGAGCTCCAATGAACCAACAGTTTTCCTAACCACCAGACCAGCAGGCCTATTCTGATATGATTTTACAAATAAATAAATATAAGCCCATTGAACAGAAAAGACTTAATTTCAAAAATAATCAAAATTTTCCAAAGGCAGGGTTTGAACTTGGGACCTCTCACACATACCCAGAACACTTAACCACTAAAGCAGATACACAGTTGTGTCTAATACCCAAAAACAAAAATTAAAAATTTTAGGGCGTTATAATTCTACCCCCTCTAAAAGAAAATTCCAGCCTCGAAATTTACCTGATCAAAACAGATGAGGAAATTGCTGACACATCGCATCCTCAGGGTCTCACGTGGCCTCCTCAATACTATGGTTCTGTCAAAGTACCTTCACTAAAAGGATAGAATTGTTCCGAAGAACCTATATATCATGATCCAGAATCTGAACCGGCTCCCCCTCGAAGATCAGATCTGGTTTAACTTCAATCTCCCCAACAGGGACAATATGCATGGGATTAGAGTGATAGTGCCTCAACATCGAGATATAGAATACATCGTGAATATAGTCTAGCTGTGGAGGTAACTCCAACTGATAAGTGACTGGTCCCACACACTTCAGAATTTGGTACGGTCCAACAAATCTAGGGCTCAGCTTGCCCTTACGACTAAACCTCAGAACCTTCTTCCATGGAGAGACCTTAAGGAAAATATAATCCCCCACAGAATACTCGATCTCACATCTCCTTAGATCTACATATGATTTCTATCTATCAGAAACCGCTTTCAGATGATCCCGAATCAGTCAAACCTTATCCTTTGTCTCAGAAACCAACTCAGGACCGAATACACGTCGCTCACCCAACTCAGTCTAACATAAAAGAGTACGACACTTACGGCCATACAAGGCCTCATATGGTGCCATCTGAATGCTAGACTAAAAATTGTCGTTGTAAGTGAACTCGGCTACCAGTAGATAATCCTCCCAACTACCTCAGAAATCAATCGCACAACTCCTCAACATATCTTCCAGTATCTAAATCACCCTATCAGATTGATCATCTATCTGAGGATGGAATGCAGTATTGAAGTCCAACCTTGAACCTAGAGCCTCATGTAGCTTCTTATAAAATCGAGATGTAAAGCGAGGATCCCTACTAGAGATAATTGAAACCGGTACCCCATGTGGTTTCACTATCTCAGAAATATAAAGCTTTGTCAGCCTCTACAGAGAATAATTTGTCCTAACCGGTATGAAGTGCGTGGACTTGTTCAATCGATCCATGATGACCCACTTCGAATCATTCTTAGTGGGTGTTAAAGGTAACCCACTAACAAAATCCATTGTTACTTGTTCCCATTTCCATAATGGAATATTAAGTGGTTGCAGCAAACTCGAAGGCAACTGATGCTCAGCTTAACCTACTGGCATGTTAGACACTGAGCAACAAAATCAGTAACCTCACGCTTTAACCCCGGTGACCAGTACAATTCGCGAAGATCACAATACATCTTATTACCGCCAGGGTGCATAGTGTAAGGGCTACTATGCACCTATCTCAATATAGACTGTCTCAAATCAGAATCATTCGACACACATATCCAGCCACAGAAACACAACACACACTCAAATTTCAACCCAAAGTCTGTAGTGCTACCACTCTCAATCTATCGGAACTGAAGAGCTAAAGACTCATCCTCTAGCTATTTACCCTTAATTTGCTCGATCCAAGTTGGTTTGACTTACAGCTCAGCCAACAAACTCCCATCGTCGAACAAGCTAAGTCGAGTGAACATCGCTCTTAGATCTTTCATAGCCCTACGGCTCAATGCATCGGCCACCACATTAGCCTTGCCCGGATGGTACTCAATGCTATAGTCATAATCCTTAAGCAGCTCAACCCATCTACGTTGCCTAAGATTTAGCTCCTTTTAAGTAATGAGGTACTTGAGGCTCTTGTGATTAGTGTAAATGACACACTTCTCACCATACAAATAGTGCCTCCAGATTTTCAGAGCAAAAACTACGACGGCCAACTCCAAATCGTGCATTGGATAGTTTGCCTCATGCGTCTTAAGCTAGCGTGACGCATAAGCTACCACCTTACCATCCTACATCAACACACATCCCAGACCGACATGTGATGCATCACTATACACCGTGAAATCCTTTCCATGTTCAGGCTGTATCAGAACAGGAGCTTGAGTCAGTACAGTCTTGAGTTTCTCAAAGCTCTCTTGCTGCGCATCAGTCCAGAAAAATGATACACCCTTATGTAGCAGCTTAGTTAAGGGTGCTGCAATCAATTAGAAGCCCTCCACAAACCGTCGATAGTATCCTGCCAAACCCAGAAAACTGCGGATCTCAGACACATTCTTAGGCTGCTTCCAATCCAATACAGCCTCAACCTTTCGAGGATTGACTCAAATCCTCTCAGCAGACACCACATGACCCAGAAATGTTACTTCACGTAACTAAAACTCGCACTTGCTAAACTTAGCATAGAGCTGATTTTCCCTCAAAGTCTGAAGAACAACTCTAAGGTGCTCGTCATGCTCATCCTCAATCCTCGAGTAAATCAATGTCCTTTATGAACACTACTACAAACCGATCCAGATAGGGCTGAAATACTCAGTTCATCAGATCCGTGAACGCTGCCGTGCATTAGTCAGTCCAAATGGCATCCCTAGGAACTCATAGTAACCATAACGAGTCCTAAACGTCGTCTTATGTACGTTAGCCTCCTTAACCCTCAAATGATGGTACCCAGACTGGAGTCAATCTTAGAGAATACCGAAGCTCTTTGAAACTGGGCAAACAGATCCTCGATCCTCAGTATCGGATACTTGTTCTTGATGGTCAACTTATTCAATTGCCGGTAGTCAATACACATCCTCATAGATCCATCATTCTTCTTAACAAACAGTATTGGTGCTCTCCATGAAGACACACTAGGGCGGATGAACCCACGATCCAATAATTCCTGAATCTGAGTTTAAACTCCGTAAGCTCCTTCGGTGCCATTCGGTAGGGAGCGATGGACACCGGAGTTGTACCAAGAAGGAGCTCTATCCTAAACTCCACTTCACGATTCGGAGGTAACCCCGGTAGCTCTTTAGGGAAGACGTCCAGAAAATCCTTTACCATTCTGATGTCCTTAACAGTAGAGTCTCTAGAATCAGAAACACTTACATAGGCCAAAAATGCCTCACATCCCTTACGAACCAACTTCTCCCACTTGTCTCCAAATTTGGTATACAACCCAAGGAAGAGGACTCAGCTCGAACCCCTCTACCTCGGCCTCTGGTACCTCGTCCACAGATACCTCGTGTGCTCATGACTAATCCAATTTATCTATATTACAAATTTTATAAATTAGTTACGGTTCCAGAGTTTATTAACAAGTATTTTATGTAAAGCAGTACCAGAAGTTCAGAGTTTGTTTTCATTTGTCGCGGTCTCTAGTAGTTACTATAGTTTCCAGTATATACTAACTAGAGTTTTCTCATTGTTTACTACCTACAGTAGTTTTAGAATATCATAACATTTTCTAGGTAACGCTTACCGACCCTATAGTAGGAGGTTCAGAGTTGACTTGGGCGACCCGTGCAACCCTAGGAATCATTCCAAATAAATAGGCTCATACGCTTATGTGGCTTACTCGTGTAGGCCCACACGGCCCAGATTTGCCTTAGCTGTGTGCATTACACAGCCTGGCCCAAAATCCCACATGCCCGTGTGGTTTACCCGTGTGGACCTACACGCCCGTATGGCCTACACAGCCCAAATCAGTCCAGCCCGTATGTAGCACACAGCCTGCCTAGCCATCACACGGGCGTGTCAAGCGTGCATGGCCTGGCCTATTCAAACATAAGCTCGTGTTAGGGCACATGGCCTACCAAATGGACGACCACACACCCGTGTGGTATCGACAGTGAAGTTTTTAACTTTTATCGAGACCTCATTTTTTGTGCAATTGAGTACACACGTGTTACAGATTCAATGCAAAAGCACCTTCGAGCCTTCTAGAACCTATAATCGACATACAATGCTCCAAAATCAGTCACAATTCTCGATTTAGACCGAAAGGAAACATCAACAATAATCCTAAAAGGGCATTCAACAATTACCTCAACTATCTTGAAAGACTACATTCACGTTTCCGCACACGAAGAGACCTTTACTTCTTGATTTGTTGCTGTCAAAACAACGAATTAGATTCCAATGGAAAGAATCCAAAATTTAAGAAATGAACAACAAGAGAACCCCTAATTGAGTCATAATCAATTCTTACTTACCCAAGTAAAAACACAATGCCGAAAAGGAAGAACAAACTTTGCTAGAACAGAAAAGAAAAAAATTGATTTTGTTCAGAAAGAAAAGGGAAAACGAAAGAGGAAGAAAGGTGAACGTTAATTTTTTTCTACAAAAGAGATTTTTGGGGAAAATCGATTACCCAAATCCCACTAATTCTCATCCTAACCACCCACTACTCAAAATTCCACTACCACTGGAACTCTAACGCAGAGCTAAGCAAAAATAAAAGCTCCCTTGCCTACGTAGGGTTCGAACACAGGACCTCCAACGAACCAACACTCCACCTAACCACCAGACCAGCAAGCCCATTTTGATATGATTTTACAAATAACTAAATATAAGCCCATTGAACAGAGATAGGGCTTAATTCTAAAAATAATCAAAATTTACCAAAGGCAGGGCTTGAACTTGGGACCTCTCACACATACCCAGAGCACTTAACCACTGAAGCAGATACACAGTTGTGTCAAATATCCAAAAACAAAAATTAAAAATTTTGGGGCATTACAAGAATGATAGGGTTTACTTATTCGCCTCTTTCTCGAATCTCTAGCCCCAAAATCGACTTTTCTCTTTTCTTTGTCAAGTTCCTCGGCTTTGCAAGCTCTATCAACTAATACAACAAATTCTTTCAATTCAAGAATCTCGACTAGAAGCTTAATGTCTTTGTTCAACCCATCTTCAAACTACTTACACATAATTTCTTCAGTTGAAACACATTCTCGAGCGTACTTACGTAGTCTCACAAATTCTCTTTTGTACTCGGTCACAGTCATACGACCCTGTTTCAGTTCCAGAAACTCTTTGCGCTTTTGATCGATAAATCGCTGACTTATGTATTTATTTTTAAACTCGGTCTAAAAGAATTCCCACGTGACTCTTTCTCTTGGCACCACAGATATCAAAGTGTTCCACCATTGATATGAAGTCTCTCTCAGAAGTGATACAACACATTTCACACATTCAGCTGGTGTGCAAGACAGCTCATCAAATACTCTGATTGTATTCTCAAACCAAAACTCGACTTTTTCAGGATCATCATCAACAGTAGCTCTAAACTCTTCAGCCCCGTACTTTCAAATTTTATCCACAAGTGGCTTACTCAAACGTAAAGGTTCCAAACCTTGAGGTGCTACAGGAACTGGTTGAGGAATAGGTGGGGGTGAAGGTTGCTGAGTAGTAGAGTTAGTTCGAACAAACTCAGTGAACCGTTCATTCATCATTTGGAAGAAAGCTTCCTTAGCCTCTTCTCCCGACTCTCGCATACGTGTTTTGATTTGATCGCACTACTGCGGAACGGAGGTGGCGATTACTTTCTACATCATCAGCAACTGCTCGATTGGGATCCATTACTATATGAAAACATGATTAAAACTGTTAGAAGATATCACACAATCACAGGTTATATATGGCATGTATAGTTAGACTCTCACACGCTACGTTAGTCTTAGAATCGACTAAATCGTAGCTCTGGTACCAAAAAATCTAACACCTCTAACCCGTATCCATTGCCAGAATAGGGTTACGAAGCATTACCAGACTTAACAATTAAACAATCATACATTTCTCATACATTTTTCATATCCAAATAAAAATCATTCACATTCAATCATATTGTCCCTAATACGAGCCCTAGAGGCCCAAATCATGCATTGGAAGTGGTTCGGGACTAAACTGATAACACAGAAAAATTTTGGAAAACATAGAAAATTTTTCAAAATACAGGGGACACACGCCCGTATGGCCCGGCCGTGTGTCTCACATGGCCAAAGACACGCCCGTGTCACAGGTCATGTGGACATTCGAAATGGGATCACATGGTCGTGTCCCAGCTCGTGTCTGACCCCGTGTAACTCCCTGACTTGGGTCACACAGCCAACCATACGCCCTTGTGACTAGCACGTGTACCCTTCGAAATGGCCACACACGCCATTGTCCAGGTCGTGTGCTAGGTCGTGCCAAAACTGTAGGGTATATTGACTTATGCCACATGGTCAAGTCACACACTCGTGTGCTGGGCCGTGTGGAGCATACTAACTTGGTTTCTAATTAGGTACTAGGGGACATACGGTTGTGTCACCTAACCGTGTGTCACACATGGCTAAGACACATGCTCATGTCTCTACCCGTGTGGACAAAAATAGGCTATTTCCCAAGCCATCTTTCTCATCCAAACTTGCATCCATTTAAACATGTCAAATGGCATATAACATAACATCAATAGGCATTCAAACCAATCTTAACCAAGCCTAATTCATGTCATTTCAATACCAACAACTATATTGCTCATAACAAATTTTTTTTTTTTTTGCCAATCCAAAACATACCAATTTCACATCTAAAATCACCTAAATGGCCACTTTCCAACATGCATTATTTGTCTATTACTAGCATATTAATTCAATCTCAATTTTAACCATTTTCTACCTTCAATACCAATTCTCAACAACGCATTCACATATCAATTTTCAACCACATAACAAAAGGCCATTTGCACATATATATACATAACCAAATATACCAAAATAAGCCAATTCACATGGTTGTACACATAACCAAAACATACTTCATTTACAAGCCAAATCAATTGACTAAATCCATTACCAACATATAGACCATATTAACCACAACACTTATACATACCATATAACCAATTACACAAGTTCAAAAGTACCAAAATGATAGTTGGATAGTGTGATGAGATCTCCAACAACTCTCAATCCGAGCAAGCTTTGAAATCACTATAAAACACGAAAAAGTAAACAAAGTAAGCTATAAAGCTTAGTAAGCTCGTATGCTTAATAAGTAAAACTTACCATTCAACTACAATTCAAGTACTTAAACAACATATAATTCAACTTAATTTAAATCCAAAAGCCTAACACATACCTAATCCAAAGGTTAGACATGAATTTCATCAATTTCTTCGATTCAATGATTGTATAGCTCACGTACATACATGTATTAATTCGTATCAATTTCATACTCTTCCAATTCATCGATATACCCGTTGAACTATTTGGAATAATATCGGACAATTGGGAATCTCGCACCCTAAGTGCCAATACCAGGCCAAAGCCATCTCAATCTCATATATCATATAATGCTCACTCTCGAGCTATCAACGGGCCTGCTCACACAAGCTGACGGTCAAGATGTAGCTAAACATATGTCGAAAAACTCAGCCACCGGTAGAATGTACAGACCAGCACCCAAACATAATAACCCCTAATGACATGTCATTTGTATCCTATCTATTCCTAAGGTTCAACTGGGATTTCACATTGCCAAATCTTCTTCGAACATTTCTGTAAGGTCGTATTCACAATTAATTCAATAATAAAGCATTTAAAACATAATTAAATTAATACTTATCAACATACGAACTTACCTCGAATTTATACGGAGAGAATCGAGCTATTAATCAACTATCTTATTTTTCCCCCGACCTAATTCTGAACTTCACTTTACTTGATCTATATATAATCAAATTTAACTTAGTTAATTATCACTCTATTCAATTTAACCCAAAAATCTTATTATGGAAAAATTACACTTTTAGCCCTAATATTTTAATTTATTTAGAATTTAGTCCCTAGCTCATAAAAATACAAATTCATACAATTAAGTCCATACCCATGCTAGCCTAATTTTACCTATAGTAGCCCATATTTTTCACCATTTCACACATTTACCACACAATTTATCACATTTCCCAATTTAATCCCTAATTGATAATTTTTTATCAAAAATCACTTAACAAATGTTGTTTATCTAACAACAACCATTCATTTTCTATCATCAAACATCAAGATACACACATATTCATCAATGGTAAAACCCTAAACCTTTAAAAATTTTACAAATTAGTCCTTGGGCTAACTAGATTAAGCTACAGCGACTCCGGAAATAAAGAAATCATTAAAAAAAAAAGGATGAAAAATCATACCATGCACACAAAACACCAAGGCCGAACCTATTAAGCTTCCATGGCTTCCTTTTTGTTCATAAATTCGGTTGAAGAAAGAATAGAAAGATGATAACTTTGTTTTACTTATTTTAATTATCATTATTTACCAAATTCCAAAATTAACCTTTATAAACATTAATTATTTCACTAAATACCAAGCCATTATCATCCACTAACTTATTAATGGGTTAATTACCATTTAAGGACCTCTATTTTAAAGTTCCATAGCTATTCAACCCCTTTAGCTATTAGAACTCAACTTTTACACTTTACGCGATTTAGTCCTTTTTATCGAATTAAGCATTCAAACTGTAAATTTCTTAGCAAAATTTTTACACAATCATACTATCATGCTGTAGACATTAAAATAATAATAAAATAAATATTTCAACATCAGATTTGTGGTCCCGAAACCACTATTTTGATTTGACTAAAAACGGGCTGTTACATAGGCGATGGGTCTATTGTGTGGAAAAGTGTAAAGTAAACTTGTATCACTGACTCCACTATGGTGCTTAAATATGTGCCTTCTTTTGAGGCTACCAAAGAAGCAATATGATTTTGAAAGTTCCTCACAAATCTTGAAGTCATTCCTAGTATGGAAAAATCTATCACATTGTATTGTGATAGCAATGCAGAAATAGCTAATACTAAGGAGACGAGAAACCATAAGATGACGAAACATATCAATCAAAAGTATCATTTTATAAGCGAGGCAATTGTAGACGAAATCATGGATGTAGTCAAGGTCGCATCTAAGGAAAACTTTACAGACCCGTTTACCAAGCCTTTACTAGCTAGGAGTTTTGAAAAACAAGTGGAGAGCATGAGAATACGAAATGTGGCTCATCTACTTCACTAAGGCAAGTGGGAGACTGTTGGATCTAGTGCTCTGACTGTACTATATTCATTTGTAAACTTCTAAATTTTTCAAACAGATTGGCTAATAAAACAAATTTATTGATTACATTAATATACTTTGTATAATTTTCCTCACATGGTTTTTGCACGCAAAGCACAATGCAAGCAAATGTTGATCATTGGTTGTCTAAATGTTTAACTAATATTAAGCAGCATTACGTGGTCGAATCAAAGCATAGAAAGACAACTTATATTAGTAGACGAACCTAAACATGTCATTAGTCTAATTAGAAATGAACAAACCAATTAAAAGACTAATATGTCATTTACCAAGTCTAATTGGAGAGATATATTGTCTTGGGCATCAAAACGGATGACTCCCAAAAGATAGAGAGATAGATGTGACTAACTAAACTGACAATACATTGGATAGGATACAAGCAAAGTAGATCCTAAATCCATATATGGATTTATTCACTTGTGTCGTTCATAGTGTGACATACCTAAATCTTGAGTGGATGACGGACTATGTATGCGTGACTCATACACTTTAATGTAAGTAAAAGCCTAAGTTCAAATAGATAAGAAACCGAAAGATGGTGAGTTGAGTGTATGAATTATGTAGTATTTAGCATCATTCACAACAGTGAAATTTATAGCCCAAAACATGGGTAAATGATATTCTCTTATTAGCATTACATGGTTGATGAAAAGAAACATGGTCATGAGTCGTCCGTCTTTGTGATGGACGACTTTGTCACTATTTGATAGTGATTTTCATGAAGGAAGATGTAATGGTTACATGAGATAAAATATGATCATATTGGGAGAACGGATATTATCCCAAAGGGATTAAGGATATCCTATGAAGGTAATACACTTATGACAATGTCATTGGACGAGTACTGAGTAGTTGCTTTCGTAATGGTATGTCATTAGGGAGAGCCCAATCACGATACTATAATGGAATGCATTTGTGACTAAATGAGTTTATAATTAATAGGCGAAAAGTTAAAACTTAATTATTAATCATTTGAGCCTCAGCTACATATGTACAATCGATCCCTCCACTAGCTCGTTGAAACCATAAATGAATTACGTGTTTTGAATAGAAATGAATGGAATGAATAGAAAAAAAGATAAATGGGAAACATTCAGGAATTATTATGGTTTTCTTCGAAATGGAGAAATGGAATCATTTGGAAATGAATGTAGGTTTCCAAAAATGAAAATGGAAATGGAAATTTGCAATCCTATATGGATTACTTAAAAATGATCGGAACAATGAGTTTATATTTTTGAACTATTTTAAAACCCGAAAATAAAAATAAACCATTCAGTCATAGTGAACATGTTGAGTTGTAAAATATTAAACATATTTTCTCGAAATTTTATCAGGGATAAAATCGTCAATTTTTTATTAAGGGTAAAATCATCAAAACTTTTTTGGTGAAAATAGGGAAAAAAATTTAATATATAAAAATTAAATTTTATTTTGGGAAAATAGAGAAACTGAATCGGGTTGGATCACATTATAGAGTACTGGGTCAAAAAGGCCCAAGAAGTACCCGTAATTGGACCCGATGTAAGAGAGGCCTAAAAACCCCTCATGGACATGAAAGGGGCAAAAACCTGTCTTCTCTTCCTATAAATAGATGGCACCGATAAAGCTATGAACACAACTTTGAAAGATTGTTATTCTACCGAAAAAGAAAAAATTATTCTCAACTATTTCACATATTTTTCTGGAATAAAAATTCTATCGGTTTCTATTAAGAAAAGAGAATTTTCATTTTCACCCCAAAAGGAGAGAAATTTTTTTCTAGTTCTGTGTTTTGCTTCAATTGGTTCGAGCCCACACTCAAGCAATTCATGGTATAAGAATAGCAAAGAAAATTGTTTGGTTAAAAGCTAGGAATAATGAATTAAGGATTATTGCTATAAATATCACAAATCGGGTCGATTTTCAAAATTTTAATTTTCCACTGTGAATCAACTTGGCCTAAAGCACTAAAAGATCCAACGTTATTCAATTCAACACAATTTGGGAATCCCTCTAAATTAAAACCCAAGATTGGATTGATGTTCACCCACGATTCTCTCCTTATCTCATCCCTCCCCAAAACTTGCTTATTCAAATTTGCTTCCCGAAATTCCTCATCTACTTCCTCCCAAAGCTAGATACTACTCATTGTGGTAGCTCTCCTTGGCTAAGCTTTTAGAGGCAAATTCCATCACATTCCCACCTTGGCACAACCTAACTGGATAAAACTTATCGTTATAGCCCAAGCATCCATGCAAGAAATAGAATAAAGTGAGTCTTTCTTATAAAAGATTCACATAAGTGAATTTTGATGAAGATACCATGATTTTCTTCCTCTGCTTCAGAGGTCTTGTAACATCTAATTCAACTCTGATTTTGAGATAGTTCTTGATTCCCCAATTTAATTGTTTTGTATCATACACCAAGAATCTCCCAATATAATTCCCCAATTATTTTGCCACAATCTCCAAAAAAAAAAAAACCTAAAGACAGATCATACACTTGAATCCAGAATGCCGAGAAAATAAAGACCTGTATCAGATCTTAATTTTTCTAACCAATGGATAACCAATAGATGGTTATTAAACGTCCATGGAGCCCTATTTATCACCCACTCAATATCCATTTCATGAAAAAAATAGAACAAATATCTCCTCTCCTAAATTCGAGATCTAAACTCCCCTTAAAAAGTGCCACAAATTCGTCATTGTGTTCCTCATAGCCGAAAAATGAATAACACTATCCGTCAGAAAATATCCTACCAGACAGTACTTATATGCCGATTTTTGTGACTCTGGATCTATCGGTAAAAGCAACAACTCTTCTTCCCCGTCCGATCATCTCCTTCTCCATAGTTGAATCTCAACAGCAACAGTAAACCACACTTCCCAAATCAAGATCCAAATAGACCCAGGAGAATAAATCCTTAAAATTCTATCCAAACTTGAAGACAAAAAAATAATAATAATAAAACAAAACAAAAAGCGCTGGCAGACATTTCTACAAAATTTGAATATTTTTTTAGACTTAGATTTTACATAATTTTGAATTTTTATTTCAAGTACTGTTTTACTAATATAACTTTTATTTAATTATTTTTAAAACATATTTATACTATTAAAAATTTTAAAATCTTAATTAATTTAGATTATTTATTGATTTTAAGTGAAATTTCAAATTTCAAATTTTGAATACTATGAAACTTGGAATAAAATAAAACGGTGTAGAGAAAAAACAGCGTTCTTGAAGAAATCTGCGGGTTTTCCGAGGGGTATTATTTTACAGGAAGTATTTAAGTTGATATCAGAATGATTTTGAATATACTGTTCCAAACAACAGCAAGATTTATCATTGGTATTATTTTTTAATGTGCACTTTTTTTATTTATTTTGTAAAACAATTTTATTTTATATTTCATAAAAAGCAACTTCATTTTCTCCAAGAAAATATGAAAAATTGGTCGATTAAACCAAATAGAAACTGCAGTCTACAATCCAAACATAATAAAACCATGAAAATGGATACTATTAAAACAGCCATATTGATTGTAGTGTTTCAACAACTGAAGAAAATTATAAGCAGTAGTAACATAGCCTACAAACCTCATAATAATAGTAGTAATAATAACCAACAACAACACACTCACCTTACAAACGCCTCTCAACTTATAGGCTTTCGCTGCATGAACACATCATCGCATTTATTCTTGCATGATATATATATGTTAAAAGACGATTGACGCATTTTTTTTCTTTCAGACTGAATCCACATAGTTTACGACCACTCAATCTGCTTCAGAGGAATCACATTCGTATTCGCTTCACATCATTCTCGGGGACACTCACATCACCCCCATTCCCCTTTCCCGAATGAACCATTTGTCCCTGCATCCACATTACCATAAGCAGACAACCAAATTGCAGGAAAAATAAAACCAAGATGTTTGTAGCTGGAAATATGCGTTTAAGCGTTTCCAGAATTCAACTATATTTCGTTACAACTTACACTTTCATCAGGAACAATTGCATATCGCTCTGTTGGAGAAACCCAGGTTTTACCTGCCCACACAAACATATAGAATATGGAATAATCAACAAAACAGAAAGCAAAGCAGGAAGGATGTCCAATGTAATTAATTATACAGCACCTGACAATGGATCAAGCTTTGAAGATTCTATCTGTTGCCCACTTGAACCATCAACACTCAAAGCCTCTATAATCTTCGGAACATTCCTGATAATAACAGAGATTGTGACTACTTGGTCAACCACCAAACTAAACAACACATTGTTCTTAATTTCGTGAAACAAATTGAAAGTGTGTATGATAGGCACATTGTTCTATAATCTTTGGAACATTCCTGTCCCCTGGTCATCACTAGTCTATATGGAAATGTGATTACCGGTCCGTGGATTCTCCATGCCCGAGCTGTCCATTTGTACCCCTTCCCCAAGAAAAGACATTTTTCTCTTCAGTAATTGCAAGTGTGTGCCTCCAGCCGCATGAAACCTGAACTACTTTCTGCCAAGTAAGAGACATACATATGAGAAGAGACTGCTTAACCACTATCGTAGAAAGAGGAAATACCTCTCGACGAGAAATCAAAAGAAGAAAATTCTGAAAGAACTGAAACCAATTTCATCGCCTATCTTAATATTCAGAAGCTACAGTAATAAGAAAGTGCCTGCTCATGAGGAAATTTAACTAGCACTGGAGAGCAATGATCAGCGTTGTCACCAACCCCCACCTGTCCAAACTGTAAATGAGGTAGAAAATCTAATCAATAGTTGGACATACTGCAGATAAAGACTGGACAAATAAAACTCAATGAAGAAAATGCTTAAATGGGAAAAGCTAATTACTTACTGAACCTTTGACAAGCATTCATAACCATAATTTAGTCACACATATCATAAAACCTTAGACAAATGCACCAGTAAATTATTATTGTGCAGACAAGTCCATCCTTTGTTACTCAAACTCTGGTCTAGGTGTTGAATTCAGGTTAGTGTCCTTTATATATTTAAACAATTGTCTAAGTTTTTCTATATATTTGGAGTTGGAGGTCATATCCTTTATCCATAATATGTCGGACACAACTGCCAGACATGAATACTTCAAGAAAAATGAAGAGTTGACGCAACAAAGGGGTCCATCTGCAGGGGTGCATGCATGTCTACCAAAACCAAAAGATGCTTAGAGGCCTCAAATACATATAAAAGGGGTTCATGATTAATGTTTTAGCAAACAAACAGAATAATATCACAACAGAATGACAACACAATGCATTTCAAAGATATAAACTAAGAAACTTGATTATTTCAAACCTTGTTCCATCCCCAGCCATAGAGTTTTCCATCAGATGTGAGTGCCATTGTATGTCTCCATCCACCTGATATCTAAAAAGATTCAAACCAAAATGCAACAGAAGTATTTTAAAAAATACTTTTGAACCCAACATATATTCGACAGAAACAATATGCATCAAATACCATGAAAAGTATTGAGTATGACTAAGAAAATGGTATGATGGGGGGGGGGGGAGGGGGGGAATCCTACACATTGAAGCATGATATCACCAGAATAATTCTAGCTGGTACCTGTACATAATCTTAAAGTCTCCCCCTTGTAAATAAATATTGCAGATTAAAAACACCTAACTATGCTGAATTGATGATACAGAGCAAGGAATGAACATATGAAACCTAAAGATCAAAGGGAAAACTAAGGAGAGAGCAGGAGAAATAAGGTAAATAGATAGAACCCAGGGAGAGGGAAAATCTCACAACTTGATAAGTTAATATTCTAGATCTCAAGGATTCTTAATCCAACACTGGAAGAATAACCCATCAAAAGCCATAAAAACTTGACATAAGTCCTAAATCCGAAATATATCCTAAATACAAACAAAATCCTACTTTGAATAAAGAAACATTGCAGATTGTAAACATGGAAATATTTCACCTGCTTAATAAAACTGTCAGCTAAAGATTCCACCTTATGCGGAACAAGGTGATCCTCAAAGTCCCCATGTCCTAGTTGACCATACTTGCTCCACCCGTAAGTGTATAATCTACCAGTATCAGAGACTGATATGGTATGCCGCCATCCACAAGCAACCATATTCATCTTCTCTCCCTGCATTTGAAAATTCTTACTACAACAGAAAACATGGAAATTAAGGCTGTTAACTTTGAAATGGAAAAAATTTAAGCTTTGAATATCTTGTTTAAGATGAGCTTGTAGTTTAAAAACATAGTATTTTGCCTTAAATTGTCTTGGAAATATTCTGGTCTCATCATTGTTTCTTCAAAAATACATGTTCTTGAATAAATGTTAGTGGTTAAATTATTTTTGAGAAACGTAAACGCTCCTTCAAAATGCTACCTTGGTTGCTAACAGCTTCTTCATTGGAAAGATGAGAATTTAGCTTTAATTTTCAAATTTATTCTTTCCAAAATTTGAATTTTGTTATTATTGCTTCTTACTAATTATGGTTTGATATGTATAAAATTATTCTTGGTAAATGATTGACTGATAAAATGCTTGGTCTTGGAAATAGACTTGAAATATGATTTATATTTGTTCTTAATGGCAAATCAAGATTGGATCCATGGCTTATGCTTGTGAGTTTATTCTTGATGAAAAATTTTAATTCTTCGTTCATCTGTTTTCTTTTCTTTTGAAAACATGTTTAGGATTGTTATTTAGAATTTTTACTTAAGTGAGAATTACTTATAGTGCTTTCTTTTATCTTAAATCATCATTGTTTATGGCCACAATAGCTTGTATTAACATATTTATTCATGGTAAAAATATCTTGATCATTAATTTGAATGATGAACAAGTCTTAACTTTTTATGTATACATGACCAAAAAAGATTTGATACATGACATGTTTGGGAAGTTTATTATGCTATATGGCCTATAGCTTAATTGAATACTTTAGTTGAAATTGGTATATCATTTGAGTTCAACAAAAAATTTGTTACATTAGGTATCTTAGTGCTACAGCTACTAATGAATATCTTCTAAAAGGATTTTCTGTTTATGAAAGAAGAACTTGAGCATGAAAGAACTCATATTTCAAACACAAGCAAAAAATGGCTACATTCTTATATGCGAAAGAAAAAGGAAATTTAGACTAAATAGTTGAAGACTAAAAGCAATAAATACCACGGACAAAAAAATTAAAGCACCAGATGCAAACTTCCATAAACCATATATCAACTTATATATAACCTTAAAACAAGATGTTATCAGTTATCTACCTTGCATATTTATTGAGGATGGTCAATCATCTTTATAGAATCTCATCATTGATACTTAAGGATACATGCCAAACAAATAGTACCAGTTTGACTTACATTGAGAGTAGAAACCTTCTCAGGAACTAAGCGATCATTTCTGTCACCTAAGCCCAAGTTTCCGTATCGTCCCCATCCCCAACCATAGAGTGCACCATCTTCTGAAACAGCTGCGGTATGCTCAGCACCAGCAGCAACCATTTTGATAGAAATACCCTTCAACAGACATGGAAATGCAAGGTGATAATCACTTCAACAAAGTGCATATGCAACTTTTAGCTTGATTGAAGTATCAAGACAGAATTAAAAAGTTGAAGAAAAGCAAGAAATTAGATGGAGATTTCAAAGATTTTAAACAAACTGTCAACAAACATACAACTGTATTTAAAAATCTCAGACTGTTGAATTTGAATAGTCCTGATAACATGTTTCCTTCAAATAATTGTATATTTTTTATCATAAACTCAAAAGTAATTTACAAATCTCTTTCTTCTCTGGCTAGTATTTCATGCTAAATGCAACTTCCAATTTGTTCCAATAAGAAATCCTAGACTGTTGACATTGATTAACTTAAAATCTTGTAGAATATAGCTTTTGAGTGTGATGCAATTCATTATACGCTTATAAATACACATATTGTGAAGGTCAACAAAACAAGGAACCTGGATGCACAGGCAGAGGCTTGTTTATTTTAATGCTGAAGCACAAACAATGAAGAATGGAGCATCAGATGACTATAAGATATAGGACAACCTGGTAACACGTAATACCTGAAAGGCTTGAATCTTTTGAGGCACAAGAGAGTCTTCAGTGCTTCCAAGACCAAGTTGACCATTTTGATTTCTTCCCCAACTTCAATTAAATTCCAAAACAAAACGTTACAAAAAAGGTAAAAAAAAAAAAAAAATCAGTAATAAGAGCAATCACAAACATAAATTGAAAGAAGCAATTGCAAAAGTTGGAACAAACTACTTCAAAAGGCAATAAAACTTCTTCATAAATGGCTACTAACTTAAAAGATATTTTAGGTTTCCGGGTACATGTTGCTCAACCAAAACATAACAATTCTGAAATTTAATCATATGAATCATAGTTCTACAAGAAATTGTGATCATCATCAGACAGACAGACTCATCCAAAAGGAGAAGGTATAGATGAAACTACCAAAAAGAAGGTATGACTTTTTTTTTTTTTTTTTTTTTTTCTGATCTAATGATAAGGTCATAGTGTAGCCATGGCGCATAGCGATGCAGCAACAAAAGCCTTAGGTTCATCATTGTTTACATCATTGTATATATGGAACAAATGTCAGTTTTCACATTAATTTAAAAGTTTCATAAGCAAATGGGAAGACATATATATAACTGAATCAAGTAAAATGTATATTGAACCCTACATCTCAAGTGTTTTCACACTAAAGCTTTCTTGTAGAATGTCTCCTGCATGGAAATGAATGCTTTCTAAAATGAAAGAATTTTACAATTAATTTCATGCATTCCAGCCCTCTTATGGATCTTCCCTAATTGCATTCAGAGGTCAAAGTTGCTGTGATTTCTTAATTACTACAAGACGACCTCTTGAACTATCTTTGCTTACATGACAGCCTACTTCATGAGGACCGCTATAACTAATATTTACCAATCTTTTTGTTCACCATAATAGGTGCATTATAAACTTGATACCCAAGCTTGGCCACTTCAAGTTCAAACTAATATTTTTAGCATCCCCATGCAATTACAAAACTTAAAACTCTAGGCACTAATCAACATAGTTAACCATTTTTAACTATTAAAAAAAATCATTTTTAACCCTAAAAGAAATTGAAACAAAACATCAAACATATATATAATCATATAGTAAAAAAAAAAATCAAATAAAAGGAAGAGAAGGAATATCTAAAAACCAAACGTACCTCTGGACCTCGCCTTCCATTGTCACAGCTAAACAATGGCTGTCTCCACAAGCAATTTGTTTAATCCTCAGACCATGTAATGCTTTTATGGGTTGAGGAGTGAATAAGTCACTAAAATCTCCATGACCAAGTCTTCCAAAGTCACCCCTGGTATCAGTAACAGTGAGAAACGTACATTTAATAAGAGTTGGAAATAGAAAACATTGTGCTCAACTATAAGAGATGTTACTGTTGGACTTGAGAATTCAAAAACTACTAAATTATGAGACTGTGATATTTAGTAATATTAACTTTGAAATTACAATATGCTAGCAAAAAGCTTGTGCCTTAGTAGCATAGATGGTTTTGCGTGGTTTATGAATTGATCTTTTAGACGGAATGACTTTAGGATTTAGATTTTATTTTGAGTATTGAGTCCAATACGACTTTAGGGCTTAAGACCTAATTTAGGTCATATCCATTTTATTTAGTTTTACTTTTTTATTCATTTTCTTAGTTTTAATTTTAGTTATGATTTCTTCATTTTTTCTAAAAAAAGAAAAAACAAATAAGAGACGAAAAGGATAGGAAAATATATTTTGAAACCAAATACAACCTCTGAATCAAAGACTTAAACATTGTTCTAAAGTTTGAATTGAATCTAAAAAACCGATAATTATTTGATACAATGTGGTATACCACAAGCACAAGCGGGGTTCAAAGGTTACTATATGTTTTTAAATATCAATTAAAGACATTTGTCAGCCTCTTAATTTTGCTTGTAGAGTTATAAAATTATTTAATGCTATATTTGGATAAATAATTAAAAATAATTTTAAAAACCAGTAAAAGGAAAAGAAATACAAGTTAAGAAAAAGAAAGGTTATATGGAGATTTGGCAAGACATTTGATATTTCAAAGAAGTTTTTTGGAGATTGGCAAAACAATCAAAAAAATCAAAAGAGAGATCGGCAAACAAATTTTTGGAGTTTTACTATTTACAAAGTTGTTTGAATCGGACTAGCTGGATCAGGAATTGAATATTAAACTGATTGATTCGAGAATCGTTACGGACCAATTGAAACAGGCAAAAAATCAGTTGAACTAGATTTTTAATATATTTTTTTTATCTTTATGATTTTCTAATAATTTATTTAATGGAATCGGATGAACTAATTGAACCGATGAACTAATAACCTGATTAATTTAATTACTAATCTAGTTCAGAAAACTTTGAATATTTGTCATTTCTTTTTGGGCTTAAAGTTTAAAGATTAAAGATGTTCTGCATTTTGCTATTTTTTTTTTTTTTAAATTAAGTTGAAGGAATTGACAAGGATTACTGTATTAATCCACTATTATAAAACTTTATTTTTTTTTACTGTACTTACAATCACATGTTATTCTCTAACTTTTGCTTATAAAATTTTTAAACTCCTATATATAATTTTCCTTATTATATAATTTATTTATTAATATGTATGCCTTTTTGAATATAAATATAACTTATACTAAATCATATAGTTAGATTAACATGAGTAATATAACATATGGTTTTATGGAATTATTGTTAACGTAATAGATAAAAAAATCTATTTATAGTACATACTAATAAATATAGAAATTAAAATTTAATTATATTAATAAATATTATTTATTAATCTAGAATGCAATATATATTTAATTTAGAAAAACTTTTTAACTAATGAAAATACCCTTTATTGTTAATTATATTTTTAAATTGACATCATAATAATAACTTATTAAAATAATATAATTTATTAGTATATAATAAAAGTAAAATTAATTAATTTGGTCATATCTTTTAAAAATTCTATTTAAAAATTACATAACATATTATTAATTAATAAAATTATAAATCTATAAAATCATTGAATATAATTATTTTGGCCAAACATTGAATATAATTGAATAAATTAAAATTAATAAAAATCCAAGTTTTTAATTAAATAAATATAATTTTTATATATAAATATGATTTTATTTTAAATATGATAGTAATTAATAATGTTAAAATCAAAATTTTTATAATCAATAAAAATTAAATGTTTGAGATTAAACAATATATATAAAAAGATAATATCAATATATTAATAATCTAATTTATATGTATAAATTTATTTATTAATAATGTTTTCATTATCAATGTAATAATTATTAAATTATACTATTATCTTAGCTTAATTCTTATTTAATTAGTATTACAATTATATACCAATTAAAAATTAATATTTACCACTATAAATATATGAATTAGCAAAGCATTTTCATTCAAAATAGACTTTGTTTCCATCACCAAAAAATGTATGATTTTCATTATTATTTGAGATGTTTAGTTATTATTATTTGACATTTGATATTTGAAAGTTTTATTATTATATTTTAACATTATTTATATAATTGTTAATGTTATTTATTGTTGTGCTGTAAAATATGATATCAAAGACAATGAAATATTAAAATAATGATTGCTTATACATGAAATTTTGACTCATATTTGAATAAAAAATTATTTTATCTAATTACTTAATATTTTTTCTTGGTTGGTTTCTAATTTTTTTTTTAGTTTTTATTACTTTTAAAATGAATTTTATTACCTCAATTGTTTTTCAAAATTAATGGATTTTCCTTGAAAAATTAAACCAACTATTATTTAATTAGCAAATATTTTTTTAAATTTATAAAATATATTATTTAAGAAATTTAAAAAATAAACACGAATGTTATAATTTAAAACCATAGTATTAAAAACATAAAACTCTAATAGTAGAGAAAAAAATTAAAATAAATGAAATTATAAAAATAAGGGTAAACTATCAAAATAGTCACTTTTATTTTTTTCAAATTACATTTTAGTCACTTATGTTTGAAATGTAATGTTTTTGTCACTTATGCTATTATGTTGTAACATTTTAGTCACTAAGCGTTAATTGCCGTTAACAATATAACAGTAAAATGATATAGCATGTTAAATCATCATTTTAAACGAAAATTTAAGATTAAATTATATAATTAATCCCTATATTTTTTTTTGAGCAATTTAATTTTTTTATGTTCCTTGAACTTTCTTTTTTTTTTTCTTTATATTACATTCTCTTCTCCTTCTACCTCTGCCTCCCTTCTCCATTTCTTTTAACTAGTTTTTTTTATGTTTTCCTTCTTATAGAACTAGCCCTATACTTTTATTTTTTTCTTTTTATTTATTTGTTTTCCTTTCTTCTTCCCTTTTATTTTCTCTCTTGTCATATTTTTCACTATAGAAACATAATCTTTGCCTACCAAATAAACCAAGTATTTATTTCTTTCACATGATTCCTAAATTAAATTTAACCCAAAACTGAATAATTATTCTTAATCAAATACCAATTTAAATATAATCTAATTTTGAAACTAAAACTGGATCTAATTAATCAATATAAAAAACCATATCCTTAATCAAATCTAAACATAAGTTGAATTCTTTATATTCAAAACAAATTTTTTCTATTTCCAAACTTTTACAGAATCGTATAGATTACTCCCTTCTTTTTCTTATTTTCTGACAAATAAAATTAAACAAACGATAAAATTAATCTAAAACTTCTTAGATATTTCCAAGCAAGCTTGATTAGAAGTCGAGCATGAATGAACTGAAGAGAGAAAAGAGCATGGAACCAAACTGGTTTGAGTAAACTTGAGGGTAAGTTTATATGGTGGTCGTTTTAGTCATTGAGAGTGTAAAGCTCATTTAAAAAATTCGTGAAACAACGTAATTTCAAAAAGGCGAGAATGTTGTAGGTAAGATAGATAAGGTGATCGTGGGGTTGGTTAATAGATTAAGGGAACGAGCTCGAGAAATTTTGTCGGGGATGGACTGCCATAAGTCACGACTAGTAAGGTCTTCGAGAGAGGCGAGCTTGTAGACTAAATCATTGAGAGATCCAAATAGGTTAATTAAAGCGATGATGAATGATAAGGGTTTGTAATTGTGGGCGAGAATATGTGTAGCAAATTTTATTTTGATTTTAGCTTTCGCCTTTTCTTTTTTTATAAACATAAAAAAGTTTTAACAAATGAAAAAAAATAGAAAAACTAATTTAAAAGAGATGGAAAAAGGAGGAAAATAGAAAAAGATGTAGAAGAGAATGGGAAAAAAAAGTTAAAAGAGCATAAAAAAATTAAATTGTTCAAAACGAAAAAATATAAGAACTAATTATATAATTTAATCTAAATTTTTTGTTTGAAATAATAATTTAAAGTGCCACGTCAGCTTACTGTTACACCATTAACGATAATTAAAGGCTCAATGATTAAAATATAACCTGAAGTAAATAAAAGTGACTATTTTGATAGTTTACCCCGAAAATAATATAATATAATATAATATCATCTCATGTTATTTATTCTATTAAATTAACACTTTATAAAAAAATATATGTATTTAATATTAGTTTAGGTTATCTTGGATTATTTTTTAATAGAGTTATCTCTTATTAAATTGATAATTTTGAATTAAGTTTATTAGGATTTGAATTATTTTGAATTTAGATTATTTCAAGTTTTAATCCTTTTAAATTTGGATTTAAAAAAAAAATTAACTTCTTATAATAAATTCAGATTAGGTATGGATTTTAAGTATTCAAGTCCAGTTCTTTTAGCTTCAATTTCATGTTAATTCGAGTCTAGATTGTTTTGAGTAATTTTCAGGTTCTTATAGAACATATTATTTAGGATGTTGACATTTTATAGTCGGTTATGCACTACTCTTTCTTATTTTATTAAGTTCATTTATTATAATTTGATTGTTTCTAATCCACCTACTTCTCTAAATGTGTATTTTCAATTTTGAGGGGTGAATTATTTTTAAAAAAATTTCGTGATGATTTGGATAAGACAGAGGGAAAGTGGTATAATATTTGTGTAACTATAGAAAATTTGCTGAAGTGTGTTAAAAAAAGAATAAAATTAACTAAAAAAAAATATTATGATTTCCTAAATAACTAAAGGCACAAGTAAGTCTGAGAGACCGAAGAAAAGAGATCGTACCATCCCCAACTATACACTTCAGTGCGAGACAATGAATATGCAGTTGTATGATCGGCTCCACATGTAACAGATATTATATCAAGTCCATCCAATGCACTCAATCGTGTTGGCGAAAGTCGATCTTCCGCATCGCCATGGCCTAACTGCCCGTCCTCTCCTCGTCCCCATGAGCAAACAATATTTCCAGCTGTTAATGATCAAAAACAAGGGATATACGCTCAAGTAGGTTTTAAACCAACACGGCTAATATCAGAATCTTGACTTTGAGACGCACTTATAAAGACAATAGCATTTATGACTTAAGCTCTCAACTGGATCTTCAGCACCCTAGTACAACAATAACATTGCTGTTGCCATGCATATGTGTTACTAAGACTAGGCATACAATATCCATATCCATGAGCATAGTACAGGCCTTAGCCATAAGAACGAATAGCCTACATTGCTCTGATTCCTTGATTTACTTTAAGTACTTGCATCCAACACGTGTCTGACACTTATTTGGATAAAGGAGTGGAAAAAGTTTGAACGCATCTGGGTTAGACATATGGTATTTGACACTCACCCAATAATATAGGCTAAGAACAAGAATACAAGAGCTTTTCTCTATGGCATATGCAAAAGGAAAGTAATGGATCTGTTTGTTCACATAAAAAACATGCTATAAATAACTTAAGAGCCACTGAAAGGTTTCATTTCTCCTGTTTTTGAACAGTTGACAAGCCCTACGCCTACATTGCTTCAACTCTATTTTTTTCAATATATAAGTTTTAGGATATCACACTGTTCCTGCACGCATAAGACACTTCGACTAACATAACTTATTTACTACGTATATATTTCAATAGTTAGACATAAAATAAAAAATAGTCAATATAAATTTAAACTTAGGAGAAAAAACTCTTGTAAGAGAAAAATAATTTACTCCTCTTTTCCCTAAGTAATTAAAAACTATCGATTGAAATTAATTTATTATTATATCATATACTAAAATACGGTGATTCCTAGGATTAATGCAATTGTTTACATGGGAAAAATCAAGCGTGGAATCAACTACTGATATTTTCCAAAGTTTAACAGTGGAAATCATGTCATAGCTGATGTCAAAATTGGCCTAAAAGTCGAGAGATAGGACAAGACAACTCCCACCAGGCTGAAAAACATCAATACGCAAATCGATGTCATTTGAAAAATATAACATCATATGCATGTAATTACATACCAAAATACAACATGGGATGCTAACAGGGAGAGCTAAATCTAGTCATGGTATGAAGAAGCAAACAAAAGAAAGCGTTTAGGAGATAGAAAAGGATCCCAAAAGTTTCATCCAAAATGAAATATTTATAGGAAATCTGTGAACTTTGATTGATCGAAAGCATTAAAATGATGCGAAATGACATAATTTCCCTGGTATATTGAAGTTTTTGCTAGTACCAAAGGATCTGAGTGGCCTGTTTACGCGAGATTTCTAATTTCAGTAAATTAAGTAAGCAGAAGTGTGCAAGAAGAGGGTAATTCCTATCAAATTTGACCAATTCAGTCGTCCCAGAGAAGAAAGAAAAAAGGATCAGCAACAAAAACTAAAAAAAAAAAAAAGTACTTGGAAATCAATTAAAAAGAAAGGAGGGCAAAAGGAAAGGAGGAATACATAGAAGAGCAATGGAGTGGCTAGCACCAGCCGAGATGAAAAGAACCTGACGAAATGGACCAGTGACCTCAGTCATACGCACATCCTCTTTTGCTGCCATTTCTATATATCTTCCCCCCAACCCACCCACACAATTTGTGGGATTTTTTAAAAATCTCTATCCAAGAGAAGGGTAAAGATCTTTGTGTGGCCTTGATGAAGAAGAAAGTGAAACAGGAGATATTTTCAGAGGATTTTTGAAGATGAAAGAGAGTTGTAATAAATGAGGAGTGAAATGACGGGTTTGAAAGTTGAAAGTTTGAATAAATAGTTAAATAAAAAAAGGAAAAAATATAATAATGAAGATGGAGATGGAAAGTCATAAATAACCCAGGGCAAGGGTTGTTTACAGTGACAGAGAAAGGACATGTGCACTATAAGAGGTAAAAAAAAAAAAAAGAAAAAGCCCGAACCAACAACAGAGACTCTTGTGACAATGATAACACTATGCCAAAGAAGATGAAGAATATACAAGAAGAAACTAGACTTCCTCTCTCTCTCTCCCACACTTGGAATATCCTGCCTACCGACCAAGTTGATTCACTTGATATTTTTTAATATACTTGAGATAGAAGTTATATTATTTTACTTAAGATTTTTTAATGCATTTGAGTTAGAATTTATATGATTTTGGTGTCAGGAGTAAAAATATTATTATTTTTTGTACATAAATGAGAAATAAGAAAAATTATTTGAGGCTTGTTGGTGGATAGGATAGTCACACATCCCTCAGTAATTAAGTTCCAGCAACCCTGCACCAAATTACTAAAATGATGAACTCTATCATATGGCTTATTAAATAACCGTACTATTGTCATGGCATCCATCTTGTTTAATAGCTAAATGTTTAGCTAACTTTAAACCTTTGCGAATACCCCGTAGCTCTAGCTAGCTATCTTTCCCATTTTCATCCCGTATTAATCCCCTTATTGAGGCACTACTGGATCTCGATTTAACCACACCATCCGTATTCCATTCGACCCACTTTGGTCCTTTAACATTGATCCCAGCTCATCAAATGATCATTCGAGTATTCCATAGTCTTACCTTAAAAAAACATTACTGTTAAAACCATCAAACAAAGGCTGGAAGTAAAGTGGATTGCATGGAATAAAGTTGAATAGCACAAGTAGTTTACTATATTAACACTTTATTGTTGAAATCGTAAAATAAAATCTGATATAAATTTAAAATTGTAAATTAATATCTATCATATTAAATCATCAAGAATAAAATTAAATGTAGAAGTGTACCTGAATTTATTGATTTCTTGAAATTTACTCATTATGAAGTTTTGATCTTCTAAATTAGCATACAAAAAATCTAGAAAAAGTATCTCTCTTTTTTCTAAAGATAAGATATTAGAAAAGTTACCTTAGGTATAATTTGGGGACTATAACACTAATATATAACTATTACACATTAGCCCTGACCCTAATTTCTAATCAGCTCATTATTAATTAGAAATTAGTTACTAAAAGATCTACACAAATTTGGCTCAGACTCTATTTAATAAATAAAGACTAATAAGTCTTAACCAAATTAGATCACTTTTAATTTAGGCTAATCTATTATGATAGTAAATAATAACATGTAATTACTATTATTATATATGCGATATCCATATTTTTCCAATATTTTCTACCTGCAGGAGACAAAACCTTGCTCTTCCGATCACTAAGCTATCTCATCACCTAATCTAACAAATGAGCAATGTAACCTTTATGCGATAATTGGGACCTTCAGGTACATTCTCAAGCTATCTGTCAAAGGAATATCGCAAGTGATAGCATGTTTATTATGCATATTTTACATGTTCAAATTAATTAATTCTTTAATTAATTTATTCTAATTGGTGATTTTATGTTTAAATTCTATCAGGAAAGAAATTCGGTTGGCTTAAATAATAAAACAAGTAGAAAATGACTAAATTAGAGCGCAAACAATAAAAGAGGGGTCAAACTGGAAATTTTGAGATATTTAACGGCTAATAAGATTTTTTTTACTTTGTAAAAGCCATATTTAGAAATGAAATTTTTTATTTTGATTTCATGTAATTAGTGGTTAGGTGGGTTAGCTAATTTTAGTATATTGTTTGTGTATAAATGAGGGTATGATAAACTTGAAAGGACACATTTGACACTTGAATTCACTTGGAATTGAATGAAATTAATTTTTTTCCTTCCAATTTCATGCGTCAGTATTCCATTTCCATTTCCTTATTTCTTTACAAAATTGTTTAATTGCTTTCTAAGCCCTTCCCTTTTCAACTTTCACCATTTCTTTAAAAACCATTTTCATACACCAACCAAGCATGATTAATTTCATATTTCACTAAAATTCTAACTTAGCTTTAAACCGGTATTCTTTCCAGTTAAGAACCGTGAGAATAAATCCACACTAAAAATCTTTCATAACGGTATTCACCATCTCTCTGAAATATTGGGATAATACAAATTCGTCCCTTAAAGTTAACTCGATTTCAACACAAAGCGTGTGTTGGGGTGGAGTCCTTTTGGTGTATATTTGGGAAGACGAGTCGATTGTGTTGTATTCGGATTTTCGCGAACAAGTTGGTGCATCCTGGCAAGGTCATATTAGTGAGATTTTCGTCAAGGGAGATAGTGATTGGATTTAAACCTCCCGCGTAGTTGAGGCCATTGATCCGAGTTAGGTTCTTCAAAACGAAAGGCTATCGGGGTCTTGAATTGCGAACGCGTGTATCGCAGTTAGACAATCGGTAAGGGTTGGTTTGCATGTCGTACCGGAATCAACTACAAAAGGAATAATTGGCGGTTAGGACGTTCTTAGCCGCTATAACTAGCTTATTGTTTGGAGGAGAAAACTCATTTTCAAGGATCGGTCAGAAATCGAAATTCACCGAATTTAGGGCTAAGGCTTTAAGATTTTGTTTACAGAATTCAAATTTGTTTTCTAGTTTTATTATATTTTTTATTTATATAATTGTTTATTTCTGTTATCTCACTTTCTAGACATTTTCAACTCTTCTAATTTATTTTTATTTATTTTTTTGGCAAGTATGTTTCGAGTCGTGGGCACGACTATTACCACGGTATAAATTCTGTTCACAAAAAAAAATAAAAGTTGATCAAAATAACCAATCCCTGTGGACTCGACTCCACTTCTCTTTACTACTATTTAGAGTTATTTTATCATAGGAATTTTTATTTGGTGGTTTCGACACCCATCAAAATTTGACGCAGTTGCGAGAGATTGAAAATTTTTCTAATTTTCGTTTGTTTTCCTTATGACTAGATCAAAACCAATGACTCCAGAATTTGAACCAGAAATTGAGAAGTTGGCTCAAAAACAACAAAGAGAAGCTATTCAATGTGGTAAACGACCACATCCCAAGTTTGAAACGAGATCTTATATCGAGGACACATTTTTTTATTCAATGAACTAGACGATATGACAGACCAAACTATACGCCAGCTCGCAGCAGCACCAGATGAATAACAGCTACCATGCATAACTTATCCAGTGGGAGGAATACCGTTTGATTTGAAATCAGACTTAATTCATCTTTTTCCCACCTTCCACGTATTACAAAATGAAAATCTGCATACCCATATCAAGAAATTTTACATGGTTTGCACAAGCATGAAACCTCAGGGAGTAACAAAAGATCAAATTAAACTTCGTGCTTTTCCTTTCTCATTGGCTAAATTTTCTAAAGAATGACTATTTTATTTACCTTCAGGATTTGTCAATATATGGTATGACATGTCATATTTATTTCTTGACAAGATCTTTTTAGTAGCTCGAACAGCTGAATTAAAGATAGATATTGTAAGAATTTGGCAAAAAGAGACTGAATCGCTCTATAATTACTAGGAGAGGTACAAAAAGTTGTGTGCATGTTGCCCATAACATGGCCTGACTGAACAATCGCTCTTATAGTATTTCTATAAGGGGTTACTCCCGATGGAAATGAAAATGATAGATGCTACCAATGAAGGGGCACTTTCTAATATGACGCCCCAAAGAGCAAGAAAGTTAATTTCGACCACGGCTGCAAACTTTTAACAATTTCGACTGACTACAGAACCCACGAGATTGGTCAATGGGTTAAGTTCTCTATCCCTAGAAGATAAAATTGATAAGTTTACTAATGTTGTTTAGAATTTGCTTACAGATAACCCAAGCCTAGCATGGTTGTCTGAAATTTGTCCTATGCCAGACTACCGGACGGACTCATGTCCCATTTTGCTCGAGTGTTCGACAGAACAAGAGAATATTGCTAGAAACTTTCTAGGGCCACCCAAAGGCTATATGATCCCTATTCAAACACCTATAATGTGGGGTGAAAAGATCATCCAAATTTGAGTTATGGGTTGAATCTTCGATTCAATCAGCCATACCAACAAAGGTTACTTCTAAATAAACAATTATCACCTCCAAAATCATCTTTAGAAGCCATAGTGGAAATGTTAGCCAACAGTAACGAAAAATTCCAACAGAAGACGGGAAACACATCTTCAAGAGCTAGACAAACAAATGAGTAAGCTTACACTTACGGTCAGTCGATTGGAGTCACAAGAAAAATTGTCGTTTCAAACTGAACCTTATTTTTGACATAATGCAAGTACTATGACGTTGAGATGTAAAACGATTTTAGAACTTGTACCTAGCACAAGTTATGCCCACGACATTGGACAAGAAGGAAATAAACTTGACTCAAAGGCTCCAATAGAGTCGGCATCGCAAAAACCATTTGCAGTACCACCTCCATTTCTTAGAAGACTCACTCAATGTAAAAAGGAACAAGAAGAGAAAGAGCTCCTTGACACTTTTCGAAAGGTAGAAATAAACATACCTCTTCTTGATGTGATTAAGTAAATTTCATGATATGCAAAATTCTTGAAAGAATTATGCACGAGTAAAAAGAAGCTTTTAGCCAATGAAAAGATAAGTGTCGGAGAAAATGTATCTATTGTTTAACAAAAGAAGATACCACCTAAATGCAAGGACCAATGTATGTTTTCTATATCTTGCAAAATTGGTAGTGTTGGGATTAAAAAAGTCATGTGCGACTTAGGTGCATCTATTAATGTTATGCCTTTGTCTATTTATAAACTACTAAATGCGGGTCATTTAAAGGAAAAATGTGTAATCATTCAGCTTGCAGATAGGTCAGTAATGTATCCGGAAGGAATGTTTGAAGATGTTCTTGTCAAGGTAAACAAACTTATTTTTCCTATAGATTTCTACATCATCGACATGGAGTACGACAACTTAACCAATTCTTCTAATATACTACTTGAGAGACCATTTTTTAGTACTGCACAAACAAATACTGATGTGCAGAGTGGAATACTCACCATGGAGTTTGATGGAGAAGTGGTGAAATTTAATGTTTATGAGGTCATGGGCCGTCCTAACACGGTTACTAATTTTTCTAATATTGATATAATTAAGCCTTTAACTGAGTTGCATTTGGAATATCATGAAGAAGATGAATTACAAGCTGTTCTTTGTAGAAATTTAGATTTTGATACCATGAAAGAACTAGAGGAGTGGATGACGATTCAATTCGCGAAATAGTTGCTCATATGGAAGCATCACAATTATGAAGGAATCTAGGTAAAACTTTTGAATTAGCTTTTTCGCAAGCTAAACTTTTACCATCTATTTTGTAAGCCCCAAAATTGGAACTCAAACCACTACCAAACCATTTAAAGTACGCCTTCCTGGGCGAAAGAAATACCTTGCCAGTAATAATCTCAAGTAAACTCTTGAAGTTGGAAGAAGAAAATTTGGTACAGGTTCTTAAAGATTATAAAGGGGTGATCGGATGGATGATTGCTGACATTAAGGGTTTGAGTCTCTTGACTTGTATGCATAAAATTCCAGTAGTAGAGAATACGATTCCCAAAAGAGAGACTTAAAGACGTCTCAATCCACTCATGATGGAAGTAGTAAGAAAATAAGTTCAAAAATTACTTAATGTTAGGATGATCTATCCCATTTCTAAAAGCAATTGGGTTAGCCCAGTTCATGTAATACTAAAGAAAACCAGTGTGGTCGTAATTAAAAATTCGACAGGTGAAATGGTTCCCACTCGAGTCTAAAATGGGTGGAGAGTCTGCATAGATTACAAGAAGTTGAATTCCTTAACTCGAAAAGACCATTTTTCACTTTCTTTTATTGACCAAATGTTAGAACGTTTAGCTAGAAAATCTCATTATTGTTATCTTGATGGTTACTCAGGTTTTTTTCCAAATTCCAGTGGCATCGGAGGACCAATAGAAGATGAAATTTACGTGCCCCTTTGGCACATTCACCTATAGACGAATGCCATTTGGGCTTTGCAATGCAGCAGCCACATTCTAAAAGTGTATGGTAAGTATATTTTTCAATTACGTCGGGAAAATAATTAAGGTATTTATGGACGACTTTACTGTGTATGGTGAATATTTTGATATATGTCTGTCAAACCTTGCCAAAATTTGAGAAAAGTGCCTAGAATTTAATCTTGTTCTAAATTATGAGAAATGTCATTTTATGGTTGACAAAGGATTAGTTATAGGCCATATCATTTCTGCTGAAGGAATTTCTATTGATAAAGTAAAAATTGATATTATTAATTCACTTTCATACCCCATAACTGTGAGAGAGATCTATTTTTTTCTTGGTCATACAAATTTTTACAAGCGATTCATTAAAGATTTTTCAAAGATTGTACAACCACTCTGTAACCTCTTACAGAAAGAAAAAGAATTTAAGTTTGATCAATCACGCAAGGATGCATTTGACACCCTCAAACACAAACTTATTTTGGCACCCATAGTTCAGCCACCAATTTGGAACTATCCTTTCGAAATCATGTGTGACACGAGTGATGACAGTGTAGGAGCGGTCCTTGGACAAAGGATCGAGAAGGAACCACACGTTATCTCTTACGTATCTAAGACCTTGGATGCTACCCAAAGCAATTATTCAACCACTGAAAAAGAATTTCTTGCCATAGTCTTTGCTTTGGAAAAGTTTTGATCATATTTATTATGACCTAAAATTGTTTTTTTTTTTGCTATACAGCTCTTAAATATCTTATCGGAAAAAAGGAAGTAAAGCCAAGGCTTATTAGATGAATATTACTTTTGCAAGAGTTCAATCTCGAGATTAATGATAAAAAAGGACGAGAGAATTTGGTAGCTAACCATTTGAGCCGAATACCTCCACCAAAAGATATCACACCTCTTAAAGAAGATTTCTCGAATGAAAGTCTGCTTTCTGCTCAGACAATTTTTCCTTGGTACGCAGATGTGGTAAACTACCTTGCTACAGGTATAGGTTTTTCTAATTTATCACAATTTAAAAGGATAAGATTAAACGAGAATCACAATACTATATTTGGAACGACCCCTATCTTTGAAAATACTGTTTCGATCAGGTAATTTGACGATGCATTGCAGAAACTGAGGTAAAATCAATTCTATCTTTTTGTCATTCTTACGTATGTGGTGGGCATTTTGGCCCTAAACGAACATCACATAAGATACTTGAATGTGGATTATATTGACCACATATTTTTTGTGATGCATATTTATTCTGTAACACTTGCGAAAGATGTCAAAAGGTAGGAAATTTGAGTAAAAAAATGAAATGCCTCTAACACTTATACATGTATGTGAAATTTTTTATGTTTTGGGCATCGATTTTATGGGACCTGTTATCTCATCATTTGGTAACATTTACATTTTGCTTGCTGTTGGCTATGTGTCTAAAAAGGTGGAAGCTAGAGCCACCCATCGTGTTAATGCCAAAATTGTAGTGAATTTTCTAAAGAGTTCTACTTTTTCCAGATTTGACACACCGCGAGTATTGATTCGCGATCAGGAAATGCATTTCTGCAATAAGGTAATTGACACATTTTTAAAAAAATATGAGGTAGTAAAACGAGTTACTACGATTTATCACCCTTAATAAAACGGTTAAGCTAAGGTGTCAAATCAAGAAATCAAATTAATTTTGGAAAAGACCGTTAAGCCAAATAGGAAAGACTAGAGTTTGTGATTAACTGATGCACTGTAGGCGTACCGCATAACTTATAAGAGACCCATAGGTATGTCTCCTTACTGACTTATATTTGGTAAACCATGTTATCTTCTTATAGAATTAGAACACAAGGTGTTTTGGGCTGTTGAGCAATGCAACATGAAGCTGGACGCTACAGGTAAGTATCAAAAATTACATATTCAGGAACTTGAGGAAATCCAATGAGAAGCATATGAAAATGCCTAAGTTTATAAAGATAAAATCAAAGCATTCCATGATCAAAAGATAACTCGTAAACAATTTTTGGTTGGGCAGAAAGTACTATTTTATGACCCTACACTAAGAATTTTTACAAGTAAGCTCTAAACTAAATGGTTAGGGTCTTTTGTTATCACTCACATATTTCCGCATAGTGCAGTCGAAATCAAAAGTGAAGAATCCGAGAAAATCTTCAAAGTAAATAGACAACGTTTGAAGCCTTTTTACGAAAATTTTCAGGTGCATATGGTCGAGAATTAATTCTTGAAGAGCCAAATGAATAAACTTTCAGGTCGTCAAGCTAACAACGTTAAACAAAAGCACTTTTTGGGAGGCAACCCAAATTTATTTTATTTAATTTTTAATTTCAGTTAAATTTAGGTTGAAAATAAAATAAATGATAATAGGATTATTATTTAATCCATTTAATATATTTTTTCCAGGAATGTGGTGGAGGCTGTCAATATTCTGAAAATAGAATACCGATCATGGTGTAGGCACACCGTACTCGGTGTTGCCATTTATTTCGTAACCCAACACCCCAAACCCAAATAAAAAAACACAGACACCTAACCCAAATCCACTTACCCTACAAATAAACGCAATACCCCATACCCAATACCAGCCCAAATGAAAAAAATTCACACATAAAACCCAAACCAACCCAATTCCCCAAATAAAAACCCTAACTCCATTGAATCCTTCTGCCGTCACCCATCATCACTCGCTCCCTTTCTCCCTTGTCGCTGTCGATTTTGGGCATCATAAAGCCACTGTGGTCTTGCCATTTGCAACAACCCATTTTTTAGTGATATCAAAAATAGTGGTTTCAGGGCCGCCAAACCTGGTGAATAAGTTTATTAAATATTATTATTTAATATTTACAAGTTAATTGCAAATTTGAAAAGATTTTTTATTTGATAATTTATACTATTCTAAGGATTAATTAAGTTCAAGTGGTAAGACCCTAAGGTTAAGTAGTTTTAGAAAATGAGGTATTGAGACCTCGTTTGTAACAATCCAATTTTGGGCTTAGTCAGAACAGTGGTTTCGAAACCACTATTCTGAGGCCAGAGAAAATTATTTTGATGTTATTTTATGTGTTTTAATGTGATTTTATAAGTGCATGTTAATTTTGGTATATTAATTTTAGCGATTTCTAGTCCAATTTCGAAAAAGGACTAAATCGCGTAAAAAGTAAAAGTTGTGTTTTGATGCCTAAAGGTGTTAAATTGCTTTGTATCTTAAATTTGGGGTATTTAAAGTGAAATTATGCCATTTAAACTGTGATGGACGGCCAAGGGAGACAAAATGGTCAAAAAGCCAAAATTTGTGGCTTTTAGGTGACTAAATTGACTAAAAATAGAATAAAAAAAGAAAAGAAAAGAAAGATCTTATCTTTTCTTCATCTCCACCGAAAATAGCAGCTAAGAAAGGGTTTAGAAGCTGGAAAATTTCAGCAAAGGAACTCCCATGCTAGTAAGTGATTTTTAATGTCTTTCTTGATGATTTTTACATTTTTGGAACCCCTAAAGCATGAGCTTTCAAATGAGGGGACTATTTTTCAAAATGATTAAGAGTCTACGATTTTGTCATGAAAGCATATGTGTTGTTTTCTGAGTTTTTATGGAAGAATATGAGTCTTGGTAGTGTTATAAATAACCTTTATGAAAGAAGTTTGCATGAAAACACCTAAAATGGAGTATTTTGCAAAGTTGTAAAAAAAGTTGTAAATGTGTGAAATAGTTGAAATTATGAGTTTCTATAGTTATGAAAATGGTTTGTATAGGCTTAATGAGTAAGAAAATGTGATAAAAATCATTTTACGAGCCTAGGGGCAATTTGGTAATTTTGGCAAAGTATAGGGGCAAAATAAAAAATTTTGCCAAAATGTGTCATTGGAATGATTAAGATATTGTTTTAATAAGTTAAATATGATGTCATAGATGATGAAAAATGAGATTCGAGATTAGAATGAGGAAAAAATGAGAAATTGATGTTTAGGCCTTTTTACCAATTTGATGTCGAGGTAAGTCTGTGTGACTAATTTAAGCATGTTATCCATATTATTGCTAATATATTTGAAACTTATCCCTCTAAAATTAAATTGAATTATATGTTGGTGATATTGTGTATGAGAGAGTGATGCCAAATGTTAATGTTTTGGTATTATGAGTACTGAAATAATTTATTGTTATCAAGAATTTATATATGCTTATTTGATTATCATGAAAGTATGAAATGTATGATGGAAGAATAAATAACGTTGTGAGCAAGTGCGATGCTATTCTGTTAGAAACGAAATCCCGTTGAACCTCGGATGTAACATAGGATACAAAAGGATATGCCAAGAGAATTATGTGGTCTGAAATCATGAGTTAAGTTTGAGTTCATGAGAAAATGATATATTTAACGTGGGTCCGGGTACTGACTTTGTGTATAGGCCCGTGAGTAGCTCAATGAGCGCATGTTACATGATAGCACTATGGGGTCCAGACACTGACTTGATAAAAGGCCCGTAAGTAGCTCAGAATGCGAGCATTTCATAGTGTGAGGTAGCATTGGCTACATATGTCGCGCGCTATTAAGTTGGTTCTAGCCGCGTATATGACACTTATGTGCAAGTTTTCCGATGTATACAATAGTTCATATGAGCATAGCTCATACGAGCATACATGTACAGGAATTAACGGATTACAGTTTAGCACACTATGTGTGAGCTATCCTAAGTATCCAACGATATTCTAAATGGTTTAACAGGCAATATTCTGATACGAAATGGTAAGAGTTCAATATTGGCTATTACAAGGACACATATAAATTACATGGAAATGTTGTTATATGGTATATGAAAAATTGAATTGGATGATACATGTATATAAAAATTAGTCAATCGTTGTGCTTATCCATGATTACTGGTTTATATATGTATTTACATGGCTAACATGTGTTGTTGTTTGATGTTTTGGCATGTGCCAAGTTATTGATTGAAATGGTAAGTGCTCCAATGTAAATATGTTTGTGTTCATGAAAGAGTGTAAGGTTTACATTATGTAATTTCTTGTGAAATGGTTTATCATATGACTAATTCCAAAATGAGTTATGTTTTAATGCACTAGCTCATGGTTGTGATTGAATGATATGCTTATGTCTTGTGTGTTATGCATATAAAACGAGTGTGGAAAGGTAATGAAATAGTAAGTTCATACTTGAAGTGTAGAATGATGAAAAATGGAATGATGAATTGAATTGATATTGTTATTTGAGCTAATGAGAGTAAATGCAATAGAAAGTAATGAAATGCAAATGAAAATAAGAAAATTTGAAATGGTTTAAAGTTTTATAAAGTCCTACTATGCTAGGGATGATATGTATATGTGATACTGTGGATTTATTCACTTTGTGAGTTGTTGGATATGATTTCATGAACCTTGCAGTATTGTTTTATGATTATTCTTGAAATGTATAAATTTCATATTTGAAATGGATTGATATGACTAAAGTTTATACGAGCTTACTAAGCATTCATTGCTTACGTATTTGTTTTCCATTACTTTTTAGATTACCAGAAGTTTGATCGAGTTAGAAGTTCATTGGAGATCTATCACACTATCCAGTGGTTATATCGATAGATTTTGATATTTTGGTTAAGGTTATAATGGCATGTATAGGTGAACTTATGGTTGATGATTAGTTGAATGTTAATTGATGTGTTTGGCATGTATATGTTGTTTTAGGTGATGTAACCTTGGTACATTTGGTGCTTTGTTGATATGTGTTAATTTGATAATGTGTGTTAATTTGATAATGTGTTAAAGCATGTTTGAACGGCCAAGTGATATATGATGAATTGACCTTAACATGGTCAAGATATGGTATGCCTTGGAAAGGTTTTGAATAGATGTGCATAGTTGAAATATGGTTTGTTTACATGTTGATTGTTGGAACCATCTAGATATGGTTATATTTTTGTCATTTAGTTGGTCTTGATGGTTGGAGTTGATATGGTCGTTTGAAGTGGTCTTTTGAATAACCAAATTGGTATGTTTGCATGTAATTTTGGCATGTGGCCAATTATAGTATAATTGGTATGGAATTAAACTATATATATATGGATGAGTTATGGTTTTATGTATAAGTTAGATATATGTATATTTGAGGTGCATAATAATTATATGATGGAAGTTCAAATGGTAAATAAAAATATATATTATAAATGGTCTTTTGATATGTTTGAATATGGTGAATTGGTATAATTGTTATAGATGACATGTATGGCTATTGGTGCTAGATGTAAAATGGCATGTTTGGTACTTTTAGTGTGAAATTTGATAGGTAAACGAAGTGGTAAGTTATGACATACATTTAGTTATAAGTTAGTTGAACTTTTGGCCAATTTATGTATATGGATATACACGTTTAATGATTGTGATTGAGGCATTTTTTGGACACATTGGTTGTATGCTTATGTACCTTAATTGGATAGCTTGTTATAGCATGGTTTGGTGCACTTTGGAGTGCTTGATTACATGTAGTAAATTGGTTATAGGTGTATGCATGAATGGGTGAGAAAATGGCTTGGAAATGACCTATTTTTCGTCTACACGGTCAGAGACACGGGTGTGTGTCTCAGGCTTGTGTGACACATGGCCAGTTGACACGGCCGTGTGTCCTCTGTAGGTTTTTAAAGGTTTCATTTCGAGAGTTACAGGCCCTGACACATGAGTGTGTGGCTTGGCCATGTGACCCAAGTCAGAGAGTTACACGGGCATAGACACGGGCTGGAACACGACTGTGTGTCCCTATTTTGAATGTCCACACGGCTTGGCCACACAGCCGTGTGACCCTTGCATTTTGAAAATTTTCATCTTTTCCTTGAAATTTCTATATGTTTCAGATTTACTCCCTATTTGTTTCTAATGTGTTTTTAGGGCCTCGAGGGCTCGTATAAGGGACGATATGTATTTTATTGATTGGCTTTGCTATGATTGATGTTGAGTTATTAAATGATTAAAACTTTTGATAGTTTTGAAATATAAACTCCGGTAACACTCCGTAACCTTATTTCGACGAATGATACGGGTTAGAGGTGTTACAACATTCCTCTCATTGCCGGTTCATTCTTGACGTTGAGAAACACCACACCAACCAATGACAAACAATGGTAATTAGTCACCATCATGCAATACCATTGTTGCTCGTTTCTTTTCCTTACTGTCGTTCAACTCTCTATTTCTCCACCACAACAACCGCACCTCTGTACCTTATGACAACACTACCTTCTCATCGCCAAACACCTCCGTTAAATACCCAAAACTCACTTAAGTGCCACCACCAAACAATGATATCCACCTTCCTCCATAAACGATGTCCATACCACTACCTTTCCAACGCCTCTACGTCAACCACAGCCACTGCCCAAACACTATTCTCTATTGTTGCAAGCCAGCACCATCATCTCACCACCGTTCACTATCGCAAGCCACCACAAAATAGTCGCCTCTAATTATTTTTGAGCCCAAGCACATTCCATGGTTTGAACAAGTAGTCGACAGGTTCCCAGTTTCTCTTAATTGCGGTTGAAACCAATTTTCAGTGCCTCCCATCATCAATTTAGATGATGAAGACTTAGAACCATCTTTTTCCCCTAAAAGACGAACGACCACGCCTATTACAAATCATCACTGATGAAATCCAAATCCGATCGAGACAGAATGCTCTCATAGTAGTCCCGCTACTTCCGAAAGGTTGATTCCTAACTTAAAACCTATTTTACCTTTACTAACATATTATGAAGGCTGTTCAGACAAGTTCAAGACTTCTAACAACCATGGCGAAGGTCATTCAAATAGAAACGAGCACATTTCTCAGTGTCGAACACGATCATCCACCACTCGAATCGACCACCACTTGGTAAACCTATGACACCTCTACATAACAGTACTGAATTTGCTAGAAATTCGAGTCCACCATTCGGCCCGCTTGAAGAAAATGTTTGACCACCACAAGATGATCAATGTAATAGGCGAGGCCGTGCCTACAGTATATCGACAGAAGCACTACGAGGGTCTTTGAATTTTACAACCTTAGAACATCGCGCAAGATAAGAAAACATTCGGCAATAGTCACTCTCGATCTATAAGGAAATTGATCTTTACACTCTTGATATGCTTAATATATGTGATGTTGTATTGAATTATTTTGATGTTGTTGGTTGGAATTCGTTTGCAAATATTTCATGTGTTGCATATTATGAACTAGTCTATAAGTTCTATGCAACATTTAGCTTCAATATTAATGAATTGCGACCTATTAAAACTTGAGATGTTGTTTATTTTAGATTACTTGGTAAATATTTTAGGATGTCGATTTTAGATTTTAATATCGACATAGGTTTTTCTAACCTAAACGATGTTCAAACTGATTCATACCATACTACTTTATTGGATAAACTAAGTAATTTCGATGCTAATGATGCTTATTTTGCTTTAACTCAATCTAGGGATCATCTTTATAATCCTAAAACCTCTAAGGACTTATTAGTGCATGAACTAACTTTAAGGTATATTCATCAGTTTTTAGCTTTTAGCTATTCAGGTTGAAATGATTTATCATTTGTTTTAACCAAGATAGAATTGTTTTTCTTGTGGTGTATGCATTTTGGATATAAGGTTAATTTAGGATATTGGTTTGTACGAAATTTTCATATTATTTTACACTTTAATTGACCACTCATACTTAGCTCATTTTTTAAAAATTTAGTCTCTCAACTTTTTCCCTTTGAGGTCGATTTTTCCTCCTTTAGATGTGTATATACTATGGATCATCTAGATGAGAATTGTTTGGATTCTATGGGTGTGCTTGTCGGCACCCTTACTGCGTATTATTTTATTTCTCCAGGAATACAAACTACTTGTCGTAATAGGGTTTTTCACCAACGTCAGAACTTCACTACTAGGGAGCAAAAAGAGCAGCCTCATTCATCTGCAGAGGCACGTTTAAACAGTATCGAAACTCGTCTTGAAATAATGGAAACTCAACTCTCCACGATTCTTGCTATCTTGCAAAGTAGTCACTCCCAACATCGACAACCACATTAGATATACACGAGGAGTATACTTGACCTTTCTCTCTACTAAAATTTAATTAATGTACAATATGCTTGAAGATATGCATGGTTTAAGTAGGGGGTGTTGGATTAGTTAGTATGCATGATTGTTTTGCTTTCATTGCATGTTTGTTTCTCTTTCGTATGTGTTAATTCTTATGCTGGGATTATTCGTTAATTTGCTTGACATTGAGCCTTTAATTCCAGTACTTAGTCAATTTGGATAGTTGGGTGGTTCTTGAATTAAAGTGTTCATTATCTAGTTTAATCAACATGTGTTATAAAGTTGAAATATTATAATTAGATTGTTTCATGCAAATTGATTGTTTATAAAATTGCTTGGTAAGAATATCGTTCTTAGTTGTTTAATTTTAAATATATTTGCTACTTCCAAAAAAAAAAACACTTTGCTGATAGCTCAAGTTATGAGTGAAGATTTCGGAAAGGTGACCGAATTTAGTAACCGAGATGAGGTGCTTGGGTTGCCATATCATCTCATGTAAAAAGGTTCGAGTGACGAATTGAAAACTTGCAAACACTTCGCTAGACGAGCTACCATGAATAGGGAAAATAGTCCATTTGGAGACGTGTCAATTTGAGTAATCGGGGTAAGGTGCTTAGGTTGTCATTTATGTCCCAAATTTACTATATAATTAATTCAGAATAAATACCTTGCAAATTTTGGTTCATTTTCAATTTATTGAAATGATTGAATTACATGTTTGAATTTTATGGGCATTTCTTGATTAAACTAAGTATTTAAAAGCTTATTCATTTCTCGCCTAAATTGTTTGCATTGATCATGGTTACGGAATGGAGGCTTAATTTCTGATAAATTATTAGATAATTTCTAATGTAGGAACATACGAATGCTTGAGGACAAGAATAGGCTAAGTAGGGGTATTTGATATCATGTTTATTTTGCATATTTTATGTGTTCAAATTAGTTAATTCTTGAATTATTTTTTTCTAATTGGTGATCTTATGTTTAAATTCTGCTAGGAACGAAATTCAGATACCTTAAATAAAAAATAAGTAGAAAATGACTAAATTTGAGCTTAAACAATAAAAGAAGGGTTGAATTGGAAATTTTGAGACATTTAATGGCTGATTAGATTTTTGAGTTTGTAAAAGCCATATTTAGAAAAGAAGATTTTGATTTTGATTTAATGTAATTAGTGGTTAGGTGGGTTAGCTAATTTTAGTATATGGTTTGTATATTTATAGGGGGTATGATGGACTTGAAAGGACACACTTGACACTTGAATTCACTTGGAATTGAATGAAATTATTTTTTTTCCTTCCAATTTCATGCATCAGTAAGCATACTATCATTCCATTTTCCATTTCATTGCTTCTTTACAAAATTGTTTAATTGCTTTCCAAGTCCTTTCCCTTTCCTACTTCCACTATTTCCTTAAAAACCGTTTTCATACACCAACCAAACATGATCAATTTCGTACTTCACTAAAATTCTAACTTAGCTTTATGCCGATATTCTTTCTGGTCAAGATTCATGAGAAATGAATCCATACTAAAAATCTGTCATAACAGTATTCACTATCTCTTTGAAATATTGGGATAGTACAAATTTGTCCCTTAAAGTTAACTCGATTTAAATGCAAAGCGCGCGTTAGGGTGGAGTCATTTTCACGTTCAGTTGGGAAGATGAGTCGGCTGTGCTGTATTTGAATTTCTGCTAACAAATTGGTGTATCTAGTGGGGTCACACTAGTGGGATTTTCGTCAAGGATGATAGTGATTGGATTTAAACGTCCTGCGCGGTTGAGGTTATTGATCCAAATTGGGTTCTTTAGAATGCAAGGTTGTTGGGGTCTTAAATTGTGAACGCATGTATCATGATTAAACAATCTATAAGGGTTGGTTTACAGGTCATACCGGAATCAACTACGAAAGGAGGAATTAGTGGTTAGTGCATTCTTAGCTGCTATAACCAGCTTATTGTTTGGAGAAGAAAACTCATTTTCGAGGATCGGTTCAAAAATCAGAATTCATCGAGTCTAGGGCTAATGCTTTATAATTTTGTTTACAAAATTTAAATTCATTTTCTAATTTTATTTTATTTTCGATTTTTGTAGTTGTTTATTTCTACTATCTCACTTTCCAAACATTTTCAACTCTCCTAATTTTTTTTCAACAAGTACGTGTCGAGTCGTGGGTACGACTATTGGCACGACTGTTGCCATGATAGAATTCTGTTCACAAAAAAAAAAAAACAAAGTTTATCATAATAACTAATATCTATGGACTCGACCCTTCTTCTCTTTATTACTGTTTAGAATTATTTTATCGTAGGAATTTTTATTTGGTGATTTCTACGCCTATTAACAAGCTAGGCTCAAAATATTAGCATTTAACTCCATTAACATTTGGTGACACAAATAACTTTGATTTTTTAAATTGACATACAACCCTGAAGCTTGGTAAAATTCTTGTAAGCAATCTCGAATCACATCAACCTAATCCAAATTAGCCTTAGCAAATAACAACAAATCATCTATAAAGAATAAGTGTTTAAGCCATGGACCTTGACTTATAATTTGGGAAGATTTGTCTTTCTTCCCTTTTTAGAATCAAACGTGACAGTCTTTCTATCACAAACATAAAGATACGAATAAAAGAGATCACCTTGCCTTACACCTTGTTGAGGTGAAAATTAAAAAATATTATCACCTTTAATAGATTCGAAGTCCTAATCAACTTTATGATCAGCTTTATATAAATCAATTTTTAGAACCAATGCTCCTTGTCGACCTCTCATGCTCATCACCGAATGGACAATTTCTTTGCATAATAAAATTATTATCCACTGTAGGAATTAGCCCCAGTCTTTTCACTAACGTCTTAAACAAAGAAGTGTTGTGTTGTGCGGAGGTGTGTAAAAGAGTAAAATTATTGTACTAAAAAATCACACTAAGTTCAATTCCCAAGAAAGAAAGGTGGATCACAAAGGTCGCTTAAGTACCATGTCTTTCCTAGCCAAAATATCCCTCTATCATAATTTAATAGCACAATAAATCACTACAATCACACTCACAAAATATGCAAAATAATACAATAAATAACACTAGAATTTTAACGAGGTTCAGCAAATTTTGCCTACGCCCTCGGGCACTACCAAATATATTTCACTCCAAAAAACAAGTGAAGATTTGCAAAGAGAGAGAACAATGCCTTAAGTAGAGAATGAAAAATGTGGGTTTATCAAAAAATGTAAAATGGTTAGGCAGATATATAGTGGAGGTTTAGGGATCAACTAGCAAAGTCACTATACAATTAGGGACCAAAATTTGCAATTATCTCATGCCAAATCTCAATCCCACTGTTGGTGCCTTAAATATCAGATTTCTAGTGCCAACATTTTGATACCCATATCTTTGTCTATCCAAGGTATAGATGATTGCCAATAATCTCCACCATAAAGATTTGATTAGGATAATCTTATCTTCACTCAATTTTTTTTGCCTTTGTCTACAATACTTGATAGTGCCTTCTTCAACTGTTAAACTTGCAGGATATTGATCAAGTTCAAACAATGTTCGAACTTGGTTGTTGTTACCACCTTGGTCATCATATTTACGGGATTATCTACAGTCTTAATCTTCTGGAGATGAATTTTCCCCTCATCAATAATTTCCCGCACAAAATGGAATCGTACGTCGATATGCTTTGTACGTGCATGATAACATTGATTCTTTGCTAAATGAATAGCACTTTGACTATCAAAATACACATTACTATGCTCCTGAACCAATCCTATGGTTTTAACCATACCTTGTAACCAAACAGCTTCCTTTACAAGATCTCATTATGACCATATATTCAAACTTACGTGGTTGACAACACAATCAGAGCTGCGGTGTAGACTTCCAACTTATTGGTCCTCCAGCAAGTGTAAATACATAACCAGTGGTTGATCTTCGATTATCCAAATCACTGGCATAGTCAGAATCAACGTACCCGATAACACATTTACCAAGTGTAGTATCCTGCTTGAATAGTAATCTAACATCCATGGTCTTCTGAATATATCGTAGAATTCATTTCATAGCTTTCCAATGTCCTTTTCTAGGATTATGCATATACCTGCTCACTATACTAACTGCCTGTGAAATGTCAGGTCTTGTACACACCATTGCATACATCAAGCTACCTACTGCATTAGAATACAGAACTTGTAACATGTATTTTTGTTCCGTATTCGTTGAAGGAGATAGTTGTGCAGAAAGCTTGAAATGAGAAGCCAACGGGGTACTTACAGGTTTTGTCTGCTCGTTCATGCCAAACCGCTGTAGTACCTTCTTCAAATATTGCTTCTGAGACAAGCTAACTCTGCCATGAGCTCTATCTCTACATATTTCCATGCCAAGAATCTTCTTAGCTTTACCTAGATCTTTCATCTCAAACTCAAGGTTGAGTTGAGTCTTCAATCTCTCAATTTCAACTTTACTCTTAGATGCTATCAACATATCGTCAACATATAAGAGCAAGTATATGAAAATTCCTTCTTGTAGCTTCTGAAAATACACACAATGATCAAATTTACTTCTTGTGTACCTTTGCCCATTCGTGAACTGATCAAATCACTTGTACCACTGCTTCAAAGAATGTTTCAATCCATAAAACGACATTGTCAGTTTGCAAACTCAATTTTCTTTATCAGCAACCTTGAATCCATCTGGATAAGTCATATAGATTTCCTCTTCAAAATCACAGTGTAAAAACGCGATCTTCACATCGAGCTAAACTAGTTCAAGATCATATTGCGCAACCAAGGCTAGCAAAATCCAAATAAATGAATGCTTCACAATTGGAGAAAACACTTTATTAAAGTCTATTCCTTCTTTCTGAGTGTAACCCTTTGCTACCAATCTAGCCTTGTATTGAATTTCATTTTTACCTAAAAATCCTTCCTTCTTTGCATATACTTATTTGCATCCAATTACCTTCTTTCCTTTGGGCAGTGTCACCAACTCCCAAGTCCTATTTTGATGAAGAGACTGCATTTCTTCATTCATAGCTTGCTTTCACTTTACACCATCGGGGTTACTTCTTGCTTCTGTGTAAGTAGAAGGAACATCATCATTTGCAATTGGAAGTGCATAGGCCACCATATCATCAAAGCGAGCAGGCATACAAATCTCTCTTCTTGGCCTTCTATATGCAATTGAATCTTGTTATTGTAGAAGTTCTTAGGTTGAAACTTCTTCATCATTTGTTCCCTCAATATTAGCTGGATCATCGTTAACCATTTCAAGCTCCACTTGTTGTAAAGTACTACTCGTTTTGTCATCTTTTTGTGAATCTTTGTTCTTTATCATGGTTTATTCATCAAAAGTCACATTTCTATTGAAAACAATCTTCCTTGTATCAGGACACCAGAGACGATATCCTTTTACTCCACTAGTTATACCCAAGAATAATGCTGTCTTTGATCTTTAGTCTAACTTATATTCTTTTACATGATAATATGCTGTGGAACCAAAAACATGTAAAGAATCATAATAAGTAGTAGATTTACCAGTCCACATCTCCATAGGAGTTTTCCATTTATTGCAGCTAATGGCAAACGGTTAATTAGATGGTACGTATATGTAACTGCCTCAGCCCAAAATTTCTTAGCTAATCTAGCATTGGACAACATAAATCGAACTTTCTCCATTATAGTTCGATTTATACATTCTGCCACCCCATTCTGCTCTGGTGTATCCCGAACAGTGAAGTGTTGTACAATGCTCTCATCTTGACATACTTGTAGAAATGAATCATTCTTGTACTCCGTACCATTATCTTATCGAATTCGTTTGACCTTTCGACCTGTCTGAGTTTCCACCATCTTCTTCCATTTCAGAAATGCATCTAAAAATTCACTTTTTCTTTTCATTAGATACACCCATACTTTTCTTGAATAATCATAAACAAAAGTAGCAAAATAGTGCATACCTCCCAAAGAAGTCACTTTGGTAAGTCCCCACACATCACTGTGAATGTAGTCTAGAATTCCTTTCGTATTGTGAATTGCTAAACCAAATTTTACTCTCGTCTGCTTGCCTAGAACACAATGTTCACAGAATTCCAATTTGCCAGAATTTGTACCTTTCAACAAGCCTTGCTTCGCAAAATTCTGCAAAGCTTTTTCAGCAGCATGTCCCAATCGCATATGCCATAACCTGGTAGCCTCTGAATCTGCATCTTTCGTAGAAACTGTTGATGTTGATCCAATAACAAAACTTTCATTTAAATAGTACAAATTATTCCTTCTTGTACCTTTCATCACTGTCAATACCCAGCTACTACCTTTAGTAATCCATCTCTCAAAGTGATTGTGAGCCTTTTAGATTCTAAGGCCCCTACTGAGATGAGATTTTTCTTCAAGCTAGGTATGTAGTGAACATCTGTCAAGACATGAATTGAGCCATTGTGATTCTTCAATTAGATTGTACCTACTCCCATTGTCTTACAAGCACTGTCATTGCCCATAAAAACAACTCCACCTTCTAGTTCTTTAAGACTAGAAAACCAGTCCTTATTAGGACACATATGGTAAGTACATCCTGAATCCAAAATCCATTCATCTGTATGACATGCCATTGCCATGCCAACCAAGCTAAATTCTGACTTCTCATCATACTCTGCTACACATGCATTAGAAATAGCCTTGCCCTTTTGTAACTTAGGACAATTCTTTTTCCAATGCCCTTTCTTACGAAAAAAGCACATTCATCTTTGGCAGGTCTCCCTTTGGACTTTCCCCTTCTACCAGGTTTGCTGCTATGTGAACGACCTCTTACTATTAAGACTTCTGCAGTTGTATCTCTATGATCCTTTCTATCTTTCTTTCGAGTCTCAGATCTATACAATGCACTACAGACTGCATCAAATGTGATCGTATCCTTCCCATGAAGCAATGTGGTGGTAAGATGATCATATTCATCAGGAAGGGAATTCAACAACAATAATGCCTTGTCTTCATCTTCAAATTTCTCATCCAAATTTAGCAAGTTTGCTAAAATTTTATTGAATGAGTTCACATGGTCATTCATCGACATACCGAGTACATACGTGAATCGATAAAGTTTTTTTTTCATATAAAGCCTATTTTCAAGACTTTTCGTTAGGAACTTTTCTTCTAGTGTATCCCACAACTTCTTCCCTGATGTCTCCTTCATGACAGAGTACTTCTGCTCTTTGGCCAAACATAGGCGAATTGTACCACACGCCTGTCTATTGATCTTGGCCCACTCCTTGTCATCCATCTTGTCAGGTTTTTCTTCAATGGCCATATCCAGCTCTTGTTGACATAAGGCATCCAGGATCTCACATTGTCACATACCAAAATTATTGGTACCATCAAATTTCTCTACTTCAAATTTTGTATTAGTCACAGTAGTCTTTGCTGATGACGATGCCTTTGCCATTTTTCCCAACTACTGTATATGTGAACAGTACCATCAATATGAATAGTGTCATGGATGAACAACTGTATACGTAAATAGTATCGTAAATGATCGTATTTCTCAATTATGAATCTAGCTCTAATACTAATTGTTGTGCGAAAGCGTGTAAAAGAGTAAAATTATTGTACTAAAAAATCACACTAAGTTCAATTCCTAAGAAAGAGAGGTGGATCAAAAGGATCGCTTAAGTATCAGATCTTTCCTAGCCAGAATATCCCTCTATCATAATTTAATAGCACAATAAATCACTACAATCACACTCACAAAATATGTAAAATAATACAATAAAGAACACTATAATTTTAACGAGGTTCAACAAATTTTGCCTATGTCCTCGGGTCACTACCAAATATATTTCACTCCAAAATACAAGTGAAGATTTACAAAGAGAGAGAAAAATGCCTTAAGTAGAGAATGACAAATGTGGGTTTATCAAAAAATGAGAAATGGTTAGGCATATTTATAGTGGAGGTTCAGGGATCAACTAGCAAAGTCACTATACAATTAGGGACCAAAATTTGCAATTATCTCATGCCAAATCTCAATCCCACTCTTGGTGCCTTAAATCTTAGATTTCTAGTGCCAACATTTTGATACCCATATCTTTGTCTTTTCAAGGTATGGATGATTGACAATATGTTGAATAAGCTAATTGCTCTAAATAAGTGCTGCGACAGCAACATCAGTCTTTGGAATAACAACTAAGAAAACCCGCAGTTGGTAGTATCTAATTCCTTAGTAGTTTATTTTTCATTACTACTAGTAATTTTTTTAATAAATTGATTTAATAAAATTTATTTATTTATGTTAATATCATTTGTATTTATTCCTCAATGATTTTTGCATACAAAGTAAAATGTAAGTAAATATTGGCTCATTAATTCCATAAGGTTTAACTAATATTAAATTGCATTGTGTGGTTAGATGATAATGCGAGAAGAAAACTTGTATTAGTAGATAATCTAAAAAGTTCATAGTCTGATAAATTGAAATTGAACAAACTAATTAGAGAACTATTATGTCGTTTATCAAGAAATTGAATAAATGAGATATATTGTCTTAGGTATTAGAGTGGTTGACTCCCAAAAGATAGAGATATAGATGTAATTGTCTGACAATATATCAGATAGAACCTAAGTTGAATTAATCCTAGATTCGCTTATGGATTAATTCACTTAAAACGTTCATACTATGATTAACCTCAATATTAAGTGAATGTGCATGAATCGTATATTTTGATGTATAAAAAGCTTAAGTTCAAATAAGTCAAAGAGCCAAAAGATGATACATTGTGTATACCACTTCCGCATAACATAACTTCATTTATTAGAGGTAAGCATTCGAATGATCGAATTGAATCGAATCAAATAAAAGAATTTCAAATTAATTGAGTTGACGAATCCTATTTTATCACCTTAACTCGATTCAAATTTTTTCCTCAATAGAATTATATTTTAATTCATATTCAAACGGTAAAAAGAAAAAACAAACAAACAAAATACATACCCCTCAAACAACAAGTAGGCTGCATTTGCTAGCATGGCACTTAGCACATATGCCTTAGCCCATACCAATTGGTATTTCCAATAATGATACAAACTCAATGGCAACTAATTTCTATCGCTAGTAATTATTTTTGTCATACTTTCGAATGATTTTTATAGTATGAAATGAATTCTTTTTATCGGTGTATCTTAATAATGTGGATGAGTTTTGTGTTAAAAAGAGTAAAATTTTTAAAGTCGTTAACTTAAATTTAAAATTTAAAAAAATTGATTAGATTATGATGTTTTATAAAGTTTTCACCTTGGAACTTAGGTTATTAATAATTTTTTTATTGATGAAACAAACTTATTTATTTAGTATTAAATTTTAATGTTAAATTTAGGTTTTAAAGTAACAAAATTTGTATAAGGATTATGGGTTTTAATGGCTTTATATAGGCCAAATGGTCAAGAAAAATTCAGAACTTTGAAATGGGAAAATTTTCGATTTAATTGTTTTAAAAATAATATATAGTTGGTTGACTTTGTTTAAAGCAGCAGATAGAGTAAAATATAATATTCCTCATGAATAAAAAATTATCAATAGTTAGAGGAAGGGTTATAAGTAGAGGTGTGCATGGGTCGGGCCGGGCCGGGCCCATAAAAAATTTCGGCCCATTTTCAAGGCCCGGGCCCGGCCCGGCCCGAAATATGGGCCTAAAAATTTGTCCAAGCCCGGCCCAAAAAAATGGTAGACCCGAGCCCGGCCCGGCCAGGTCATATTAAATTTTTTTTTGCTTTTTTATTAAATAAAAAACTTTAAAATATAATAAATCAAATACATTTAAAACATAAAAACAAATATTAAAACAATAAATAAATAAATAATGGGACTAAAATAATTATTAAAATAATACATAAATTAAAAATATAATAAAAAGTAATTATATTAAAATTGAAAAATTGAAACAAATTAAAACTAAATTAAGAATTAAATTATATTAATAACAAAAGTTTTACAATATCAAAATAACATCAAAACAACAAAAAAAGTAAAGTAAAAGTACTAAAGTTATTTAAAATTAAAAATAAAAAAAAAATTTAAAAATTTTAATATTAAAATCGGGCAGGCAGACCGCCCGCCAAAAAATCTTACAGAGGCCGGGCCCGTTTTCTAAACGGGCCTCATTTTTTGTCCAAGCCCATTTTTCGGGCCTATATTTTTACCCAAACCCTCCCATTTTTCGGGCGGGCCTTCGGGCCGGGCCGGGCCGCCCGGCCCATGCACACCTCTAGTTATAAGTTAAGGGTGAGTAAAACTCAAATCGACTTGAAAAAATTGAAGAAAAATTAAATTTCGAGTTAAACGAATTGAGTTATTCGAGTCAACTCGAATTTGTTTTTTGAATTTCGAATTCAAATCGAGTTGATTTTTTGAATTCGAATAACTCGAATAATTCAAATAAACCGAATATCAAACTATAATATTTTACATTTTTACCTCAAACCCTTAAACTTTTTTACTTTTCCCCTAGAACTTTTATTCCCCTCTCCTCCCACCCCCATCTACTCCAAATTCATTTCCCACCAATTTTTTTTTAATATTTTTCCTCCAAAATTTTACTCCCCCATTTATTTTCCCTAAAAAATTTTCTCCAAAAAACCCTCAAAACTTTTTATCTTCTCCTAAAATTTTTACTCTCTTCTCCTTTCCCTTTAAAACTTTTACTCCTCTCTCATCCCTCTAAAATTAATATCTACTATTTATATTAATAAATTAAATTTCACATTTTGTACTATTTAAATTATTGAATTGTTTAACCATATTGAATATTTCTATTAAAATTGAATTATTAATAATTCCATAAAATATTTATGTTAAAATTTTATGTTGGTATAAATTTCACATTTTATCTTTAAAATAATTTTTATTAAAAAAAATCACATTTTTACATTTAATATATTTTTTAATTTCAAAAATACATAATCAGAAGATAATTGAAGCAACTAAGTAAGCCAAGAAGCTAACCTATATATAAAATATTAATAAATAAATTATGAGGTGATGAAAGTTAATAATAAATTTGATTACGGTGGGTGATAGTGGTTACAAGGATCCAAAATAATTTTTTTTTTAAATTTAACTCGAACAAATATATTCAATTCGATTCGATTCAAATTTCATCTCACTCGACTTGGTTCGAGAAAATTTCAAATCGATTTAGGATAATAAAATATGATTCGTCAACTTGATTAACTTGAAATTTTTTCATTTGATCCGATTTAATTCGATCGAACGCTCACTCCTATCATGAATAATTCAAAACATTGTATAAAAAAATAGATATAATTAAAACTTATAATGAGATTATTAAAATGAATTATCAATAACCTAAATTTCGATGTCAAAACTTTATAAAACATCACAATATGTTTAGTTTTTTTTTTCTTTTTTTTAATTTCAAGTTAACTACTCTTGAGGGTTGAATTCTCTTTAACACAATCCATGTAGACCATGGATATACACCAATAAAAACAATTATTTTCATACTATAAAAATCATGACAAAAATAATTACATGTAGACATTAGTAGGGGAAACTCTTTTCATTTTCAATTGGAAATTCCAATTGGTATTTACTCTTAACCATTACATATATGTCTTAGAAGGTCAAAAATACCTTCCCCGAATAATTTTCCCGTATATGCATTACTAAGTTCGCCTATCTCCAAGCTCAACCCACGGGGCATGCTTCGCCAATCAATGCTTATCCTAGCCCCTCATATCTATCCTAAGAAGCAGATTAATTTGTGGAGCACTCGAAATATCTTGTACAAATTTTAATTATTGTTTCGCTCAATCAAGGTGCTATCGCTCTGCAATGTGGAAACAAATTATGGGAACCTACGTCTTGAATAACGTATAGTGCTCATAAATTGTCCTAGGTATAATGGCACTGTGTTTTTTTAAGTATCACATCCACATAAATTGCAAATATATACAACAAATATAATTATATTCATTAACATAATAACAAATTGCATTGGATGCAAATACAACTTCAGCATACCTTATCGATTCATTGATTGATTTCTCATCACATCTAATGTCCCTTGTATAACCTATAGTCCCCCTTAATTTCATTCAAATATTCAATGCAATAGGAAATTATAAGTATTGGAAATTAAATATATTTAAAATATATATGGCTAAATTTTTTCTTTTATTAAAATATTTAATAATTTGAAAAGCGGTTTTAACTGCAAACATAGAGTGCTAAGTTGTAATATAGAAATTTTTACAATGAAATATGAAAATATTTAGAGAATCAATCCCAAGGGATTGTCAATTGGTAAATGAGTTTATTGAATTAATTACAAGCAATTATTAATCTAATTGAGTTGAAAATTATTAGTGCAAACCAAATAAGAAGATATATTAAGGCTAAATTCTAAATTAACAAATAAAAATACAAAACTTTCTTCCTTTTTACTAAAAATAAAGCAAATGGATTGAAACAATGGTTGAATGATTCATTAATCACTAACTAAGCTAATAAACCTATTTTGATTATATTATTTGCCACACTTAGCTAGGAATCTCCTCTCGATCTCTTCCTAAACTAAAAAGATGCCACCTAAGCTCTCCTTTCGGTTTTATCTAGGCATATAGATCTCCTCTAGGTTTCTCTATTCGACACAAATGTATCAAAGTCCTACACAGTAGAGTTGATGCAGTCGTAAACCAACTAAAAATTCGATAAAGGCAAGTGTACCTATCAATTAATAATATAGCTACGGTGAGCCCATATATTATTCCCACAAAGACTAAAAGTACTAGTAATTACCTTTTTCTATTATTTAACCAACAAATTAGAGTGATTGATTAAAAACTAAAATTAACTAATTAAATTAATTAAAGAACACAACAAAGAACAAATCAAGAAAATAATCGAGTAAATAACCAAAAAGCGAAACAATACCCAAGAAAGAATTCACTTAGATTTCATCTATTATTATTAATCTAAATTACACAATTTCTTCACTTAGTATCTTAATCCATAGAAATCCCTAAATTATGCTAATATCTCTCTTTAAGACAAAGAGCAATTGACTCTAGGTTGATTAATTGAAATTTATTTCTAATTAAAACCCCTATTGTTGCATTAATTCGATTTATGGATCCTCTATTAGATTTTACTCTAATTCGATAGATTTATGTCGTCCTATTTCTAGGATTGCATACAACTCCACTAAATTATGCACATCTAACATGGATTAATAGTCTAGAAATATTAAACCAAGAATTAAACACACCTAATTGAGAACAAGATCCAAGTATATATTGCGTAAAAACATAAATCAAATAACAGAATCCATCCTAAGGTTCATCTCCCTAGGTATTTGGAAAATTAGTTCATAACCGCAAATAAAAACATCTTAAAGACAATATAACCACAAGAAACAAGAAAAACCATAATAAATTTCAAAGAAATCAAAAGGAGATCTTTAATCTTGACAGAAATCTGCTTTAGAGTCGGCTTCAATGGTGTTTTTCGAGTTGTTTTCTTCAATAATCTCTAACAGCTTACTCCCTCTACTTATATTTGGTATATATATAGGTCTTAGAATGCCTGAAAAACCTAAAAATTACGTTTTTTTCATCTATCTAGGGTGTAGTTCACAGAATCCACACGATTTGGCCAGTGTGGCTCCTAAAACTTGCTCTGATTTTTTTTTTATTTTCGCTTGTTTCTCGCTTCTTTTGCTCCCAAATGCTCTCCTAAGTATAGAAACATGAATTTAAAGGATTAGGAGCATAAAATTTGTCATTTTAAATCAAATAATCATCCAAAAACGCATTAAGAATAAGGCTAAAACATGTTACTTTTGGCATTTATCAAATATCCCCACACTTAAGCGTTTACTTATCCTCAAGCAAAATCTTCAACCGACATTGAAGTTAATTTTCTCAATTTGTCATTTTCATCAATAATGCTTCAAGATAATTCACAAATAATCATGCATTGGAAATTCAACCAAAAGGGCACTGAAGATTAAAGCAGTCCAAGCCGAAAAGTTTTTTTAAAGCACAAAAACGTAGGTGTTTCCCCTTATCTAAATAATTACCTTAAATTCAAAACATATAAGAATTGACATCCTCACTAAAGATTCACTCAAAACACTGACAGTGTTTAAGGTTAAAGTACTATGCACGCAATAGTCGAACAAGAAATGTCATTAACATAAGCTTGCTTGTAAGTCAAATCTACACCACTATAAAATAAGATGACAGACTGATCAAGAAGTCTTTAAAAGGTTACAATAGGGCCTAGGTGAAGGGTATGGAAAAGGCAAAAAAAGTTGGTTATAATTGAGATCGAATTAATAAGTTACCAAACTAGAAAAACAATTAGTTGCTGAATCAAGAGAAATTATAAACTAACTATTCAAGCTCAATCAAATATTTTTTTATTTTCATTTTGTTTTTCTCTCGTTCTTTTAGAGCAAAAATAAAATTCAGCAATTCAAAAAAAAGGAAACATAGTTAGGCAACTAATCAAATCAAATCTCGACAAAAAAAAGAGTCAATAACAAGGATAATTTTACACCATGCATATAGGTTACGGGTTAATAAAAACGGGTTAGACAAAAAATGTATTATGATCAAAAGGTTTACTAGGGGTTAATTCAAAATGTAAGCTTTTTACAGTTTAAATAAGTTAAATCTTAAGTGTCTCTATCATCTTAATATATCAAACCAATAATGTGGTCTCGACATGCATAATCAAAGCAAGTTTTAGAATAACACATCAAGTCGACATACTCTCAACCAAAAATAAAATGAGCAAGAAATAAAATATATGCTCTATAGGCTCAAAAGCTCACAAAAAAAATTATGGTTTTAATGTCAAACTTGCAATTTTAGAATTTCAAGATAATAATTCAATTTAGGGAGACAACCTAAAATGATAAATTTTGAAAAATAACTTATCATGCTTGACTCTCTCGCGTCTTAAAATATAAATCAACCAAGGCACAAACATCCACAAATAAATCCAAAACAACATCAATAAGAATTCCAAATAAAAAAAATTTACTCTAATGGAGGGTATGAGAAAATTACTTAAACATAACAAATAATTCAGGGATTTTATCATGACTATACATACAACCTCCCCACACTTAAAATGTACATTGTCCCCAATGTACAAACAGATATAAGTACAAAATAAGCACAATATCAAAAGAGAGAGAGAGAGAACTAAAACTGCCCTGAATTTGGATGAAATCGCCAGAATAGTAAAAATTGGCATTGTGGGCAAATCTAAATGAAGTGTATGTTTCTGAACAAACTAATAAGAAGATAAACACAAATAAATAAGAAGATAAAAAGATTACACACACGAATAAAACCAAAAATCAAAATAATAAAAATAACATCATAGTTTAAAAGAAAAACAAAAATAAAGAAGTCTTACAAATTAAAAAAAACAACTGTTGTGCGGAAGCGTGTAAAATAGTAAAATTATTGTACTAAAAAATCACACTAAGTTCAATTCCCAGGAAAGAGAGGTGGATCACAAGGATCGCTTAAGTACCAGGTCTTTCCTAGTCAGAATATCCCTCTATCGTAATTTAATAGCACAATAAATAACTAAAATCACACTCACAAAATATGCAAAATAATACAATAAAGAACACTAGAATTTTAACAAGGTTCAGTAAATTTTGCCTACATCCTCGGGCACTACCAAATATATTTCACTCTAAAATACAAGTGAAGATTTACAAAGAGAGAGAACAATGCCTTAAGTAGAGAATGGCAAATGTGGGTTTATAAAATGAGAAATGGTTAGACCTATCTATAATTGAGATTCAGGGATCAACTTGCAAAGTCACTATATAATTAGGGACCAAAAATTGCAATTATCTCATGCCAAATCTCAATCCCACTCTTGGTGCCTTAAATATCAGATTTCTAGTGCTAACATTTTGATACCTATATCTTTGACTTTCCAAAGTATGGACGATTACCAATAATCTCCACCTTGAAGATTTGATTAGGATAATCTTATCTTCACTCAATTCTTTCTGCCTTTGTCAACAATACTTGATAGTGCCTTCTTCAACTGTTAAACTTGTAGGATACTAATCAAGTTCAAACAATGTTCGAACTTGGTTATTGTTACCACCTTTGTCATCATACCTGTGGGATTATCTGTAGTCTTAATCTTCTGAAGATGAATTTTCCCCTCATCAATAATTTTCTACAAAAAATGGAATCGTACGTCGATATGCTTTGTACGTGCATGATAGACTTGATTCTTTGCTAAATGAATAGCACTTTGACTATCACAATACACATTAATATGCTCCTGAACCAATCCCAAGATTTTAACCATACCTTGTAACCAAATAGTTTCTTTTTCATCCTCTGTTATAGCCATGTATTCGGCTTCTGTGGTTGACAACGCAACTGTAGACTGCAGTGTAGACTTCCAACTTATTGGTCCTCCAGTAAGTGTAAACACATAACCAGTGGTTGATCTTCGTTTGTCCAAATCACTGGCATAGTCAGAATCAACGTACCCAATAACACCTTTACCAAGTGTAGTATCCTGCTTGAATAGTAATCCAACATCCATGGTCTTCTGAATATACTGTAAAATCCATTTCACAGCTTGCCAATGTCCTTTTCCAGGATTATGCATATACCTGCTCACTATACTAATTGCCTGTGAAATGTCGGGTCTTGTACACACCATTGCATACATCAAGCTACCTACTGTATTAGAATACGAAACTTGTAATATCTATTCTTGTTCCGTATTCATCAAAAGAGATAGTTGTGCAGAAAGCTTGAAATGAGAAGCCAACAGGGTACTTACAGGTTTTGTCTGCTCGTTCATGCCAAATCGCTGTAGTACCTTCTTCAAATATTGCTTCTGAGACAAGCTAACTCTGCCATGAGTTCTATCTCTACATATTTCTATGCTAAGAATCTTCTTAGCTTCACTTAGATCTTTCATCTCAAACTCAAGGTTGAGTTGAGTCTTCAATCTCTCAATTTCAACTTTACTTTTAGATGCTATCAACATATCATCAACATATAAGAATAAGTATATGAAAATTCCTTCTTGTAACTTTTGAAAATACACGCAATGATCAAATTTATTTCTTGTGTCCATTTGCCGTTTCATGAATTGATCAAATCGCTTGTACCACTGCCTCAGAGATTGTTTCAATCCATAAAGCGACTTTGTCAGTTTGCAAACCCAAATTTCTTTATCAGTAACCTTGAATCCATCTGGCTGAGTCATATAGATTTCCTCTTCCAAATCACCGTGTAAAAACACGGTCTTCACATCGAACTAAACTAGTTCAAGATCATATTGCGCAACCAAGGCTAGCAAATTTCAAATAAACGAATGCTTTACAACTGGAGAAAACACTTCATTGTAGTCTATTCCTTCTTTCTGAGTGTAACCCATTGCTACTAATCTAGCCTTGCATCGAATTTTTTTTTACCAGAAAATCCTTTCTTGTTTGCATATACCCATTTGCATCCAATTGCCTTCTTTCATTTGGGTAGTGTTACCAACTCCCAAGTCTAATTTTTATGAAAAGGTTGTATTTTTCATTCATAGCTTGCTTCCACTTTACACCATCAGGGTTACTTCTTGCTTCTGTGTAAGTAGAAGGAACATCACCATCTGTAATTGGAAGTGCATAGGCCACCATATCATCAAAGTGAGCAGGCATACGAATTTATCTTCTTAGCCTCCTATATGTAACTGAATCTTATTGCTGTAGAAGTTCTTGGGTCAAAACTTCTTTATCATTTATTCCTTCAATATTAGCTGGATCATCATTAACCTTTCCAAGCTCCACCTGCTACAAAGTACTACTCGTCTTGTCATCATTTTTGTGAATCTTTGTTCTTCATCATGGTTGATTCATCAAAAGTCACATCTCTACTGAAAACAATCTTCCTTGTATCAGGACACCAGAGACGGTATCCTTTTACTCCACCAGTTATACCCACTAGTAATGCTTTCTTTACTCTTGGGTCCAACTTAGATTCTTTTACATGATAATACGCAGTGGAACCAAAAACATGTAAAGAATCATAATCAGTAGTAGGTTTACCAGTCCACATCTCTATAGGAGTTTTTTCCATTTATTGCAGCAGATGGCAACCGGTTAATTAGATGGTACGTTGATCGTGTTATTTTGTGACAGGTTTTAAATATTTATATCTAATCGTTCTTGAAACTAACTATTATCACGATGTAGGCAAGTGTACCTACCGAACAGTAGTATAGTTTTAGCAAGACCGGATTGTCGAACCCAAAGGAACTAAAAGTACTAGTAATGATTGTCTTTATGATATCTAGCCTAAGAATAAGGGGGTTTGTTTTAATTAACTAATTAACTAAACTAAGAATTCACAAAAAATAGAATTGGGGAATTACTTTTGGAAAACGATTGAATTAAGACAATACCCAAGGAAGAATCCACCTAGACTTTACTTGTTATTCTGACTCTGAATCGGACGATTTATTCATTTGACTTGACCTGTAGAAATCCCTAAGTTATATTATTATCTCTCTCGAGACCAACAACATCTAACCCTAGGTTGAATAATTGAAATCTCTTTCTAATTAACTTCCTAGGGTTGCATTAACTCGATCTATGGATCCCCTTATTAGGTTTCACCTTAATCTGGCAAAATCTTGTCATCCTATCTCTAGGTGTGCAATCAACTCCGCTTAATTATGACAATTGTACTCTTAGTCACTAAATAAGAGCGTAACTTGAATCAATATCCTGAAATATCAAAACAAGAATTAAGAACACATAATTAAGAACAAGTCAAATATTTATCATACAATTCAAAAAATAATAACAAGATTCGTCTTAGGTTTCATCCCCCTTAAGTATTTAGGGGATTTAGTTCATAACTAAAAGGGAAAACATCTCAGAAGAATAATGAATAAAAAAAATAAAGAAAAACCTAAAACTCCTAAAGGGGAATTGAAGGGAGATCTTCAATCTTGACGGTGAATCTGGCTTCTGAGATGGATCATTCAGCTTTCCTTGAGCAATTCCTTGCTTCCTCCTGTGTGTCTCCTGTCTTCTTCTCTTTCAAGGTGTATTTATAGGCTTTAGAATGCCTAAAATCCCTCAAAACTAGCTTTTTCGAATTGGACTCAGCTTGGGTTCGGCAGGGACACGCCTGTGTACGATTTAATTCAGGCCGTGGTCAAGCCTGTTAGAATGACACGACCGTGTGGGATTACTTCAGGCAGTGTTCAAGCCTGTTAGGATGGCACGGCCGTGTGGTCTACCTGTGTGAGTCGTGCTTCAATTCTACCAAATTGACACGGTCGTGTGGTCTGCCCGTATAAGGAAGTCCAAGCCGTGTTGATCTCATACGTTGGCCCATTTTCTCAGTTTTTGGCCTGTTTCTCGTTCCTTTAGCTCTCTTATGCTCATCTAAGTATAAAACATGAAATTAAGGCATTAGGAGCATCGAATTCACCAATTCTAAGGAAAAATCATCCATAAAATGCGCTAAGCATGGGGTAAAAATATGTATAAATAACGGTTTATCAAATACCCCACACTTAAGCATTTGCTTGTCCTCAAGCAAAATCCTCATCTCATAATCAAAACAAATTCTTCTCAACTTATAATTTCTATCGATAATACCTCAAAATAATCCATAGGTAATCAAACATTGAAAATTTGACTAAAAGAAAATCAAAGTCTCAAACATTCCAAGTTGAGCATTTTATCATGAAAACATAGGTGTCTCCCCTCATCTAAGTAATTACCTTTAATTCAAAATATCACAGAGTTTCACATTCTCACTAAAGATTCACTCAAATCACTCGAGGTGTTTAAGGACAATAAATAAAGCACTCAATAGTCAATAATGAAAACTCATTACCATATGCTTGCATGAACATCAAATCTCTAACACTATAAATTGAGATGAAACATCAATCAAAAGGTCTTTAGAGGGTTGTAATGTGGCTTTGGTTAAAGGGTGTGGTCACAAGCTAGAAGAAATGGTTAGAATCGAGATTGAATTAAAAAATTGCCTAGCTAGAAAAATGACTAGTCATCAGTTGTGTACAACAGAGCTTTTTTCGGAATATGGAATTTAACCGCTTTAGCTCAAAATATCACTACTACCTATATGTATACATTTTTTTTAACACATAATTACAAAATAAAATAAAACATAGCTAAACAACTATTCCAACTCAAATCTCGACAAAAATAGGGATCAAATTAATTTAAAGGATATCAACAATAATAAGTTATGGGTTAATATTGAGGGTAAATCAATGAATGAGTTGTTAGGTTCAAGGAGGTTCACTAAAAGTTAATTGTGAAGGTAGGCTTTTCATGGCATGAGTGGGTTAAACCTAAGTGCCTTTATCATTTTGACATATCAAATCAAATGGTGTGGTCTTGACATGCATAATCAAGCAAGTTCTAAAATAATAGTTCAATATTGACGCACTCATAATGAAAGTGAGTATGGAAGAAATAATAGACGCTCTTGAAGGCTCAAAATCTCACAAAGATTATGGCTTTTTGATGTTTAAACTTGTGAATTTCGACTCAAGATAATAACTAGACTTAGAGAAACAACCTAGAAGTTTTTAATTCTTCAAGAACCAACTTATCATGCTTGATTCCCTAATGTCTTAAAGTTTAAACCATCAATGCATGAATGCCTATGTTTTAATTCAAGACATATCGATAAAAATCATGAGTTAATTAAAATCCATTCTAATAGTGATATGAGTAATTCACGTGAGAATAAGACATATTCCAATGGTGATATAAAAGACCCCCCACACTTAAGATGTACATTGCCCTCAATGTACCAAGATAAATATATGGAAAACGATAAATTTATGATCATAAGGTAAGGAGAGAAGTGAAACTTCCTGAATGATGAATGAATTCCTTGAACTGGAGTTCTTGGAGAATGAATAGCGTGAGAGTGGAAGAGGATACTCCAGTGGTGGTAGAGGTTCATTAGTCCATAAGTCCTGTGCCAAAAGAATATTATATCTGTTGGTAGCTATAGTCGTGGTTGAGCAGGACATAGCAGTCGTGGAGAACTTTTCCCGGTGGAGTTTTTAATTCTTATGTGATGATGAGCTTAAGAGCTCTATATAACTGTGAAAGTATCAGGAACTTTTTAGGAGATATAAATTAGAATAAATGCTCTTAATGGAATAGCCGAGATTGATAATTTATAAAATCAAATTCTAAGATCTAATAAAGATAGGTGTAAGGAAAAATAAAAAGGAGTCTGAAGATAAAATAAAAGTAAAAACATAAAATAAAATAATTAATTAAAGTTTTTAAACATCTTCATCGCTAGATGGTTCGCGAGGTGGTGGTGGCGATGAGATGTGAAAATGTTGACAAATCTGATGTAGAGTCGCATCAATGTGATCAAAGCATTGAAAACATTGATGCTCAAATCGTGTAAGGCGCTCAGATATGTCAGCGTATGAAGCCGCAGCATGAACTAGACGAGAGGGGCATGGTGGCTGAGACGGTGGGTCCTAGTGCTATGGAGGGACATCATCAGTAATGTTCTCAGGAGCCTCCTCCTCGGTAGATTGAGCGAGACGATATTGAGGAGGGTAGGTTCCCTGGCGCTTCTCGATCATCCTCATGCTTAGCATGCTCGAGATGCCTTATGGAGACATTTGGCCAATGAGGGTTAAAGAGGATGATTGGGCTGCTGTGTTGAGGAGCTCGAAGTGCCGTGCCAGTCGAGTCACATAGGGGCCAATGGAGATGACCCCCCTCCGATGCCGTTCTGTTTGGTGGCAAATGGCAAGGGCGATAAAGTAGGCAAGGTCGAAGACGTGACCGTGTGACATACACCATAAGTAGTAGACGTCGTTGGTGGTGACGACACCGGTGCTCTCTCTCCACCCTGTCAAGGTGTGTGCCAAGATGGCGTGTAGGTACCTCAAGGAGGGAGAGAGAGCTGATGCCTTGGAGTGGCTCGGGTCGTAGGTGTCTGAACTGGGGACTAAATTGTACTAGCACTTCGAGGGAGAGTAGTGAATGTGGCGATGGAGAGTGTCGAGGTCGTTCTTGTCCATGAACTCCTCTGTGTATAGGCCCAAATCTATACCAAACTCGAGTACACTCAACTGGCAGACTAAACCGCCGAGACGGAACTGGACCGTACCGAGATCATCGTGATTTATCATTACGGTTTGAAGATGAAACGTTGAGCATAGTTCCATCGTAAGGTCAAGATACGTTGGCTCGATGATCTCAAAGAAAAGCTCTCAAGGGTCGGTGGTTAGGAGCGCCCGAATCGTATCAGCCAACTAAACTTGTTCTACTGTAGCCCAGTCGATGTAGGGGCCCACAGTTAAAGGTGAGGCCCTGAGTATTTGGTAGAGTTCTTCTTGGGCCCCAATAGGGAATCGCAGAAAAGGGTGACGGATTTTCGCGGTAGGACCAAAGGAAAATGACGCTCCCTTCCTCTTTTTTGAAGCAGGGACGACTGTCTTTTTTCCACATGAAGACGACATTGTATGCTTGCAATATAAAGAAGAGTAATAGTAGGTAAACAAATTTGAAAAGAAAAAAGCCATGAATTTGAACTAACAATTTCAGCCAAAACTACTGGTACTAACCAAACTCAACCTAAATAATCACTTTGAAAGCATAATTTCGTGATATTAACATGGTAATAGCATGAGAATGAACATAGTAATGGCATGGGTATGGCAATAGAATGAGGCTTTCTTAATAACTCGATTCAACAGGAAATGTATGATAAATAACCTAAGAATGTAAATTAAATGATAGAATAATGAACAAAGATGAAAATAGTATGAGAGAAATGAAGATTGTTTTGATAATAAGTATTAGAAATAAGTAAAATAAAAGTGAAAAGATTAAACAAACGCTAAAGGAGAGAGATTTGACGTCAAAAATAGAGTGGGAAGCGGCGCACGGGCATGGCGAGGTGGGTGTGTGGATTTGCAGTGGCTAGGGTTAGGGATTTTGGGTGAAGAAAACAATGAATAGTGTAGCCTATTTATAGATTTTGGGGAACACGGCCAGGGAACACGCCCGTGATCCCCAATTTTAGCCCGTGTGATTTGTGGATTTGGAATTTAGGTGCGTCACGCCCGTGTATTTTGGGCGTGTGGATGCATACGGCCGTGTCGCACAACCGTGTTTGGCTTCGTTTGCTTCTCCCACGCCCGTGTATGTAAGCCCACGCCCATGTTATTTTCTTAGGTTCAACCACGGTTCTAAGGCACGGGCGTGTCGAACGCCCGTGTTATTTTGGCAGGCTCGTCACACGGTCGTGCCATTTTATCGTATCCTGTGTTTGGGAAAAAATTCTGTCCTGTTTCTACACGGTCCTCAACACCCCGTATGCTTGGTCGTGTCTGCGTGGAAAACCTATTTTCAGTATCTCTGTTAGTAAGTTAGGTGTTAAATACTAAAATTTAAAGAAACTAATATTGTTAGTGCTCGGTTTGCCTCCCGAAAAGTGCTTATTTATAGTCTAAGCTGGACTTACCTCTCCATTGAATGGTCATGGTGGTTCAAGGAGTTTATACTCCTCATTCCTGCTATCAATCTCACCAAGATAAGGTTTTAGATGAGTGTTGTTTACCTTAAAAGTGCCGAACTTGAGATGACTTACCTCGATTGTACCGAATGGGAAAATGTGAAGTACCGTAAGAGGGATTTCTTCGTTCGGTTTGGTAGTGATAATGTGAGGATCTTCGGCATCTAATAAAACTTTATTTCCATCCTTAAGTTGATTTGGAAAGGTATTAAGCTTGATCTGGCGTGGTTTTGGTTTATCGTGTTTTTTCGGTCTCTGTGTTTGCCATTCATCTAGCTTCTTGATTTGTAGCCTTCGTTCTTCATGGATAGGTCCTCTACTATTGCTTGAGAATGGCTCATGTACTTCCTTCAGATTCATTTCCTGCAAAGTAGGTTACACCATATTGTTAGTTTTAGTAGAATGGTTTAGACGATCACCTTCAATTTCTGATGGGTTGCCAGAATTGCGAGCTTAAAGGGTGATTGTTTCGTCTCCTACACGAAGTGTGAGCTCACCTGTGCCAACATCAATAATCGTTTTAGCAGTTGGCAAAAAGGGCCTTCCTAAAATCAAAGGAGTGTTGCTATCCTCCTCTATGTCTATAACAATGAAGTCAATGGGAAATATAAATTTATCGATTTTAACTAGAACATCTTCAATAATACCACTAGGAAATATTATAGTTTTATCTGCTAATTGTATGCTCATCCTAGTCTATTTGGGTTTTCCAAGTCCTAATTGTTTGAATATTTTGTAGGGTATGACATTAATACTAGCCCCTAAATCAGCTAATGCATTATTAACATCTAGACTACCAATTAAGCAAGGAATTATAAAACTCTCTGGATCTTTTAATTTATTGGGTAGCTTATTCTATAGAATAGCTGAGCAAACTACGTTTAGCTCTACATGTGACGCCTTGTCCAACTTCCGCTTATTTGCTAAAAGCTCCTTTAAAAATTTCATTGTGTTTGGCATCTATGATAGAGCTTCAATAAACGGTAAGTTAATATGTAATTTTTTAAGAGTTTAAGGAATTTACCAAATTGTTCGTCTGAGTGGTCTTTCCTTGTCGCATTAGGGTATGGCACACGTGGTTTGTATTCTGTACTTACCAGTTTTTGTTCTTTGTAGTATACCTCACCGTTACCTTTACTTATCTCAGTATCTTGCCTTGGTTCTGGTTTAGGTGTGACTAACCTTTTCTTATCTTGACTAGTAATAGTGTTGAGTTGCTCCATTGGATTAGATTCTGTATTGCTTGGCAAGCTACCTTGTGGTCATTCAGAAATCAACTTGGCAAGTTGTCCAATTTGTGTTTTGAGCCATTGGATCGATGCTTGTTGATTCTTGAGTGCTGTCTTGGTATTATGAAAATGAGTTTCTAACATCGATATAAACTTTGTAAGCATCTCTTTAAGGTTTGGCTTCTTCTCTTGTTGGTAGGGTGGTTGTTGGAAGCCTAGAGGAGGTCTCTGATTGCCTTGGCCTCCCCATGAGAAATTTGGCTGGTTCCTCCAACCTGCATTATAAGTGTTACTATAAGGATTGTTTTGAGATCGTGGATTGCTACCCATGTAATTTAACTACTCGTTGTCCATGTTGTGACCATATGGCGGGTATTCGGAACTGCTTGATCCACCTCCATTTGCTTCGCACTGCATTACTGGTTGAACCTATGAAGAACTAAGGAAACCATCAATTTTCTTATTCAAGAGTTCTACATGATTAGAGAGCATGGTGACCGAGTCAATGTTATAAACATTGGCTATTTTCTTTGGTTTTGTCCTCATGACTTGCCACTGATAGTTATTCAGTGACATCTCCTCTATAAATTCATAGGCAGCTTCAGGTGTTCTATTATTGATAGTTCTACCAGCACTGCGTCAACCATTTGTCGAGTCAAAGGATTCAGGCCATTATGAAAGGTTTGAACCTGTAGCCAGAGTGGTAACCCATGGTGAGGGTATCTTCGCAAAAGATCCTTGTATCTTTCCCATGCATCGTAGAGTGTCTCTAAATCCATCTGCACAAAAGAAGAGATATCATTACGTAACTTAGCCATTTTAGCCGGTGAAAAATATTTTAATAAGAACTTTTTGATCATTTATTCCCAAGTAGTAATTGACCCTCGTGGTAACGAGCTCAACCACTGTTTAGCTTTGTTCCTCAATGAAAAGAGAAACAATCGAAGACGTATGGCATCATCAGAAACACCATTAATTTTAAATGTATCGCAGAATTCCAAGAAATTTGCCAAGTGGGTGTTTGGATCCTCATCCTACAAACCATCAAACTGAACAAATTACTGTATCATCTGAATAGTGTTAGGTTTGAAATCAAAATTATTCACAGCAATAGCAGGTCTAACTATACTCGATTCAGTTCCTGTTAAAGAAGGTTTAGCATAATCATACATAGTGCGTGGAGCAGGATTCTGATTTACTGGATTAACAGCAATCGCAGGAGGTATCAAGTTTTCTTGATTTTCAGCCATCCCCTCGGTTGTGGCTTGTATATCATCCTCTTGCTCTTCTTCTATGTGTCTTAGGCTTCGCCTTATTTCTCTTCGGTTTCTACGAACTGTGCGATCGGTTTTTTGTCAAAAAGTAGTGGTCTTGACTGGTTTCTTCTAGTCATAAACTATAAAAACCTGTCAAGAGAAAGAAAAAGTGAATTAATTAATAATAATAATAATAGAATAAAATTATCTTGCAATGAAAATAAATGGCTAAAGTAATAAAAATTGAATGTTCCTAATATCTTAGTTCCCCGGCAACGACGCCAAAAACTTGATCATGTTATTTTGTGACAGGTTTTAAATATTTATAACTAATCGTTCTTGAAACTAACTATTATCACGATGTAGCCAAGTGTACCTATGGAACAGTAGTATAGTTTTAGCAAGATCGGATTGTCGAACCCAAAGGAACTAAAAGTACTAGTAATGACTGTCTTTCTATTATCTAGCCTAAGAATAAGGGGGTTTGTTTTAACTAACTAATTAACTAAACTAATAATTCACAGAAAATAGAATTGGGGAATTACTTTTGGAAAATGATTGAATTAAGACAATACCCATGGAAGAATCCACCTAGACTTTACTTGTTATTCTGACTCCGAATCGGACGATTTATTCATTTGACTTGATCCGTAGAAATCCCTAAGTTATATTATTATCTCTCTCGAGACTAACAACGTCTAACCCTAGGTTGAATAATTGAAATCTCTTTCTAATTAACTTCCTAGGGTTGTATTAACTCGATCTATGGATCCCCTTATTAGGTTTTACCCTAATGCGGTAAAATTTTGTCACCCTATCTCTAGGCGTGCAATTAACTCCGCTTAATTATGAAAATTGTACTCTTAGACATGGTCTATTCCTCTTCTAAATAAGAGGGTAACTTGAATCAATATCCTGAAATATCAAAACAAGAATTAGGAACACATAATTAAGAACAAGTCAAATATTTATCATACAATTCAGAAAATAATAATAAGATTCGTCTTAGGTTTTATCCCCCTTAGGTATTTAGGGTATTTACTTCATAACTAAAAAGGAAAACATCTCAGAAGAATAATGAATACAAAACATAAAGAAAAACCCAAAACTCTTGAAGGGGAATTGAAGGGAGATCTTCAGTCTTGACGGTGAATCCGGCTTCTGAGATGGATCAATCAGTTTTCTTTGAGGAATTCCTTGCTCCCTCCTGTGTGTCTCCTCTCTTCTCCTCCTTCAAGGTGTATTTATAGGCTTCAGAATGCCTAAAAGCCCTCAAAACTAGCTTTTTTCAAATTGGACTCAGCTTGGGTTCGGCAGGGACACGACCGTGTACGATTTAATTCAAGCCATGGTCAAGCTTGTTAGAATGGCATTGCCGTGTGGGATTACTTCAGGCCGTGTTCGAGCCTGTTAGAATGGCATGGCTGTGTGGTCTACTTGTGTGAGTCGTGCTTCGATTCTGCCAAATTGACACGGCCATGTGGTCTGCCCGTGTGAAGAAGTCCAGGTTGTGTTGATTTTGTACGTTGGCCCATTTTCTCTGTTTTTGGCCCGTTTCTCGTTCCTTAAGCTCTCCTATGCTTACTTAAGTATAAAATATGAAATTAAGGCATTAGGATTATCGAATTCACCAATTCTAAGGAAAAATCATCCATAAAATGCGCTAAGCATGGGGTAAAAATATGTATAAATAACGATTTATCACACGTATATGTAACTGCCTCAGCCCAAAATTCCTTGCCTAATCCAGCATTGGACAACATACATCGAACTTTCTCCAGTATAGTCCAATTCATACATTTTTCCACCCTATTCTGTTGTGGTGTATCCCGAACAGTGAAGTGTTGCACAATACCCTTATCATGACATACTTGTAGAAATGGATCATTCTTGTACTCAGTACCATTGTCTAATCGAAGTCATTTGACCTTTCGACCAGTCTGAGTTTCCACCATCTTCTTCCATTTAAGAAATGCATCCAAAACTTTAATTTTTCTATTCATTTGATACACCCATACTTTTCTTGAATAATCATCAACAAAAGTAACAAAATAGTGCATACCTCCCAAAGAAGCCACTTTGGTAGGTCCTAACACATAACTGTGAACGTAGTCCAAAATTCCTTCCGTATTCCGAATTGCTGAACCAAATTTTACCCTTGTCTGCTTTCCCAATACACAACGTTCATAGAATTCCAATTTGTAAGAATTTGCACATTTCAACAAGCCTTACTTCGCCAAATTCTATAAAGCTTTTTCACTAGCATGTCCCAATCACATATGCCATAACCTAGTAGCTTCTGAATCTGCATCTTTAGTAAAAGCTATTGATGTTGATCCATTAATTGTACTTCCATTTAAATAGTACAAGTTATTCCTTCTTGTGTCTTTCATCATCATCAATACCCCAGCTACTACCTTTAGTAATCCATCTCTCAAAGTGATTGTGAGCCCTTTAGATTCTAGGACCCCTAATGAGATGGGATTTTTCTCCATGTTAGGTATGTAGCGAACATCTGTCAAGACTTGGATCGAGCTATCTTGATTCTTCAATTGGATTGTACCTACTCCCATTGACTTACAAGTATTGTCATTGCCAATAAAAACAACTCCACCTTCTAGTTCTTTAAGACTAGAAAACCAGTCCTTATTAGGACTCATTTGGTAAGTATATCCTGAATCCAAAATCCACTCATCTGTATGACATGCCATTGCCATGCTAACCAAGCTAAAGTCTGACTCATCATCATGCTCTACTACACATGCATCAGAAATATCCTTGCCCTTTTGTAACTTAAGACAATTCTTTTTCCAATGTCCTTTCTCACAACAAAAAGCACATTCATCTTTGGCAGGTCTCCCTTTAGACTTACTTCTTCTACCAGATTTGTTGTTGTGCGAACGACCTCTTGTTGTTAAGACTTCAGCAGTTGTATCTCTGTGATCTATTTTATCTTTCTTTCGAGTTTAAGATCTATACAATGCACTATAGACTGCATCAAATGTGATCATATCCTTCCCATGAAGCAATGTGGTGGTAAGATGATCATATTCATCAGGAAGGGAATTCAACAACAATAATGCCTTATCTTCATCTTCAAATTTCTCATCCAAATTTAGCAAGTCTGCTAAAATTTTATTAAATGAGTTCACATGGTCATTCATCGACATACCGGGTGCATATGTGAATCGATAAAGTTTCTTTTTCATATGCAGCCTATTTTCAAGACTTTTTGTTAGAAAATTTTCTTCCAGTGTATCCCACAACTTCTTCGCTAATGTCTCCCTTATGATAGAGTACTTCTACTATTTGGCCAAACATAGGCGAATTGTACCATACGCCTGTCTATTGATCTTGGCCCACTCCTTGTCATCCATCTTGTCAGGTTTTTCTTCAAGGGCTATATCCAACTTTTGCTGACATAAGACATTTGGTACCATCAAATTTCTCTACTTCAAATTTTGCATTGGTCATAGTAGTCTTTAGTGATGACGATGCCTTTGTCATTTTTCTCCTCAATCCCAACTACTGTATATGTAAACAATACAGTCAACGTGAATAGTGTCATGGATGAACAATACTTTATATGCAAATAGTATCGTAAACGATCGTATTCTCCAAGTACGAATCTAGCTCTAATACCAATTGTTGTGTGGAAGCGTGTAAAAGAGTAAAATTATTATATTAAAAAATTACACTAAGTTCAGTTCTCAAGAAAGAGAGGCAGATCATAAGGATCGCTTAAGTACCAGGTCTTTCCTAGTCAGAATATCCCTCTATTGTAATTTAATAGCATAATAAATCACTACAATCACACTAACAAAATATGCAAAATAATACAATAAAGAACACTATAATTTTAACGAGGTTCAGTAAATTTCACCTATATCCTCAGGCACTACCAAATATATATCTCTCCAAAATACAAGTGAGGATTTACAAAGAGAGAGAACAATGCCTTAAGTAAATATTGGCAAATTGGGTTTATAAAATGAGAAATGGTTAGGCCTATTTATAGTTGAGGTTCAGGGATCAACTTGCAAAGTCACTATACAATTAGGGACCAAAAATTGCAATTATATCATGCCAAATCTCAATCCCACTTTTACTGCCTTAAATCTTAGATTTCTAGTGCCAACATTTTGATACCCATATCTTTGACCTTCCAAAGTATGGATATTGCCAATAACAACTAAACATAAAAATAAAAGTACAACAAAAAATAATATAAATAAAGCAAATAAAACGAAACATATCAATAATCGTCGTCGTGAGTGGCATCGAGATCGTACGATGCATAATTAGAATGGGAGATATGAAGGTGTTGGCGAATCTGATGCATAGTTGCATTGATGCTATTGAACTGCTCAAAGCATCGCTACTCAAATCAATCAAACCATTTGGAGAGGTCTTCAAGTGTAACAGCAGGAGCAGTAGTACGGTGACTCGATGGTGGAGAATGAGGTAGGTTTGCATGGTGAAGAGGATCATTATCGGGAAACTCCTTATGGTTATCGGAAAAATCCTCATGCTCATCGTGAGGATTAGAATGAGATAATATATATCGATTTGGATCATTCCACGCTATCGCTCAATCATCCTTATATGACTCATAATCGATAATCCCTGCAAGATCATCTATCTAACTAGTGTAATGAAGGAAGTCTACTATAGAGAATCAAGGAGGCCAAAATACCTTGCTGCACGAGTCACATAAAGACTCAAAAAGATAGGACCCTTCCTACTATAGTCGGATTGGTGGTGAAAAGATAAGGCAATGACGTATGCAAGATCAAAGGGGCATCACATCGCCATGCTCCAAAGACAATAAGCATTGTATATACCAACGATCTCAGTGCTCTCCTTCCGACTGGTCAGGGTGTGCACCAAAATGGCATAGATGTAGTGTAATGCCGGAGGTAGAGAAGTCGCCTTTGATTGACTTAGGTTATATGGTGTTGCGGTAGCAGCAATGCCAGTCTAACATAGAGAATGTGACTGATGGATGTGTCAGTATAAAGCGAGGAATTCCTCGATATTCATGAACTCCTCAGAATAGAGTCCAAGTGTGGCTCCAAAAATCGGGACACTCAGATAACGTATCATACCACCAGTTTGAAGGAAATAGTGCGTGGCTCATCCTACTACGACATAACTTGCTGTAGAGAGAATGTCGGACAAAACTCTTGTGTGAGCTCTGAATAAGTAGGCTCAATAATGGTAAAAAGTGGATCCCATGGAGCTGTATCAATTAATGCATGCACTCTATTAGTTAAGTGGACCATTTGTAAGGCCTCTCAATCTATGCAGCGACCTAAAACCCAAGGGTCACTCTTGTAAATGCTGATAACGGTCCTCCTGTGAACCCAAAAATGATTAGAGACATGAATGTCCCGCAACTGGAGGAGGAGTTGAGGATGAAGTAGCCCCCAGTGTCTTCCTCTTTTTAGAAGTAGGGATTGAGACCTTAGATTTTCCTCTAGTGTTTGTCATAGTGTACCTGAAAGAATAGATGCAAAACAACTATTTCAATATCCAAACAGAGTAAGAAAGCATATGTAGGAAAAAAAAATTATCAACACAAGAAACCAATTGCAATACATCTCACAACAAACCGATTCACTAACACAATTTTAACTAACAACAAAGTATTAATAAATATATAGATAAAAGATAATAGTCTAAACTATAATAATCCAAGCATGCAGAACAATGAAAAGAAAAACACTATACTTACTACTATCTTTAAAGCTAATAACAATAAAGTAAAAACTAAATCTAATAGAAATACTAAGAAAATAAAATAATATAATAGCAATAAGAAAACAATTAAAATAATAAAATAACAACAAAAGAAAAGAAAAAAATAAAACAGAATAAAAATAAAAACTAAAAAAATGGAAAGGACCGAACGATGGTTGGGGTATGTGCAGTCGAAGGAGTTAGATATGGGCTACGGCTATCGTAACTCGAGTTGGGGTTCTAAGATGGTGAAATGGTTAGTCACGGTGATGCGCAGGGAAAGCGGAATGAAGGAGTAGACCGAGGTTAGTTCGGGAGAAAGGAAAAAAAGGGAAGGGGGAGGGGAGATTGGGACTTGTTATTGACAGAGGTGGCTCGATAGTGGGGGCTTGGAGAAGAGGGATGATGATAATTGGAGACGGAGGAGTGGGGTCGACGTGAGTGGTGGTGGTCGATGGAGGAGAAAAATCGAAAGGGGTGGCGTGGTTGATGCGACGAGGGGGGACTGCTTGGGGGACAAAAATGGCGAAGGGAAGAAAGAAAAACTTTTAGACACAGTCGTGTAAAAGCCCGTGTTGGGCTACACGGCCATGTCTCGTACCCGTGTAATTCCTTTCAACCTATGTGCCCCAAAATATTTTTAAAAATTAAGCTCAAAGACTCACACGACCATCTCGTCAAGCCATGTGGCTTATTTAAGCACGTGTTGGGCTTTCAAAAGATAATAAACATACACCTAGTATCCACACAGCCTAGGACACGCTCGTATGTCCAAGCCGTGTGTGATGATCCTTTGCTTCTCCCACGTTCATGTAAGAGGCCGTGTGAGTCACATGGTCTACCACATGCCCTTATGCCAGGTCATTTTTCACACACAACCATGTTTCCAAATCATGTAACTCTCTGTTGTCGTGTGTCTTGAAAGAAAATTGGAAAAATTAGCTCCAGTATCAACATGGCCTAAGACACCCCCGTATGCCCAAGTTGTGTGTCCCAGACAGTCGTGTTGCCAGGCCATGTAGCCCTTTTTTTAACATACTAAACATGCAACAAGATTAAGGAAAATAAAAATTTAAACATTCGGGTTACCTCCCGAGAAGTGCTCATTTAAGTCTAAGCTCAACTTCCCTTTTTAAGCTCATGATTAAGACGATCTTGGAGGCAAAGCTCCTCTCTCTCGTTATCAATTGTAACACCAAAATAAGGTTTGAGACGAGTACTGATTACCTTAAATGTGTCAAATTCAGAATGTGTTACCTCAATTGTATCGTATGGAAAAATAGTTTTTACCATAAATCGGTTTGATCCTCTTGACTTAAATTTTAAAGAAAAAATTGTGGATTCAATTTGTCTAATAGTACTTTGTCCTTAACCTTGAATTGGTTCATCATTTCCACATGCACATCATGGTGATGCTTTGTTTCTTCCTTTTGCTTTCTCGATTTTTCATCAACCTTCATTCCCCATTCATCTAGTCTGTCGAGCTGCAACATTTGCTCTTCACTTGTCCCTCGAGTTTTATCACTTTGAGTAAAATATGGCTCCAAATGTTGTCATGAGGGGTTTCTTGCAAAGAATGTTGACCTACATGGTTACGAACATTAACATAACAATTAGTATCATCTTGCTTATTAGGGGCTCTCACAAAATCACGTGCTTGGAGAGTAATTTTTTTACTACCTACATGAAGCACAAGTTCACCGGTACCCAGATCAATAATAGTTCTAGTAGTGGCTAAAAAGGGTCGACCTCAGATTATAGGTACCTCAATATACTCCTCCATGTCCAACACAACAAAATCAATAAGGAATATAAATTTATCGACTTTCACAACTACATCCTCAATAATACCCTTAGGATATCTAACTGATCTATCCGCTAATTGAATACTCATCCTAGTGGGTTTGGGTTCCCTAAGACCAAGTTGTTTAAACATCTTATAAGGCATAACATTTATACTAGCTCCCAAATCAGCAAAAACACTTTCAACATTTAAACTGCCAATGAGATAGGGAATAGTAAAACTTCCTAGATCTTTAAGTTTGTTAGGTAGTTTATTTTGGAGAATGGTTGAGCAAACTGCATTCAGCTCCACAGTCGACAAGTCTTCTAACTTCCTTTTCTTTGTTAGCAGCTCCTTTAAAAATTTTACATACTTTAGCTTCTGCGAAAGGGCTTCAATATAAGGTAAGTTAACATGTAGTTTTTTTTTAAAATTTCAAGAAATTTACCATATTGTTTGTTTGTGTAGTCTTTCTTCAATGCTTCCTGATATTGAATTCATGGTTTGTATTATCTAACCACTGGTTTATGCTCTTCTTACTTTCCTCAACTTCATCACTTTTCTCAATAGCTTCTAGCTTTGGCTTCTTTTCCAGCTTGACTAACCCTTCCACGTTTTGAACAGTGATTGCATGGATTTTCTCCTTTGGGTTAGTGATAAGTGATAAGAGTAATATATTTAAACCTCGTTCTTAATGCGTCTATGGATGATTATTTATGCAAATTGGTGAATTTTATGTTCCTAATCCTTTGAATTCATGTTTCTATACTTAGGAGAGCATTTGGGAGTTAAAGGAGCGAACAACGAGTGAAAATCAGACAAACAGAGTTGTTTTATGAGCCACATGGCCTGGGCCTTCCCACACAGGTTGGATACACGGCCATGTGCTAGACCGTGTCAATTTCGCAACTTGAATCCCAAATACACAGAAAAATGCAATTTTTATGTTTTCTGAGCATTCTAAAGTCTATAAATACCAAATAGAAGAAGAGAATAGGGAACCAGTAGAGAATATCAAAGAAAACAACTCGAAGAGCACCATTGGAGCCAACTCTAAAGTGGATTTCCATCAAGATTGAAGACCTCTTTTTGATTTCTTTTGAAGTTTTTATGAGTTTCTTTATTTCTTGTGGTTATTCTAACTTTAAGATGTTTTTATTCACGATTATGAACTAATCCCTAGATACCTATAGAGGATGAACCCTATGATGAATTCTATTATTTAATTTTTGTTTTATGTGATAAATACTTGATTCTTATTGTGTGCTTATCTCTTGTTTTAATATTTTCAGGATATTAATTCTTGTTTAATGTGTTTAATTAGAGAAGCAAAAGTCCATATTTAAGAGTAGATTTAGTATAATTGAGTGGAGTTGCATGCAATCCTAGAAATATAACAACATAAATCTACCAGATTAGAGTCAAATCTAATAGGGGAATCCATAGATCGAGTTAATATGACAATAGGGGTTTTAATTAGAAATAAATTTCAATTAGTCAACCTAGAGTTAGTTACTCTTACTCTCGAAAGAGATATTAGCATAATTTAGGGATTTCTACGGATTAAGATACCAAGTGAATAAATCGTTTAATTCAGATGCATAATAATATATAAAGTCTAGAAGGATTTTTTCCTGGGTATTATCTCTCTTATTGGTTATCTTTCGGTTATTTTCCTTATTTATTTTCTGTTGACTTCTTAGTTAAATTAATTTAGTAAATCTTAGTTTAAAACAATCGCTGCAAATTATCTGTTAAATAATAGGAAACAGTAATTACTAATACTTTTAGTCCACGTGGATACGATATCTTTACCCACCATAACTATACTATTTATCGATAGGTGTACTTACCTTTTTCGTATTTTTAGTTAGTTCTGCGACACACATCTGTTAGTTTCAGTGTTGCTAGTAAGCTACCTTGTGGACTTTCTGAAATAAGTTTGGCAAGCTGTCCAATTTGATTTTCATGCCTATGAATCGATGCTTGCTGATGTTTTAGTGTTGTTTCAGTTTTTTGAAATCGAGTTTCTGACACCGAAATAAATTTAGCCAATATCTCCTCAAGGTTCAGTTTCTTTTCTTGCTGATAAGGTTGTTAAAAACCTAGAGGGGGTTGTGACATTTGATTTCCTTGACCACCCCTAGAAAAATTTGGATGAGTCATCCATCTTGCATTATAAGTATTGTTATAGGGCTTATCTTGATGTCTAGAATTAATACGCAAAAAGTCGACTTGCTCATGCGCCATGTTAGACTTGAAGGGTGAATATTCTAGATTAATAATCTTCACTCCATTTACATCTCATTACATCACTAGATTTACCTACTTAGAAAAATTTAAACTATCAAAATTTTTATTCAGTGCTTCCACTTGGCTTGCCAACATAACAATTGCATCTATATTAAAAATAATGGTTGCTTTCACCAGTTTTGTTCTCATGACTTTTCACTGAATGTTATTTAGTGTTATTTCTTCAATAAACTCTTGAGCTTCCTCAGGTGATTTCTTATTCAATGTTCCACCAACTCTGCATCAATGAATTGCCTAGTTGATGGTTTCAAACCGTTGTAGAAGGTTTTAACTTGTAACCACAAAGGTAACCCATGACGAGGGCACCTTCTCAAAAGATCTTTAAATCTCTCCCATGCATCATATAATGTCTCCATACCAAATTGAACAAAAGAAGAGATGTCGTTTCTCAACTTAGCTATTTTTACAAGTGAGAAGTACTTCAACAGAAAATTTTCAGTCATTTGATCCCAAGTCGTGATAGAACCTCGTGGAAGTGAATTCAACCACTATTTTGCCTTACTCCTTAAAGAGAATAGGAATAAATGTAAGCATATGGCATCATAAAAAATGCCATTGATCTTGAATGTGTCACAAATCTCTAGAAAATTAGTCAAATAAGTATTGGGATCTTTATCTTGCAAACCATCAAACTGAGCATATTGTTGTACCATCTGAATTATGTTCGGCTTTAGTTCAAAATTGTTTGCAGCAATGGTAGGTCTCACAATACTTGATTCGGTCCCAATCAGAGCAGGTTTAGCGTAATCATACATAGTCCGAGGAACAGGACTGGTAGGAGGTAGTTGATTATTTTGATTATCACCCATCTCCACAACAATATCCTATTCCTCTTGATTGTCTACTATATTCTGTTGATTTTGCCTTACTTCTCTAACCTCTTTATGATTTCTACTAGTCTTTTCAATCTTACTGTAAAAAAGTAATGGATCCAACGGGTTTCCTCTAGTCATAAACCAAAAGAACCTATCAGAAGCAAACAAATGAAAAATTAGAATGCAAAAATTAAATTAAAAACAAAAATATTAAAATTAAAATAAAAAATGGCTAAATTAATAGAAATAAAGTTTTCCTAATATTTTAGTCCCTAGTAATGGCGCTAAAAACTTGATGCAGTCGTAAACCAACTAAGAATTTGACAAAGACAAGTGCACCTATCAATTAATAGTGTAGCTACTGTGAGCACAGATATCGTTCCCACGAAGACTAAAAGTACTAGTAATTACCGTCTTTCTATTATTTAATCAACAAATTAGAGTGATTGATTAAAAACTAAAATTAACTAAAGAACACGACAAAGAACAAATCAGGAAAATAATTGAGTAAACAACCAAGAAGCGAAACAATACCCAAGAAAGAATTCACCTAGATTTCATCTGTCACTATTAATCTAAATTACGCAATTTCTTCACTTAGTATCTTTATACATAAAAATACCTAAATTATACTAATATCTCTCTTCAAGACTAAGAACAACTGACTCTAGGTTGATTAATTAAAATTTCTTTCTAATTAAAACCCTTATTTTCATATTAACTCGATCTATGGGTCCCCCTATTAGATTTGACTCTAATCTGGTAGATTTATGTCGTTCGATTTCTAGGATTGCATGCAACTCCACTTAATTATACTAGATCTACTCTTAAACAATGTCTATTTCTCTTCTGATTCAAGCACATCAAATAGGGATTAATAGTCTAGAAATATTAAACTGAGAATTAAGCACACATAATTAAGAACAATATCCAAGTATATATTGCGTAAAAACATAAATCAAATAACAGAATCCATCATAGGGTTCATTGCCCTAGGTATTTAGAAAATTAGTTTATAATCGCAAATAAAAACATCTTAAAGACAGTATAACCACAAGAAACAAGAAAAGCCATAATAAACTTCAAAGAAATCAAAAAGAGATCTTCAATCTTGACAGAAATCTGCTTTAGAGTCGGCTTCAATGGTGTTTTCCAAGTTGTTTAGAAAAGCCATAATGAACTTCAAAGAAATCAAAATGAGATCTTCAATCTTGATAGAAATCTACTTTAGAGTCGGCTTCAATAGTGTTTTCCGAGTTGTTTTCTTTAATAATATCTAACAACTTACTCCCATCTTCTTATATTTGGTATATATAGGTCTTTGAATGCCTGAAAAACCTAAAAAATTGTGTTTTTTCGCGTTTCTAGAGTACAGTTCACGAAATCCACATGATCTGGCACATCACCATGTGGCAACCCGTGTGGCTCACATGGTCATGTGTCCAACCTATGTGGAATGGCCCAGTCCATATGGCTCTTGAAACTTGCTCCGATTTTTTTAATTTCACTCATTTTTCTCCCAAATGCTCTCCTAAGTATAGAAACATGAATTTAATAGACTAGGAGCATAAAATTCTCCATTTTAAATCAAATAATCATCCAAAAACGCTTTAAGAATGAGGCTAAAACATTTTACTTTTAGCATTTATCAAGAGTCTCCTCTTAGTGTCATCTATCATCTATCTAAATCTTTCACTAGAAGCATCAACTCTAGTGTAATATGCAATTCAATACAATTAAGTAAACATATAATCAAAGTATAGATAATAACTTAAGTAATTTATCATCAATCAACCAATAACATGATTCAACACATGATTAAACTTAAATCCCACACAATCAATTTATCGAACACACGATAGACATAAAATATAAAAGATAAAGGTTGACAAAATGCTCATTCAATAATGTAAATCTAATGAAGCATGCGCGTTTAATCCATATCAATTTACAAAATCTTCAACAAAATAGAAGAAATAAAACAACGAAAATAAAAATTTGTTCTAAAAAAAGAAAAGGAAAAAGAAGAGAAAATCAAATATAAAAAACATACACAAATTAAAAGGTCTAATTGTTTACCCTTAGCTTCTTACCCAAAAGATCTATAAATTAATATTTATAGTCTTTTCTAATTTAACCTGCAAAAGACAGGTTTGTCCTTAATTAAAATCTAAATTGAAGTTGATTTGTCTCTAAAATACCCTTTATGCATTTTCCTCATCAAGGTTTGGTGCCGCGAAATCAATACCTTGGTGTCATGACATCTTCTATAGTCTACTAAAATAGATGCTTTTAGTTTTAGTGTTGTGACAACAACCCTTTGGTGTCACAACATTGTCCTCAAGAGACTTGACTTATTTATCTACAAAGGTTCTGACAGGGGTTGTGACTAGTGTTGCCACATCATTGGCCTAATGTTGCAACCTAAGTGTTGGTATTACGGCAACAAGTCCTCGGTGTCGCTGCCTCAGAGGTAGTCCACTTGATCATGCCATTTGGTAAAGTCCAACTCCTTAGTTGATGAAAAAAACATTAGTGTTACGACATCAACATCTTGGTGTTGCGACTTTGACTCCAATTCAAGCTCCTCTTTTCATTTTTGCACCAATTAGGTGCCTGAAACAAGCTCAACTCAAATATTAATTCCTTAATGGAATATACTTGGCATTTTATTTATAAAAGCATTAAAACACGATAAAAACTAAAATTAAGTATGAAATCTATAAAGTGCAGAAATATAACAAATGACACAATAAAATACTCGAGTATAAGCTCTTTAAGTGTTTAAAGAGCTTAATTTGGCGTATATGAATACAACAGATCAAAATGCTAACCACGATATTCGTATCCATGCCCATATTTGAAGAAGCAGACAACAACCATTTAGTTCATCAACAGGTTATCAAGTTTCCCTGCAAAACACTTTATAAAGATATGTTGGAGTCACTAAATCCTAACTAAATGTATCAGTTGTACCAAAAGATTCCAATAAAGGGAGATACATGGTATGAACTTTGTTTCTATACTTGTCTAGAAATAACATTTATCTTACCTTCCAAAACATACAAACTCTAGCATATTGATTCATCTCCTCCATAGTTGCACGTGGAGGAGGGGCTGATTTGAGAAGCCTCTCCAATAATGTGCATTTCACTTGATTACCATCTAATTAATTCCCTTTCTTAGATGGAACAACACCTAACAACCAATCACACTCGTAATCTCATCAATGTTACTAGCTCTGATTATCGCTTACTTGTCAATTGGAAGACATATTATTAAAGCGACATCTTCTAGCGTAGTCACTTCTTCACATAGAAAATGGAATGTAAGTGTTTTTGGCTCTATCTTTCCAACAAGGCGAAAAGCAATTTTAGTAATCATAATAACTTTTTTAATCATAGATGCCTCATATAAACCAATACTCCTCAAATGGTCTACGATATATCCATTGGACTTTGGGAATTTTAAATTATATCAAGCAGAAACAACTTGTTTTTTCATTGTTAAAAATATAAAAAATATTATTTATTTTTTCAAAAATATTAAAAAAATGTTTCCACAAAAATTACAAAACTAAAAAATTGAGTTAAAAATTTTACCATATTGATGCCAAAATTTGCTACATGTTTTTGAAACCTTAAAGCTATCATTTTACCTAGAAAAGTATTAAAGTTATGTGACCCGAATCCCATCACTTGTTAAAGAAATAAAATACAGTGGCAAACTGGGGTTGTGACTCTGGCCCTCGTGGTACGGGTCATGCCACATAAGTAGAATCCGTATAGAACGACACTTCTTCTATTTGACGTTGATTAGAATAAAGTTTTTCAACCTTTAAATAGATGTAGTCGAAACTCTTCTTGTATCATTCATTTGTCAACATTAGTGAATTTCTTCTCCTTTCCCCGTGACTTTTTCCCAAAAGAAATTCCACGTAAAATATGTGTATTCTTATTTTTTGACTATTCTATTGCCATTATTGACGTCTATAATAACAAAAAGAAGTAGGGAACAAATTTTTCTAGAGAGTTTGAGAATATTTTCATAGAAAGTAAGAGAAATGGTGGGGATATTTATAAGAGAAAAAGTTGACTCCCAAAGGCATCGATTATTTTGTATTAAATGAGTTGGTCGGGCCAACGAACAAATAAATTTTCTAGTTAAATTTCACAACTTTAGCCTCAACTTAACCTCAACATCCATGAAAGTCGAGGCTCTATTGATTGCACTTTACAATTCTTTCCTTTTAACATATAAGACATATACTTGCCATCTCTTGATGTACTTTTGATTTTCTTTTTTGGATTATGTTAATTCCTCTCAATATTCAAATTTTAATTAAGTTATATTTTTAAGATAAAAAGTTGATTAAAGAATCAAAATTTTAATTACATTAACATAATAGTTTTTGTGATAATCTATTCCTACTTCACTATTAACTTAGATTTTTTCTTAAATTTTATCAAATTTGATGAAAACTTTTGAATTTTTATTATTTACTTTTTTTTTTTAATTTTTATGTAGTACACATAAATTGTTATATGAGATATTGCGTCAGTGTTTTTAAAATTTTAATAGTTTCACTTAAAAAATATAATTTAAATAAATTTTAAAATTTGAGAACAAAAGTGATAAAAAATTTAAACTAAATTTAAAAAATGATAAGCATTCAAGGTTAAATTAACCTTTATGCCTTTAGAAACACTAATCACTATGTATCGATATATAGCTTCATTTCTTTTCACATTTCTAAATATTGGCATTTAACTTCTTTTTTTTTTCATATAATCATGCTCAAAACTCATTTTACTACTAAATTTGATAAAAACTTAATTTATATTAGTATTTATATATTTTGTAATAAAATTTAAATTGAAAAAACCTATTTACTATTGTATAATCAGGGCGTAGTAGTTACCTTGGCTCGATGGGATAATTGTGATTGTACTGCCTCTCAAATATCAATTATTCAATTTAATCTTTTTAAGTTTTTTTAATTGGAATAATCACAACTTTGGCCCTTTCAAAAGTTGAAAATTTAATTTAAAGTATTTTAATACAATTTTTTTTTAGTTTTAACTCCCAAATTTTTTATAATTTTATGTTGACCCCTCACATAAATTTTGGTTTCGCCTCTATGAATAATTATTTTGATTGAACTAAGATGAATTTGAAAAAATATATACACATTTAAGATACAAACCTAATGAACTAATTCGATTGTTGAACAGGTTTACATTATACTTCTCCTAAGTTAATACTTGAAATTAAATTAAGTTTTTTTTCTACCTTTTTGGTACATAAATAAATAAATGATTTAATTGGTTACTGGCTATCATTTGGCAGGTAAGAAGTTAATTTTATTTGATGGGGAAATTTAACATGATAGAAATTAAAAGGACGAAGGCATTGGGGTAGGGTTGGTTTTGTTTGTTAGTGGAAGAGTCAGAGTACTAGGGCAGGGGACAGGTAATACGGAAGCCGTGGCATTCATTGCCAAAGGGACCCCCCAAAATTACCCATTTTGATTAACCCATCAAAAGTCTTCCCAATTTCATTTATTTCAACCACAAAAAAGGGAAAACCCACCCACCGCACTCCCTTGTCTTTTGCACATTTAGCTAGTCAATAATTTTGTACTTTTTGTGGGCCCTTCCTACAGTGAAGTAGGCTTAGAGATGGTATTGAAGTAGGGGCTGATATTGTGAAATTCATCATCATTAATTTTCATTTTTTTGGTAGATCATCGTCTATCATCATCATCATTTTTTTTTTGGTTTTATGATATTATATCTATATTCGACTTAAACATGTGATGATATAAGAAGTGATATGAGAAGCACTCGCAAATTACCTTTCATTTTACATAATTCCGATGGTTATCCATTTACTGGCCACCCATGTTCTTCACACTTCCATCAAGTCACCCACTAATGATGGACACCCATTAGGCCACTCGCTAATAGTATTTGAACTTAATTTCTTTTAATTTGGTACTGAAGTTCTTTTTTTTTATTCAAATACTTGAACTTGATACATTTTTTAACTTTGTATCGGTACCTAAATTTAAAGGATTTTTTTCTTAATTTGGTACTTAAACTTATCAAATATTATCCAAATTATCCGAATACACTAACAATAGGTTTTTTTTTTTAATGAAAGGATAGAAATAGATAATGCATACTTGACATGTATCAGATGACATGGAATTTAATGGAATGAGTGATACACTTGGAGTTTTCTTTGTTTTGCTAAATATGATCAAATTTTAGTTTTCATATGAGTTGAGATTACTTTAACTGTTAATGACAGGAATGATTTAAAGGCCTAACTGTGTTAAAAAATTGTGCTTTGAGTTTATGCTTAATAATGATGATTCACTTAACTAACTAAAATCACGACAAAGGCAAGCGCACCTATCGAATAATAATATAGCTCTGGTGAGTCGGGAATATCGTATCCACAAGGACTAAAAGTATACTATCTTTCTATTATCTGGCCGGTAAATTGAAGAAGTTTGTTTTTAATTTAAAATTATCTAAACTAATTATTAAGAACTCGACAGAGAATAAAGTAAGAAAATAATAGAATAAACCAATGAGAAAGACAATACCCAGGAAACAATCCACCTAGATTTCACTTATTATTCTAAATCTGAATTAAATGATTTATTCACTTGCCTTGATCCGTAGAAATCCTTAAATTATATTAATATCTCTTTCGGGAGTAAAAATAACTGACTCTAGGTTGATTAATTGAAATCTCTTTCTAATTAAAACCCCTATTGTCGCATTAACTCGACTTATGGATTCCCCTATTAGATTTGACTCTAATCTGGTAGATTTATGTCGTCCTATTTCTAGGATTGCATGCAACTCCACTCAATTATGCCAGATCTACTCTTAAACAGGGACTTTTGCTCCATTGAATTAAGCATATCAATTATAAATTAATATCCTGAAAACATTAAAGCATGGAATAAGTACACATAATTGAGATCAAGAAATCAAGTATTTATCATGTAATTCAGAAAATTAAATAACAAGATCCGTAATAGGTTTCATCTTCCTTAGGTACCTAGGGAATTTAGTTCATAACTTGGGAAGAAAACATCTCAAAATTAGGAAAATAACAAAACATAAAGGAACCCAAAAAATTCTAGAGAAGTTGACTGGAGATCTTCGATCTTGAAGGAGATCCTGCTTTTGAGTTGATTCCTACGACGTTCTTCGAGTAATTTCTTCGTTCTTCTCTGCATGCTCCTTTAGGTCCTCTTCTAGTATGTATTTATAGACTTTAGAATGCTCAGAAACCTTAAAAATTGGCTTTTTCCGCGTGTTTGGGAAACAGGGAGCGATATCGACATGGGCTGGCACATGGGCATGTGGCCTCAGCTCGTGTAGGAATGACCAGGCCGTGTGGATCCTGAAAGTAGCTCGTTTTGTCCGATTTTGGCCTATTTTATGCTCCTTTTGCTCCTCTATGCTCTCCCTAGTATAGAAACATGAAATTAAATGATTAAGAGCAACAAATTCACTAAATTAAATAATAAATCATCCAAAAATGTATCAAGAATAAGATTAAAATATGTTACTTTTATGGCTTATCAAATATCCCTACACTTAAGCATTTGCTTGTCCTCAAGTAAAATCTTCAACTTACAATTAAAAATTAAACTTTCTCAATTCATAATTTTCATCAATAATGTTTTGTCATAATTTACAAATAATCATACATTGATAATTTAAATAAAAGAGCACTAAAGATTCAAACAAATCCAAGTCACACATTTTTAAAGCATTAAAACATAGGTATTTCCCCTTATCTAAGTAATTACCTTTAATTAAAAACCGACAAGAATTGACATCCTCACTAAAGATTCACTCAAATCACTTAAGGTGTTTAAGGTTCAAAAATAAGCACTCAAAAGTCAAATAAGAAAAGTCATTACCATAAGCTTGCATGAAAATCAAATCTCCACCACTATAAATGAGATGATACACAAATCAAAAGGTCTTTAAAGGGTTGTAATGGGGCTGGGGTTAAAGGTGTGGATAAAGGCTGAAAAAGAGGGTTAGAATTGAGATTGAATTGATAGATTACTTAACTAGAAAAATAAACTAATGTTGAATAATTACATCAATCAAAATTATTAAAAAATAACACGAGCTTCTGCTCAAAATATGAATATAACTGTTCAAGCTCAATTGACATGAATCTAAGTAATAATAAAAATAAACGTATAAATGTAATAATAATATTATTTTTATTTTTTTTGAGATCAAGAAATAAGAAATAATTTACCAACTGAACAAAAGAACATAGTTAGGCAACTAACCAAATCAAATCTCGACAAAAAGAGAGTTAATAAAATAGGAAAAATTCTCAATAAATTCAAAAAAATGAGTTGTGGGTTAATATTGAGGGTAAATCAAAAAACGGTTTATTAGGCTCAAAGGGGTTCACTAAGGGTTAGTTATGAAGGTAGGCTTTTTGGGATAAGTGGGTTAAAACCTAGGTGTCTTTATCATCTCAGTATATCAAATTAAAGGTGTGGTCTCGACATTTATAATCGAAATAAGTTCTAGAATAACCAATTAGTATTGGCACACTCATAATCAATAATAAAGTGAGCAAGAAAAGTCTACGCTCTAAAGGCTCAAACTCTCACAAAAATTATGGTTTTTGATGTCAATCTTGCAAATCTCAAACTTCAAGGTAATACCTCAATTAAGGGAAACAACCTAGCAATTTTTTTATTCTGAAAATAGACTTATCATGCTTGATTCTTTCATGTCTTAAAGTTTAAACAATCAATGAACAATTACCTATGAATTTAATCTAAAACATGTCAATAAAAATCACAAATTGATAAGAATTCATTCTAATAGTAAAATGAGAAAATTACTTGAGCACAAGACATAATTTAGGGATTTTCTAATAATCATATAAATAACCTCCCCACAATTAAGGTGTATATTGTCCTCAATGTACAAAAATAGATAATCACAGTAGAAGCAAAAATATCATAAGAGACGGAGAGAATTGAAACTGCCTTGAATATTGGATGAAATACCCAGAATAGTGAAAAGCGGAATTGTAGATAAATGTAGATGTAGTGCATGATTCTGAGCAACTAATAAGAAAATAAACACAATGTTGAAGAAGATTAAAGGGTTACTCGATTAGATACAACTATAATAATTAAAAAAATATATATATAGTTTAGAATATAAAACAAAAGAAGTCTAAAAACATAACAATAAACATAAAACAAAAATAAAACTAAAACTAAAACTAAAAATAAAAAGAAGTGATAAATGGACTCAATGGTCCTCATCATCAGATGCATCAGCATCGTGAGTCGTCGGCGCTGGAGGGGTTCACTAAGGGTTAGTTATGAAGGTAGGCTTTTTGGGATAAATGGGTTAAAACCTAGGTGCCTTTATCATCTCAGTATATCAAATCAAAGGTGTGGTCTCGACATGTATAACCGAAACAAGTTCTAGAATAACCAATCAGTATTGACACACTTATAACCAATAATAAAGTGAGAAAGAAAAGTGTATGCTCTAAAGTCTCAAACTCTCACAAAAATTATAGTTTTTGATATCAATCTTGCAAATCTCAAACTTCAAAGTAATACCTCAATTAAGGGAAACAACCTAGCAATTTTTTTTTATTTTGAAAATAGACTTATCATGCTTGATTCTCTCATGTCTTAAAGTTTAAACAATCAATGCACAATTACCTATGAATTTAATCTAAAACATATCAATAAAAATCACAAATCGATAAGAATTCATTCTAATAGTAAAATGAGAAAATTACTTGAGCACAAGACATAATTTAGGGATTTTCTAATAATCATATAAATAATCTCCCCACACTTAAGATGTAGGTTGTCCTCAATGTACAAAAATAGATAATCACAGTAGAAACAAAAATATCATAAGAGAGGGAGAGAATTGAAACTGCCCTGAATATTGGATGAAATACCCAGAATAGTGAAAAACGGAATTGTAGATAAATGTAGATGTAGTGCATGATTCTAAGCAAAAGGTAAGAAAATAAACACAATGCTAAAGAAGATTAAAGGGTTACTCGATTAGAAACAACCATAATAATTAAAAAATATATAGTTTAGAATATAAAAACAAAAGAAGTCTAAATACATAACAATAAACATAAAACATAAATAAAACTAAAACTAAAACTAAAAATAAAAATAAAAATAAAAAGAAGTGATAAATGGACTCAATGGTCCTCATCATCAGACGCATCAGCATCGTGAGTTGTCAGCGCTGGAGGAGCAATATGGAAATGCTGAAAAATCTGTTGTAATGTAGCATCAATACTATCGAACCTCTAAATGTAGTACTGACGGAAACTAGTGAACTCCTCGGTGGATACTCCTCGGAAGCTAGCAGCAGAGGAAACAAGTTGGTGACTCGAAGGTGGAGGTTGTGGTAGGTCCTCCTGATAGGGAGGAACATCATTAGTGAAGCCCTCGGGTTCATTCTGAGCATCAGAATGAAATAATCTGTACTGAGGAGGATTTACTCCACGATGCCACTTGACCATCCTCATACGTATCATGCTCGAGATGCCCTGAGGGGACATCTGGCCTATTAGTGTGAGTGTGGAGGACTACTCCACTGTGTCAAGCAAACCGAAGTGTTGAGCGAGGCGAATCAAGTAAGGGCTTAAGCAAATAGGGCCCTTCTTGTAGCGGTCAGCCTGATGGCAGAAGGCTAGAGCGATGAAGTATGCCAAGTCAAATATATGCCTGTGTTCCATGCTCCATAAGAATCGTGAGTGCTAACAACTCTGGTGCTCTCTCTCCGACCTATCAAAATGTGAGCTAAAAGGGCGTGAATTTATCGTAAGGCTAGAGAGAGAGAAGTCGCCTTCGAGAAACTTGCATCATATGGTATCTGACTAGCTGTAAGATCGACCCAGCAACGTGATGGCTAATGATGGATATGCCGATGAAGTCGAAGGAAGTCTTCGGCGTACCGAACTTAGGAATGCTCATATGGCGTACCAAACCACCAAGTCAAAAACTGATGGTGCCAGGCTCGTCATTAACTATCATGACCTGTTATACCAGAAACGTCGAGCAAAACTCCAACGTCAACTCCATTTATGTGGGCTCGATGATGGCAAAGAATCTATCCCATGGAGCTGTGGCAATAATGGTGCGCACATTATCAACGAGTTGGATCTGCTCTAATGTGGCCCAATCAATACAGCGGCTGAGGCCGAGTGGATGTACTCGGAGGAGTTAGTATAAGTCCTCTTAGGGGCCTACTACAAATTGAAGGTAGGGGTGGCACTCAGCGGAAGCGCTCAAAGAGGAGGTCCCACTAGGGCCCTTTATCTTTTTCGAAACGAGGATGGCAGTCTTAGTCTTACTGCGTGTGTTCGTCATAATGTACCTACAACAAAGTAATAAAAAAATTAAATTGACGAACCACCTAACATAAGAAAAGTAAGCCAATATCCTATGCTATAATCGAAGGTAATGTCAAGAAGTAAACAAATTAAAGAATTCAACAATGGACAAACTATAAAAGAAAAAATATCAAAAAGACATAGGAATAGTTTAAGTCAATCAAGAAAGAAAGAATAAGAGGCCTGTAAAATAAAAATAACTACTAAACCACTGTCATAAATTAAAAAAGAAGGCACACAATATAAGAACATATCATGAAATAATTAAGAAAGTTGTTAAGAAAAACTAAAATCAAAGTAGACTAGATAAATAATAATGATAATAAGAATAGAAAAAAAAGAATGGGTAAGCAATTGAGAATAAGAAACAAAGAAAAAGGAAAATAAAATAAAATGAAATAAAATGAAATAAGGGGAAAAGAAAGTAAACAGGGTTGACCGATGGTGGGATTGGGGTGACCAGAGTCGAGCAACGGGGAACAGCACGGTGATGGGTTGGGTGTTTCGTGCGCGCGGGGAAAAAGGTGCGACGGTTTGGCGTTTAGGACTGGTGCACGATGATGGTGTGAAGAGGGTGAGGTTCGGTCGATGGGTTGTGGCTTGGTAAGGAGGAAGGCAGAGGGAGAGTGGAAGAATGGGGCTTAGGTGGTTAGGGGTGTAGAATGGAAGGGAAAAGAAAAATGGAAGAAAGGAATAGAAATAAAAGGGAAGGGCGAGGGTGGAGTAAACGGCGATGGAATGAGGCGACGATGGCCGAAATGAGAGAAAGAAATATGAGCGGTGGCTATGGTTTTGGGGAGTTTTGAGAAGAAGAAAAAAGATAAGAATTGAAAAGGAATTAGGGATTTAAAAGGTGACACGGTCGTGTGAGGCCTATGTCGGGCCACACGATCGTGTCAAACCCCCGTGTAGTCTCCTATTTATCCCATGTGCGATTAATGAAATAAGCCTAGTCTTCACACGGCCTTAGAAATACCACACGGCCGTGTGAATCTCCTTCGCTTCTCCCACGCCCGTGTGACTTCGTACATGCCCGTGTGGCACGACCGTATGCGTGCCTTGCCCGTGTAACTCTCTGACTTGTTTAAAATTTGAAAAATTAAGCTCCAGGTTTCACACGGCCTATGACACACACGTGTGTCTAGGCCGTGTGCTCCAGACGGCTGTGTCACACGCTCATGTGGACTATTTTAGGCCGTGTCTCTATCGAATTTTGGAAAAATTAAGTCCCAAGATTCACACGGCCAAAGACACGCCTGTGTGTCCAGGCCGTGTCGCCAGGCCGTGTAACTCACTATTGATTTTATTCTATTTTTAAAACTAAGTTAAAAGATCCACACAGCCTAGGACACGCCCGAGTGTCCAAGCTGTGTGGGTTTTAAAAAACTATTTTTTTATTTTTTTATGAATTAATTAATTTTTAAAAAAATCATTAGATAAAATTAGTAAATTAAGAATGTTAACGCTCAGGTTGCCTCTCGAGAAGTGCTTATTTAGAGTCTAAACTCGACTTACCTCATATTTGCACGTTCATGGTGGTTCACGGAGTCGAAACTCCTCTTTCTCGTTGTCAATTCTTTTATTCAAATGAGGTTTAAGTTGAGTACCATTTACCTTAAAAGTGCCAAAATTAGATTGAGTTACCTCGACTGTACTGTATGGGAAGACATTGAGTACCGTAAAAGGAGTTGCTCCGTTCGCATTAAGCTCTGAAGTGGTGATTCAAGGGTCCTTTTCATCTAATAGTACCTAGGTCCCAACCTTAAAGTGGTTCTTTCCAACCATATGCTCGTCATGACGTTGTTTTGGCTCTGTATCGTGTATTCTCGGTTTCTCCTTGAAATGTGTTCGCCATTCATCTAGTTCATCGATCAGTAGCTTTCGTTCTTCATGAGTTGTTCTATTTTTTTCGCATGAGCTGAGACGTGACTCTATCACGTTTTTCTGAGGGGTTTCTTGCGAAGAAGGTTGAGCCACAAGGTTACTCACATTAATAGAACTCATATAATCATCTTGATTACTAGATAACTTAGCAGAATCATGAGTTTGGAGAGTAATCGTGTCATCTCCTACACGAAGTATGAGTTCAACTGTACCAACATCAATAATCATTCTAGCAGTTGCTAAAAAGAGTCGTCCTAAAATTAAAGGTACATCACTATCCGCATCCATGTCTAAAATAACAAAATCAACTGGGAATATGAATTTATCAATTTTAACAAGAACATCTTCAACAATACCCTTAGAAAATCTAATGGTTCTATCTGCCAATTGAATGCTCATCCTAGTTTGTTTGGGTTTCCCAAGACCTAGATGCTTAAAAATTTTTTAGGGCATGACATTAACACTCACCCCTAAATCAGCTAAAGCATTATCAACATTTAAACTACCAATTAAATAAGGAATAGTAAAACTCCATGGACCTTTCAACTTATTAGGTAGTTTATTCTGTAAAATACCTGAGTAAACTGCATTTAGCTCCACGCATGACGAATCATCTAACTTCTGCTTGTTTGTCAAAAGCTCCTTTAAGAATTTAACTGAATTGGGCATTTGTGAAAGAGCTTCAATAAACGGTAAGTTAATATGCAACATTTTCAAAAGTTTAAAAAATTTACCAAATTGTTCGTTTGTGTGGTCTTTTTTTGTTGCATTTGGATATGGCACATGAGGTTTATATTCCTTGCCGACCGATTCTTGCTTATTTTGGCTTACCTCAACCTTACCATTGCTTACCACAGTTTCTTGCCTCGGTTTAAATTCAGATTCAACTAACCCTTCTTCATCTCGAACAGTAATTGCATGAAGCTACTCTCTTGGGTTAGTTTCGGTGTTGCTTGGCAAGCTACCTTGTGGTCATTCTGAAATCATCTTTGCCAATTGACCAATTTGATTCTCAAGCCCTTGAATCAATGCTTGTTGATTTTTTAGTGTTGTTTTGGTGTTTTGGAAGTGGGTTTTTGACACCGAAATAAACTTTGTCAACATATTTTCAAGGTTCGGCTTTTTTCTCTTGCTGATAAGGTTTTTGTTGAAAGCCTGGGGAAGGTTGTGGTCTCTGGGTTCCTTGACCACCCCAAGAGAAATTGGGATGGTTCCTTCAACCTGCATTATAAGTGTTACTATAGGGATTTTTCTGATATCTAGAATTATTACCCATATAGTTGACCTGTTCGCTCTATGCGCTAGGGTTGTAGGATAGACATTCTGGATTGTTCATCCCTCCTTCATTTGTATCGCATTGCATCACCGGCTGTACCTGCATAGAACCATATAAACCATCAATCTTTTTACTCAAAAGTTCTACCTGATTTGATAACATAGTGATCGTATCAACGTTAAAAAAACCGACTGCTTTCATCGGCTTTATCTTCATGACTTGCCACCGATAATTATTCAGTGACATATCTTCTATAAAATCATAAGCTGATTCAGGTGATTTGTTACTCAGAGTCCCACCGGCGGCTGCATCGATCAATTGCCTAGTTGAGGGGTTCAAACCATTGTAAAAGGTTTGAACTTGTAGCCATAAAGGTAACCCATGGTGGGGACACCTTCTCATAAGTCCTTATACCTCTCCCATGCATCATATAGGGTCTCTAAATCCATTTGCATGAAGGAAGAGATATCATTCCTCAGCTTGGCTATCTTAGCCGGTGGAAAGTATTTTAATAAAAATTTCTCGGCCATTTGCTCCCATGTAGCGATAGAACCTTGTGGTAGAGAGTTCAACCACTGTTTAGCCTTATTTCTTAATGAGAATGGAAACAACAGAAGGCGAATGGCATCGTAAAAAATGCCATTTATCTTGAAAGTGTCGTAGAATCCTAGGAAATTAGCCAAATAAGTATTTGGCACTTTGTCCTGCAAACCATCAAACTAAACAAACTATTGAATCATTTGAATAGTGTTAGGTTTCAGTTCAAAATTATTTACAGCAATAGTAGGTATAACAATACTAGATTCAGCCCCAGTTAAATTGGGCTCGGCATAATCGTACATAGTATGGGGAGCAGGATTCAGATTTACAAGATTTATAGCAACCATAGGAGGTAGCTGATTATTATGATTACTAGCCATCTCCTCAGTAATAACAATAACGTCCTCTTGCTCTTCTACTGTACTTTGTTGACTCTACCTAGTTTCTCTACGATTTCTACAAGCTATGCTTTCAATTTCACTGTCGAAAAGTAATGGTCCCGATGGGTTTCTTCTAGTCATAAACTAAAGGAACCTGCCAGAAAAAAAATAAGAGAAAGATTAGTAAACAAAAATTAAAAAAAAATAAAAATAAAATGCAATAAAAATAAAAATGACTAAAGTAATAAAAATCAAGTATTCCTAATATCTTAGTCCCCAACAACGACGCTAAAAACTTAATGATGATTCACTTAACTAACTAATATCACGACAAAGGCAAGCGCACCTATCGAATAATAATATAGCTCTGGTGAGTCGGGAATATCGTATCCACAAGGACTAAAAGTATTAGTACTTACTATCTTTCTATTATCTGGCCGGTAAATTGAAGAAGTTTGTTTTTAATCTAAAATTATCTAAACTAATTATTAAGAACTCGACAGAGAATAAAGTAAGAAAATAATCGAATAAACCAATGAGAGAGACAATACCTAGGAAAGAATCCACCTAGACTTCACTTATTATTCTAAATCTGAATTAAACGATTTATTCACTTGCCTTGATCCGTAGAAATCCCTAAATTATATTAATATCTCTTTTGGGAGTAAAAATAACTGACTCTAGGTTGATTAATTAAAATCTCTTTCTAATTAAAACCCCTATTGTCGCATTAACTCGATCTATGGATTCCCCTATTAGATTTGACTCTAATTCGGTAGATTTATGTCGTCCTATTTCTAAGATTGCATGCAACTCCACTCAATTATGCCAGACCTACTCTTAAACAGAGACTTTTGCTCCACTGAATTAAACACATCAATCATGAATTAATATCCTGAAAATATTAAAACATGGAATAAGTACACATAATTGAGATCAAGAAATCAAGTATTTATCATGTAATTCAGAAAATTAAATAACAAGATCCGTTATAAGTTTCATCTTCCCTAGGTACCTAGGGAATTTAGTTTATAACTTGGAAATAAAACATCTCAAAATTAGGAAAACAGCAAAACATAAAGAAACCCAAAAAATTCTAGAGAAGTTGACTGGAGATCTTCAATCATGAAGGAGATCTTGCTTCTAAGTTGATTTTGACGGCATTCTTCAAGTAATTTTTTTGTTCTTCTCTGCGTGCTTCTTTAGGTCCTCTTCTAGTGTGTATTTATAGACTTTAGAATGTTCAGAAACCATAAAAATTGGCTTTTTCTGTGTGTTTGGGAAACAGGGAGCAATATCGACACGGGCTAGCACATAGGCGTGTGGCCAGCCCGTGTGGCTCACACGGGCGTGTGCTCAGCCCGTGTGGGAATGGGCAAGCCATGTGAATCCTGAAAGTAGCTCGTTTTATCTGATTTTGGCTCATTTTCTGCTCCTTTTGCTCCCCTATGCTCTTCCTAGTATAGAAACATGAAATTAAAGGATTAGGAGCATCAAATTCACTAAATTAAATAATAAATCATCCAAAAACGCATCAAGAATGAGATTAAAATATGTTACTTTTGTGGCTTATCACTTAACGAATGGATATTGAAGAAGAAAACAAGAGTATTAAAAACCCAAAATAAAAGAAACTCATTATGTTAAATTAAAAAAAATAAAAAAATTAAACATTTTAAAAAAAGAAATTAAATGTCATCTACCACATGTCTATCCTATATTGATTATTTTTGCTACCTCAAAAATTAATACTATTAGTATATTAGAGTAATTTGTATAACATTTGACAAGTTTATGTACCAAATTGAAAAAAAAAACTTAGGTACCAAATTAGGAAAAAAATCAAATTCAGGTACAAAATATTATATTAAGCCAAAACTTATTTAATATAGGTAAATGAAAATTTTAATTATTTTGTTTCATATACATGATTTAATAAAAAATAATAATAATTAATTTTTTATACAATGCCTACTTCTATGGTCTAGCCATAATCCTTGACTCTTAAATCAAAAGAAAATATGTATTTAAGCATGTTCAAATCCACATCCTCTTAACTGTAATAATATTAAGTATTTTGACTACTTATATTATATAAGCAAAGTATCTCACCAAACACACAAACCCATTTTTTAATTAAGGGTTAATATATATTTTGCGTTGTGAACTTGTTCAATTGTATCTAGCTGGCACCTAATTTTTTGGATCTAGTTGGTACCTGAATTTGTATTCCATCAACTATGTTAATACCTCTACACTAATACAATTATTTTGTGGTAATGTTGCACTGATAACTAATTCTACAATGAAACATGGTAGCCTCTCAATATGCCATGCGATGATTATACATTAAAAGATAAACAGAATCTTTAAAAATATAGCTTTTTCACAAACCTAGAAAATTGATTGTATTTGGACAACCATTTGTCCGAATACATTCTTGATGTGTTTTTAGTAAATTTATATATTTTTATTTTAAATGAATATTAATTTTTAGGTTATTATTTTAAAATATATAAAATATAAATTTCTAAAAATATTTAAGTATATAAAAGATCTAAAAATTTATAAATTTATATAATGTAAAAGAACTAAAAAGCGTATTAAAAATGAATTTGCACATATGGTTGTCCAAATACATTTGAATTTCGACATATGGTTGTTCAAATACATTTATGTAACACCTCTTACCCAGTCCGGTCACCGGACCCAAGTTACAGGATGTTACAATAAAATAGAAGAACATTCACATGCAAAGTTTAACAAGAGATTTCATTTTAAAACCTTTAAAACTATTCTAAACACATTTAAAAGCAATAATCAATAAATTCAAGTATGTTTAAGATTCAATTGGAAGAATTTTAAAACATAACGTGCCCAGGGTTATCCGTCAAAATAGGTTTTGCCAAATGACTATCTACCGAATAACTAACCACCAAAGATGATACACAAATCAGTTCGCCAAATTTCTCACATTTACTTCGCAAGCCATGACCACTTGCTTCTAAATGTGTCCACCATGTTGGTTCGCCTCTGGACAATGTGCCATATCAACTTGATTTCACATAGTCTGCATATTAAGTCACGCTTGGATCATTTGCCATGAATGCTCACGCAATTACTACCCATGACTTTGAACGTACTTGTAATATCCATTTAACAACCTGTATTTATAAAGTACATCATGAAACCAAAAATAATTGTGCACATTCAAGGCATGCATTCATTTCCATTCAAGCAACTAATTATCAATGTCATATGCATGAATAAGCATCATCAACATATATATATAAATACATATAAATTTATATCATCAAGTATTCATATCGAATTTCTCAAAATAGACTTGTATACAATTTAAACTTATATACATGCCACTTGAGCGAGTGTAGGATTAAAAGTAAAATCTATCGAAACAAGAGCTAGATAGTGTGAGTTGTAGATTGATCCGCCTGCTGAGTTCCACAAAATATAAGTAGATGGAACAAAGAGTTAAATAGAGTAAGCATTAAACCTATTTAGTAAGTTCATAGATTAAAAACATTAAGACTCACCTCATAAAGCATTAATACATAAAACTTAACTAATGTGCACTATCGTGTCAACACATCTCAAATACATATAAGGTGAGCTTATTACATTCAATCACTTAACATATTCAAATTATTTTATATCCTTTAGTCCCAAGTCATTCCAATAAACATTCATATCTTATCCCAATATATATAAACATTATCATCAATACTTTCATTACAAAAACCATTTAGCCCATTGAACTATCATGAACAAAAATGGATACGCGGGTAACCAACCGAAACACACTAGTTTGCTCATAAGAGCTATTCCATTTGATAACATGCCAATTTGATCATAAGAGCTATTCTATCCGATAACATGCCAATTTGCTCATAAGAGCTATTCCATCCGTTAACACACCAATTTGCTTATAAGAGCTATAATTGAAAATCCGTAACAAATACTGGATTCCAATAACATCAATGAACTTCCTTCTTCTTCACAACTCTTTTACAACCCATACAATGCGCAATAGCCCTATTAGCATGCCAATTATATCCTTTATTCATTCGGCCTCCATACACATATCTGAACATTCCTTTTTACCATTCAATACCTTCCTCACCTTATGTACAATTTGCTAACATTTTCTATATACATTCAAATTTAAACATTTCATAATTAAACACAACAATTACCATATGAACTTACTTGGTACAACAACAAAAGTGGAATATCAGAGATTAATCCGTGATATTTCCTTTTCCTCTGTTATCTACTGGTTGATTTGGTTCTTGATCAATACGTTAACACATTCAATTTATTAATGACAACTTTTCAAACTTTAACAATTTTGAAATCAGACATACATGTTAGCTAAATCAAGATACAATGATTTCAAAAACATAAAATTCATGAAGAATAGGATTTGAAAACACTTACACACAAAATTGATTGTTCAGGACTACATAGAGCTTTTCTTTCTTCTCTAATGGAGATGGTTTCTGTGGAGGAAGATGAGAATAAGACTTTCTCTCCGTCCACTAAAGATTTCTACTTATATATCTGAACACTAATCAATATTTGCTAAACAAATGTGGTTGATTGCCGTATAAAACCTTTAACGATTCTTATTAATCTATTTAACTAGCTAACCAATAATGTGTAGCTTTTACCATTCTTACAATTTAGTCCTTACATCTACATTACTAACCTATCAACCGAATTACCAAATCAAGGATCGATATAACACTATAATAGACTTGTAAATATTAATAATTAATATTTACTGACTCACTTGTTGGAATCGTGGTCCCAAAACCATTGTTTTTGACACTATTGAAAACCAGACTGTTACAATTTGAATTTGGACAACTAATTGTCTATGTTCATTCTTGATGCATTTTTTATTAATTTATATATTTTAAAATATCTTAAAATATTATATATTTTTTAATTTCAAAATAATAATATAAATAACCTTATATTTTATAAAAAAAATTAAAATATATAAATTTGCTAAAAATACATCAAGAATGAACCTAAAGAAAAACGTCCAGATTCAGATGTATCTGGACACTATTTGTCTAGGTTCATTATTGATGTGAAAATTTAAATTTTTTTATTAATTTATATATATTAAAGATTATTTTAGTTTTTATTTATTTATTTATGTTTGTTATGTGACATGTTGAGAGGCTGTCAAGTGGTATAACTAGATTGGCTATCAGTGTCACTCACAAACTAATGGTGTTAGTACGGAGGTTTCAATCTGATTGCTAGAATACAAATTCAGATATAAACTAGATAAAAACAAAAGATTATAATTAAGTACAAATGGATAAATTCAAGGAGAAAATATATATTAACCTTTTAATTAATGATTTATGACTTTTGACCGGACACATGTAAGTCTAATTAGAATACCTTAACTGTTTTCTGAAAAGATGGTGGCAAACTTTTTTTTCTTCATTTTCACCCTTTTTACTTAATTTTAAATTTGTTTATTATCTTTAAAAAATATTATTTACTAAATTTTAAAAATATATATATTTATTAAATAAATAAAGTTAATATTTTCTTTTAAAATATAAAATTAGATGCAAGTGTAAAATTAATGTAGTTTTACAAATTTTTTTGTATATTTTTGTAATATTAATATTTTAATGATACAACTATTGAATTTAATATTTGATTCATATAGATCATGTATGTCAAATTTGATATAAATTAAAAAAATTTAACTATTGGTTTTATGTAAAAAAATATTCAATTGTTGAATATATATTAATATACAAAGTATTTTATATCAATTATATTAATAAATTCAACAATTGAATCATACAAAAAGATACCCTATATACGTGCATAAAGAAAAAGATACTTACCGATATCTAACACACTAACTTCAACCATAGTTAATTTTGCTTTTTGCATATTTATGGTAACAAAAATTGTAGGTATAATGACAAATTCAACCATTAACATTCACATCTTTTGGTTAATTTGGCCATTATTCTTTCTTTGAGCTAAATTTAGACATTAATCTTTCAAAAAGAGTCAAATTATTTTTCTTTTTTAACTAAAATATTGACTAAAACATTAATTTTATAATAATGTTGATGTGATAACCCACATGACAGTCCACTCGTACTTTCTATTAATATATCATGATTTTTCTTATATGTCACATCAAAAAATAATATAAAATGCTCATAAAAATTAACATAAAATAGACAGAAATTACCATGCGAGCCATTATGTCTAAAATTTTAACGTTGTAATTAATATTTCTATTAAAAAATAACATTTCATTTCTTTTTAAAAAGTTGAAGGTGAAATTTAACTTAAAAAAAAATAAACTAAAATTAACAAAATATATAAACATTAAAAACTAAATTTTTCTTTATTTCAAAACTATACTAATGAGAATGTTAAGAAATGGACAAGTTTTTCTTTAATGGAAAACATTAGAAATTGTTTAGTTGAGAAAAGTATCAACGTTTTTCACATTTTTTAATTCAATCAACATGTTGTTGAATTATTTAAAAATATTTTTTTCAAATAAAATGGAATCTTAAGATCTTCAGCTAGCAACTTAATCTTTATATAAAAAAAAAAAGTTGAAAAAATGCTTACCTACCATAATATATCAAAACATAATTCGCATCTAAGAATAATAATGTTGGAAGTTAAGACAACTTGTATATAGCCTATTATTAATTAGATTAAAACTTTACCTTTTAATTAGTTTTAATTACTTGTTGTATATTATATTAAACACATATTTATATTTTAAATACATAATTTTTATAATATTTACACGTGTCATAAGTATATTAACATATATATATATTAATATATATTATCTATCAGTCCACGGATTATAAAACTCTTCTAATTATATATTTAAAAAAAAAAACCTCTTATAACTATTTTTGTTATTTACTTGAAGATCTTAAATTGAGGAGTTATTTTTGCATGAATTATTAGTTAGTTCTATTAAGAGTAAATTGATGGTTAAATTTTTTGTCAGACATCCGTTTTGTATGGATTCAAACTATATTACCCCTATCCCCACCTCTAATATTATATAAAAATAATAATAATGTTGGAAGTTAGCTTGAAACCCAATACATTTGAACACTATGTTTGTCCGATATAATAATAGGAGTAGGGTAACACAATTTAAATTTGTATCAAACGGGTGTCTAATAAAACTATTAATTACTGCTCCATACAAACAAAAGCATTTAATCATAATGTTATTCTTAATAAAACATAGACTAAATAATTCATGCAAGATTAACTTGTGAATTTAACTTGTTCAAGTAAATAACAAGAATAGAGTCATAATTTTTTTTTTAAATATAGAGTCATAATGATTTTAAAATATGTGGGATTCATAGGTAATATATTCTAAATTATATATTTACATGCACACTAGTATACTTAAAACACATATAAGTGTAGATATCATGTATTTAAAATATAGATGGGCATTTAAATATTTATGGAGTGGTAAAACTAGACTCATGATTAGGTGGTGTCGAGGGAGTGGTATGTAATGGAGCTAGGGAATGGATTCTCGGGTATAACATGCATGTGGGGAAATGTTCGGTCATTGATGTTGAATTATAGGGTATCTTGAATGACTTGGTTCTTCTTCAACGACAAGGTTAAAGCAAAATAGTGATTCATTCTAATAGTTTTGCAGGTGATTAAAGGTATCCAAAATAGTTCATTGGTAGATTCACACTTTGCTTTGATTAGACAAGTTCATCAGATTTTTTCACATGTAGAGCATTGGAGTCTAAGACATGTCTCTAGAAAGAATAGCCAAGTTGTTGATTGCCTAGCCAAAATGTCCTTTAACAGGAAGGAAGGCTTATAGATTTATGACAGTATACCAAGGGAGGTTTTAGAAGTCATACATTTCGATACAGTAGTTGATATTTGTGATCAGTTTAATTTAGTGTAATCCTTATTTCTTTTCACCAAAAAAATTATATATATAGATGTGCGTTTGAATATAATATTTAATAAATAATTAAAAGGTAAAAGTTGAAACTAATTAATAGTAGGTTTTATTCACTATTTGGCCATTGAACTATACTCAATTTTTTATATTGGTATCTAAATTTTTTTGTCCCATTTTGCTACTTGAACTATTGTTCCGTTACACATTTTGGCCAGTGCCCTAAACAGTTTTAAAAATTGAGTAACCAATCAAAACAAGCCACGTGTTCTTGTTGACTGATGATGTGGAAATCAATTGGGTGTTCACTAGTCGTAGAATGTGTTGACCGAGCGTTGAATGGACCAAAAAAAATAAAAAATATAAAATTTTTATTAAAATCATAAAAAATATTTTAAAATATAAATTATCAAAAATTGTAATTTCATTATTTTAATAACTTATATCTTTATAAATTTTAAATGATTAAATTAAATTTTTATCATTTTTGAAAGACTAAAGTATAATTTTATCATTACTAATTTAAAATTTTATAAATTATAAAGATATATCTAAATAAAAAATTTTCCACATTAGGACTACTATCGCCATTGATATTTAGTTACATATTTAATGTAACATCCTTTGATTTATTTGAACACATTTTGTATTTTATACACAACTTAAAATGTTTAAACGTAGTACAATTAATTACATAATAAATCTTAGAGTAAAAGAAAAACCGATTACTTAAAAGTAAAAAGTTAATATATGCAGTAAAAAGACTTTGAGCTACGAAGACTCGTATTGTTCCATTTTAAGAATTGACCTTTTCTTTTTGGAATTCTTTTTTAAGATTAGTGAAGCTACGGATATTCTTTAGCAGCCATAAATGTATTTATATGCTTAAATCACACATTAAATTATATAATTTCTTTTAAATTTATATTTATTTTTTATTTTGTTAGAAGTGATAGTTAAAACCAAATTTTTATAATTTAAATTAACTCAAAACATTACATTGGTTAAAAAAATTTCTAATCAATAATGAGTTACCACTATTATATCTTTATTTGTAAGTTGTGAAATAAAAAAGAAATTTAAAAAAAAACTTATGAGTAATTTATAAAATAAAGTAAAAGCAGAAAAATGTTTAATATAATTTATCTTTTATATATATATATTTTTACTCCCAGCTTCTTTCATTTCTTCCTTTCAAATCCCTCAAACGCATCTTATGTTTATTTATTTATTTATTTATTTATTTATAACCTTAAATCCCTCAAATCCATCTTAATTTTGAGCTCTCTTGTCCAATACTCTCCTAAAAATTTAATGTAAAGAGTTCACTACAGATCGAACATGGCTTTCATTGCCGATATTCGCTTCCTTTCTTTTCACATTAACTTTTACCTCTCTTAAATCTCTCTCTTTTCAAAACCCCAAATTTTCCTTCTCTAAATGGGATTATAGTCAATTACCCAAGTTACCTAGATTTGCTTATTTGATATATGTGTCATGTAATCGAAGCTTTCTCTTGTAGGTGATTCGAGGAATTACTTTTGCTCCACTTTCATCTCAAAGCTTCAAATTTGGAACTACAAAATTTGGCTAAGTACATGAAACCGAAGGATGTTGATAGTATTTTTGGATAAGATGGATTAGATGGTAAGGATGCTCGGTTCACCTCATTTAGTACAAGGTGAAGAGTCATCGAGCAAGGTGGACAAAAATAGGGGAGGAAAGGATAGCTGGAGTGAGAGTCGGTGAAGGTAGAAGGAAAGGGCGGTGGGGGGAGGGTAGAGTCTTGGTTCCTCAGGCCGTGGACTTTATATACTCTTAGTGCCAGCCTCGAGGTGCCACACGTTAAACCTTTATAGGGGGTCAAAGGCAAGTTGCCAAGTGGTCTGCCATTTTAGGTCTACGTAAAGTGGCACTATGATGTGCTCTCAATCACTTCTGATGGGATGTGTGTTAGGATTTAGTGCTCTAAGTGTAGTGTATTTGTCATTTTGTACTTGTAATTTGTTCAAACATATTGGTATAAATAAAATTCCATTTTACATTAATATCATTTGTATTTATCCTCAATGATTTTCACACGCAAAACAAAAATGTAAGCAAACATTGACTCATTTATTATTTAATGTTTAACTAATATTAAGTTGCATTATATGATTGAATCATAATGCAAGAATACAACTTATATTAGTAGATAATCTAAACAGTCTATAGTCTAATAGAAATTAAGTAATTCAATATGTTGTCTATTAAGTCCAATTAGGGAAATGTCTTGTCTTGGGTATCAGAGCAAATGACTCCCAAAAGATATAAACATAAATGTTGTTGCCTGGACTAACAATACATCAAACATAACCTAAGTTAAATTTATCCTAAATCCGTTTAATCATTTATTCACTTGTGACTTTCATAGTTTAGTATACCTTAATCCTGAGTGGATGATGAACTATGTATGCGCGACTCATATGCTTTGATATATTAAAAGCCCAAGTTCAAAGAGATAAGGAATCAAAAGTTGGTATATTGGGTATAGGACTTTTGCATGATGTAGCATCATTCCACAACTGTAACCTCCCAAACCCGACCTAAACGTTATGGCCTGATCCTGAAGGTCACATTAGCCACAAAATGGCCAAGTAAAAATTTTAGGTATAAAAATCACTATTTTGATCGATTTTCAAAAAATTTAGCGCGGTTGCATTAGGTTTTTTAAAACACCAGTTCATTTGGTTATTTATAATTTACGTTCAATTTATTAGAAGGTCGTGTTGTTTGAAATACAACTCAATTGGTTCTGTTAGTAAACCTTTTAAAACTTCATATCAGCGTTACATGGCGAAAAAAGTGTTGCATTTGATTTTTATAAGAAAATCCATATTTTAAGTCGTGTTAGGCCAATTATTAAGTTTTGTTCAGTTTCCATCAAACTATCACATGCATGCAAAATCCTAGTTAAAAATAGCCCATACTACAATCCATACTTAAATAAAAATTAGAATCCCAAAATAATACCAAAATAAATAAAGTAAATTTTAAAATACTTTATTATGGGAAATTTCGAGATGAGACCTTCGTACGCCAAATCCAACCCTAATTATAAAGGTTATCTGTAAAGAGTAAACTAGGGGGTGAGCTTAAAAAGCTCAGTGTGAGTCTAACCAAAAATAAGCATACAATTAGTCAATGACGTATACAATAATATTCAGTTCATACAATTTATCATGGCATATCAACATATATATATATATATATGTATGACATGCTCAATGATATAGTGCAGTAGTCCTACCCATCCATTTGCTACACACCATAAGTTCCCTAGAACCCGTTATCCAAACAAAAAACAATAAGAGCCGAAGCTTGATGTGGTTAAATCACCAGTAACAATATGTAGTTAAAATTGTTAGTAAAATGCAGACAAGCTGCCAGTAAGATGCGATAAGTCCCCAGTACTCCGCAATACTTTGGGGTGAAGTTATATTGCTAAATAATAATTTTGCAGATCAACTGCCAATATTCTACGGAACTCTTCCATTACCCAATCAATACCCAAAATCATGCAATGCAATATGGCATATCAATCATGTAGCATCTAATGTTAATCAGTAACTGTAACAATATTAGTGGCACAGTTAACATGCATTCAGTTTAACAATTTCAGTGGCATGCTTTGCATGCATCCAATAAACATAGTGATATACAGTGGCATGCTTAATCATGCATTCATTAACAATGTCATATTATACAAATCAACAAACATATTATCAATAATTATAGTCGACACCCACACAACTGTTTAATCACAATAAAGGCCCTTTAGCATTCGACCACTACCCTTTTTATTACTTACCTCAATCGGCAATCCCTATTCCAACTCAAGGCCATTTGGCCAAGCACAAATCATCATGTAATAATTAGTTATCATGCATAATTCATAATGTTTAGCTAACAAAAACACCCAAAGGTAAGTCCAACACTTGATTTACATGAATTCAATACATTAATGTAAAACCGCAACTTCTACAACTTAGATCTTGATAGATCTCACTTAGATCTATAAACATGAATAAACAAGAGTTAGGACCAGCCTAAAACAACCTTATAGGATTTAGTCAAAATAGGGAAAAAGAAACAGTGTCCACCTAGATCCGATTTTCAGGATCCTTACTTATTCTATTTTGGCTAACAATAGAGATTCAAACAACTTCCGATGTCACTACTGCTCCAATGTGTTCAAATTTGTTCCTTCAACAAAAATAATATACAAAATTAGCATGATATGATTAGATATGGCATTAGACACAATTGACCAAAGCAGAAAAATAAAAAGGAGGAAACAACGTTAGATCTCGCTAGAATCGATACTTACACTTCACCCATTTTAGCTCTAAGATGTAAGATAGATGAATAATGATCTATATAACCACTACGAGGGATAATAAAGTTCGACCAAAGGGTAAAAAAATGCAAAAACCAACAAAAAATGTGAAAAGAAAAGGGGGAAATAAAGGAAATCAAAGGAGCAACAATGGAATGCAAAAGAGAGATAAAATAAAAGAGTAATGAGGTGTGACTACGGTGAGAATTGGGCAGAAATGGTGCGATAATGATACTAAAAACAACAACAAGAAAAGTTGAAACAAAAGAAGAGAAAACAATGGTGAAAATGAAAGCCACAAACAATTGAAGGAGGAAAGAGAAGGGCGACACAAAAATAGGAAGAAACTAGGTTTAAGGGTGGCAAAAATGGTGTCAAGGAAGGAAAATTTGAGGGAAGAGAGGGTGGAAAAGGAGTAGATAGAAAAGAAGAAGGAAAAATAAAAGAGGAAACTGATAGAATGAAAAGAAAATAAAATTTATACCTAGGGTTTCTAGGTAGGGACGGGACAACTAGGGTTTCTGAGCAAAATTCAATAAATAAAAATTATACAAGAGTTGGGAATCAAACTTGGGTAACTTTTAACCATCAGGCCAATTATTTATTCTTGCTATAACTTTACAATATTATGAATTAGAAATTCGGGTTGTGACAACAATAGTGGAATCGTAATCCTATAAAAGTAAGATATCCTGTCATTGATATTACATGACTGATGAAAAAGGAACGTGAGCAAAAGTCTTTTGTCATAAGATAAATATTTTATTATTATGTGTTAGTAATTGACTTTTTCATATAAAAAATGTAATTGATAACATGAGATAAAATAGGATCATATTAGGAGAACAAATTTTATCTAATGAGATTAATGATATTGTATGAGGTAACACACTTATGACAATGTCATTAGATGAACACTTATTGAGTAGCTTTCGTAATGATATATAATAAGGGAGAGTTCAATCATGGTCCTATAGTGAAATGACTCCATGATTAAAATATTGTTTTAATTAATAGATGAAAGTTGAAACTTAATCACAATTTATTTGAGCCCTAATTATATATGTCCAATTGATCTCTCCACTAGCTCGAGATAACTCGCAACGAATTGCATATTGAAGTAATATGGAATGAGTGAAAATGAAAACTAAGAGAAATGGATCGCATGTATCACTATCCGCAGTAGTGTGTTTTCTTGCTGAGTACAAACTATGACTTAGAAATTAATTTAATTTCTTTGAATTATTATTTAAATAATTGAAGTTTGAAGAGAGAATTAAATTAGTTAGTCACCATTGATTTTTGAATGATGCAATTAAATTTATTTCCTCATAGATTCTAATACAATAAAGTTTCCATAACTTTAATGGAATAAGAATTGGGTTGAGAAAATAATTTAATTGGAAATTTAATTTAATTAATTAATTAATATGCTGAGAAATAGAAAATAACTATTGAGTTAGATATATTATAAGTGTTGGATAAAATTCTGGATAATACATATAATTGTACTCAAAACATAAGAGGAATCGAAAGGTCAATCTGATGTGAAGGGGGAGTCAAACCTTAGTCCTAGTAAGGGTGTGTCATCGCTTGCTTATATTCTACCTGTAGTAGAATATTGTATTTTTATTAAAATATTATTATTTAATTAACCCTTGTTCAAACAATACTCTTGTACCAATGCTCTATAAATAGGAACTATGAACTAGACCTAATTACATAAGTTTTGCATAAGTTATTGAGTATTGTTATTTTATTGAAAAACAGTGGCAATTAATTTTTAGAGTAAATTCTATTTTTTGAAAATGCTCATAGTTTTCGGTTCTATAAAGAGAATTAAATTTTCCACTGAAAGTTAAGAAAAATTTTCATTCTATGCACTTGGTTTGTTTTGTTTGAGCTAACACTGAAAGCTATTCAATGTTCGAGGATAGCGGAGAAGGTCGTTCGGTAGAAAGCCGGGAAACAACTTTAATTACCTCGCACAAAGCACAACTACTAATTCGGTTAAAGGCTTATTACTATAAGTATCACAATACTCTATTTTAAGAAAAAAAATAAACTTTCGTTGTGCCTAAAAACACTGATTTCTGAATCGGTTTATCTAACAATTGGTATCAGATACAAGTTGTGTTATATTTATAGTATAAATCGATACCAAATATTCTCTTTTTCTCTTATTGTTTGGTTAAATAAGATAAGAAGTGACATTCTTAAATGATATGTATGTTTTGGGTTATTATGCATGTGTATGAATGTATGTTTTATTTTATAATTATTATAAAGTAATTTTGTCAATGGTTGTAGTACCCAGCATTATGCTGGTTGTAATTTAGGTTTTTCATATTTTTTGGGCTTGTAATTAGATTGTGGACTATCATCTCCACGTAGAAATTTTGATTTTAATTTTTTTTTAAATTAGAAAATTCATGTGAGTCGGAAATGGACTAGGTACTTTTGTAACCTAAAATTTTTAGCAGAACTTAAAAAAGTGAGGCAATTGATGTTACAACTAAAATTGAAATCAAAATTGAATAATGAAGTGCTAGCCTGACAAGATGGCCGACTAGTGGTGGTTGGCGGTGGTCGGCAGCAGTTGAGGATGGTTAATGGTGTGTTGATGGTGGACGTTTGGTCGGTAGTAGTGATGGTGGCTTGATTGGTCGAGGTAACCACTTTCAGTTATTTGTTAGAGTTTTCAAGTTTTGGGATTATTTTTGGTGAACAAGTTATTTTTTAGATTTGGGATCTTTTTGGCGGAACCCACAAAATAATTGACTTTACCCAAAAGACCCAAATATAGCTTTAGAGACAATATTGTAATTTTAATTACTTTATTTTTCTTTAGGATGGGACAATAGAAACCTTTGGTAGGTTAGGGTCAATTTAATTTAGCAATTTTATAGTATACTATATGCCATTATATGAAATTAAATTGACATGTATGTTCATGCATATATAATATAAGCATGTCATATAGTTTATGAAAAGAATGCCACTTGCATTTGTCATTGCATATTTAACCATTTGTGATTGAAATCATAATAAAAATCTTGCATAAAATTTTAAAATATTGAGAGGCAGAAGGTCCAAAACAAGACTTACGACCTCTATAAATGGTCTTTCTGTGATGACATGATAATATTTCAAGTCGGTTTTACTCTAGCCACTCCCCACGGTAACTATTATCATATGGATTTCACTGGGGAGATTTCTTTTAAGAGGACAACTAGTCATATATGATACTTATTAACATGGTCCCACAATGACTCATATGAGAGTACGTAGTTATAATGAATGTTGAGTTGATGGTTATACATTCAAGATTGTTCTAGTTAAGTAACTTCCCACGGAGCACTACTTAAGTTAGAATACTGGCCAAACATGAAACAATTATTAATATGTGTGAATGCCTAAGGAATTAGATTCATATATTAATTGAATGAAAATACATGTTCTTACTAGTTAGTTGAGATTGCCCTAGGGTAACTTAATTCAATAGGTGTAGGAATTATCGTTGTAATGGCTTACAAATATTTTCAAGGTTTAATGTAAGACTCATGCATCATCTAAATGTATATCATTTGCAATTCAAAAAATAGCACTGACTCCATTAATTAACATCCTTACTGGTAATAAGTCGAATAGGAACAACTATAAAGAATGAAAGAGGAACCTTCACATTGTTCTCTGTTATGAGAAATAAAAAATAATCCTTGATATTAAATGTCCTAGTGTAAACCAACTCAAAACTAGAACTTGATGGAAGGATTCTAATGAAATAACTCAAAACTAGTGTTTTACAAAAACAATTGTAGATTTATGGAACCACTGTGAATATGAAATGCAAATTGTGTAAGTATACACGTCAAGTCAAGTAATAAAATGATAAGTGAGATCGTCTCCACAGGGATCGGATTAGGTATACAAATGATAAGTTAGATTAATGTTATAGCAAAATAATGATAAGAATGTAGTGGTAAACAAAAGGAATATTAATGTGAACAAAATGCGTAACTAATGAATAATTGAAAATTCTATGGCAATGCAAGAGTAAAAATGCAATAGCAATTACAAAAAATGATTATATGAATAATATAAAACTGAACAAATAAACAACTAAGGATGCGATGGAAAAGATACTACAGTAAGGGATAAGAGATATATGATGGTGATATGGAAGGTTGGAATTACAAAGAGTATAACCTTACTGTCAAAAATGCCTCGAAAAAGTGGTAATCAATTTTCTACTCAGAAGAGTTCTAAAGTGGTCTGCTTCTTTCGAGAGCAAAAACCTCAAGTTACCTTGCCTGTGTTTATAGGTCTTTAATATGGTACTCTGCACTGTTTCCTTCTATATGAACGCTACTCTATGTCTAGATTCTACTACAAGTATCTGTCGAGTACTTGCACATATCATTCAATTTCAGTCCAACTAATCCAACCCTTTTAGAATTAAATTAGTTTATAGGCATGCTGCACAGTTGTCTATGATTAGGGATTGTACGCATACAATTTAGAAATAAAAAAATTGAATGAAACGGTAGATTAATTTAGATCTATGCTTTAACCATTAAAGAAAATAAATGTTTCATCATGTAATCCTAACCCTGTGAGATTTAGCTCATGGGTTGGCAAATAAAATTCAAAACCAAAATATCATTCAATATCGTTTTCATCAAATCAATTCACAAAGAAATAGTTAAGAAATAATAGAAGAATGACAGGAAGATAACTTTTGCATTTCCAGTTCACACTCCAGTAGCACAGTATCCTGTGGTGGCTGAGAGAGACTGCCTTCATCTTTTTCTTTTCGTCTCTACTAACCGATACCCTCTAGTTTCGCCTATGAATCTCCATTCTTGTTCGCCCCGTTTAGGGTTTCCTCTTTCTTGTTGTTCTTTTTCGTTAGGGTAAATATAACAACCTAAGATATCTTCTCCTCTTTTTTAGATTTTCTTTTTTGGTTTTAAATCCCTTCTGTAATAGCCCAAATTTGCTCGGGCCTTAAACCAAATAAAATAAATAAATAAATGTTTATTTATTTAAACAGTCCATATACAGAGCCCAAAACAAAAAATAATACATAACCTAGCAGCCCAAATGCCTAAACCTTATGCCCGTTTATAACAATCTTAAGTCTACCCAGACCCAACAAACAGTGGCCCAATGAGACTCAAGTCACTCGGGCCCAAAAGGCCCAGTAACTTAAAGAACCAACAGGAAACTCTAGGGTTTCCTTGGAACTTTAGCGCCGTAAGAGCCGTTCCAGAAGCTTCGCCACAATCAGTCCAAGAGTCACGCCCCTTCGACTCGTGTCTGTTCGTCTTACCCTAGGATTCTGGCCCCGAATCAACGCCGTGACCCTGGCCTCGCCGTGGTTTACGGCTGAATCAATGCCAGTGTTTGATTCTCCTCAGTCACCTGCAAAAAAAAGAAGAAGAAAGAAAACACAGCAGAAAAGAAAAATAGATAGGAGAAAAGAAATCAAAGATCTCTTTCTAAATGTAAACAGTTCATAGAAGGCTATAAAAGCCTCTTCACAAATCTGTACAAAGGGGGGAGAGGGGGATTTTTGCTCAGAATAAAAAAATACATAGATATTCATAAGAAAGAAGTTCAAGCAGTCTTTCAAAAGGTGATATACCTTTACCTTTTCATTTTTCCTAAATACATGCAAATACCATTAAAATAAATAAAAGACAAGCTTACCTTTGAAATCGCGTCGAAAATCAAAACTTTTGGGTTTTCTGACCACCGTACGGGGCGGGGTCGGCGACGGCGCGTGGGCACGTGAGGCCGACGACCGAGGATCGGCTCGACGGAGATTGGAGCCCGGACCCTTCTCTCCCCTCTCATTTCAGAGAGAATTTTTAAGTTTTTTTTTTAAAACTCGGGTCTCAAATGAATTTTGAGCTAAAATTTTGGCTTATATAACCCTAACAAAACGGTGTCGTTTTGGTTTAATTCAATAAGCACAAAAAGGCGTCATATCAATACCGAGGATCCGCGTGTTAACCCGTGACCCGAGGAGGATCCGCGTATTTTTGGAAATTGGGATGATTGCCCAATTGATCCTTCTGGTTTATTAAATTTTATAATTTCATTTCATTTTATTTTTTTAATTCGGCCCTAATATTCTATAGTTGTTTTAATTTAGTCCCAATGGCTATTAAACTTTATTCTGGGGAAACGGTGTTGTTTTGGGATTAGGGCAATTTGCCCAATGAGTCCCTCGGTTTTAACACGCATTCCAGAAGGCTAATTTTTTTATTTATTTAAGCTAGCCCTAAAACTTTAATTTTATTTCGTTATAGTCCTTTTAAATATATTTTTTTATCTATTAAATACTTTATATCTATAAATATTAATTATAAAGGAATATATTATTTTTATATATTATTTATTATATATAATTTTTACTTATAAATTATATTTATTTATATATTTCACATATATTATTTTTAAAAAAAATTATGTATAATTATTAATTGTGTAAATTTTAATTTTTATTAGATGATAGTATATATATTATCCTTCATTATATTTACATATTACATTTTATTATATGTATTCTTTATATTACTTATTATATGGTTTATATTATTATATATTTTGGTTATAAATTATATTATACACTATATATTTTATCATATTTCTTTTCATTATCTTTATTTTATTATAAAATATACACTATTTTATTATTTATTAATTATGTATATTCTTAAATTATTTTTATAAGTATAATAGTAATATTTAGTATATTATTTT